>OZ038498.1:13186849-13409349 GCA_964036315.1 Acanthosepion esculentum | reverse complement strand
AAATAAGAGTAGGAAATGCTGGCTATAATAAAATTGGAGACGTGCAATTTATAGGGTCTGATTACTGTTGCATAAAACAGACTGTCACTGCTAGGTTTTGACCTCTGTGCACTTTTATATTTATATATGTGTGCATTTGTGTGTGTGTGTGTGTTTGTGTGCATTTGTGCGTGTGTATGTGTGCATTTGTGTGTGTGAGTTTTTTGTGTGCGTTTGTGTGTGTGTGTTTCTGTGTGTGTGTGCGCATGTGCGTTTGGGTGTGTGCTTGTGCGTGTGTGTGCGTGTGTGTGCTTGTGTGTGCTTGTGTGTGTGTCTGTTTTATTTTGCTGACAATTTATACAGAAATAAGGGAATACACTTACAAATAGGAATGATCTATTTTATTTTTCAGTTTCGTCTACTTTTTAAATGCCTCAAGTATCAACAGAGCTGGTCATTCACATTTCGAATTTGATGCCATTTCTTTGTACAAATAATGATAAGAAAACAAAATATTTTCTTGTTTGGCTTTTTAGTATTTTCTACCATAATTCCCCATGTATAATACGCATTTTTTCTAAAAAAATAAAAAGCAAAATTAGGGGGGGTGTATTAAGCACAGCTATAAAAAAATCCTTAAAAAATTGCCGTAAAATAAAATAAGAATTATCATAAAACTAAATTAGAATAAGGCCGGAGGGTACAACGGCCGAAACGTGATAAATATGGCAACAAAGATGACAATTGTCTGAATAATGTAAAAAGAGTAGGAAATGCTAGCCATAATGAAATTGGAGAAGTACAATTTATAGGGTTTGATTACCAAAAAACGGGTGCGTATTATGCATGAGTAGAAGCATTTTCCCCACACTTTCAGCACAATTTTAGGGGGTGCGTATTATGGATGAAGGTGGAGAATTATGGTAATTCATCAAAGTGATCCATTTTTAATGTTTTTCCTATTTACCTTTTCTGCTCAACAGATTGCCAGAGAAACCCAAAAAGGACTTCCGTGACTCTGAGGTGTACAAACTAATTAGTGAAAATGAAGCTACAAAACGAGCAGAAGATGCTCGCCGAGCAGAGGAAGCGGCTGAAATGAAATTGAGTGGAAGTAATCCTTCCAAACAGTCTCTATCTTTTAAAGTTCTACAGTGGATGACAGATACAGAAAAACCAGTAGAAGACCTTCAGGATACTCCAACAGGTACATATTCACTTCACATAATCAATTCTCTAAATCTAAGTATAGAAATATCTGCTTTTAGCTTGTCAGATGGAAGGTCATTTATTCATTTCAAGGAATCTCTTTCTATTTTTACAAAACAGCAGTTTTTCATATTCTCAAGAGTTCTGTTTTTTTAATTCGTCTTTCATTTCAAAAGCTGCTTTCTATAATTATGTATATATGCATACAAGAGTGTATTGAAACATTTCTTAAAAAACTTGGAAAGTGAATTAAAAAAGGAAGAGAAGAACAAGTAAAATGATTCTTTACCAAGATAAATTCTATCTTAATTTATCTACTTCTGCAGCTAAGGTTTCTAGCTTTTGAATTTGTTTTAATTTGAGCAAAGTTGAAACATTTAAACGACACCATTTTCTCCAGAACTTTTTCATATTCACTCTCAGTCTGTCTCTCTTACACACACATCTGCATACGTATATATTTACAACATTACCAAAATCTTCATAACATTAATTTCTGGTTTAACCTTGGCTATTAATTATCACATTAAAATGAATTTATTATAAAATTAAAAAACTTGTACAAAGATATACAGTGTCCATAAAGTTTGCGTGCACTTTAAAAATTTATAACTTTATTTGTATTTGCCATAGAAATAATTTGTAAAAAGGATTAGAAAAAGTAAATCTATATTTTTTAAGGTTTTATTGAAATTTTATTTAAGTTTCCACGTGTCCTCCATCATTAGCAATACAAAGGGTAATACGATTTTGCAATTTACGGAAAACATTTGCCAACTGATTTACAGTAATGCTTGAAATCACATTAGTTATTTTAGCTATACTTAAAACTAGGTACATTAAACTTTATAAAATGTTTTACAGATTATTTCTATCGTAAATACAAATAAAGTTATAAATTTTTAAAGTGCACACAAACTTTATGGACACCCTGTATATGCATTTATACTAAAAATGCTAAACTGAAGCAAAAGTTTCATTGAACAATTTAATTAAATTGCTCATAAGTAAATGTTTGACGTGTGAAATTCTAAATGAAGCAATTTCAAAATATTGAAAAGTAATTTCTGGAAAAACAGATGACATTCATCAAGAAAAATTACGTAATTAGCTTCATTCTGTTTTTGGAAAATCTTTGCTTTTTAGAGGCAATAAATACACCACCATCTCAATTTTTTTTTTTTTTACTGAACAACTAGAGATTTCTACAGTTCCTTCCATTTTAGTTTATCTATCCAAATACAACTTCATTGAAATTGTTTTTCTGCAATTTGCTTTTTATAAAACTGAAGGTCTGTCTTTATGCAGGATTTTAGTAAACGACTGACAATACCTTAGAAGTGATGAGAAGAAAAGGAAGACTAAAGAAATAAAGAAGAATAGAAAGATGAGAAAGAAAGAGGGATAGAAAGAATAAAGTGTGGGAAAATATGGAACAACAGAATGAAGAGAGAGAGAGGAAGAATAGAGGAGGAGGAGGAAATAAAAAGAGAACATGAGAAAGCACAAATACAGAGAAAAGAAAGACAGAAAGCAAAAAATACTAAGAAGAAAAAAGAGAAGAGAATAGACACAAAATATAGATGAATAAAAAGAAAAAGAGGGAATTGATAGAGAGGGGGAATAGGTAAAAACATACAAGGAGTAAAAGCAGAAAAATAAGAAAGACAATGAAGAAGAGAGAAAGAAAAAAAGAGAGAGGAAGAATGAAGAGTGAATAGGAGAGAAGATGGATAGAAAGGGGAAAATAAAGTGAGAACAAAAGGAAGAAGAAGCAAAAAAGAAAGCAAGAATCGAAAGGATAATGAGAGAAAGAGATGATAAAAGACAGGTGTGAAAAAATAAAAAATGGTGATGGCAAAGAGGGAGAGAAATGAATGTTTGGTTCTCCAAAGAAAACTAGAAGAGAATCAGTTTAAAAAAAATTTGCATAATTTGCTTTTTGATTACAAATAATCATTGTTCTCTGATTATTTTGCAATTTGTTCAATGAAACTTTTGCTTCAGTTTAGCAATTTTAATATAAATGCATATATATATATCTTTGTACAAGTGTTTTGGGGAGACTAACATAAGTCTGGATGTGAAAAGTAGATTTTCTAAATGCAAAAACCTGGTTACCTACTTTAAAATTAAACACTCAAGGGAAATACACAACTAACATAGACAGACTATTGTAATTGTATTATAAGTTTATATATGTTGACATGTGTGAATTATAGAGTATCTTTTTTTCAGTTGTCCATTTAAGCTTCTTAGATCAGGTAATTTACAGTGAGGGAAACAAATATTCGTACATATACAAATTTTTACTTCATTGTATTTCCAACTAATGAATAAACATACTTTTCATATAATTAACCGCACACAGATGCATAATAACTAAATATGCATAGAAAACAGAAAAAAAATTGATTTAATAGAAATAAATCCCATTTATCCATTTTAATGGGCAAAAAAAGTATTCATACAATACAAAAAAAGAATAGAAAATTTTCATTTAATACTTTGTAGAATCGCCATTATTCACTTTTACAGCAACCAACCTCTTCTTGTAGTTCTCAATTAATGATTTGCAAATATTAGTTGGTATTTTGTTCCATTCTTCTTCGCATATGGTCTTCAAATCCAGGATATTTGTTGGAGTTCTCAATTGGATTTGAATTTTCGAAAAACGCCACAGATTCTCGATTGGGTTTAAATCTGGGGACTGACTTGGCCATTTCAGGACATTTACATTATTTTCAGCAAACTATTTCTTCATAGATTTTGCAGTGTGCATAGGATCATTATTTTGTCGGAAGATCCAATCAGGAAGAAGTTCAAGGTTTTCAACTGGAATCATTAAATTTGCTTTCAAAATATTTTGATATGCTGCGGCATTCATTCTACCATCTAAGACTGACATGTTGCCAGGACCTTTTGCAGAAAAGCATCCCCAAACCATGATGCTGCCATCACCAAATTCCACTGTTGGAACCGTGTTCTTTTGTTTGAAAGCATTGCCATCTTTCCTCCATACATGATTTCTAGAATTACGTCCAAACAACTCAATTTTGGTTTCGTCTGTCCATAAGACTCTTTCCCAATACGATTTTTCCTTGTCTTTATGTTCATGGACAAAATTCAACCAGGCATCATTGTGTCTTTTCTATAACAGTGGAGTTTTCCGAGGGGAGCATGACTTTAGATTGTTCCTATGAATTTCATTGCTTATTGTCCATTTATTGATACAGATTTTTGAAGAAAGCAAGTCATCCTGCAACTCTTGATGAGTAACCACTGGATTTTGTTTAATTTGACACATTAATTTTCTCAAAGATCTTGAACAAATCTTCTGTGGAGCACCTGTTCTTCTTTGGTTTTCAACAGTTTTAAATTTTTTGTTCCCTCCCACTGTATATTCAGAATCACCCACTAAATGTAGCTAAAAGATTTACTGTTAAAATTATTTGGGATTTTAAGTTTTTTTGTTCTTCTGTTTGTGATTTTATGCCATGGTGTCACTTTTGTCATCAAAAAGCAAGATTTGATACAATAATAATAATAATTTTATTTTATTTTCATTAAAATGCAACATACAAGACTGTTCTAGGTTTCCTGTAAGTGGATTCTTTCATCAACGATATCTAAATTCAGCTAGGCCTTGGATAAAATTCTGAATTCTATTACAGCATTTTAAGTTCTTATATTAACAGCTGTACAGTAACATTTAGATAGTTTGCATGATTGAATTCTCAACTGTTATCTTGATATTAAGTTTTCTCAATGTCTATTTGAAATCTTCACAAAAAATGAAAGATAAACAAATTATTTTTCCACACAATACAAACTAAATTCATTGTCTGTTTAGGTTTTAAATTTAGAATTAATTGCATTTCAGTCTGGCTGAGCCCCTGGGAAATTTCAACCTGATTGAACAGAGTTTAATTCTGCTTGTTACCCAAATTTCTCAGATAGTTTGAATGAATAACATTATTTTTAGCAAAAAAGAAATGATTGTTCACCAGAAAAATATAACTGACAAAAGATGAAATTAATCATGAACAGTTTGCTGATAGGGTATCAATATTCTTGATAATTACTTGATTCTAACTAAAATTCAGTAATATACAAAGTTTATTTGTAATAACTTATGTAGCATGTGACTCAGCTCAGATAATGCAAAACTATATTTTACACTCAGTGTGATATCATAAAAGCCAGGTGCATTGACATTTTGGCCTGACAGGTACCTTCCTGGACACCAAGTGAAAATCTGTGCTTGACAGTGTCACTGGCTGCCTCAACATAGGAGCAAGTGATAGTCAGGTATTAACAAAAACATGACATCGACAGATATACAAACACCCAGCTGATGAAGAAAGAGTCTCTGAGACATCAAGATGAGAATGTAGAGCCCATGTTCAGATGAGGGCTCTAGGGGCCACACACATACACACACACACACACACAAACTGCAGTAACTAAGTACAGAGGAAAATAAAATCTCATGTTACATATGATACATTCAGTTTTGTGCTTTCATTTGTAAGGTATACTACTTCATTACATTTAATTATAATATCAAAATCTTGTTTTTCAGGATTTTATAGAGATAGGGATTTATTGAAATAATTTGTTTTCAGAAAAAGGAAATTTAATCTATCCAAAACAGCTGATTCAGTAAACTTAGGTGAGTTACACATGAAACACAAACATTTAAAATATCAAGAAAGGTTTACAACCATACATATACTAAAAACACGTTTCTATATTATAGAAATAATATTATTACAACAAAGTACAATGCATTTGTAATAGGAACCATATCTTGATTAAGATTTACTGAAATTTTCTAAGAAATAGCTTCAATCATTTTGTTGTTTGTTTAATTTTGTTACTTCATGTTTCTTTTATCAATTAAAGAAGCATCAACAACTTGGAAAAGTGTTTCTGTTACATTGTGACGTCTAAAGTGAATATCTGTGACTATTATTTCTCCAGATGGAAATGTTTTGGCAACGGAAGCTGAACCCCGCTCAGCTCCAGAACCCCTACCTAAACCAGGTACAGATTACCAGAGAGAAAAATTCCTCAGACCCTCATTGGTGCTTTTTAGACTTAGAATGATTGTTTTTATTTGAGTGAATGTTCCAATAATAAGTTAAAAATCCTTATTTCATAACAAATAACCATATATCATATGAAGTGTATATAAAGACTCTACACTCATTTAAAAAAAAGGATCAACGATTATGTTTAGAACAAGTTTTGTTTATTTAATAGCTTTTATAATCAGAAAGTTTTTCTAAATTTTGCTCATCTTTTTTTGAGTGTTATTGTTGATCCTTCTCTCTCTGCTAATTCCAAAATAAACTTTGTCTTATGAAATGGAACTATTTCGCAAAGAGTTATAATCAAAAGAATATATATTTTATTAGCTTTGGATAATAATATATTATTTGCCTTTATTTATATACGAGGGTCATTCAATAAATAAGGTGAATTTTTCGGTTTCAGGACTTCTAATACAGATAGAAGCTTACTTTTTTTAAATTTTCAACGTAGTCTCCCAGCACTGTCACACACTTTCCCATCTGTGCACAAGCTTCCGTATTCCCTCAGCGTAAAAATCTTTGGACTGATGTCTCAGCCAGTAGCTCACAACACTTTTGACTTCATCGTCACTTTTAAACTTCGTGCCTCTCGTGAACGCTTTCAACGGACCAAACAGGTGAAAGTCTGAAGGGGCAAGGTCTGGGCTGTAAGTGGGATGAGGTAGCAGTTCCCAGCCCAGCTCATTGATGGTCTGCACCGTTTGGGCTGCTGTGTGAGGCCTTGCGTTGTCATGAGTAGCCACGGTCATCATGGACAATTTTGTGTGCTGTCCCAACAGATAAGCTCAAAGTCCTTGCAATGTCATCCACTGTCACCCTTCTGTCAGACTGAATGAGGTCATTGACTGATTCGGTCACCTCTGAAGACCTCACTTCTGTAGGCCTCCCAGGCCTGTCTTCAACCTCAACACTGCTCCGTCCTTCTTTAAACAATTTAGCCCACTTGTAGACATTTTTTTGGCTGAAACATGTGGCATCATACACAGTTGACATTCTCCTATGAATTTCAACTGGTTTGCACCCTTCAGCAACCAAAAACTTGATAACTGACCGCTGTTCAATCCTGGAGCATGCTTCTTGGTCGGCCATCTTTGTTAATCGCCAAAACTCTCAAAGTTTATTTTTAATCTGCAAAAGAAATTAAATCCATGTGAAAAAGAAGTAAAACAAAAAAAATAAGAGTAAGCTTCTATCTGTATTAGAAGTCCTTATACCGAAAAATTGAACTTATTTATTGAATGACCTTCGTATATTATATATATATATATATATATATATATATATATATATATATATATATATACACATAACATATATATTATATATATACTATATATATTATTTGCCTTTATTTATATAAAAGCTAATATCAAATAACCCTGTTTTAGAATTGCTTATGGTTCTCTTATTCTCATCATAAATATTATCAATTTCTGAAACAAAAAGAAATGAGTGTAGAGTTTAAATGTCATTCATTTTTTTTACATTGTTTTATTTCTATAAAATTGCAGTTCCCATGCATTTTGAATTTGGCTTCAAAATTCCCAATCAGTTGTCAATAATACTTATCCATTGAATTCTCACTTGACCAAATTTGGTTCAATTTCAGTCCTTTTACCATTTTATTTATTGTATGGAATGATATTTTACCAAATTTGTCTGCTTAATTTAACAAAATGTTCTTGAATGCTTCTCTTGTAATGTTCTACAATAAGACACAATAATGGAGAGTGTGTGTGTGTGTGTCTGTTCGTGCATCCATACAAATGATATCATTATGTTTGGATACTTTTGGTTGCCAGTTAATAGCAAAAGAATTTAATGCATATGATGTCAAGCAAATTAACTTCTCATGAGTTGTAGTTTACTTAAACTTAAAATCATTACAAGAGAAAATCTATCTCGTTCATGTTCTATTATTTCCTTTAAAGAATCAGGGAAATTTTTATTTGCAAAAACAAACAGAACCTGATTTTTGCCTGAGATTTGACCCTTCTACAAATAATTCCCAAATATTAGAAGCTTTTTAATATAATTTTTAAAGCATGTCTGTAAATAGAGTAGATATTAGTTAGCAAGAGAGTATTTTGGTTTGTGTATTTTGTTTTCAACTTCATTGTCTTTCTTCATTCAACTCCCATAGCAGAATCGTGTCGTAATAAGCAGTAGCAGTAACAATAAACATGATTATAATGTTGAAAGAAGTGAAAGATTTTTCTCTAACCTTCACTTCTTTAAGACCTCAATTGTTTTAGCATAAATTGTTTGAATCTAATAAACTGGGATTACTGTTTACAGATTCTACGATGAAATATTTTTCATAATTTCTTTTGACCATTGTAGAACAAAATGAAGAAATAGATGAAGAATGCTTGCCATTGTGCAATGATTAACAAGCTAGTCTTGCTTGCTAATTCACTTATGTTTGCGAGTTCAATCCTTATTGAAGGCCTCATTGTTGTGGTCGTAAATGAGTCATGTGCCATGCATGATACATGCTTAAGCGATCATGTATGTTTTGATACATGACTGATGAGGCAGATTTTTTTTTCTTGCTGTAGGTTGCCATTTCTTTCTGCAGTAGACCAGTTGCCATCCAAGGCTATAGAAACCGGTCTGTTCTGCTATTTACCCATAGCTGGGGGGAGAAGAAGAGGATTCATACCTTTCCCAAGGGTATTAGCACGTAAGTGAATGTAATGGATTCAACTGGAATTCGAACTCGGCTCTCCGATTCCTCAATCTGAGCCGCTATCCATTACTACACTGTGCCTCTTCAGGTGTAAATAAGCAAAAGTAATAAGATCACTTTTATGACATTATATCTTCTTTTTAAAAAGGTTATATTTGCAAGCCCCATAGTTAAGAATAAAAGTGTATTTAAAAATTAAATGTCACATTTTTTACTTTTTTATGTAACTCTCCTCTTAATGTCATTGATAAAGTCTTCTTGTTTCTCAACTTAATACTGAGAAGATTTATAGTTTAGTGTCATCAAAACCTTTTTTTTAAGCCAGTGAATCTCGAAGGACTTACTAATAAAAGATCTTAGCTATTCACCAAGAAAAGTGTCTAAAGCTTTCTATAAGATTGATTGATTAGTTGGTTATTTTGCCTGCATATCAATTACTCTTGGTCATTAATGCCAAAACAGATGGCTCGTTAATTTGGTTCAGTGGCATAAGAATCTCCATGGACCACTCAATGCAGAAATCCAAATATTTTGTACACAACTTTATGGCTTCAACTACACATATATATATATATATATTTATATAATAAATAACTATTGCTCTACTCTTGGTATTGAGCCCTAAATTAACGTTATGAACATTTGAGTATATATATATATATATATATATATATACTCAAATGTAATGAGAATGAAAAGAATATAAATTCAAATGTTCATAACGTTAATTTAGGGCTCAATACCAAGAGTAGAGCAATAGTTATTTATTATAAAGATGTTACATATGGACAAACAAGTACTAACAACAAAGATGCATTTTTGTTTCAATGCGAATGCATCTTTGTCATGATTACTTGTTTGCATGTAACATCTTTATAATATATATATATATATATATATATATATATATTACATAACGAAGAAATTCAAAATTAGCTTATGAGTACAGACTATTTCAACTCATGAGGTAATTTTGGATTTCTTTGTTATGTTATATATGCTCTGTTATATATGCTCTGTTATAATAAATACATTGAGCTCTTTTTGCGGATCAATTTTAATATTTTATATTACTAGGTTCCACTTGGATTATATATCAACAGATTTATTACCTGTACTATATATATATATATATATATATATATATATATATATATATATATATATAATAATAAGTAATATAAGTAGTTATACTCATCTGGAAAAACCTTAGGTGTTTTGTCTTGTAAATGAACAAACCAATGCCCAAGGAAAAATAAGGGATAAAAAAAGAAAGAACTAAGAACATGTAATTGAGGCGAAAATAATCGTTCAGAGTCCAAAGAAAAAAAACCTCCAACACGAATAAAGCAGAAGTAATTAAGTGCTCAATACACTAAGTAAAGCAAATCTAACTATGAACCTAAAGAGCCAGGCAAACCTACATATATATATATATATATACACATATAAATATATATATATATATATATATATATATATATATATATATATATAACTATAACTGTGAACCTAAAGAGCCAGGCAAACCTACCTAGGTTTCACCTACGTGGATCGTCAGGGACCCTGACGATCCACGTAGGTGAAACCTAGGTAGGTTTGCCTGGCTCTTTAGGTTCACAGTTATAGTTATATATATATATATATATATATATATATATATATATATATATATATATTTATATGTGTATATATATATATATATATATATTTATATGTGTATATATATATATATTTATATGTGTATATATTTATATGTGTATATATATATATATTTATATGTGTATATATATATATATATATATATATATATATTTATATGTGTATATATATATATATTTATATGTGTATATATATATATATTTATATGTGTATATATATATATATTTATATGTGTATATATATATATATTTACATGTGTATATATATATATATATATTTATATGTGTATATATATATATATATATTTATATGTGTATATATATATATATATTTATATGTGTATATATATATATATATATTTATATGTGTATATATATATATATATTTATATGTATATATATATATTTATATGTGTATATATATATATTTATATGTGTATATATATATATTTATATGTGTATTTATATATATATATATTTATATGTGTATATATATATATATATATATATATATATATATATATATATATGTGTGTGTGTGTGTGTGTATTCTGTAAGATAGTGGTATCTTGTATAAAATAAGAAGATATGCAAAAATATGCAAATTATCATTTGACACAATTAGAGCTTTGCATTGTTTCTATCATCCTCATCTTGTTTTGTTTTTTGTTTCGGTTTGGTGGGAAGGTGAAGTTGTGTGTTTTTGGGAAATCATTTTTATAGAATGAAGAATGTTTCCCATGTTTATATTTTATCCTTTTAATTCCCTTGACAAATAGATAGACTTTTGGATTGCTGCCAAATGTTCCCCAAACCTTCAAACATCTGTTCTTTTGTGATTTTTCAAACAGAAAAAGAAATTTTTAATATGTGTAAAAAAAAAATTTAAAAAGAAATAAAAAATAATATTAATGAATTTTTCTTTTTTCAGGTTTTCTTCATGTCAGTTATTTTACTTTTTTCTTTTTCAATGAACACATTTATCTGTGTCATCTCTTTTACATCTTTGAATCAACTAATCTGGAATCAAAAAATTTGTATTACTCAAAACTGAACTTTAAATCTTTATTCATCTCTACCAAAATCCTTTCATTCCAATACCTATTCTGTCTTAAATGTAGTCATAATAATGTTTTTTTTTTACATAGACTGCCTAGTGTAATTTGATGGTTTGCAAGTTTATCCCATTTCACTAATGTATTGAAGTCTATCTCCAGATGCTCCATTGGCTTCATGCCAGGCTAAGCAAAATTAAATAAAACTTTGCTTTCTCTAAAAATATTTTTTCCACCATAAATAAAAGATTGATATTCATTAAAGATTTTTGCATATTTTTGAAAAATCAAGAAAAAATCAAGAATGGTCAGACAAGATAAATGTTAAATATCCTGAGATTGGTATATATATATATATATATATATATAATAATGGACTATAATGGACTCTCCCGTCGGTTTTGATGTATGAGGATCTGACAGCTTAATTGATTCAGTTATGAAATTTTGTGCAATAATCTTAAGTGGCACTTGAGACCCGCTAGTGATTTACAAAGGAGGCCACATATGGAGCAAGAGTGAGGATTGTGAGATGAGATCACTGTCAGATTGGCTGACCTTTTATATCTTGCTCTCACTTCTTGAAGATGATTCAGACAAGCAGATTGAAAACTGCTGAGTCCACTAAAACACGTTGATCTCCATTCTACCTGCTCCAAGGCTAAGCGCCCAAGGGTGTTATGTGGTATATTGACAGCTGACAAGTCTTTTCAGCTTGTCTTTGTATCTTAGCCATGGGCATCCTACATTCCTTTAGCCATGATCTAACTGGCTGTACATTAGGATCTTGGGTGTCCTGTCATCAGACTTTCTCAAAATATGACCAGTCTATCGTAACTGAGATTGTATGGGAAAAGTCTCGATTCCTCCAATATTACACCTGTTAAACAGGTCTATGTTAGATGTCCTATCTTGAAGGTTAACTCCACAGATTGCACGCAGACAGCTATTATATATATATATATATATATATATATATATATATATATATATATATATAGTATAGCTGGCTGCTTGTATTCAAGGATACCGATCTACTAGGGTGGCCAGTCAATCCCTATTGCAGACACTTGCTCAGGTGCATTTGTGCTTATTAAACACCCACACAGCCCACCTGTAGTTTATACTGCAATTATGCTGAACAGACCTTAGTTACAGTTTCTGGGAAAGAGCGTGTTAACTAGTATGATCAGCAATTTGAGCAAGGCCAGCACGCTCGAGCCCTCAGTCAGAATCTTTGGGAAAGAAGTTGAAGCTTTTTCAAAATAACCATTTTTTGTACAATATTCACATAAAATTTCCAAAAGCATAAACCACTGAAGCCACACATACAAGTGTAGATATTTATTTTGCTTTGTCTGACATAAGGATAGAAGTTTTAAGCATTCAGTGAACATCAGTCTTATTGACCAGCTTGTTAACCATTGGTCTGTTTTTATAATAATTCATTTCTTTTATTTTTTTGGTTTTGTTTTCTCTTGTTAGTCTTCAGTTACAATTTCTATGAAGATAAAAATAAAATTTATTTCCAAATAATTATTTTCTTTCATTATTAAAAATGTAGATTTTAATCTGGCTGAATATAGATAAAATAATTCTTGAATTAAATATTCAGAAATTTTAAAGAAAATGCTAAGATATTAGCCATATTGAAATTTTCTGGTCATATGTAAACATGAAATATATGAATTTTTCTTATTTGACAAGAACAGTTTTTAATTTTTTGTTTAGGCCATCATATCATTTATTCCTCTTCATATCTCTTTTTTCTTTTCCCTTTCTCACACATATTTTCTTTACCTTTTACTTTCATTTCTGTTTTCCTTCCTTATCTTCCTGGTTTTCGTATTGTAATTTTCATCAAATGTTCAATTTTCTTTAGCTTATTTTTTGTAATTTTATCTTCAGTGATATTGTTGTACTTTAAAGTTATTTTCTTAATTACCATTTTTTCAAATTTTCATCACATTTTCCTTTGTTTTTATTTTCAGACAAATCACATGTGTGTGTGTGTGTGTGTGTTTTGTGTGTGTGTGTGTGTGTGTGTGTGTGTGTGTGTGTATTTTTTCTTTCTTTTAGACATTTCGCCCCAGACAAGGTGGGAGTGGCACTAGCACGCAAGGGGTTACAGAGAGTGAGAGTAAGAGTAAAGACAGGTTGACATTGCATTTGAATATTTGAAGACTATAACTGTCAAGGAAACAACTAAGAGGAAGGGAGTTCCACAGATGGGAAGTATGAGACATGAAGCTATGGGAGTAGAAGAGATGGCTACATTTAACTGTTTTGACAGTGAAAGGGTGGGACTGAGATGCCAACCTAGTAACACGCTTAAATTCATGCTGTTTGGGAACCAGTGAAAATAGCTCATCAGAGCAGTTACCATGAAAGTACTTATAGAAAAGACAGAGCATGTCTGTGAGAAAGTGACTGCTTTGTGTGTGTGTGTGTGTGTGTGTGTGTGTGTGTGTGTGTGTGTGTGTGTGTGTGTGTGTGTGTGTGTGTCGGATTGGAAGACAATGTACTTTATATTAAAACATTTGTTTTTAAGCTTAATTACAATCTGAAAAGAAATTATATATAGCCCCAACTACATGACCTATGAGCCAGAATATAGTCCTTTACTGTCTTTTAATCATTTTTTCACTCTACCCAGTCATTAAGGTACTTATTATAATCAATGAGGTACTTTATTTTTCTTTTTGCAGACCAGGGATTTTGTTTTGGTTACTTTTTTTTTTATATGTTTTTATTTTTATTTTTTATTTATATGTTTTTATTTTTATGCCCTTTTTACTGATTTTTTTTTTTTTTTTTACTGATTGTAACAAAGCAGTTAAATATTCATCCATAACGATTCAATATGTCTATAAATCTGATCCATCAATCTAGGTTTTCATGCAAATAAGTGAAAACATTTCACTTCCTTATCTCTCTCTTTTAATAATTGTCCTTGGTGAATTACAAAAAAATAGAACGAGAAAGACATAATGATGATAACAGAGATTTTTTGCTCTGCATCATCCAGCACGACTCGAAATAGCAAGTAATTAGGGTTGGAAGAGTGTGTAGCACAGAGCTCCAAAATGGTAACAACCTACCTTGAAAATCTACATTCAAAATGTTGACTCTTACATGGGCTTGAAAACTAATTCCTTGTGTTGCTGGGAAATCCAAAACTACCTCAGCCTTCAAGTCGATGATTGCACATCAATTCCTTCACGTTTCTGTCTACTCTGTGCATGTGACCCCAAAACTTTTAAAAATATACAATGTATATGAGTCTCTTTAGTGAAATATTTGGTAATCAATAATCTATAATCAACTATCATGCATGAAAGAAAGAATAGGGAATTGGGTTTTTATTAATAAAGATACAAATTGTTCCTCACATAAACCTTGAAAATAAACCCAAAGGCCAAATCTTACATTGCTTATAAACCAACAACAAATTAGATGGAAGGAATAGATTTTCCAAAATTTAACTGAATAAATTAGTTAGTGGTGGGGGTGCTTGGAAGCTAATGTAATAACAAAAGTACACAGGTGTAGGCTTTAAGAAAGCTTTATTGAAATGAAAATACAAGGTTCGCATATAGTGTGCTTTTATAGTCCCAGTAAACAGAAGTAGCTCTTTCAAAGAGGAGAGTAACAAAACAAGGGGAGACCACTCTTGATTATTCATAACAGCTAGTATGTTTTTAGACTAAGAAAGATGAGATTTGCCCGCATATGAAATAGAAACAACTTTTACATATATTATGCATGCTTATAGAAAAATACATAATTTTCAGATAATTTTTATTACAGGTTTTTTTTTTAATGCCTATTGTTTAATTAAAAAGAAAAAAAAATGACAGTTAATTGTTTTAAATTTGTTTTTTATTGGTCTTTTTTTTTATCTTGTTAACTTCTTCTGCAGATGAAGTAATTAACTCACCAACTGTGCCTACTTCTCCAGGCTACATTTCAACAACAGGTATCTTTTTCATCTTGTGCAGCTTAACCAACCATAATAGAGAAACATTACCAGTATTAGTATCAGTTGCTACCTCCTCAGAACTACCAAAATTGCGCTCCCTTCCTTTGCTATTCATTCCTTAAAACTGCACACACACACATACATATATACATATATATATATATGTACATATATATATATATATATATATATATATATATATATATATATATATATATATATATATATATATATATATGTACATATATATACATACATATATACATATATTTATATATATATATATATATATATATATATATATATAGGTGTATAGTTATGCAGCACAGTTGAATGGTGGTGGTAGTGCTAAATTAGCATTTGCTGTGGCTTTTTCCCTCCTCCCCACCATGTCTCTTTTTATCACTCTCTCTGCCAACACTCTTATTTTCCTTCACTCCTCTTCTTTCTTTCCTTTTTAAAATGCCTTCATGTATTCCTTATCTTTGCAACCTCCTTTCTTGCCTCAGGTCTTATTATTCCTTTATTTATCACCCTTTCTCTCTCACTCTCCCTCCCTCTTTAATAGTTTCTACTTCCTTTGTTTATCACCCTTTCTCCCTCACTCTCCCCCCTCTTTAATAGTTTCTACTGCCTTTGTCTATCACCTTTTCTCCCTCACTCTCCCGCCCTCTTTAATATTTTCTACTGCCTTTGTTTATCACCCTTTCTCCCTTACTCTCCCTCCCTCTTTAATAGTTTCTACTGCCTTTGTCTATCACCTTTTCTCCCTCACTCTCCCTCCCTCTTTAATATTTTCTACTGCCTTTGTTTATCACCCTTTCTCCCTCCCTCTCCCTCCCTCTTTAATAGTTTCTACTGCCTTTGTTTATCACCCTTTCTCCCTTACTCTCCCTCCCTCTTTAATAGTTTCTACTGCCTTTGTTTATCACCCTTTCTCCCTTACTCTCCCTCCCTCTTTAATAGTTTCTACTGCCTTTGTTTATCACCCTTTCTCCCTTACTCTCCCTCCCTCTTTAATAGTTTCTACTGCCTTTGTTTATCACCCTTTCTCCCTTACTCTCCCTCCCTCTTTAATAGTTTCTACTGCCTTTGTTTATCACCCTTTCTCCCTCACTCTCCCTCCCTCTTTAATAGTTTCTACTGCCTTTGTTTATCACTCTTTCTCCCTTACTCTCCCTCCCTCTTTAATAGTTTCTACTGCCTTTGTTTATCACCCTTTCTCCCTCACTCTCCCTCCCTCTTTAATAGTTTCTACTGCCTTTGTTTATCACCCTTTCTCCCTCACTCTCCCTCCCTCTTTAATAGTTTCTACTGCCTTTGTTTATCACCCTTTTTCCCTTACTCTCCCTCCCTCTTTAATAGTTTCTACTGCCTTTGTTTATCACCCTTTCTCCCTTACTCTCCCTCCCTCTTTAATAGTTTCTACTGCCTTTGTTTATCACCCTTTCTCCCTTACTCTCCCTCCCTCTTTAATAGTTTCTACTGCCTTTGTTTATCACCCTTTCTCCCTTACTCTCCCTCCCTCTTTAATAGTTTCTACTGCCTTTGTTTATCACCCTTTCTCCCTTACTCTCCCGCCCTCTTTAATAGTTTCTACTGCCTTTGTTTATCACCCTTTCTCCCTCACTCTCCCTCCCTCTTTAATAGTTTCTACTGCCTTTGTTTATCACCCTTTCTCCCTTACTCTCCCTCCCTCTTTAATAGTTTCTACTGCCTTTGTTTATCACCCTTTCTCCCTCCCTCTCCCTCCCTCTTTAATAGTTTCTACTGCCTTTGTTTATCACCCTTTCTCCCTTACTCTCCCTCCCTCTTTAATAGTTTCTACTGCCTTTGTTTATCACCCTTTCTCCCTCACTCTCCCTCCCTCTTTAATAGTTTCTACTGCCTTTGTTTATCACCCTTTCTCCCTCACTCTCCCTCCCTCTTTAATAGTTTCTACTGCTTTTGTTTATCACCCTTTCTCCCTTACTCTCCCTCCCTCTTTAATAGTTTCTACTGCCTTTGTTTATCACCCTTTCTCCCTTACTCTCCCTCCCTCTTTAATAGTTTCTACTGCCTTTGTTTATCACCCTTTCTCCCTTACTCTCCCTCCCTCTTTAATAGTTTCTACTGCCTTCGTTTATCACCCTTTCTCCCTTACTCTCCCTCCCTCTTTAATAGTTTCTACTGCCTTTGTTTATCACCCTTTCTCCCTTACTCTCCCTCCCTCTTTAATAGTTTCTACTGCCTTTGTTTATCACCCTTTCTCCCTCACTCTCCCTCCCTCTTTAATAGTTTCTACTGCCTTTGTTTATCACCCTTTCTCCCTTACTCTCCCTCCCTCTTTAATAGTTTCTACTGCCTTTGTTTATCACCCTTTCTCCCTCACTCTCCCTCCCTCTTTAATAGTTTCTACTGCCTTTGTTTATCACCCTTTCTCCCTCACTCTCCCTCCCTCTTTAATAGTTTCTACTGCCTTTGTTTATCACCCTTTCTCCCTTACTCTCCCTCCCTCTTTAATAGTTTCTACTGCCTTTGTTTATCACCCTTTCTCCCTCACTCTCCCTCCCTCTTTAATAGTTTCTACTGCCTTTGTTTATCACCCTTTCTCCCTCACTCTCCCTCCCTCTTTAATAGTTTCTACTGCCTTTGTTTATCACCCTTTCTCCCTTACTCTCCCTCCCTCTTTAATAGTTTCTACTGCCTTTGTTTATCACCCTTTCTCCCTCACTCTCCCTCCCTCTTTAATAGTTTCTACTGCCTTTGTTTATCACCCTTTCTCCCTTACTCTCCCTCCCTCTTTAATAGTTTCTACTGCCTTTGTTTATCACCCTTTCTCCCTCACTCTCCCTCCCTCTTTAATAGTTTCTACTGCCTTTGTTTATCACCCTTTCTCCCTCACTCTCCCTCCCTCTTTAATAGTTTCTACTGCCTTTGTTTATCACCCTTTCTCCCTTACTCTCCCTCCCTCTTTAATAGTTTCTACTGCCTTTGTTTATCACACTTTCTCCCTCACTCTCCCTCCCTCTTTAATAGTTTCTACTGCCTTTGTTTATCACCCTTTCTCCCTTACTCTCCCTCCCTCTTTAATAGTTTCTACTGCCTTTGTTTATCACCCTTTCTCCCTTACTCTCCCTCCCTCTTTAATAGTTTCTACTGCCTTTGTTTATCACCCTTTCTCCCTCACTCTCCCTCCCTCTTTAATAGTTTCTACTGCCTTTGTTTATCACCCTTTCTCCCTTACTCTCCCTCCCTCTTTAATAGTTTCTACTGCCTTTGTTTATCACCCTTTCTCCCTCACTCTCCCTCCCTCTTTAATAGTTTCTACTGCCTTTGTTTATCACCCTTTCTCCCTCACTCTCCCTCCCTCTTTAATAGTTTCTACTGCCTTTGTTTATCACCCTTTCTCCCTTACTCTCCCTCCCTCTTTAATAGTTTCTACTGCCTTTGTTTATCACCCTTTCTCCCTCACTCTCCCTCCCTCTTTAATAGTTTCTACTGCCTTTGTTTATCACCCTTTCTCCCTCACTCTCCCTCCCTCTTTAATAGTTTCTACTGCCTTTGTTTATCACCCTTTCTCCCTTACTCTCCCTCCCTCTTTAATAGTTTCTACTGCCTTTGTTTATCACCCTTTCTCCCTTACTCTCCCTCCCTCTTTAATAGTTTCTACTGCCTTTGTTTATCACCCTTTCTCCCTTACTCTCCCTCCCTCTTTAATAGTTTCTACTGCCTTTGTTTATCACCCTTTCTCCCTTACTCTCCCTCCCTCTTTAATAGTTTCTACTGCCTTTGTTTATCACCCTTTCTCCCTCACTCTCCCTCCCTCTTTAATAGTTTCTACTGCCTTTGTTTATCACCCTTTCTCCCTCACTCTCCCTCCCTCTTTAATAGTTTCTACTGCCTTTGTTTATCACCCTTTCTCCCTCACTCTCCCTCCCTCTTTAATAGTTTCTACTGCCTTTGTTTATCACCCTTTCTCCCTCACTCTCCCTCCCTCTTTAATAGTTTCTACTGCCTTTGTTTATCACCCTTTCTCCCTCACTCTCCCTCCCTCTTTAATAGTTTCTACTGCCTTTGTTTATCACCCTTTCTCCCTCACTCTCCCTCCCTCTTTAATAGTTTCTACTGCCTTTGTTTATCACCCTTTCTCCCTTACTCTCCCTCCCTCTTTAATAGTTTCTACTGCCTTTGTTTATCACCCTTTCTCCCTCACTCTCCCTCCCTCTTTAATAGTTTCTACTGCCTTTGTTTATCACCCTTTCTCCCTCACTCTCCCTCCCTCTTTAATAGTTTCTACTGCCTTTGTTTATCACCCTTTCTCCCTTACTCTCCCTCCCTCTTTAATAGTTTCTACTGCCTTTGTTTATCACCCTTTCTCCCTTACTCTCCCTCCCTCTTTAATAGTTTCTACTGCCTTTGTTTATCACCCTTTCTCCCTTACTCTCCCTCCCTCTTTAATAGTTTCTACTGCCTTTGTTTATCACCCTTTCTCCCTTACTCTCCCTCCCTCTTTAATAGTTTCTACTGCCTTTGTTTATCACCCTTTCTCCCTCACTCTCCCTCCCTCTTTAATAGTTTCTACTGCCTTTGTTTATCACCCTTTCTCCCTCACTCTCCCTCCCTCTTTAATAGTTTCTACTGCCTTTGTTTATCACCCTTTCTCCCTCACTCTCCCTCCCTCTTTAATAGTTTCTACTGCCTTTGTTTATCACCCTTTCTCCCTCACTCTCCCTCCCTCTTTAATAGTTTCTACTGCCTTTGTTTATCACCCTTTCTCCCTCACTCTCCCTCCCTCTTTAATAGTTTCTACTGCCTTTGTCTATCACCCTTTCTCCCTCCCTCTCCCTCCCTCCCTCTTTAATAGTTTCTACTGCCTTTGTCTATCACCCTTTCTCCCTCACTCTCCCTCCCTCTTTAATAGTTTCTACTGCCTTTGTCTATCACCCTTACTCTCCCTCCCTCTTTAATAGTTTCTACTGCCTTTGTTTATCACCCTTTCTCCCTTACTCTCCCTCCCTCTTTAATAGTTTCTACTTCCTTTGTTTATCACCTTTTCTCTCTCACTCTCCCCCTCTTAAATAATTTCTACTGCCTTTGTTTATCACCCTTTCTCCCTCACTCTCCCTCCCTCTTAAATAGTTTCTACTGCCTTTGTTTATCACCCTTTCTCCCTCACTCTCCCCCCCTCTTTAATAGTTTCTACTGCCTTTGTCTATCACCCTTTCTCTCTCGCTCTCCCTCCCTCTTTAATAGTTTCTACTTCCTTTGATAATCACCTTTTTCTCTCTCACTCTCCCCCCCTTTAGTAATTTCTATTGCCATTTTTTATCACCCTTTTTCTCTCACTCTCTCTCTCTCTCTTTAATAATTTCTACTTTTATTAATTTCTCTTAATTTTTTTCTTCTTTCTTTTTCCTATTCTGGCTCTTTCTTTCTTCTTCCCACTTTTCTTCTTCCTCTTCTCTTCTTCAGATTTCATTCTTTCTTGCCTTCTTTGCTTTTCCTTCACCCAAAATGTTTTGCTTTCGTTTCAATCCTTTTCTTCCCTCTTCACATGATGTCCATAATTTCCTCTGTCCACTTTTAAAATCTGTTTTCCTTCTCCAACCCTAGCTTAGCATTTTGCTTTTGGTTTGTATTACCATCATCAGCATTATAGATAATGTTTCATAGATAATGTTTCATAGATAATGTTTTATAGATAATGTTTTATGACACTCATGAAGTTCTCATCAATGTTTTATGATTCAATTCAAAATCAAGAATTTCAGTGAGAATAACAACAAATTATAAAGGAAATATAAGATTTTTGGTGCTAAGAAACAAAATATGTTTTTTAGCTAATTTGATGGCACTGATTCCGAAAAGGATGTTAGTTTTTCATGGTTAGCTACCGTTTTTGCTGTACTGAAATTGCTCATTTTTTGGAAAAAAAAAATCAATTTACAATCTTGGCTGATCGCAAAATTTAGTTAATAAAGGTCATGGAAATCCATCAATTTTCAGGTAGGCCGAGCAATTTATGTCAGCCATCTGAAATAAACTATTTTTATAAGAAAAAGTGTTTGTGTGTCAAAAATTTAAAAAAAGAAGTACTGAACTTTTCCAATTTTCAAACCTGATAATTAAGGTGACATCAAAAAAATGAAACCCTAAAATCTTCTGTTTGATATTCATAAACATATTCTTTCAGTACGGAAGGAAACCAAACATATTGAGAGATTTTTGTTTTCACAGTTGGAAAGAAACTCCAACTAAAGACATCCCAATTGAATGCACCCATTCCATTGTACATGATACTGCTGGAGTATCAAAAGGGACTTAAATTACATTGAATATGACAAACAAGAAAGAGAAAATTTTTACCATAGTTCTTATGTTCATGAAGGTTTTATTTCTGCTGTTAGTTTATTAAATGATTTGATGAAAATACTTGTTGGTCTTGGTATATTCAATCGGGTTATTTTTAAAGACTTAAGGTCTGATTGTTATTGCAAAAATAGTATTTCTCAATAAGCAGACCAATATCTGTTGGTTTAAATATAAATTGAAGGGTTTCTACGATTTTATTTTAAGAAATATTGTCATCGGTCAATATCATATATACAGAAAACAAATGAAAAAATGCTTTTTTAACGAAAATGCGGCATTTATGTACAGCAAAATGGCAGCAAAGCAAGAAAAATTAACCTCAAATTAGCTGAAATGTGATTTGGTGTATTGACACCATTTCAAAATTTTTTTGTTGACCAGTGTTATATAGGAAATACATGAACAAAGTATGAGTCAAGGAGGCTCTTTTATGGAAGAGACTAGGACAATTAAGAGGTTCAATTTTACAGAATCTTCAATACAACTTAGTCTAAAACAAAAAGGTTTGTTATTTAAAGGAAATAAAAGTTAGTTTTCTGCGCAAGGTTCAGCTGTCTTCATTTTTGCTTTCTCTGTCTTTTCCTTTCTTTATCTTTTTGGCTGAGTCTTTTCTACTCATATTTCTTACTCTTTTTCTTTCTTTCTCATTCTTTTTTCCTCAGTTTCTTCTTTTCTTAATCTTTCTCTTTCCTTTAGTCTTTTGTTCTCTCTCTCTCTCTCTCTCTCTCTCTCTCTTTCTCTTTTCACTATGTAGATTTTCATTTTTTCTCTCACTGTAATTTTTCTTTCTCCCTCTTAAAGGTTCACACTCTTTTTATCACTTTTTTGTTTGGCTCTTTTCTTTAGATTCTTTACTGCCACACACACGCACGCACACACACATGCACACACACACACACATGCACATACCCCCCCCCCACAAAGGATGTTTCAGAAGTAATGTCTTCTACTTAAGCTATAACAGATACCAGAAGCACAATTACAGCATTGGATAGAACAAATTTTCCACTACAAAACACTTTTTTTCTCAGTCGCCACCATAAGCTGTTTATATTCACTAGTGATGAACAAGTCTGCGTGCTCCACTCATAAAATTTTTACCATTGAAGACAATCCACTTTTTCATTCATATTGTATTCACTTATGAAATATATTACTCCCCCCCCCCGAGCCTAACCGTGCTTATATCCACTATTTGGTCTCCAGAAACATTCAGCAAGTGTAGATAAACGTCAATGGGTGCAATTCTTTCCACATGGAAGAATTCAATGGCACAGTTCTCCTTTGTATAGACTTTCATGTCAGACACCATTTAGCCAGACTACTGCTTAATTCCTATCTGCAAAAAGCCAATAAATATATGGATTACTGGTGTAAAATTTCAACCACTACTGCCATGCCACTAATAACTGCATCTGATCCCATGGTTCCACATAATAAAATACAAGACGTCATTTTCAGAGTGACTCTCATAAATGGACATGAATTACACCCTTGTGCAAATTAATTGAAACAAAATGAATAATTCTGTTATTATTTACTTTTTCATATTTTCCCAATGAAACATGATCCAGTGAACATGTTAGTACTTTGTATATCCATTCTAGAAAGTTGTTCCTTGCAGATTGACCACAGATTCTCAACCGGAGAGTTTCCAGGCCAGTCGATAGTACTTTTATTTCCTCACTGGTAAAGCTTGCCAGTGTGTTCGGGCAGCATTACAATTCCTGTATGCTTCTTTGGAGTAACGTCCATCACAGACAATAGCTGTAGGACAACTAACCGACAGTCAAGACAATAGTGTCTGGGCGTGATAAAAATCTGGCAATCATGTATGACGCAATATTTTTCAAGGCTAAACAAATTTCATCATATACTCCGAAAATAGATTCATATTACTGCCTGCCACTGCAAATGACCTAATCTAAGGAAAAAGTAGAAATCAATTGCACCCTGTCACTTCAGCTGACAGAATGTTGAAAGAGAGGAAACTAAAGCGGTTGTTTCAATTAATTTGCACAATGATTTATAATTCTTATTAATTTATTTATTTATTTATTCTTTTCTGTTTTATTCATTTTCAATCTTTGAAATTGTTTACATTTTCATATCATCTCTCTCTCTCTCTCTCTCTCATTTTCTGCCATTTTATTTTATCTATTTAACTATATATCTATATTGGGTTCTTCATATCTATTTCATTTGTTTTCCTATATTTTCATTTTGTATTTTGTAATATTTCACCCTCTTCTTTTTTCACCTTGTTGCATTTTTCACACACACACACACACACACACACACACACACACACACACACACACACACACTTATCTATATCTGTCAGTACAAGTATGTTTTTGTAGGGACATTTAACGAAAGGGAATGTCAGACTTGAAAAGTGCTTCCTTGTTTAGAAAATCAATTATACTGACTTTAAAGACTTAAGCTTAATTTCTCTTATTTATACAGTGTAACCCGGATATAAGCGAGTTGTCGGGACCAGAGAAGAAGTCTCTTATATCCGGGTTTGGTCTATTTTGTTTTATTAAAACAGGCTCTAATTTGGGACCAGATAAAAGCTATCTTATATCCGGTTTTCTCTTATATCCGGGTCTCTTATATCCGGGTTACACTGTATAAGCATTTTATAAGATTCACAAAGCAATTTATAAATGCTTCATGTAAATTAACTTCACCAAAATATAATATTTTCATTGAAATTGGAATGAAAAAAAAAACAGTAAAGGATTCATTTCAATCTATTATTTATAAATGCAAATGATTCTTCTTTTTTATGAACTTTTAAACATGTTTTTGTTTGTTCTTATCTCAGAGCAAATTCATTTGAAGCTCACGAGTATGAATTATTCCTGAATATGAATTATTTTCAGACATCAACTTTCTACACAAATTCAAAAATGAAGCAAAAATGAGTAAAAAGAAATCTTCAGAATTTCACATTTGAAATTTTAGGAAAAACATTTCACATATTTCTTGGCTCTTGACTAGCGCTGCAGAAATATAACAATAATATTTATTGACATATCAAATATTTGTATAGACAGATAGACACACAGATATGGAAACACTGAGATAGATAGATAGATAGATAGATAGATAGATAGATAGATAGATAGATAGATAGATAACAGTTTGGAATAGATAGATAAATATGAACAGAATGACATAAATAGATAGATAGATAGAGAACAGTTTAGAATAGATAGACAAATATGAACAGAATGAGAAAGATAGATAGACAGATAGAGAACAGTTTAGAATAGATAGACAAATATGAACAGAATGAGATAGATAGATAGACAGATAGAGAACAGTTTAGAATAGATAGATAAATATGAACAGAATGAGATAGATAGATAGAGAACAGTTTCAAAGAGATAGATAAATATGAACAGAATTTGATAGATTGTTATCACCTCATTGTTTAACTAATTTTATGTTATATGCACTAATTTTTATTTTCCTTCCTATGCACTAATTTTCCTGCCATTTTTTTTCTGTTTTTTTTTGTATAGATTCACGATTTATTTCTGTTTATAGTTTTCCATTTCTATTTTCATGAATTTTACTTCATTTTCTTTGAAATCAATGAAACAAAAGATTCTCTTAAAAATATTTTGGACAAAAAATTCCAAAATTTGGTCAACAATCATAAATTGTGGATGCTTTTCATGATCAGCTGTGCTCTGCATGTCTCTAATTTGACGATGCTGAGAATTAAATAATAATCATCAGCCATATTTATTTTTATTTAAGAAGAAAAAATGATCAATCAAGAACTGTTATGAGAATATAAAATTGATAAGTAATTAGAATAATAGTCCGAATAATGTAAATAGTGTACATAATACCTCATCTCAGAAATATAGACAGATACTGAAAGGCCGAAACGTTGGAATAAATATGGCGACAAAGATAAGGACAATAGTCCGAATAATGTAAATAGTGTACATAATACCTCATCTCAGAAATATAGACAGATACTGAAAGGCCGAAACGTTGGAATAAATATGGCGACAAAGATGAGGACAATAGTCCGAATAATGTAAATAATATACATAATACCTCACCTCAGAAATATAGACAGATACTGAAAGGCCGAAACGTTGTAATAAATATAGCAAGAAAGATGAGGACAATAGTCTGAATAATGTAAATAATATACATAATACCTCATCTCAGAAATATAGACAGATACTGAATTAGAATAACTTGCATTATTTACATTATTCAGACTGTTATCCTCATCTTCAATACCATATTCACAACATTTCAGCCGTTGTACACTCCAGCCTTCTTCAGGTAATATATTTACATTATTTAAATTATTCAGACTGTTATCCTCATCATCATTCCCATAGTCACAGTGTTTTGGCCATTGTACGCTCCAGCCTTCTTTAGGTGACTGGAATTTCAAACCAAACCCTTTATTTCATCCACCGGAGTCAGTTGTTCTAGTTCCACGTTCCATGCCTCTTCAGGCTGTCTCAGTTATTTCTCTTTTAACTGAACTCTCCAAGTCGCCTAGGATACAGACATTGGTTAAATCTAGTTACTAGACCCAAAGAGTTGTGAGTTCAATACCAGGCCACAGCAGTAGTGAACCAAAACTTTAAATAGATGAGTTAAAAGGGAAATAACTGAGACGTCCGGAAGAGGCATAGCATGTGGAACTACAATAATCTACCCCCATGGATGAAATAAAGGGTTCAGTTCAAAATTCCAATCACGTGAAGAAGGCCAGAGAGTACACAAGCCAAAAGGTTGTGAATATGGCAATGAAGATGAGGATAACAGTCTGAATAATGTAAATAATACAAGTAATCATAAAACCTCATCTCAGAGATATAGAGGCTGAAACATAGTGAATATGGCAATGAAGATGAGGATAACAGTCCGAATAATGTAAATAATACAAGTAATCATAATACCTCATCTCAGAGATATAGAGGCTGAAACGTTGTGAATATGGCAATGAAGATGAGGATAACTGTCTGAATAATGTAAATAATGCAAGTAGTCATAATAGCACATATCAGAGATATAGACAGATAATTAGAATAAATAAAGATAAAATATTTTTAACATCTATCTAATGCTGAAACATAAAAACATTTTTCAAATGAAAAACTCATTAAAAATTATATTCTTGAAATTGCTTAACATATGAATAAGTTAAACCTGAAGGCAATTGTTGTAAAAGTTAGATTTTTTGCCTAATCACATGGAATTACATCCTATGTAATAAAAATGAAATGTTTTTCCTACAGTTACAACTATGCAGATTATCTCAAAAGTTAAGAACTATTGGCACATGTTTTGAAATGTGAACATTTGAAATTCCACAAGTTTTTTAGTTTATTTTTCTCATTGGTTCTTGATAATTATAACAGAAACCTTTGCTGAAGAGTAACATTTTTTCTGATTTCAAAATTGAAATTCAATAGCTTTTATTATTCTTTTCTTATGTCAATTCAACATTCCAATGTCTGTTAGTTAAATTTGCTTTTTTTTTGTTTATTTCTACATTTTTCTTTACTTATATTAATTTGGAAGACCTATTAATCTGTGTTTGTGTTATTTTAGCTAATTCAACAATAATTTTAATGAGATTCTTTTACTACTGGTATTTACATTCCAAATTCTGGTTTCATGATACTTAGGGATTCTGTTATTTTAACTGATTGTCATTTACTCTTTATAAAAACACCACTTGTCTGGGAAAAATCATTGCTTGTCTGGGAAAAATCAATTTTTTAATAAAGAAAATTGTCCATTTTTTGTTTAATTTTCATAGTTTGGATTAATTATTGGGAAAATAGGCAAATATTTCACTTTAGGATCAAATCCTCCTGAATCAAATCACCATTTGAGGTCAAGCTAAGAAAAAAAAAGATTTATTTATTTTTCAGCTTATCATTCTATCAACTCCACACCTGACATTTTAAAAAATGTGACAACAGAAAAAGTTTTGAGTCTGCAACCAAATAAATAAAATTGAATTACTAGGTTTGAATATCTTATCAAATTTTGAACAGTGAATAATTTTCAAGCAGCATAACATCCAGCCCTGATGTCCGCAGCAAAGACCAAGCATTTCATTGTCACCTTTCAACATCCAAAAATGCCTCATTTTGTATGTTGCATCTTTGGGTAGGCAAAAATCACTGTATTAAAATCAATCTACAGGGTGATTGAAAAGTAACTCCCTATTTTATGTATGATGGACTCTCCTGTCTTGTAAAAATTATAGTTAGACGGGAGAGTCCATTATACATAAAATAGGGAGTTATTTTCCAATCACCCTGTACATATTTCTATATCAAAATATCTCCAGCTTTCTCTTTCTTTTTATATACTACCACTTATGTATATTTTTTTATTTTTCTCTGGTAAAGCAACGGACAATGGTCATTAAAGTCTGAACAATACTGACAGAAGGCTATAAATGTCCTGAATATTAGAAAATAAATAATATTCTTTTGAAGAATTCTCAATAAGAAGTATGTTTTATAATTTTCGACCATGTATCAATTATTCTTAAATAACAAAGATTTTGAAACATTTTCAATAAGATAAAAATGATGTTAGATCATTAATTAAAATTTTACATTTCTGTTTTTGGGTAATTTTCTCTTGAAACTTGTTTCTAAAATAAACCTTTCATAAATTTATATGTTGAAGAGTAAAATTCTTTTTTTTATTCTCTGTCAATGCATCCAGCGTCTCGCAAGAAACAGAAGAATCCATTGTTGCGTCATAATTCAGAAGATGATGAGATGCGTTTTTCTGGACTTCATGGCAAGCATGACATCCCTTCCAAGTCCTTCAAAATGCTTCAGAACTTGACTGTCACTGACAGTCAAGATGATGCCTCTTCACAAGACACACAAGATGATGGTGAGAAAACACAATTTATGAAAATGTTTGCATTTTTTCTTATTTTCAAAAAACTTTTTTAATTTCATCAGTACTTTTTTTACTGCATATTTGATTTTTAATTCAACCTAATTTCGTACATTTTTATGGATTTTATACATTTTTGCTAACTTCATATATTTTTATGAATTTCATACATTTTTTGCTAATTTCATACATTTTTTGCTAATTTCATACATTTTTATGAATTTCATACATTTTTATGGATTTTATACATTTTTGCTAATTTCATACATTTTAAGAATTTCATACATTTTTTGCTAATTTCATACATTTTTATGAATTTCATACATTTTTTTGCTAATTTCATACATTTTTCCACTTCATTTCCTGCTTTGTTACCATTCTTTCTTTAATTGGCAAATGAAATCTGCACAAATTAGCTCTGATGAACAAAATCAACTAAATTCTGAAAATTCAATTTTTTCACATTAAGAAACTGAATTCATGCTTTTTTTTATTTATGATGGTGAAGGTGGGGATTGCAAACAGATTTGGTCTAATACCTGATAAATGGTCAATGGAAACTCTACCAATGATACAAACTTCTGGTGAAGATATTTTACAAGACTGATTCTCTTTACTTTTACCAAAATATCAAACTTCATGCATTCTGTGATAAGTTCTTTCATGATTACCAAGTTGCCACAATAGTAAAATATTGTCCCCATTTTATTTTTATCATAAATTTATTTGTTAGTAATTGGCAATGATTTTACATTCTTTTGTGTAAATTCTGCTGGAGATTTAATTAATCTCAAACCATATTTATGACAATCTTTCCATACCTATTCTTACTAGTAGTATAAAGTTCCTTGACCAATTACAACCATGCTTTATACATGATACATGCAGAATTTAAATTTTTGTATGATTAAAATTGATTAAAAACATTATACCAACAAAAAGTGAGGCAGAGTATGAAGCATGAAACTACAGATATTCAAAGATTTTTTAGGTTTATGGATCAAATTTAATGACAATTCCCATGTCCACTTTGACCTGGGGTGGTAGCAGCTGTTAGGGTCCCAGCTATGGGCAAATAGTTAACCCCTGAACTGGGGTAAAAGCACTATGAAAGTGTAAAAATAGGTTTTAATACCAGCAACACATTTTTGTAAAAAATTATTATCACCAAACATTTTTGAAGAAAAAAGTATTAGCAGCAATCCTAATGTCTAATGGATGTCAGTTATCAGTTATCTCCTGTTAATTTCCACTGCCTTAACCGGGTATTGAACTCACACTCTTTGGGTCCTGTCACTGGATCTAGCCAATGCCTTTATCCACTGTGCTATGTGTCCTTGAGGATCTTCATCTGTGTATGAATTTCTGGCTATTATAAACCTAATGTCTTCAGCAATCATTTTTTTACAAGTGCTTATATTGCAATTTTTGCTGTTATCATTATATATTTTTACCAGAGCTCATATTGCTACTTTTGTTGTTATTATTGCTTTTCTCTGGCACTCCTTATTACTGATTCCCATATTGTATTCATTTCTATGCTTGGTAAATATAGACAGGTTGGTAATGAACAATAATAATTAGGACACGAAGATTCACCAGTGGCACATAATAGTAGTAGTCAACTTCTAGAAGTGAGTGAAGTGAATTCCACAATGAATCTCCAACTGCAGACCAACATACAGTATTTACTACTTTATTTATGTGAATGGGGACATACCCATTATTGTCTGTAGGTATGCTACAACAAATACATTTTTAAAAAAATATTACCAGCTATAAAAATCTTGTTGGCATTAAATAAATTATTCAGGTTGATAGTAAAACAAACCAAACAACTTTCTATAAAAAAACTTAGGACTATTCATTTACCAAATTCCTTCACTTATTTATAGTAGTTTCATTCTTTTTCCATTAATGTTTTCAGTTCTTTTTTCTTATTTTTTGTTTTTTTTTACAAATATGCAATGCTTTTGTTTTTTCTCTCTTTAATGCATGCCAATCAATATATTTTCCCCCCTCCAACAGTTTCTTTTTTATTTTTAACTTTTCATCAGTTTCTTCTAGTTCTTTCCTTCTCATTGACATTTTTCCCTGCACAACTTTAACCTTCCAGCTTTCTCTAAGTTTAACAAGTTTTCTCTTCTTTTTAAATCTTGACAATGTTATCGATTTCTTTGGTTTACATAACTTTGTCGTCTGTTTTAAGCTCTTCTATAAAATGATTTTAACAAAATATCTACTCATGTGTTTACTGTTTTAATCCTTGGCAATGAAGTAGAAGTAAACTTTTCAAATACGCAATTTCTTGCTGCCCTCAAAATTGTTTCTTGAGTTTTCAGAATTCCAATTTTATTCTCTGACCAATGTTTTTTAATTAGAAGTTTTTTTTTATGTATGAGTGACACTCTCTGTTGCAAAGGTCACATATGTATTCTGTTTCTGGTCTGTTGGAGCTGTCACTTTGCTTTCTGCGGGCCCACTTTCCATGGCAACTTGTGTCAGCTTCTCCTCCCCTGAGTTAAGTTTTGTCAGGGTTCCTCTCCATTTGGATTGTATGGCTGCCGGGCTCTCCCAGGACTCTGTGTTGATGTTTACAGCTTTCATTTCGCACCTCATGACATTGCTGTATTGCATCTGTAGCCGCCCCACTGGTCTCCTTCCAGAGGCCAGCTCTCCATAACCAATGAAATCTACACTGCCTGAGCAGTGTGAACAGGCTGGACAGACCTGCTCGAGACAGGACCTCAGTGTTGGGCACCTTGTCTTGCCATGCTATTCCCAGAATGTAGCAGATGCTTCTCATGTGACAGGTCTTCAGACACCTTTCTTGCCTGGCATATGTGGTCCAAGCCTCGCTGCCATAGAGCTGCCATCTTGGTTTTCACCGTCAGCTAGTATTGGTCAAAACACGTGTTGTGAGGCACACAAGGGTTTTGGCTGTCTTCCCAATTCTCTTGACAATCTCTGCATCTAAGGAGAGGTTGTCAGTGATATGGTGGAGCCAAGGTATGTGAACTTCCAAGATTTTAAAGACTTTCATATGTATCTTTGTTTTTTCCTTCTTTAATATTTTCTATGTTTGTGTCTTGTAAATCATTGAAAATGTTTGCCTACTTTTTCATGTCACTGTGCTGTCATGTTTAAATGTCTTCATCACTTGCACCATCACTTGCACCATTTTCCAATAAATTTGACACAATATACAGCATTTATCTTCTGCAATTCTCCTTCCAACCAGCACTAAAAATTCATTCTTGAAGATACCAACTCACCTTAATAGGAATTGAAACACCTGTCTGATGCTGCAGTAACACTCTTCCTGACTTCCTTAAATCTAAGAAACTCCAAACAAAATCATGAGCAATTAAAATAAAAGTTTCAACTGTAAACGGCACATTTTCCACATATTTTATAATCAAACCTATTTCTTTAATAAAAGTTTTTTTTTTTAAATATGGACTTGATAAGTTGAGGTAAATTTACCCCTACCTTCTTCTCTTCTTCTCTCTCCCTATCACACACACACACACACACACACACACACACACACACACACACACACACACACACACACACACACACACATTTTCAATACTCTGACTAAATACTCATTTTGGTTGATGTTCAACTGAATATTCTCTTTATCACTGAAAAGTATTGTTCAATATAATAAAACTGCTTCAAGTTCTGAAAATAAGGATCTATATCTAAAATTCTTAAAATGCGTTTGTGTGTATGTATGTGTGTGCATGATTGGATGTTGTTTATGTATTTTCACAGTTTCCATCCGATTTCGATGAATTTTTTTTTGTTTGATAGATAACTCTTCAGTGCCGGTTTTGAGTCCAAATTGTTGGTGACATTGGCTCTCCACTACTTCCTGTCAATTATAACTCTCAGCAACGTTTTACTATTTACTATCTGTTCTTGGATATATATCTTTCATAAAAATGACAATAATATTATTTATTATTATACAGTTAAATTTATATAATTAATTATATCTATATCTATAATTCTCAAAATGTGTGTGTTTGTGTGTGTGTGTGATCAGATGTTGTTTATGCGTTTCCACAGTTTTCATCTGATTTTGATGAAATTCTTTTGTTTGGTAGACAATTCTTCAGTGCTGCTTTTGAGTCCAAATTGTTGACGACAATGGCTCTCCACTACTTCCTGTCCATTATAACTCTCAGCAACATTTTACTATTTACTATCTGTTCTTGGATATATAACTTTCATAAAAACTTTAATAAAAATAGTTTAAATTAATACAATAATATTATTTATTATTATACAGTTCTCTTTTCAGGGACCCACCTCCCCCCATTCAAATTGTTAACTCCCCCATTTTGGGGATGTGCCTCAGTTGCACCCAAATGTTATTACTAATATTGATTTTTGGGAGGGTTAACTTTAAACTTAAACTGCTCCAATTGAACGGCAAAAATTTCCTGTAATGAAAGACCCGGTCAAAGATGGGTTATACTGCTAGTTTTCATTATTTCACATATTATTCAGACTAGGATCTTAATCTTGTTGTTTTTATCACAGTCTTTCAGCCAAAGGTTATGAATTTGAATTCTGTAACAGAGAATCAGCTCAGCCCGATAAAAGACTCCAAGTTGGTTGTATGTGGTGCTGTAAGTACCAAGAGTTATTTCCCCTTCCACAATGGGCTGTTGAGAGAAGACCTTCTACTTAGAGTAGGTGGTGCTATTTGCATATGAACGATACTGGGTAGCTATTAGCCAATAGTCAGCATGGGTCTGGGACAGGGAGAGCTATATAACACCAGTGTTTTTCTCAGTTGGGGAAGGGGCTTTCAATGTGTAGATGTATGAAAACCAGACAAGATGAACACAAACAAGGAATTGTGCTGAAAAATCTATAATAATAAAAGATGCAGCAGAAGAAGAGTGCATAAAGAAACTTAGTGTAGATTTGAATTCTGTGTGAAAATGCCAATGCTCAACTGAATAATTTCTGGCAGTTAGAGTTTTTCTTATTATGTACCAATGTTTGATTCTCTGATGGGTTTCTCCGGTCTCACCTGAAAGTGCTCTCAGACTTTGCTTCTTGGTTTGATAAACTTATCAGTCTGTGGTATTCTTATTGAGACAATGGAAAAGAAAAGCATTACTGTATTTTCCAGCTTACAAGATGCACTATTTTTTCTAAAAAGTAACATAAAAATTACATGTGCATCTTCCAAGACAAATGTATGGCAACGCCCAGGTTCAAGTACGCTTGGACGGTCACCTAATTGGCTTGACTGATAGGGACGTGGATTTGTATGTTGAGTAATTGCACTATAATGTTAGCTATCTAATTCAGACTTTTCTATGATGTAACCTCAGTACTTAGCTGTTACAAATATTTCCAAGACTATAAACCTTCCTGGAGCCGAGCCACAAGATTAAACATCCTCTGTTTACTAGTAGCAGTAGGATCCTTTCTGCTCTTGAGTAGTATGTCATTGCCGCACAAACAAAATCGGGTGCCTGATTAATGTAAACAATATGTGGCACCAGTACGTGAGGGGATGCATGGTGAATGTGTTGTTGTATGAGAAGGACTTTTTTTTTTTTAGAAATTTCTTTCTGATATCAGGGTGCTTCTTCCAAGCTGCAGTGTCTTGTAAGCTGGAAAATATGGTAATGCATTCAGTGCCAATTAACATTTCCTTTTCTGAAATTCTTCCTGTACTTTTATTTTGTCTTCTACACACTGCTGTGATGCATACGTTTTCTCCATCGACACTATTTAATCTCTGGGGAATCCACATTGTTCTGTTCTTGGCCTACGCATAGCATTAAAAAGAAATCATTAGTGCTAAATGCATTAAAGAGCTTTGAAAGTGCATTGGATGCAACAAGAAGAGTATATTGATGAAAATGTTAAGATAAAAAACAAATAAAGATACTTGTTCAAATCAGTCAGTCAGTTATGCGCCATACTTGATACATGCTTAGGCGATCATGTATCTTTCGATACATGACTGACAAGGCAGATTTTTTTTCATGCAGTAGGTTGCCACTTCTTTCTGTGGTAGACCAGTTACCATCCAAGGCTATAGAACTTGGTCTGTCCTGCTACTTACCCATAGCTGGGGGGGAGAAGAAGAGGAGGAGTCTGAAGGGTATTAGCATGTAAGTGAATGTAACGGATTCAAGTGGAATTTGAACTCAGCTCTCCGATTCCTCAATCCAAGCCACTATCCATTACTCCATCATGCCTTAGTCAAATAATATGCATAAAATTGTTATAATTTAATTTGTTACTATAGAAAAAATATATCAGTTAAACATATTGAACAAGGTCAAAAATTAAGATTAAAAGCTTAGTTTAAAATATTATTGATACAATATTATTGATACAATATTATTGATACAATATTGATACAGAAGCTTTTGCAGGGTTTGGCCAGTGTTCCGGAAAAGGAAATCTGCAGTTATGAAAATTCAAGAAATTTTAAAATTAAATTTGTTACTTTTGCTATGATTTTTATGTGCATTTTTAAAACCATTTTTAATAACAAATAAGAAACATTATCAGAATTCTATCTGTATAGAATGAATTTTTCCATTCTGTCACATGCATTGGTTCATCAGCTACATGATCTTCACCAACTGATTTATTCTGTCAACTGAACTCCTATAATACTCTCAAAAAAACAAACTCTAAAGCAATTTCCAGAATATTTGCAGTCAAGCAATTGCTCTTGGTTATGTTAGAGTTTTCACCCTGGTTACCCGAGATTGAAAGCCTTTTTTATTCTTTTGCCTTTCTCTAGATTCAGGTCAAGTAGGTAATTACTGTGAAGCCTCCATCCGCTACAAGGGAAAGCACATTCCATCACCATCTTTCAGGGTGTTGCAGAACTGGGCTGACCATGATACTGAGCCCACACCAGGTATGTTAAGAGTCGGAAATTTTGCCGTTAAACCTTATTCTTTGTAGAATTTAGTAATTTGTAGCTCTGCTCATTTTAATTTCTTAGCAGAATTGCTATTTGCTTGCATTCACATGCTGCTGCTGCTGATGATGATGACTGGATTGATTGTGATTGTGACCATAGTGATGATTACAATGCTTCTGATGAAAAAGCATTAACTCAACAAAAAAGAATTACTGATTTTTGAACATTTAAAATTTCCATTTTTTTCCATTCATTATTTCAGTGAATAAATCTTAGGTATATACTTATTATTTACTAAGCTTAGTTAAATACAAACAAGAGTATGGGACAGCAAATATAGTTACTGAACCCACAAAAATGATCTACAAGTCCAGATTGCTTACCATTCTACAACAATGAGGTATCTCCTGTGTGTCTATATGTTAGGAATCATTCCAAGATTGTTTGGGGATGGAAATTGTGTTTTTTTTTGTTTTGTTTTTTTAGTGGTCCTATTCTTTGGATTGGCAACGTACAGCTGTTGCTTTGCTTCTTTTGATGCAGCCTTCTACTCAGCATTAACTCTTGCGCACTGCACAGGATCTAGTGCTTAAATTCTCTCTCTTAATATAAAATAACACACACAAGAATTTGAGAGAAAATGTTTATTCAGGAGCCAGTCTTATCCGTGCTCTTCAGTGCGACCAAACTTCATTTTGTTGTTTGGTTCCCAATTCCAAATGTCATATCTAATCTCCAATGACGTTTTAAGCACCAATTCTGTAACATTTATATGGCTTCACCCTTAATTAAGTAGACCAGGTGTATATAAGGTCAGTATGTAACAAGGTATAACAAAAAGGAGATGAAATCTTTTAGAAAACTTTTATTAGAATGCCAAAGTTCAATCTGATGTAAATTACTTTTTATACTAATTTTGTAACATTTATATGGCTTCACCCTTAATTAAGTAGACCAGGTGTATATAAGGTCAGTATGTAACAAGGTATAACAAAAAGGAGATGAAATCTTTTAGAAAACTTTTATTAGAATGCCAAAGTTCAATCTGATGTAAATTACTTTTTATACTAATTTTGTAACATTTATATGGCTTCACCCTTAATTAAGTAGACCAGGTGTATATAAGGTCAGTATGTAACAAGGTATAACAAAAAGGAGATGAAATCTTTTAGAAAACTTTTATTAGAATGCCAAAGTTCAATCTGATGTAAATTACTTTTTATACTAATTTTGTAACATTTATATGGCTTCACCCTTAATTAAGTAGACCAGGTGTATATAAGGTCAGTATGTAACAAGGTATAACAAAAAGGAGATGAAATCTTTTAGAAAACTTTTATTAGAATGCCAAAGTTCAATCTGATGTAAATTACTTTTTATACTAATTTTGTAACATTTATATGGCTTCACCCTTAATTAAGTAGACCAGGTGTATATAAGGTCAGTATGTAACAAGGTGTAACAAAAAGGAGATGAAATCTTTTAGAAAACTTTTATTAGAATGCCAAAGTTCAATCTGATGTAAATTACTTTTTATACTAATTTTGTAACATTTATATGGCTTCACCCTTAATTAAGTAGACCAGGTGTATATAAGGTCAGTATGTAACAAGGTATAAAAAAAAGGAGATGAAATCTTTTAGAAAACTTTTATTAGAATGCCAAAGTTCAATCTGATGTAAATTACTTTTTATACTAATTTTGTAACATTTATATGGCTTCACCCTTAATTAAGTAGACCAGGTGTATATAAGGTCAGTATGTAACAAGGTATAAAAAAAAGGAGATGAAATCTTTTAGAAAACTTTTATTAGAATGCCAAAGTTCAATCTGATGTAAATTACTTTTTATACTAATTTTGTAACATTTATATGGCTTCACCCTTAATTAAGTAGACCAGGTGTATATAAGGTCAGTATGTAACAAGGTATAAAAAAAAGGAGATGAAATCTTTTAGAAAACTTTTATTAGAATGCCAAAGTTCAATCTGATGTAAATTACTTTTTATACTATTTCGTGTCTTTCTCTTTGTACGCTTTTCTGTATTTTTTTTTCGTGTTTAAACACAAATGTCTACATTGAAGTTAATGTGAAATTTTTCATCAAATTTAGTTGGTCACATGTTTTGTTGCATAATGTGCAAGTGATTGATTGAAATGGACTCAAAATCAAATCCCTGTTGATTCTTCTTCTGCTATATGCATGAACAAATAAAAAATCATTTATTTAGCGATTTCTACTCACTAACACATCAAAAATTGGATTTATGTTTTATCTTAATAACAATGCATGGTCTTCATTGGATTCTTCTAATAATGAACATTTTGAAATGTCAGACTAAAAAGAAAGGAAATTTTGTTTCAGCGTTTCTTTTTGCTTTTTATTAAATGTTGTGAATTGATAAAGATTATGAAATTATTTAAATTATTTGTTATTTTTCCTTATAGATGAAGCAAATTGTTTTTCTGGCTTTTTGTATTTACACCTTTGTGCAAATTTATTGAAACGAAACAAATAATTCCATTATTATTTACTTTTTTTTCTGTATTTTTCCAATGAAACATGACCTAGTACACATGTTAGTACTTGGTATATCCATTTGATAAAGTCGTTCATTGTAGATTGACCACAGATTCTCGATTGGAATTAAATCAGGAGAGTTTCCGGCCAGTCTATAGTACTTTAATTTGCTCAGTGGTAAGGCTTGCCAGTATGTTCATGCAGCGTTACAATTTTCATAAACTTCCTTGTAGTAATGCCCATCGCAGACAATGGCTGTAGGACAACTAATCAACAGTTAAGACAATAGTGTCTGGGCATGATAAAAATCTGATGGAATCATGGATGACGCAATATTTTTCAGAGCCGCACAAGTTACATGAGAGACCCTCAAAACAAATTCATCTTACTGCACACCACTGCAAATGACCTAATATGAGGGGGAAAAATAGAAGCCGATTACACCCTTTCACTCCAGTGGGTCTAAAACTGACCATAGGGTAAAAGAAATAAAACTAAAGTGGTTGTTTCAATTAATTTGCACACATTTCCAACATTTTTGTCATTTACTCTTTGTTGCTTTCTTTGTCTTTCTTAAAGATTTTGTTTTTATTTAGCCAACTTCTATATATATTACGTCTATCATATGCGTATATTTGAATTAATATCCTGTTGATCATACTGAGAGCATCCGGTACTTGATAATAACTGAAATAATTGGAAGTAAACAAACAAGAACAGAACAAAACATCAACTTTAGTCAGTTTACCCATAATTTTCATCTTGATGTACAACATCTTATTCACAAAATTGGGAAAATACAATAAAAATGAAACACAAATCTTGTTAAATATATATATATATATATATATAAGTGATTCATCGAGTCTGAAACCTCAACAGAATGCAGAAAGCACTGGACAGCCGTTTCGTCCTATATTTGGGACTCATCAGCAGTGCGCATCCACTACCGAGAATTGAAACCCTGACAGTTAGGTTGTCAAGCAAACACCATACCAACTGTTCCAATGGGCCTTGGTGATGAAGAGGTAGCAAATCAGACTCAATATAGCGCCGCTATATAATTATCAAATTCTCCTAATAATTTCAAATGTATATCATTGCTTGAACCGGCTTCTAATGCTCTGGAGTGAGCAGCTTGGTGATAGTAGTCGTGACTCCAGGGGACACAGTCCTATAGCTAAAGTGAATCTCAGGTCCTTTTATGCAGTCAGGGTGGATACACAACTCAGTATCTTTTGTCATGCTTTTGCTTTAGTGGCAATGTTCATGGTTGCCCCTAACATTTAAATTTTGTTTAATATTTTTTAGGATTTGTGAGTGGGATGATTGCAGCTCCGATGCAGAGAGCAACATTATTATTTTTCATTTTGCATTCATAGCGTTCATATCCATCTGGCAGGTTTTGGTATGGAATGAATCAGAAAGAGGTTTAATTTGAAGCAGAGTATAACAACACTAATTTGGTTGATGGCATCCAATGCCCTGGATATTTCTAGTGTCTCAGCAATACTTTGGGCCAAAATTAATTTTTTTAGCCAAAATTAGGTCATGATCATCAATTTCAGGAGTGGATGGTACTCGGACATTTGGCTGAGGGGCATTTGGCTGAGGGACATTTGGCTGGGTGACATTTGGCTGAGGGACATTTGGCTGAGGGACGTTTGGCTGAGGTACTTTTGTCCGACGGACATTTAACCGAATGGACATTTAGCCGAAAATATACTGGTGTATGCCAGACTCTTTATCGTAATGTGCTATATATATATATATATATATATATATATATATATATATATATATGTATTACACACTCTGTGCTGCATATATTTATATTTATTTACTGTATTAATTTATACTTTTTCATCTTTTTTGACAGGCTTTTTGCAATCTATTCTGTATATGTTATTTTTTACTTCAAATATTACTATAAGATTAGTATTTTGAGAAAAAGCACATTTTACTACAGCAAAAATATTAAGCTTTTACGATAGGAAAGATCTTTCAATTTTATCTTACTGTTAAATACAAATTTAAATAATTAAGTGTTACTTTTTGCCCAAATACACTCAAATATTTTTAAAATACTAATTTCAATAAAGAAATATTGAAATAATAAAACTTAACTTTAAATTTAGATTTAGTAATTTAATTACTTGAAATTCAGTGGTAATTGTTAGTCTTGGTCTGACTTATAATACTGCTAATTAAAATACTTAAAGTATTGCTTGTTATTATTTTTACTTGTACTTTTTGGGTGAAATATCCGTCAGCCAAATGTCTCTTGTCCAAATATCTGGCCACGAAAAAAAGAAGTCAGTTAAAAGTGAGTTTGAATTATTGTCTGGAAAATATTATTCAAATATTACTGTAAGATGATAAGTATTTTGAGAAAAAGCACATTTTAATTAACAGCAAAAATCTTAAGCTTTTACGATATGAAAGATCTTTCAATTTCGCTTTTAATGATCATTATCTTAAAGGGATGAACTAGTTTTCATCTTACTGTTAAATACGGATTTAAATAATTAGGTGCTACTTTTTACCTAAATGCACTCAAATATTTTTAAAAATATTAATTTCAATAAACAAATATTGAAATAATAAAACTTAACTTTAAATTTAGATTTTCAGTGGTAATTATTAGTCCTATTCTACCTTAGAATACTGTTAATTAAAATACTTGAAGTATTGCTTGTTACTAGTTTTACTTGGCCAAATGTCCATTCAATCAAATGTCTGTTTGGCCAAATGTCTCTCGGCCAAATGTCCGTCAGTCTGGCTATGGGAGTGGATAATGTTCAAATCTTTCCAGATTTGATTGCATCTTGAGTCTCAAAACTGGAAGTTGGCATGCTGTTTTTTCACAGTTGAGTATAACAAACTGTTGTCATCTAATGTTTGTCTCATAAACTCATGATTTCCTTTAGAGGTTTCTTCTGCAGAAACCTCATGAAAATGCTGGGTTCCACACTTGAAAATCCCACACTTTATGTTGATATATTTCAGTTGGAGATCTGAAACAAATTCAAAAATAAGTTCAAGGATCCTGAAAATTTGTACTTAACAATATAAAAGAACATTGATTCCACTTGCAATATCAAAATAATACTCAGATTTTGGGGTGTGGGCTAAAAGATTTTCAGCATGTCCTCAAACATAATTAAAATGATGAAGACAAAGTTTATTTTTATTTATATTTGATTCCTTAATTAAAATGTATAAATTATCAATAAAGTTTATTTTTGGACTTTATAGATTTAACAAATTTTGTGAGAGTTACTATCAAAAGATTAACCACAAAAGTTTTATACAAACAATTTGAATTCTACTCATAGACAAATATTTATTGAAATAAAGTATAAGATATTCTTATCAATTCATTTTATTACATTTAATGATAATTCATGCATTAAAACAATTACATTATGCCATTCTGAAATAATTATTTGAAGATAGCTATTAAAATTGCATTCATATTTAATGATTTCTTACTACAATTTTCAAGCTTTAAATGAAGCAGAAGATATAGACATAGGGTTAAATTAATTTTTTATGAATTTAATCCTATTAAATTCATTAAAAATTAATTTAACCTATGGTGTTCTACACCATATACAGTATAGTATTCCATGATTTAATCCTGAAAAATTTAGAATTTTAATTTAGAATTTTAATTATTATTTTTAGGAAAGATTCATATTATAATGATTGGTCTTTTTTATTTTTCAGTTTTTTTGGAAGCAAAATATTTTATTTATAACCAAATATATAATTTTGAAGACATCATGCCAGACATGAAAGGTTTCATAAACACTGGTCTTTTGCTTTGTTTTATTAATGATTAAAATTGGCAAAAATGTCATATTTGAGTTGCTGGCTGTATTTATGAAAAGTTTGCATATATTTCATCTCTTTCATATATTTGCATATATTTCATATTTTCATATATTTCATGTCTTTCATATATTTCATCTCTTTCATATATTTGCATATATTTCATATTTTTATATATTTTCATATATTTCATGTCTTTCATATATTTCATATCTTTTATATGTTTTCATATGTTTCATGTCTTACATATATTTCATATCTTTCATATATTTCATATCTTTCATATATTTCATATGTGAGACACAAAGAACTTGATCACCAGCCCTGTAAATTATTTCTATGACTCTTGACATTTATAACCTTTGCAAAAATGAATTTTCTATATTCAATTGAAATTTTGTTGAAAGTTTGAGTTTTGTCATATTGTGTTTATTCCTCTTACCATTTGTAGACGTTCAAGAACATTATTAAAAATAATTTAAACATTGATTTCAGTAGAAAGTAGAAAATATGTTTGCCTTTAAATGAAACATTAAAGGAATATTGTTCAAAATGAAATGTTATTTACACAGATGGAATGAAAGAGGAAACAGAAGATGTTAAACTGAAACAACAAGAGGAGGAGGGGGAGAAAGAGGAAAAGAAAGAAGAGGAAAGGGTGGGAAACTATGTTGATACATCCATTCGATACCGAGGAAAGCACATTCCATCCCCATCATTCAAGCTCTTAAAAGCTTGGGCATATGGTCACCCTCTAGCCGTTGACTGTCACAGTAAGTCCTGAAGCAAAGATGACCACAATTATGGCATGGCCTGGATTTCAGACTATTCAACCAGATGGACTTTTTCCTGCCCTGCCTGCCATCAGCCAACTCTGTTTTTCCTTGATTATGACTACCACTTTAAATTCTATTCCTCATCCAACATGCCCCTAAAAACAAATCTAAAATTTAATTTTTTCTATATCTGATTAATATATTTAATCCTTCTATGTCTCCTTTAAAGGAATAAACTAAACTGTTTCCCTGACAAACAAGAAATTCAAAAACCCAAATCAACAAGTTTAAATCTTTCTATCTTTCTCTTCAATTTGTTTAAATTAAACAGCATTGGAAACAGTTTCTTTTAATAATGTATACCATTTTTGTTTTACAATAAGGAGAGCTGTGATATTTGTCAAGTCATATTCAGGGTTTTTTTACTAGCATTTAACCAGCAAAAGGCTCAAGAACCATTCAATGTGGAGCGTTATTAAATGAGGTGTGTGAGTATGAAGTGAGGATTATGCAAACATGGAGGCTAGGTCACAGTTCATCTTTTGATTTGAAGAAGTTAAGACTGTAGCATTCAGAGAAACAGGAGCCTGCTACGTAAAGCAATGATTCTTGAGTAAAAGGTCTATGCATGGAACATTCTCATTATGATTGGAATAGACAAGGAGTGGTTCAACTCAGTGGATGTAGTCATGTGTTATCTGTAAAGATCTGAATCTGTGAAACTAGTTGCTTCAAACACTTGGCATGGAAATAGCAATAAAGTATCAATAGGTATTTGTGGGAAAGGGACTGCATGGTTGAAAATATATCATGCCACACAAGGCTGTGTAAATAAGTCATGTCCCACAAGGCTGTGTAAATATGTCATGTCTCCCAAGGCTGTGTAAATATGTCATGTCCCCCCAAGGCTGAGTAGATATGTCATGTCCCCCAAGTTGTAAAAAATATGTCATGTCCCACAAGGTTGTATAAATATATCATGTCCCCCCAGGCTGTGTAAATATGTCATGTCCCCCAAGGCTGTGTAAATATGTCATGTCCCTCAAGGCTGTGTAAATATGTCATGTCTCCCAAGGCTGAGTAGATATGTCATGTCCCACAAGGCTGAGTAGATATGTCCTGTCCCCCAAGGCTGTATAAATATGTCATGTCCCACAAGGCTGTATAAATATGTCATGTCCAACAAGGCTGTATAAATATGTCATGTCCCCCAAGGCTGTGTAAATATGTCATGTCCCCCAAGGTTGTGTAAATATGTCATGTCCCACAAGGCTGTATAAATATGTCATGTCTCCCAAGGCTGAGTAGATATGTCATGTCCCACAAGGCTGTATAAATATGTCATCTCCCACAAGGCTGTGTAAATGACTTCAGACTCTATCAAGGCTGGAAAGTAAGGATTGGGCAACTCCAGCCCACATATGGCAGCAATACTTCATTTCGGGTCCTACCTATGATAAAGTATACATCCTACCATAATTCCTCGATGTGGTATCTGCCAAAGAGCAATGAATATTAAGCCAGTCTCATAGACTAATGTTTGTCTAGTAAGTTAATTCCTCCCTGTAGCCATGTATCGGATTCAGTTTAGCTTAGTTAAGAACAAAGCCATAATATTAAGTCACCCAGCCAGAACTGAACACATTATAGGAATGAATGGACTGTAAGACAAACTGTATTTTATATATATTATGCCTTTATATATATTATGCCTTTATATATATTATGTCTTTAAATTCCTTGAAGAACATAGGGCTGCAAGATATTGTTGCGGTTTCTATAACAAGCCAGTTTTTTAAGTGTGTAGGTTTTTAGCCTACTGCACAACCCCCAACTTGTAGGATCTGGTTTTGGTTCCAGAATTGTCTTTCTCCTAGACCAGTTGTCACCCAAGGCTATAGAACCCAGTCTTGCTATTTACCCATAGCTGGTGGGGAGAAGAAGAGGATTCATAGCTTTCTCAAGGATATTAGCATGTAAGTGAATGTAATGGATTCGACTGGAATTTGAACTCGGCTCTCTGATTCCTTAATCTGAGCTGCTATCCATTACTCCACCATGCCTGCAGATGACTTAATAATCTCACAATGACATTTTTGTAAATAGTTTCATATTTGGCTCCACTTCACTACAATCAGTAAATTTCTTGCTGAACAAACATTTACATAATTCTTTATTTATTTCTAGAAATTATATTTTTCGTGGGTACACATATTTGAATTGCGATCCCTCAATTTTATTTTCCTAAATAGGGAAATTAATAACTGGCCCAGGTTGTTTATAAATTCTTTATACATATGAAATTATGTTCATATGAATACACAAATGAACCCACATACATATAAAATTGTGTATAAATCAGATAAAAATCCAAATGTAAAATCATAAAATTGTAGAAGAACAAAATCAACAAATGTGGTTCAATAACAACACTGTCCTGGGTATGATGATAAAGTACATCTGCATCCAGGGTAAGACAATAAACTACATCCGACAGCAAGACTTTCATCAGGGGTTTTGAGGAGTGTAGAACCACCTCTTAATTGCTGGTGTTCCCAGGTCCACCCTGACCTGAAAGTGTAAAAATAGGTTTTAATACCAACAATACTTTTTGGGAAAAATTATTACCAGCAATAAAATTTTGTAAAAATATTACTAACAATATGTTTTTGAAAAAAATATTATCAGCAATAAAAATCATGTTGGCATTAAATAACAGATTGAGGTTGATATGCCATAAAACAAACCAATAACAACAGGGATGACCATGAATCCTCAGAAATGTTAATACAAGCAAAGACAACTTTTATTTTATTTTATAGATCTTATGACAATGGAAAGTTTTTTTTTATTTTTATGCAAGGATAAATTGTGTCTTAGGAAGAGTAGGATGATAGAAAAAGAAAAAAGGAGTATCACTTTTAAAAATATGTATCATTTTTTAAAAAAAGGAGTATCACTTTTAAAAAAGGGTATCATTTTTTAAAAAAAAGGAGTATCACTTTTAAATAAGGAGTGCCACTTTTTAAAAAAAGAGTATCATTTTTAAATAAGGAGTGTCACTTTTTAAAAAAAGAGTATCATTTTTAAATAAGGAGTGTCACTTTAAAAAAAAGAGTATCATTTTTTTGAAAAGTATCACTTTTAAAAAGAAGTATCACTTTTAAAAAAGGAAAATCACTTTTAAAAAAAGGAGTATTATTTATTATTGCAAGGAATAAAGAATAGGAAGTAAGAGAAAGAGGAGGTTATAGAAAATACAGGCAGAGAAAACTAAACAGTTGGTGGTCAATTTGAAGGCATTACAGACAGAAAATGGGTTGAATTTTGTTGTTAGGTTGCTCTTATAATCAGTTCAGATGATTCTACGATGACTTGAAAACAAAAACAGAAAATATTTTGATCGGATTGGAAATCAAAAGAATCAAAAATGATAAATACAATTTGAAATATGATAAAAAGATTCTTGCAAGCAAATATGTATGCAGGTAAATTGATGTAGTAGAATAACCTGTCACCCCCATGAGTGGCTACAATATAGGTAGTAACTAGCTATAAGTATCTGTAAGTCAATGGACTACAGAGTTTAGCTGGGATCTGTTGAGTATGACTCAGATTTATACGAGAACTACCGACCTTTCAATAGTAGCACTCACTACTGGATTGATTTGCGATGACCTTGTACATAACTGTTATCTTTATTCTTATTGTATTGGTTTTTACAATAAACCTTTACTTATTTTATCCACCGTGTTGTTCAAGTATATATTCCTATTAGCACAGAATATAACATAAATATATTTACATCTGCACATATGACACGCAAAAATACTATATACATAAATTAGGTATGTAAATTAGAAAATGGGATGCAAAATAGCCACATAAGCTGGCAATTATTTGATATTTATAATTGTTTAAATTTGCCAAAGACTTTTGCATAGTATTATATTTTCCTGTCTGTAATTTTGTTAGTCATTAAAGATATAACTGATAATGTTTCAAATTATTTTTGACTGCTTTAAAATGTTTTACTGTTTAAAAATTTTGTAATATGAAATCAGGTAAAAAAATTTAACTTAACTCTTAAAAATAAAATAAGTGTTACAAAGTGCATGTTTTTAAAGTTAGATTGCAAGAATAAAAAGCAATTATTGAGAAACTTTTAAGCGATAATTTTTCCTTTTAATTTATAAAAAACCAGGTTTAGTTTGTATTCTTAAATTTCAATCATTCTGTGTTAACAAAGAACAAACCATTGTATCCAACAAATGTCTTAAACCTCATTCACAATAAAAAAAAATTCATTTTTAATGTAGATAACTTGTAAGAAATAATTATTTACTGATAAATTTGATAGTTTTTTTTTTAATAAATATTTTATTGATAAACGTTATTTTTTAATAAATTTTTTTTTTATTAATATCTTATTTAAAATAACTCATCAACTCTTCATCAAAGTTCTTTTTACTGATTTACTGAATTCGTGGATAATCTTCTCATAAATAATTGCTCAAAACAAACAATTGTCCAAAAATCTGTCAATTGATAAAATAATAGTTATGGAGGGAAAAATTCAAGCAATAGGTTTACAATTCATAGAAAATGCGATAAAATTAGAGCCAGATAGAAAAGCAACAGAAAATTTAATTATAAAAATCATATCATCTAAAAATTTAATCAACATCAACAAAGCCAAAGAATATATTGAACAAAACATATTATGTAGTCTGAAGATTGTATAGAGTGATGGTGCTATTATAGAAAGTTTATGCAACTGTTGTTTTATTTTCAGAACCTTTGGAAGACTTGTCATTGTTTTCCGGAACCAGCCAGAAGAATATTATTTAGTTTTGTATCTTTGGTTCAAGATAACTGCCTGTACAAATAATGTAACAAGCAATAAAATCATGAAACCTGAAAAATACACAGAAGTTTAATGCAGTCTTGGTTTATTTACTGCATATAAACAAAAGAGAAAGCATTGATTTCTCAACACTGGGGCTCTTCAGAATGCATTCAGTATCAAATGAATCCATAAATGCGACCTTTAGGTCAAATTGTCAGTGACAATTGATTAATAAGAATAAACTTTTATTTTCAAATCTTCATTGATTAGATACTTTTGACAACTACAAAGATCTGTCTCTATCTCTGTGAATATGGCAATGAAGATGAGGACAACAGTCCAAATAATGTAAATAACGCAAGTAATCATAATGCCACATCTCAGAGATATAGAGGTCAAAACGTTGTGAATATGGCAATGAAGATGAGCATAACAGTCCAAATAATATAAATAATGTAAGTAATCATAATACCTCATCTCAGAGATATAGAGGCTGAAATGTTGGGAATCTGGTAATGAAGATGAGGATAACAGTTCAAGTGATGTAAATAATGCAACTACAAAGATGTTTTCTGATTTTCCTTCTCAACCCAAACCTTGTCACTCACCTGCATGATTCATTAACTGCCAATTGAATCTTACCAAATTCTTATGACAGTGTCACTGTGCATTCAATATATCTCTCTGGGTTATGTTTCAGTGCGGAAATCAAAGCCAAAGCCAAAGCCAGCAATGGTAGATGAAGAAGAGGAGAAGGCTGATGGCCCTAGTGAAGTGCGATATTCTGGTGGCCACATCCCTTCCCGGGTGTTTAAAGTACTGCAAATGAGTGTTGCAGGTTCAGAGCCTGTTGAAGCAACAAGCAGTGAGTATTCTTAAGCATCTGGAATGTTATAATCCGTAAGTCATTTTGCTAGTTTTCTATAGCCACATCACTTGACGTGATAACTCTGATCCACATGAGACTGAATTTTGATTTTATTTCTTGCTTGTGTAATCAGTCAACTGTATTTATAAATCTGAAAGCTAGAAAAATAGGTTTCACATGATATGATATTGGTCAGCATTTAAACACTTTTTCAACTTGCTTAACAAGACCGTTATCCTCATCTTTGACATACTCACAACATTTCAGCCATTGTATGCTCCAGCCATCTTCAGGTGATTGAAATTTCAAACCAAACCTTTTATTTCGTCCATCGGGATAGATTGTTCTAGTTCCACGAGCCATGCCTCTCCAAGATGTCTCAGTTATTTCCCTTTAACTCAAATCTCAACTCAAGGACACATGGCCCAGTGGATAAAGACGTTGATTAGATCCAGTGACTAGACCCAAAGAGTTGTGAGTTCAATACCATGCCAGAGCAGTGGCGAACCAAAAGTTGTAGAGTTGAGATAAAGGGAAATAACTGAGATAACTGGAAGAGAGTTGGCACATGGAACTAGAACAGTCTTCACTGGTGAATGAAATAAAGGGTTCAGTTTGAAATTCCAATCCCCTGAAGAAGGCCGGAGTGTACAATGGCCGAAATGTAGTGAATATGGCAATGAAGATGAGGATAACAGTCTGAAAAATGTAAATAATGCAAGTAAAGCAGTTGTTTCAATTAATTTGCACAAGGGTGTTTAAAAAAGAGTATTTTTGGAGAAGAGAGTCTCAGATGATGAAAAATGGATTTATTATCGAATCAAAAATGAAGAAAATTGTGGCTAGATTAAGAGGAACCTTTAACATATCAACTTAAGCAGAATTTCCTAGAGTAAAGAGAATCTTCTTTGCCAGGTGAGATTCAAAACGGGATTTTTATTATGAATTACTAGAAGCTGAACAAAGAATTAAGAAGCAACATTATAGTGAACAAGTTATTTGTTTTGTTTTTGGTGCATTTAGACAAGGAAATCACCTGATAATTTTGTTACCTGACAATACATGTACTCAAATTTCAAATAGGATGTCAAAAACAATCAAGGAGGTGAGATAAAAAGTTCTTCTACATGTACCTTACTTTCAGGCTTGTCATCTTCAGGTTATCGTTTATTTTGTTCTATGAAGTTCTCATTGTTTTATCAGTCAGTCAGTTATGTGCCATGCGGGATACACGCTTAGGCGATCATGTCTCTTTCAATACCTGAGTGACGAGACAGATTTTATTTCGCAGTAGATTGCCATTTCTTTCTGCAGTAGACCAGTTGCCATCCAAGGCTATAGAACCCAGTCTGTCCTGCTATTTACCCATATCTGGGGGAAGAAGAAGAGGATTCATACCTTTCCCAAGAGTATTAGCACGTAAGTGAATGTCATGGATATGACTGGAATTTGAACTCGGCTCTCCAATTCCTCAGTCTGAGCCACTATCCATTACTCCATCATGCCAAAGACGGTTAACATTATATATATATATATATATATATATATATATATATATATATATATATATATATATATATATATATATATATATATATATATATATATATATATATATATATATATCAGGGAAAAAGATCAAAAGTACTTGGTTTATGTCAGATTTTCTGTTAAGTTTGGTCACCCAATGTATTTCAGTTATGTGCCATGTGTGATACACGCTTAGGCAATCATGTATCTTTCGATACCTGAGTGACGAGACAGATTTTATTTCGCAGTAGATTGCCATTTCTTTCTGCAGTAGATCAGTTGCCATCCAAGGCTATAGAACCCGGTCTGTACTGCTATTTATTCATAGCTGGAGTGAGAAGAGGAGGATTTATACCTTTCCCAAGGGTATTAGCACGTAAATGAATGTAATGTATTTGACTGGAATTCGAACTCGGCTCTCCGATTCCTCAATCCAAGCCGCTGTCCATTACTCCACCAGCAGTTCCATTAATATATTGAAAAATTTCCTGAAGAATTTTTCAAATCAAAACTAGTCTTAGCCAATTTAGATGAAAGGCAACATGGTGACTGAATAATATTTCTATGGATTTATATGAATAAAAGATGTTATTAAAAAATGTTTGTAACTTTTGCATCTTTCTAATAAAAGTATTGATATCTTTCATATTATGCAATAAAAAAAGCATTAGAAATTCCTTATTAATCCATTTATTATGATTTAATTATGATTTAATAAAGATGAATATCAACCTCTTCGATTTATTTATGAATATATATAATATTTACATGTAAAAAGATTTTCCTGCAAAACAATTCTAAGGATTTTTCAATATCTCAATATTTTCTCAAGTAGAGAGTGAAAATATCAATGGTGGTCACTCTGGAAGTAATGGTTCTTATTTTATTATACCCATGTCAGAATTTGATGTCAGTGGTATGGCTGTCGAGGTTGAACTTTTCTACCAATAACCTATAATTTTTGTCACCGATAGTAGTCTGGCAAAATGGAATTTGACAAGAAAACACATATGAAGATGTATAGTATTGAATTCCTCCATACATAAAAAATTGCACTCATTGACATTAATTAATGCTTGCTGAATATTTATGTAGAAGAAATAGAGGATCTGAGCACTGTTAGATTAATGGGTAATGCATTTCAGCAGTGATAACTGCAATGTATGTGAGAAGTCATGTTCTGAGAAGTACTGCTTTGCTGTCAATACATGAAATGAAGAGCACCTTGAGAAAGCATAGCCAATCAATGATGACACTATGTAACGAAATAATACTTTGTAGCTAAAAAAGTTGCTCTATCCAATGATGTTGTGATCTCGGTATCTATTGTAGTTTCCATGGAAATAAATAGAAAGGATTACTTGTAGAGTATTCCCTATATTTTCCCACTCTCGCTCGGAGAAGAAGACACTTGCAACTCCAAAGCATGTGACCAATATAGCAATACAGAGTAAATCGTACTAATATTAATTAGATAAAAAGAAGTAATGAATGATTAAAAGCACTTTTTCCATTTTTCCCAGGTGCCAATCAAAGTGAAGATGATGATAAACCTGTAAGATCGCAACCTCGTCAGTCCCGGTCGATGAGAATTATACAAAAGGCAAAAATACCTCCTCAAGAAAGTGCAGCTGAGATGGGATGTACAGACTTTTAACATACTAAAAATGATATCCATTCTTTTCTATAATTTGACAAACCAACCCATCCCCATGCACGCACACACACACACACACACACACACACACATATGCACACACAAAACCCAACAAACACACATACAGAGCAACATACACACACAATCAACATTATGTATACAAATACAAAATTACAGAGCTCAGTTTTTCTTGAGTAATATTAATAATTATATTGATGGCAATGATTTTAGTTGCAAAGCTGATGATGATAATGATGATTATTACTATTATTGTTATAATTTTGATAGTACTGAGTCCCTACCAGTGTTTTTGTAAGATGTGTGCAATGCTCATTTGGCTCTGCTTCCTTTCCTCTACTTGTGTTCTTTTCTGACACGAGACGTATTACTTGCTTCTATTGATGCTTGTGTCTTTTAAACAAAAGGAATGGATTTTAAAAAATCTTCTATTCACTATTTATGTTGCTTCTGATTGTTCCTTCTTGATCAAGTAATTTATTGCTTGAACAATCACAGGATGAAACTTTAACTTATTCTTTGAAAACATTCAGCTAAGGTGTGTTATATCAGCATTAGTATTATCTATCTATCTATAACTTTGATGTCGAGATTTAGACGCCCTTATATGAAAGGCCCGTTTGTATTTCTGCCCCAATTTCTTTATGACAAATGATTCTTCTGTTTTTTTTTTTTTTAATTTCCTTTTAGTAATTTTTGTCTTGTTTACAATTTTTTTAAAATTTGGTTTAATGATTGCAAGTGTTCTCAGATTTCATCCAGTCAAGATGAATCTGACTTTCACAATATCTCTTTCTGTCCCATTTCTCTGCCTAAACCCAATAAAAATGAGTTTTCAAGATATGATTTTTTTGTTTTTAAAACATTTTTGTTTTTTGTCAAATTAGTCATTTATGTTTACTTATCTTTTCTTTTTTTTTTTTTTAAAGCAGATTAATTCTGATTTTCCAATATGTTTTTGCCTGTTAACATTAGCCTAATTTGGCCAATTAAGCCACCTATAACCATTGGCACTCTGGTGTACGGTATCATCCTTTACCAAAGATTTTATACTGATAAACAGTGTCTTATATAAATTACCACATCTAACCACAGGCATGCTGGTATGCCATGGAATTGTGTGCTTTACAAATATACCACTGCAAATCTGATTTGCTTCAACCATGCTTCTTTCATTAAACAGTGTGCAATCTCAGCCCATCCCTTAATTATTATCAAAGACTCTGTCGTAAAACTTGATCACAGATTAATCTGTTAGACTCTACCATGTTGAACAACTTCTTTCTTTCTTTTAACAAACACTTCAGATATTTCCTCGTTTCTTCCACCTTTTATAAGATCTTTAAGTGACCATCTTTGACAAGATAATTACTAAGATCCTAGCATTGAATAATGGTTAGCAAGGTTAGTCTGGTTGAGCATTACTACTGAGTAATGATTTGGATCCTCACTAGGTGCCCCATACAAAATTTGACATTACGTATTCCAACCGAGGTTTGCATCAAAATCAACCAACTTAACAAATTTACTCTCAGGGCATTCATTTACTCCAGTAATTTACTTACACTAATTCTAATTCTCTCTCTCTCTCTCTCTCTCTCTCTCTCTCTCGTAGCCTTTCTTGCCATATGCCTCACTCATCAAAGTAGTTTTACAGATTGTATTAAAAACTGAACAATTTGAATTTCATGAACTCAAGATAAATTTGAATTTTGTGAATATAATTTTGCCAGTATAATTACCTCTTGGTGAACTGGTTTGTCTCTTTGGATACAAAGTATTTTTTACTTGCCAGTCTGGTAATTTCAATGCATCTGGGCAAGATTACATACATCTTCTGAAGAAAAAGCAAAACCTTTAGTTAATTCTGTTAATGGTAGATTGTTGTGTACTGTTATGAAGATGGTTGTGTTGTTTTTTTAATTAATAATATGTTTTATTCAGCCCATTGAGAAAATTCATTATCAACAATTTTATTAGTCTCTTTCAGCTGTTGACCTTTGGGCTACAAAAGAAATATGGCCTTTTGTTTTTCTCTTGGTAAACCGTCTTTCTGAGAATGGTCATGAATGAATGGCATATTTCTGATTATTCTACCTTCTGTGTTTATTTTTATAACAGAATTATCCCTAATCTTTCTTATCCTGAGAAAATATCAAAGAGACAACGGTGTTTGTATTGGACAGAAGCTATCAAAATTTGGAGCCAGCCATTTTTTTTGTTATGCAAACTTATGACTATATATTTGTATGCTTATAAAATCGGTTTCAGCTAAGACATGACTATAAAGATTAACAAGTAATTTATGTGAGTATGGATGTGTGTGCCTAAATTATTATTTAGTGTGTTATTTAAGGAATAAGTTGTTGATTTTGTTGTTTGAGAGAAAAACTGAAATCCCTTAAAGTAAATAAATTTGTTAAAATACCTTCATCTTTTGTAATATAACAAATGTTTGTCAACTTTTTCTATACAATCTATTTATAGAAAACAAAAAAATTGGCTGAAAATTCCAGATCTCTAAGTTTTTTAATGAACAGATGAAGTTTAACTTCAAAAACTTAAAAAAAAAATGTCTTTCAGCTATTTTCTTTCTTCCTTTTTTCTTTTTGTGGTGGGGTCTATCATCACTTCCTTAATAAGCATCTCCATACTAGAGATACTGCACTCAATACCTTTAAAAGTTTCACTAAACAGAAGGGAGATATTTATTAAGATAATGGCAAAGTTGTCAGGAGGAGTCCTGGATATATAAGACATCATGGCAAGTAGAGATATTTCCACATAGCTATGGCTTCCAACTCTTAATAATTATGAAAGGAATGATAGAGAATTTGCTCAAAGATTTTATCTGCCTCAATTCTCATGTTGATGGGTTCTGTGCATTAATGTTTGCATGATTTCACTTGAATAATAATAAGTATTTATGAATAAATATAAAGATTTTACAAGAAGTTCTTCTTACCAAAGCTCTTCAGATGTTCACATATGTATTTTTTCTACAAACTTTATTTGTTTTTTTATCAATTAACATGGAAAACTCTGTGAAGACAGACTAAACCAATTTGACATGATTGGAATATATCAACAATCATTCTGGCACCAAATGAGCATTATTTTCAGAATAAGTATTTATATACTTTCAGTGCCTTATATAAAATTACAAGCCGAATGGTACAAAGTTATTTTGCATGTTTTTTTTTTTATATTTCAAGAGAAGAGAGATTCCAAGAATCAGAGATTTTCCTTTTGAGGTTCAAGGAAGAACCTAAATTAGTTTTCTAAGATGATGTGAAATACCAAGAATACATATAAATATAAACTTAAATATAAGTGCATACCCAAGCACAAGGCTCAGTGTGTGTGTGTGTGTGTGTGTGTGTGTGTGTGTGTGTGTATATATATATATATATATATATATATATATATATTAGCTCTCGATGAAATATTTTAATTGGTCGAGCACTGTGGGGAGCAAGGGACGAATTTGTAAACAGTCACAACTACTGCTGATAATGCAAGATTCTTCGAGCAAGTATTGAGTTCTCTGAGTGATTGGTGTGTTTATGAAAAAATAATTATAATGTATATATATATATATATATATATATATATCCAAATGAGAGAAAACACCACTTATCATTTGCCTGAAGAGGTACGACATAGTGCCAAAAGATGAAAGCTATTGTGTAGCGATTTCAACATGTTTTTGTTCTAATATCTAAAATAATAATTATATATATATATATATATATATATATATATATATATATATATATATATACATTTACCTAAATGAGAGTAAGAACTGTTTGTAGCATTTATTTTTTTTTAAAAGTGCTCAATACAAAGTAGACCAATATATTATTATTATTATTTTTCTTTTTTAGATATATTAGAACAAAAACGTGCTGAAATTGCTACACAATAGCTTTTGTGTTTCGGCATGGCATTGCACCTCTTCAGGTGAATGGTAAGTGACTGGTAAAGAGGTGCTGAAACACGAAACCTATTGTGTAGCAATTTCAACATGTTTTTGTTCTAATATCTAAAATAAAATAATAATATATATATATATATATATATATATATATATATTGCATCTACGATTGCATCTAGCATGAAACAGACTGTCACCTCTAAGTGTTCACTACTTTGTTCACTTTTATATATATATATATATATATATATATATATATAATATTGCTCTCTCTCTATATATATATAACATTATATATAATATTGCTCTCTCTTTCTATATATATATATATATATATATATATATATATATATATATATATATATATATACATATATATATATATTTATATTTATATCATATTGGTCTACTATGTATTGAACCCACTTTTAAATTAAATGTTATGAATGTTAGAAGTGTACTCTATTCGTTCTCATCATACCTGGATATATATATATATATATATATATATATATATAATATTGCTCTCTCTATATATACATATATTATATATAATACGGCTCTCTCTCTCTCTCTCTCTCTCTCTCTCTCTATATATATATATATATATATATATATACATATATATATAATATTATATATAATATTGCTCTACTATATATTGAGTCCTCTTTTAAATTAAATGTTATGAACGTTAGAAGTGTACTCTATTCGTTTTCATCATACCTATATATATATATATATATATATATATATATATATTCAGTTAAATATGATACAAATGTTATACATAGCCTACAAATGGGAAAAATGAGTCAAATTGATAGAGCCAAGGAATTTGATCAGGCAGTAAATGAGAAAAATGAATCTTTTGGTTCGTTTTTTTCCAAGATTAGCCTTTTGAATTATCTATACTACTATTTACTTCATTCATCCCATCAGGTCGGTTCACCTTTTTCATATGCAGTTGCTATCCTGACAATGATATCTTTCTTTTGGATACACACATTTATTTATGAAAAAAAAACCAATATTTTTACAATCATATTTGTTGACCTCTGCAATACTTTATCCAATTTCATGCATTTCATATTTAGAAGTATTAAATAAACCAAATAGATTTGTTTCTCTAGATATATTGTCAACTCACTCATTAAGAATCTTTTATCTTATTTTTTTAATTGAATTAATATAATCAAATTGATTAATATAACATTTATTATTTAAAATCTGATAGTAATAATATTTAATATTTACTATTTTCTCAATTTTTAATGTACAGGCTTGATCACTTGAAAATGTAAAGCTCAAAATCATGCATGAAGTTTTAAATTTGCTATTTGTCAAAAAACAGAAGTTGAGTGATGATACCAGAACATTTTCCGGAAGGAAAAAAAATTTTCTTAAGCAATGTTTACATTGCAAACACTAAAAATAGATGCTTTAAGAGACATAATGTCAACAAAACAAGTGACAAACATGTCAAATTTTACTGGTTCTCTTTCATCAAAACAACTATTTTCATTCTAGACAATACCAAGCCTCATGGAACAACTTGACTTGCCACTTTCAGTACCAAGATTAACTTTTTTTTACATGCTTCTAAAATCAAACGATGACTTGAAATTTAAAAAGAAATCTGCTGCTAACCGTTACACAATTTAAATAATTTCATGATGAAAAACATCCTTTTTTTGGGGGGGGGGATTGTTCTTGTTCTGCAGTCCATGTCTAGGGATATCTCTTTTTTTAGTATTGCTCAGTTATTGCTAATGTCTGCATTACAGGATCCAGGAATTGAACTTTGAATTTTAAATTAACAAATTAATACTTTAATTCACTTGGCTATTGTCCCATGAGACAATCTTCAGTCTAGAACTGAGGATCTTAAACCTAATGTTTTTATTGCTCGCCTTCTGCTGCCTTGCTGTGGAGCTTCATCTCCTTTTCCTGTTGCTTCTCTTTCTTACCAAAAACTGCTGAAGACTTTGCTGTCAAGCTTGGCTCTCTATTTCTTTTCTTTTTCTTTATATATTAACTGCTCCCATATGGTACGTATATTAATGTTATGCCTACTGAGGAGGCTGTCATAGGGTAGCATATGCACTGATTGCTTTAGACAACTGATTCTCCATTGTTCTTCTCTTGACTAGCAGTTTAATAAAGAAAGAAAGAGGAATAACAGTGAAGAAGGCCAAGCTTGATCACAAAAAGATTTAGCAGCAGTAGTAAGAAAGAGAAGTGATAGTGAAGGAGGTCAAGTGTAAAAGCAAGTAGGCTCCCATTCTAGATTCTGGATTGTCCCATGGAACAATAGCTTAGTGGATTAGAATGTTGTCTTGTGAATTTAGTGCTATACAAATTGTGATTTCAGTTTATGGGTTGTGTAATACAGACTCTGACAAAGTAGAAACAGAGTGAGCAATAATTGAGCAATACTAAAAAGAGAACAAGATATTCCTAAACATGACTAGCAGAATGAGAGCAATCTACCACCACATAGATTCAATAAAGAGTCCAGTTTTAAACTCCTTGAAGGTTATTCTGATTGACAGACAACTGAATGGCTAAAATGCTGTGATTTAAAAGATGCTAAAAATATGCAGTTCACAAATAGGAATTATATTTGCACTTAAGTATGACTTTTTATTGTATAAGAAATAAAGTAAATAAGTCAATAGAAAAAAAAAGAAACGGATGAATGTCATCTTTTTAATAGAATGCTGATTGTACACAGTCAATTTCTAGGGAGTCAATCGTTTTTACTTCTTTATAATTAAAGCCACTTTTGAAAATAATATGAGTGTTCATTAATGTCCTTAATTAGCTAAACATTTGGAATATCTCAAATTAGTCTACAATTACTTGTTTTTTCGCTTATTTACAAACAGATTTGTAAAGAAAAACCTTTGCTGAATGTGTTGTTGTATGCGAATGACTTTTTTTTCTTTTCAATATTAGGGTGTGTCTTCCAAGCTGCAGCGTCTTGTAAGCTGGAAAATATGGTAACTAAATATAAATAAAAAAATCCTGCCACTAGAGCTATAACTGGCAAAGTTGTAGACTGAGCAGATTTCTAAATTTAAGACAATTAACCAATTCAGATAATTATTATTTATAATTACAAATATCCATTATTTATAATTATTTATAAAAGCAATAATCGCTTCATAAATATTTATAAAAGCAAATAATCACTTCATAAATATTGTTTGTAATGATGATGATTATTTTTGTAATGATGATGATTGCAGATGCTCGGTAAGTTTTAAGATGGCTTATTTGTTTATATGAAGATAATTTAAATAGGCCAAGTATTTTATCCCCTGCATATTTTCTACTTTGGGGATATTAATCAGAAAGAATGGAGTGAAAATAATCATGTTTCTATAAATATGAATAATGTCTGTCTTAGCCTATGTGAAGGTATTGAGGCTTTATAAAAGTTTTGCGTACATGTCACTTGCATTTAAAATATGAATATAAAACCTTAAATGTTTATATCTATATGTAGAATAATCTATCCTGTAAATATTTTAAGCAGCCATGTTGATTTAAATAGGAGGGGTTACAGGTCTGAGGATCTCCAGTAGACTGAAATTTGGGTGATTATGTATGAATGGATAGAGACAATCGACAAATGTTTCCTTCTATTCAAATATTTCTGTCTATATTTTATCTTTTTTTCTTTTGTTTTACTGACAAGCAAGATGTAGCCAATTTTCTAATCATGCATTTCATAAAAACCGCCCCCCTCCCAATGCACGAATGGATTAATCACTTGTAGCATCTTCTTTCAAACAATAATGAGAATCCAAATTAATTTTCTGACTCTTTTTTTCATGGCTGAAAGGTAATGGAATATTTTTCAGCTCGGAATCCCGTTTAGGTTTCATTTTTGTTGCTGTTTTGTTTGTTTTGATTGTTTTTTTTGTTTTTGTTTTTTGTTTTTTTGTTTATTCCTTTAATTACAATTTTTATTTATAATTTGTTTTGTAATTTTCTTTTCAAATTCTAACTCCTGTAAATTTAATTTAATTTGACGTTTTTGCATTTTTCTTTTGATGTTGTTGGTTTGTTTGCTGTCCTCACTGTGTTCATTCTTAATCAAGTTTCTGTTTTCCCAACATGAACTTCTTGCAGCAAAAAATATAAAAAAAACTGTCTAAAAAAAAAATGATTTTAATTAACAATCCTCAATTTTTCTCCTATCAGTGATTTGACTTTCCTTTCTTTATTTTTATTTTGTCTCAAATCAAACAACTATCTTGTTTTATTCTGTTTTATTTAAAAAAATGAAATAAAAAAAGCAAAAGCCTTCTCAGAGCTTTTAATTATGTCTGTTCATATGCAATTAGGTTAATAAAAACTTTAAAAATATACTTGTTTGTTTGAATAAAAAAATGCATGTGAAATTTTGTGTTTAAGAATCAAGACATTTACAAAAGTTGAATGATTTTAATTGAAAAAATTGCTTCATTTTTATGCTTAATTACAGATAAATTGTTTTAACTGTGATAGGAAATCAGTTTTATGTTCCCAAAGAGGATTAAATTATTAAACAAGATAAAATGCATTTAAATACTATTTATTACTTTCTTATATCTAAAATGAATTAATATTTTTGCAAGAGTATATATTTTAGGTGTCTGTTTGGATTTCAACAGACTTTGTGTGTTTTCAGTAGACTATTTACATTCTTCTCAATTAAAAAACATTCATCAATTTATTTAGTATATGTGACTGCCAGAAATATAAGTAGCTAATCAACAAGCAAGAAACTGATGTTAATTTTGTTCACATTTTAATCACTTTTAGTACAATGTAAGTTAAAATGACATTATAAATCATTTTAGAAAAGAGTTACACAATAAAATAAATAAAAACATAAATAAAAGAAGCAAAATGTTAAATATCAACAAATGTATTTATGAAAATCAGTTTTCACAATTTCAGGAACAATTAAGTCAAATATTAAAATGATAATGATAACCTGGTCAGAAAGAGCAAGATAAATATAAAAATAATATAAATAATATATATAAAAATAATATATAAAAATAATATATAAAAATAATATAAACTAATATATACAAACATAATATAAAATAATATATATATATATATAAAAATAATATACAAAAATAATATAAAATAATATATATAAAATAATAAATATAAAAATATTATATAAAATTTAATATAAAATAATATATATAAAAATAATATACAAAAATAATATAAAATAATATATATAAAAATAATATATAAAAGCAATATAAAATAATATATATAAAATAATATATAAAAATAATACAAAATAATATATATACAAATAATATAAAATAATATATACATAAAAATAATATATAAAAATAATAAATATAAAATAATATATATATAATATATAAAAATAATATATATAAAATAATATACATAAAAATAATATATAAAAACAATATAAAATAATATAAAAATATTATATATATAAAATATATAAAAATAATAAATATAAAATAATATATAAAATAATATATATAAAAATAATATATAAAAGCAATATAAAATAATACATATAAAATAATATATATATAATATATAAAAATAATACAAAATAATATATATATAATATAAAATATATATAAAATAATATATAAAAATAATAAATATAAAATAATATATATAATATAAAAAAATAATATATATAAAATAATATACATAAAAATAATATATAAATGCAATATAAAATAATATAAAATAATATATATATAAATAATATATAAAAAACAATATAAAATAGTATATATACAAATAATATAAAATGATATATATAAAAATAATATATAAAAGCAATATAAAATAATATATATGAAATAATATATAAAAATAATACAAAATAATATATATACAAATAATATATAATAATATATATAAAAATAACATATTAAAATAATAAATATAAAATAATATATATATAATATATAAAAATAATATATATAAAATTATATACATAAAAATAATATATAAAAGCAATATAAAATAATATAAAATAATATATATATAAATAATATATAAAAAATAATATAAAATAATATATATACAAATAATATAAAATAATATATATAAAAATAATATATAAATCAATAAAAGAGGGAGAGTAAGACATCCTAGAAATAATGTTGACACTGAAATAGATATTAAAAGAGTGACTAATTTTATTTCTTTATTGTTTGTCAGTGTCATAATACAAATGCCATTCTCATAATTATTATTTTCACACTCAGGATATTTATTTGGAACATGACCTCATGTTCCAATTATAAATCATGGATTACATTCATCGTTTGTTCTCAAAAACAAAAATCTTTTTCTTTTATGTTTAGATTGCTTTCTAGTAAAATACTTTGAGTTACAAATATTTTTAAATGAAAATATTTTTCTCTGTACATATCTAGGTTTTATATACTACTTAAAGAAAAGTTTCCTTTATCAAATCATCTATTATAAAATTAACACTTTTGGTATACAGAAAGATATTACGAGACATATTACAAAAAACCAAAGTGATTTCTTCATAACAGATACAAAAATTGGCAATTCCATTCTTTATAATAATGTTAACATATTCCATGATTAAACTCAACGACGTCACCACTGCAAAAATATGTTCTCTAATACAAGAAAACAAATCCTAATGGGAATTCACTGGAGGAAGTGTCCAGTTTTAAATAGTTAGGAGCAATCTTATCTAAAGATGGTACCTACAACTTGGAAATCAGCACATGCATTGCCACAGCCATGGCAGCGAAGGCCAAATTGTCAAGAATATGGAGGAGCAAAATCAGCTTTCAAAGAAAGTACAGACTGTACAAATCGTTGGTAGTCTCCATTCTGCTATATGGACGTGAAACCCTGACACTATTGGCAGAAACAGAGAGAAGGATCCAAGCATTTGAAAACAAATGATTGAGAAAACTCCTTGGCATTTTCTATTGGGAACAAAAAAACAATGAGTTTATGCAGAAAAGGGTTGAAAGTTTTGTAGGACACCAGGAACCTCTTCTCGCCACTGTCAAATGGAGTAAAATGGCATGGTTTGGACACATTACAAGATACGACTGCCTGTGCAAGTCCATCATGCAAGGCTCCATTGAAAGTGGATGTAGGAGAGGACGCCAATGCAAAAACTGGTTGGACAATGTCAAACAATGGACAGGTATGACTGTACCAGAATTGCAGATGGCTGCTACTGATAGACCGTTGTGGAAAAGAGTTAGTGTGGCTTCTGCCTTAGGATCCGCCCTACGATTACAAAAGTCAAGGGGATGATGATGATGATGATGATGATGATGATGATGATGATGATGATGATGACAAATACTATGTTCCATGTCATCAAAGAATTTGGTGAACATTTGATTTAATCACAAAAACTAGAACTGTGGTCAATTATTACACCAGATAACAGGAAAATAAGGGTTTGGCATGTTCTTAAAGAAGGAATTGATATTATGAAAATTCCAAATTTTGCGGAATTTATTAGATAAAATGTCTTCCTATTCAAACTAGCCTGCTCAGCTTGAACAGTTTCAACGGTGAAGGGGTGGGAACGGGATGCCAGCCTCGTAGGCATCCCGTTCCCACCCCTTCACCGTTGAAACTGTTAGATGTAGACGTCTCTTCTACTCCAATAGCTTCATGTCTCGCACATCTCGCCTGTGGAACTCCCTTCCTTATTCCTGTTTCCCTGACAAATACAATCTCCAACTATTTAAGTGTAACGTCAATCGACATCTCCAGTTGCCTTGATCTATCCACTTCCCTTCTCCACATCCTTTCACCTTTCATTCCTATCTGCTCTCGCTCCAAATCTTCTGTAACCCCCTTGCCTTGATCAATCCACTATCTTTCTCCATATCCTCTCCTTTACCACTCCTATCTGCTCTTCCTCCAAACCTTCTGTAACCCCTTGCGTGCTAGTGGCTTCCAGGCTTGCTTGGGGTGATGAGCTTAAAAAAAAAAAAAAATACTCACAAAGTTTCAACCACTATACCCTCTGGCCTTCTTCAGATGTCATTTGTTTTATTTGGTAACCATGGGAGTAAATTTTTTCTTATTCTACTTTGCATGCTTCGACAATATTTCAGTCTTTTTCAGCTTTGTGTCACTTGTCAGTTTCTTCTACTAATCCAGAGTATGTGATTTTTTAGTACTACCAACCTCAAGGATTGAAACAGGGAATGAGATATGTCTTTGTCCAGGAAAGATTAGTGAATTAATCTAATGATCTAATTCTGGAGCATTAAATTTAATTAGCAAAATGAGGATAATCTACCCTTGTGGATTGAATAAAGGGTTCAGTTCAAAATTTTGAGAAGGTTGCTGAGTACAAATCGGAACACCTGAAGAAGGCTGAAGAGCACAATAGCCAAAATATTGTGAGTACAATAATCAAGATTAGTATAATAGTGGGAATAGCAAGTCATATAAATATTCCAAATGTTATCAGTAAATTTGACTTCTTGCCTGTTTTATTTTTGGAGCCTAGAAATTTTTAATTAAAATATTATGGTTAAAAAGAAATGCCTAAAATGTAAAAAGTAGCCTATGGAATCCACAACCATAAATCGAGAGCCACAACACAATATCATTTATCCAAATCTGAATTACTATGACCAGAAGAATAAATTGTGTAAGCCTTCTTCTGTATATTGGTAATTTTTTTTTTTTACTTAGAATTTTGTTTTAGTTTTCCATGTTGACATATTGTTAAATTTCTCAGAATAATTCTGAAGATAAGACAATTTAGATATTAAGAAGACAATTGTAAAATATATTTCTTAGTCATTGCCGACGTGTTTCGTCAATCCGACTTTATCAAGGCAAGTTTAAAAGTTTAGTCAGCAATGACTAAGAAATATATTTTCCAATTGCCTCTTTTTTTTTTTCCAAATTGTTTTATCTTCAGAAATATTCTAAGAAATTTAACAATATGTCGACATGGAAAACTAAAACAAGTTCTTAGTAAAAGAAAAAAAAAGTTACCAATATCCAGAAAGAGGCTTATACAGGAGTGTTCCTTTTTTTAATATTTTGAATTTAATGTAAATAAGAATAACTGTATATTTTACATGCATCATAACAAAGATAATAAAGAAAGGCAAATTATAACTAAAATAATCAAAGTAAACCTAAAGTTAGGAATTTAAAATGTCTTTACTTCCAACAACAAGTAGTTTCTGTCTTCCAGCAAACCAACTGTCAGTAAATTATATTAAACTTTCTGTTTAAATAGTTTCCATTGTGTTCTTAGTGTGCAATATTCCTTTCATTTAAGTCTATTTAAGTACTCTGGACTTAATGGAAGTGGAGATGCATTATTTTGAGTTCAGGCAGTCACTTAACTGACAAAAGACTGAATGTCTTCCAAAAGCTACGCAAAGTATTAAGAAACAAATAAATTTTCATTAGAAACAAAGTAAAGAAATGTTATGTAATATCAGTCCTCCTATATAGCAGTGAATGCTGAACAATCTTCTCAGATAAAGAAACAAAATGGACAATTATATCTAACATCAGGAAGAGACAGTTGACATTTCTAGGGCGCATCATAAGGAAAGAGGGCTTGGAAAATTTGATACTCACAGGACAAATTGAAGGTAAGTGGGACAGAGGAAAACAATGCATAGCCGACCTAGTGAGCTTGAGTAAATGGATGGCGGAGCAAGGTTTAGGAGAGATAACGAAAAGACAACAAAGAGCTACAAAGGACAAAAAACTCTGATTGCCAATGTCCTGAAGGGATATGTCATAAAGAAGAACACTTGAAAACATTGGGAGTCGATTATAAATATGAGCTTCTCATTAACTATGAACTAGGTTTTATTTTTATTTCACTGAAGACTTTGAAGAGCAGTACAGACCTATGTCAGCCATCTTGATTGGAGAAGCATCAGCTAATTTTTGATGAATCCAACTTGTGTTATGCTTTTTTGATACTAGTCATTTTTATTATATCTTGTGTTACTACAATAATTGAGTCTATTACACAGTGTGACTCCACCTCTCTGGACTATCTGTCTTATCACATTATCTAGTGAGGAAATAGTGTGAGTGCTATTCGATTTATTCCTTTTAATTAGCAGACGTCAGAGTAGTCATGAATGGTAATAGACACGTTGCAAGGGAAATAACTCTACATATTTACAAAATATTCATTTTGTCGCGAGGCTAACTTTAACAGAATACATTTGGGCGTTTTATAGAGACAGGGCCGTATCAGACGGGGGAAGCCTTGGCTCACCCAAAACCTTTATCAATTGTAGCGTTTTTTTTTCAGGGTTTATTTAAAGAAAGAAATACAAGAAAGAAAAAAACTATCAAAGCAAGAAAGAATATATAACCTTCATAAAACCCAGATGATTCTTCTTTAAATGCGTACAATGATGGTAATTTCCCTTTATCGCAAAGCTGCGTTTTCATTTTAACTTGAAATTGTGGTGAGTCCAATAAAATAAGATAAAATAAAATATAAATATAAAAATGTGCAAACAAATAGAAAATAATTCAAATTATAACAAAGCATTTGCTTTCCCTTAAAAATAAAATCCTTATCTCTTTTTCTATCTTTCTCTATTTTTCTCTCATCTGTATCAAGATGAGAAAATAATCAGATTAGTTTGGAGTAGATCATCCATTTCTACTGGCATAAAGCATTTTACAAATGTCAGAACAGTTTTTTTCTTAAAATTAATGTGTATTAATGGGTTAAGCCAGTTTAGCATAGAAATAATATTTTAAACTTCCTAAGCCAAATTGTTAATTGGAAATCCTTACACAGAGAAGATATAAGCATTGACATTATGGACTTTTATACACGAGACTAAAAATTCTTCATCCAGATTTAAACCAAAGATAAAAAAAATAAATATCTCAAAACTTAAGCTCACTCAACGCTAAAATTACTATCCACCGACTTGTCAAAATTGTTTACCCACTGGAGAAATGTTTTCTATGTCCATGGAAAGTATTAGCTGTATACCCTATTGTTATGAATAATCAAAAGTGGTCTCCCCTTGTTTTGTTACTCTCCTCTTTGAGAGAGTTATTTCTGTTTACTGGGACTATAAAAAGACACTATATGCAAACCTTGTATTCTCAGTTGAATATAGCTTTCTTAAAGCCTACACCTGTGTACTTTTGTCATTACACCTGTTTTCAAGGATATTTGCAGTATTGTCTCATCATCCTCCTTAGTTTTATTAGCAATCTCCTTGAGTCTATAATCAACAAGAATGTTGCTGATCCCTTCAAAAGAAACAACCTTCTGAGCAACAAAACTATAGATTTTACACCTTTAGGTCCACTGCCTGTGGCTTTAAACATGGTATCAGCAAAGCACTTTGTAATAAACTCATTATGAGTTGGTTTGGTTTGGTTTATTTTGTTTTATGACATACCAACCTCGATGGATTATTTAATGCTGACAAAATTTTTATTGCTGATAATTTTTTTTTTCAAAAAATGTATTGCTGGTAATATTTTTTTTTTCAAAATTGTATTACTGGTAATAATGTATTGCTGGTAATAATTTTTTACAAAGTATTCTGGTATTAAGACCTATTTTTTCACTTTCATAGTGTTTTGACTTCAGCTTAGGGGTTAACTACTTACCCATAGCTGGGACCCTAACAGGTGCTACCATCCTGGGTCAGGATGGACCCGGGAACACCAGCAAGTAAGAGGTGGTTCCACGCTCCTCAAAACTGCCTGATCAGATGCCTGCTGTTGGACACAGTTTATTGTCTTACCCAGAATGCAGATGCAATTTATTGTAATAATCAGGAGAGCTCATTATGAGAGTGATCATCTTAAATATTTCAAAGACCTTTTAAAAGGTGTGACATAGGAAGTTACTACACAAATTCTCAAGCTATGACATCAATGGAAGTGTCTTCCCTATTATCAAGTCCTTTCTATCAGGTAGGTCCGTGAAGGTCATCTTTAATGTCCAGTCTTTTGAAGACTTGATCAATGCAGATATCTCCCAAGGTTCTCTCCTTGGGCCTAACCTCTTTCTGCTTTATATTAAGGAGTTGCCCAGGAACCTTCTCAGATCATGAGTAAAAACCTATGTACAGTGCTGTTCAATAAAAGTGACTCACCTGCTTTTTTTTACTTAAAAATGTTTTCGCCTATTGTTTTGGGGGTCAAACTAATTTTTAATCTTACTAATATAAAGACCCCTTCCCGACCACCTAGAAAAAAAGTTTACTCACCCTAAGTTATTCTATTGATAATTATAATTTTGGATATAAATGAGATTTAGGGAAAAACTCTGTGCAAAAAAAGTGACTCACTTATTTCCTGCAACTAGAAATCAATAGAAACATAACCGAACAGCTTTAAATAAAGAATAATAGAGGTATAATTTATTTATAATAGGTAATATAGTTTGAAATATTTAATAATCAACGGGTCCGCCTTTATTTTGAATAACGTTTTCAACCCTTTTTGGCATTGACTTGATTAGGTTCTGGCAAATCTCATCTCCAAGCATTGAATTCCATTCGGATATGAAATTCACAATCAAATCCTCTTTGTTGCTCAACTGCTTTCTCGAGAGCCTGTACTTTATAATGCTGCATAAGTTTTCTATGGGGTTGAGGTCAGGAGATTAGGGCGGCCATGTCATAACACTCACCTGCTTCTCATCAAAGTATTCCTTCATCAATTTTGATTTGTGACAGGGAGCATTATCCTGCATAAAAATGAGCTTGGTGGGGTTGATTTGCACCCTTTCAGAAAAAGGGAGCAGACAAGTCTCTAAAATTCTCTTGTACTGCTCACTTCTGAGGGTCTTTTCAATAGGTTTTAAGAAACCAGTTCCATGAAAAGAAAAGCATCTCCAGAACATTATACTGAACGGTGCTTGACAGTACTTACTGCTAAATTCAAAGAGCTTTCAAAGCTTCTTCTTTGGATTTTAGATCACTTATCCTTTGAATTTAGCTCAACTTTTGTTTCATCAGAGGAGAGAACATTTAGTAAAAAAAATCAGGTGAGTTACTTTTATCGAACAGCACTGTAGATGACACCACAGTTTACGGGTGCACCTATCATAGCATCTCGCTAATCTGTTTATTTCATCATGGCTGACAATCTATTTCTCTTGACCTTGCCTTTTTATTGTAGCATCCTGTTAATCTGTAAACCTTTTTTTATGCGGCCATAAACAGTTATTTAAATTTAATAATTCACTACATCATTTTTTTAAGATATTTGATTATGGTTACATAATATAAATACTAATTCAGTTCTTGTTGTTGTATAATTTGTAACCTTGAGTAATTTGATATGTTTTTTATTATGAGTACGAGTTGTTATGAAATTCGGCATAAGTTGTTAAACCAAAAAAAAAAATGAAACAAAAATGGAGTATTGCTGCCATATCTGGGCTAGAATTGCCCAATGTTCAATAAAATATTATTTCAGACCCTATAACACCTTTCCTACAGATGAAACATTGCAAGCTTATCACTAATCTATCACTATTTCCATGGCAAATGTTCAGAGGAGCTATATTCCTGAGTTCTGCCAGTTCATGCCCTTATAGCTGGGACATGCCATGCACTGTACCCAGGGTTGAATCATCCTCATTCTCTTCATATTCCATTGGTAAGAAGAAGTCCCACTTCTTCCCAAGAACTGCTATTTTATGAAACAAACTCCTGAAAAAGTGCTTCCTTGATCACTTAAATCTTAACCTTTTCAAGTCTAGAATCAACTATTATCTATCCTACATATCCTCATAATTTGTACTTCTTCTTCTTATGCAATACAACCTCACTCATTATTCCTCTCCCTTGAGTGGCTCTTGGGCCTCGTACTGGGTGATCATTTATTAAAAAACAAAAGAATTGAGAAGGAAATACATAAAATATGGTAAAAATGAGAAGAACAAGATGAAGGAATTTTTTAAAAGTTCAATCATTGTAAGAAGGAATTAATTAAATTCTGCTACTGGATTAGAGATTTCTTCCACTAATGTTTGGTAATCCTACAGATATGGCATATTTATTTTTATTTGAATTCTGTACAATCAAATTTTACAAACACTAAAGTGATTATTAAATAATAGTTTAGGTAGTGTAGATGAAAAAATTAAAATATATCAGGAAGGTATTATGATAGACAGGGAGGCACGGTGGAGTGATAGCAGCTCAGATTGAGGAATCGGAAAGCTGAGTTCGAATTCCAGTTGTGCTACCCTTGGGAAAGATACATATCTTCTTCTTCTTCCCCCAGCTATGGGTAAAAATAGCAGCAGAGACCGGGTTTTATAGCCTTAGATGGCAACTGATCTACCGCAGAAAAAAATGGCAACCTACTGCGGGAAAAATCTGACTCGTCAGTCATGTATCGCAAGATACATGATCGCCTAAGCGTGTATCACGCATGGCACATACATAACTGACTGATTATGATAGACAAATTTTATTTTCTCAGGTACCTGAGTTTTACTGATAGTAATCTGTTTTGTATTTCCTGCAGGGCTTTTGCAAGTGTATTAGCGTAAGACTTTACATTTGTGGTAAGTTAGTAGTGCTTTACCTTGACGGCCCTGTACCAGACGAAGCTCATATCGACTAAAAAAAATATATCTTTTTCCTTCTCGCCTGACAGACAAGGTTGCCACCTAGCGTAAAAAAGCCGCATTTATTCAAGGGCAAATAACTATCATCATTTATCGACGACGCTCTGATGTTTTGTGTTGCCAGTTTCCAAGGGAAGAAAGATGACGACGGTGATGAGGAGGAAGAAAAAGAAGATGCACCGATTTTATTATCAACTTCACACAATAGCAAGGGATTTCTAAATGAAAGCAATAAGAAAAAGGATTTCTTCTACCAACCAACTAGTAAGATGAAAGATTCCATTTCGCCTTTTCCCTTTTTTCTTTCGAATGTTGTGCATTGATTCAATTCTTCAACTCACATTTGATTTCGTCTTATTTTTTTGCATAAAACTAGAAAAAAGATCGTCGATCTTTTCTTAAGTCGAAAATTTGTTTTCTTTTTCTAGTTTTAAATTATTTGGGGTTAAAATCAAAAGTGGGCGATTTAAATAAGAAAAAAAAAAACAGAAATAAAAATAGCTTTTAATTAAAAATATTTTTTCAGCTCTTTCGCTCGCCAGGGAATTAAAAATCAAAATAATTTTTAAAGAAAGCATGAAAATTAATAACAAACTTTAATTTTAAGGCCATTAATTTCTTCTTTAATTGAAAATAAAAATCTCAAAGAAGAAATTAATGGTTTCAAAATTAAAGTTTATTATTAATTTTTATACTTTCTTTAATTATTTTGATTTTTAAAATTATTATTAATATTAATTAATATTAATAATCATTTTAATTTTTTCTTGTTAGGTCAATGAATATTATAAATGAAGCATTGTCCGAATTTTGTTTTGATTTTGAAGAGAGTATGTCTCCTCAAAAAAAAAAAATCATTTCCTTTTTCTTTGGAGAAAATATGAAAACTTAAAAGGTTCTCTTTAAATCGGTCATTTTTTTAAAAATTTCGTTTCATAAATGGCTTTTTTGAAACTTTTGACAGCACTAAAAATAAAATGTCAAAGAAAAGGGATCAGGTGGATTTTAAGAAGGCAAATATTTTCACTCCTTTGTTTTTATTTTTTTTTATTTTTTGATGTCAAGTTGAATGCTTTCTTCATTCTTTCGGTAAAAGTGTATATATTGTGCCACGTGACCTGCTTTATCATAAGTGAGCCTGTTCAGAAGTTGGCCATTTTCCACTTATTCAGCTCAACATTTTCGGTGTAGTTTGTTTTTAAAATTGTTAATTTTCTCTTTACGGAAGAAGATTGTTTTTGCCAAAAATAATTTCAAGTTTCAACTTTTAAATGACTTCCATTTTATTATTATTATTATTTTTTTTTTTTTTTAGAAAGCAAAACTAACTTAACCTTTTTTTTTTTGTTTTGAAAAAAATTATTGAAATATTTAAAAAATATATATTTTAAAACATTTAAATTGTTTGAACGAATCACAAAAAAAAATCCAAACTAAATCTTTTTTATTTCATTTAGAATTTTAACTTTATCACCAATTTCTTTGGTTTTGGAATTAGAAAGCTTTTGAAAAAAATTTCAACGATAAACTATGAAATAATTAATAAAGTCCAATTTTTGGCGATATGATATTTGTTTCAGATTTTAATGTTTTTTTTGGTACTCTTTAAATTGAAAAAAAAAACAACGAAATAAATTAATTTGGCTGTTTTAGTTTTCGTTTTTTTTTTTTTTTAAATGAAAAGTTATGAATTTTATATTAAAATTATTCAGAAATGAAAAAAAAACGCCAAATCGGTCATGACGTTTCAATTTAGTCTTCGTCAGAGACGAAATTGGAGCTATTGTTTTTTTTTTTGTTTTTTATTGTCGACTTTGGATGAGGTGAACAATGTGCGAACATTTTAGTTACTTTTTCAAAAAGTTTATTAAAAAAATTCTGATTTTGTCAATTTGACATTCTGCACAATTATTTTTTTAAAATGAATTCACGCACAAAACAAAATGTATTTGTTTATCTAAAGCAGAACTTAAAGTAATGAAGAGAGAAAAAAAAATATTTACAATACATTCATCATCGCAAATAGAAGAGAAAGAAAAATATTTTTGAAGCCAAAAAATCCACCAGGCCTCTTAATTTTTTTTTTTTTCCGGAAGTGAAAATGATTTTCAAATGAATGAATTTAAATTAAAAATTAAAATAATCCAAAAACTGAATGCGGTCGTAAAAATTCATCAAAAAGTTTATAATCTCATATTAAGAAGAAAAAAGTATTTTGTTGTAAAAACAAGCATGAAGAATTATTTCATCTCAGTTGGAATGAAAATGAAATTCTGGAGAAAAAAAAAAAAAAAAATTTAAGCCCGTAAAAATAAATTGAAGCAATTTATTTATTCAAATATTTTTTGTTTTTCACGTTTTTTTTTTTTTTGTCTGAATTAATTTCTCATTTCACTCCAACTTAAGCTTTGTAATTTTTTTTTTTTTTTAAATTTAAGTCCAATCCCCTAATTGTTCATAGTGGAAAAAATATTCTTGCCTTTTTCTGTCTATTATAAATTAGTTTTTTTTATTCATTATTTTTTTATATTTGATGATCTTTTCTACGTTGTACTCAAACTTAGTCCATATCCCAGTGGTTATGGTGGGGGTCCATAAAGAAAGAAACACTGAATCCTGCGGCGGTGTTCTCTCTCTTTCTCTTTTTGCACGTCTTTGTTGGCTTTGATCTCGGATTAGGGGCAGGGCTTTAATTATATACACAGCCCAATATACAAGTCGAATCGGAATAATGGTCCGAGAAGTTTTGGTAAAAGAAAAGTCTTCTTGGAAATAAAAATTAAATTATTGATTTTTTTTTTTTTTTTTTTTTTTTCACTTCGACGCAGATTTATTTTTTATTTCTTTTCTCTTTTTACAACGTGAAACTGAAATGGCTTAAAATAATCCTGTATAGGAATTAAAACGGAAAATAGAAAACAAGTAAAAACTGAAACAGAATCCAAGCAAAAATGTTGCCGTAAGAGTCGACCACACGTGTTATTTTTTTTTCTTCTTTCCTTTCATTCGTAATTTTGTTTCAAATCATGAATAAAGTTTGTCCTCCCCACCCAAATGATACCGGGTCATTATGTAGCATTTTTGTTTTAACTGTTTTTAGGGGGTTATTTTTTAAGGATCGATCTCCTTTATTACATAACTTATATACCCCCCCCCCCTTTTTTTAGTCTTAATGTGTGTGAAAAAAAAAAGTCTCTTTTTTTTTTTTTCTTTCACCATAATAATTGTTTTTTTTTTCACATACCAGAAGAATTTAAAAATTATCTATTTTTATTTTTTATCTGATCACACGTGTATATTAGTATTCATCATTTAACGTCGGGTTTATTTGCCTTTCTTTCTGTCTTCACTCTTCTGACTCTTTTTTTTTTTTTGGACTCTAAGAAAAATAGTTTGTGAAATGAACTAAAAAAAATAAAAATCTTTGAAATGTTCCACGCCTATTTTTTTTTCTTTTTTTACGCCTACCCCATTGATTTTTAAACTGTCACTTTTTTTTTCTATATAAACTATGTTTAAAACCGCCATTTTTGCAATTGACACTGGTCATAGATTAAATTTGGCAGTAGGATATTTTTTTTTTATAAAAAATATTTCTGAACCATTCACCGATTTTCAACAACTTACTCTGCAAGTAACTTGTTTTGAAAATGTTTGCTAATATTCAAATAAATTTAAAATTCAATTCTCCGACTGAATGAAAAAAAAAACAAAAAAAAAAACTGTAACAATTTTAAAATTTTATGCTACACTCCGAAACTCTCTCTCTTTCCCTAAGTGAATTTAAAAATGAACTTTTCCGAACATTTTGACAAATATTGTATTTTATTTTTACCTCAGTTCAGTCTTTTAAAAATATTTATTTTTGAAATGATTTTTTTTTAATATTTTAAGATATTAGTTAATATGAGTAAATAAAAAAAAAATAATATTATTAGAATTAAAAAAAAAAATAATGACTTTGTTTCTCTTGAGTTTGGCCAGATGACCACTTTACTCTACAAAAGTTTAATCAAGTCCTTCTGAAATCTGAATGTTACTTGTATTTCATAAAACCAGCTTTCAGTCTGATGGTTAAGATCATAAGAGGAATAAACAGTTTATTATTCTACCTACTATCATCATGCTTCTTAATATATTTTATTATTTTCACACTAAATATTGTTCTAATCTTTGTTATTATCACATTTCACTCATTGTACTTCAGGTGATTGTCAAACCTTCAATGAATTTTGAAGTGAACCCTTTATTTAATCTCTAGATTATTCTCATTCTGCTGCCCATGGGATATCTTGTCTAATTCTTATTTAATACTATTCATTCAGTTATTGCTTGCCCTATTTCCACTGAGTTCAAGTATGCACTGCCCACCCCAGGGATTGAACTATGCTGTAATCCACTAGGCTATGGTCTCATGGGACAATTCTAAAGGGAGAACTTGGAGTCTTAAACCTGACCTGCCTGCTGCTGAGTGCTTAAATATTACATTTAGAAATTGTTGTAAATAACAACTGTGAGGTTCAGATCCCCAAATCATAAGTCATACTTCCTAGGGTCATAAATCTGTCTTGCAAGTCGAACATCAGAAAATACTAGGGGCATTAATCAAAAAAGTAAAAAAAAAATCCACATCACAACACACAACTACCTTCTTCACATATGAAGAGTCGAATAAACCTGTGTTCCAAGGTATTGAGGTAAGAAAGGTTGTGATTGGTCGAGACTGGTAAGGAAGCACAAATTATTTCATGGTCTACTAAAGTCTATCAAATCTTGATTTTTCTTTTTTGAGATAAGATTTGGTTATCTTCTTTGTTATCACACCCTCCCCCTGATCTGGTGACAACCTGGGATGGGCCTCTTTAGTCTCCATTATTGGACACTGATTTCTTGCAGCAGTCCTTTTCACAGTGCAGTGGCATCTCTCAACTATGTCATTCTCTGAAGGTGCATATATACATCACGGCTGGAGGCTGATGCCTGATTTGTCAAAAAACTGCCTAAAGCATTGGTTGTAGTAGGCTCTGTCATTATCAGTGTGTATCTTGACTGGGGTGGGGATCACTCACAGAATGCTGATTCTAACTATGAGATAATGCTTGCAGTGTCTTGCTGCAACAACGGTCACCAAATTGAGAACCATGCTGTTGATATCCATAGCCAGCCTGCTCCAGGTTTCACTCACATTTCGATTACCTTTTCTCCACTGCATAGAGCTGGGTCTATAGGCTGGCATGCCTCACAGTTCTGAGCCTCAGACTTCACTGTCACTTTTGACATCATAGGAAAAACCTGTCTTGTGAAATATAACCTCCTTCTGCATTGATGGATATCTGTCGGTTGATTGGGTCTTGGCTCTTCTGTGACAGAAGCACATAAAAGCATTTTGGGCCTGATTCCTTTTTGCATGATACTAAACCATCTTTGCAGCACTCTGGTTAACCCATCCTTTCACCATTAGTTCATGTTTGTCCATGACACTGTTAAGCATACCCAGTCTTCTCCTTGTGGATCCCTTGGTATTCAATCAAGCCTTACCCGTAAGTGCATTGTATACCCCCCCCCGTGATACATGCATAGAGAAACTTGATTCCACCCACATGCTCCTTTCTATTTCGTTTACATACCATTCTCCTTGGCAAGGTTGTATTGTCACACTCTGGCAGTGGCTTCTGTTAGCATTAATTTTAGGGGAATATCATCTGCAGTGATGGTGTGGTGTTTGATTAAGCCCATTGTTGTGTGAAACTGCCACATACAAAAAAGTGCCCCACAAGTTTTCTGCAGAGGTGGGGAAAAACACTCCTTCACACCAAATTACTTCTTTACTCCCGTCGCAGGTTACCATGCTACTCGGACTTCAAGCTCCCAATACTTGGGCACCATTTTTCAGGCTCTCTGGGTCTTTGCTTGTCAGCCTAAATCTTGCCAGATTTTCTTCTGCAGTTGTCACAGATGCTACATCTTCATTGACATAAATATAATCACTATGTGCTGATGCTGCTTTCCAAATCAATTTATCCTGTGGCAGCACAGGTCTCATTATTAGAGGTGCCACGTTAAGGCTGAATCCCAGTCTTGTGAGACTATACTATCATCGCTTAAACATTACCGTGTGGGTCATCATGGCTTTCTGTTGGCTGAGTAGCTGCAGTGACTGGTTCATCAGACTCTTCTCTCTCAGTCATGATTGCATGGGTTCTGGTTCGAAGTTGGCTCAATGTTATCTCATCCAGAATGGATGACACTTGAAGTAGCTGCCTGACATGACTGAAGTCCTGACACAATGCACATGTCATCCATTGTTCTGACAGTATAGCAAGCTTCTTGACTTTTGCTAAAAACACATCCATTGTTTCACTGGGACACAAACACAGCATCATAAATCATTTGTATGCCGTGAACAAGTCATTTGTGAATGCAGTTATTAGAGCTTGTTTAATCAACCCAGTGTCAGATTTTGATTCTTTGCTCAGCTGTTGATATACTGCAAGTACCCTTCCCCTCGAATGCAGCAGGAGGAATCATTCAATTTTTGTAATCTTGCACAGTTCACAGACAAGCTTCATATGTTCAATCCACTAAACCACAGGCTGACCAGTTTTTCACCACAGAATTCAGAGATCAACCTTATGTTGAATGTTTTATTCACCAACTTGTGAAGATTCTTCCAAAATAGCTTGCAGTAATTAGCAATAGGAAAGTCCAGATCCCCCCCAAATCATACGTCATAGGCCATAATTCTAAGAGTCAAGCATGTCCAACATCAGAAAATGATGGGGGCATAAAGCAAAAGGGGTAAAAATTCACATCACAACTCTCAGTACAACTACCTTCTTCACCCACAAAGAGCCAAACAAACCTGTGATTCAAAGTGACTTTCTTTAATTGGGGTGAGAAAGGTTTTGATTGGTCGAGACTGGTAGGGAAGTGCAGACAATTATCATATTTCAAGGCCTACCCGATCTTGATTCTGATTTTCTTTTTCGATAGATAGCACAGAGAACACAAATTCTTTTTGAGGTAAAACTTAGTTTTCTACTTCATCACCAGGAAGAAATATTCTTCCTCTTTCTGGCATTTTGATCAAGTACCCTTAGGTGTACCTCAGTTGGAAAGCATTGACCAACTCATTATTTTGTCCCGTTTAATTCTATGGGCATGTCAAGCAAATTAGTTTCTTTGCCATAACTCTCCTTGAAAATAGCATTTCTAAATCAGAGTTGATAGTTTGCCAGCCATTAAAATAATAAACCTTATATGAGCAGACAATTAAAATGGCTTCTAAATAAGAGACCTCCCCCACTCCTCCTAAATTCAAATGTTTTCACCTTACTACTTTCAAATATATTATCATCCATCCACAATTGTCAGAAAACATCAATGGATGGCAAAAAAAAAAAATGGTACCCTTGAATTTTTAGAAGTAAATTTTGCATAACATATAACAAGAATTAACCACATTAGAGAAGAAAACATTTTTGTCTTCACATTTCATTGGGTGGCTGATACACAAGATACAAGCATTGTAATAAATATAATTGACGACATATAAGAAGACCTCTTCCTATTTACAGTATTATGGAGTAAGTCTGTTAGTTTATGGTGACTGAGTATCTGATGTATACCTGAACTTCACGTATGCTACTGAGGAAATATTTTTAGTCATTTTTGTATGATAGTTGAGATCTTTATTAATTCCAAATTTAAAATTATACTTAGTCCTTGTTTTAACACTAGTTAAGTCATCTTCATAATCAATCTCCTTAGTATTTATTTCTTTTATTTTCTAGTCATTTATCTTTGAAGCATAAGTTTGCATATGAAATTTCTTTAAATTGTTCAGTATTTTTGAGGTTTCAACCAAATAAACTGATTGACAATTTATTGAAGAAAAAACATAAATATCACTTTATCAATGAATAAGTGTCATTTTTCACCTAAACTGTTTCTTAATGAATGATACAGAATAAATGAACATTAATTTATATCTTTATAAAATTGTTTCTTTGTATTTCTAAAGTGTGTGTATGGATACACACACTCCTGAGAGAAAAAGAGTGATAAGGGGTTTTGTATTTTGCTGTAATGACATGACTGAAGTAAATATGCTGGACAGTGTTTCAGTTGAAGTAAAAGCCACAATTTCAAATGCTGATTTTTCAAGATTAGTAATCTTTTCCTAATTAGAATATTGGGGCAATACAATTTTCCTATCCATTTAACCATGTTCTAGACTATCTAAATGTGTGTGTAAGAATGGCAACAAGAAATCAAATCTTGTCAATTCAAATAAATATCTTCTTTTTTTTAATTAATCTGAGAAACATATTTATATGCTACTATATTTTTGGTTTGACTGAATTCTCCAAGCATAACTTATTTGTATGATATTTTGCCTTGATTTAAAAACTTAATAATAAAAGGAATTGAAATTTGCTTCATCACCCATCACCAAGGATTTTTTTTTTTGCTTGCTTGCTTTGACACTTTAAAGCAATTGAAACCTGTTATTTCCCGCATATCATAAAAATAGTTTTACAACATTTACATTCAGACTAAATTTCCTCATCTTTCTTATTATTATCACAATGTTTCAGTCATTTTATCTTCAGGTCTTCATCAGGTGTCTGTCAATCTAAGCAATCACCAGAGAATTTTAAACTGTGGAAATTGATCCCTTTATTTAATCTACAGGAATAGATTGTTCTCATTTGACTGTCCATGTCAAAGGATGTCTCAATTTTGTGTGTGTGTGTGTGTTTTTTTTTTTAAGTATTGCTGAGTTATTGCTAATCTTATTTCCACCAAGTCTAAGTCCATACTACCCAGCCCAAGGATTGAACTCACAATTACTATTCTACAAAATTCTTGAACTAATTCTTTGATCCTCTGGGCTCTTGTCTTACCTTTATTAAAATTTACTTTGCTCTCAGTTTCACAGTTGAATTTCAATAACTCCTCTTTTTAGTAAATTCCACTTCAATTATGAATTAAATGAGGTCTCTATCAATGCAACCACTTTGATAATGTCTTGAAAAAGCTTTTCCATCTTAACGTTGAGTGCAGCAAGACAACTTCTACATTTTCACTACAATTCACTAATTGTAAGTTCATCTCTGATTGAAAATGTGAAGCTGATTAAATTCTTTATAATATTTTGTCTGAAAAAAATATTTTCTCAAATAATAAACAAATGAGATTTTTGCATGCAATGAACATCATAATTTTTCCCTGATGAAAGTTTGTGACTATATATCAGCTGAGTATATAAAAAGTATTTTTAATTATAGATACACACATTCTTTGGTATTCTTCAAAAATTGCAAAACATTCTCAAGCATTGACCTGTTTTTAATTGCTAACTTGGGTGTATGTGAAGAACTAGTTGAACATGATTCATTACACACTTCACAAATTTGGTTGGACACAGTCATTTTTTTGCTTTTAATTTCATCTTGCTAATTGCATTGTATCAAAAGTTCTAGGAGAATGAAATCATGAACCTACATCAAAGATAACAAAAGTTAATCAGATAAAATGGCACATGTGCTTAAATAAATCTATGTGCAAATATCTAAATATTGTCTTTAAAATTTACTTAAACAGCACTATGATTCAATATCTTGATCATGAATGAATAAGTTCATAATCTGACACCAATATTAACTGAACTTTGAACATTATACAGTGAAAATTTCAGATTGCACTAAGTGTATTGATAATTTTTTTCATCATTGGGCTATAGAATTATTGAAGTACCTATATATATTTAGGATTTGTTGATTGATATTTTAGCCAAAGTAATACATAAAAAAAAATGTTCTTTTTTTTTTTTTAATTCAATATCAAACTATGATCACATCCAATAAAATACATGACAGAAAATGTTTTCTCTTCCAGTTCAACAAAACAACTTTTGGCAAAACTTTGAAATATCTTCTCTGCCAAGTTTTATTTCTAACACTAAAACTCAATTCAGTTTCTCTAAACTTTCCTATTGAAAATGGACTAAATTTAGTCATTAGAGTGTCAGAATCTGGAAATGTTATGTTTTCCCCTCTCGTTCCTCCTCTTCCTCCTCCTCTTTCTTGTAACTATCAGTCCCTCCCTTTTAGTGGAGATTAGTTGAAATTTAAGCCAAATTATATTTGATACCTAGTGACTAGGAATACATCTCCTGGATAGTGCTTCACCATTGCACTGATCAGGAATACACTTCAATTTCAGTGGGTGTGTGTGTGTGTGTGGAGCAATTCCTGGATGACCCACCATAAAATGCATTGTTGAGTTGCATGCTTTATTTGGTGGATGTACTAATTCCCCTTTTACATATAAAAAAAAGATGGTAAATAATTTTTTACTTTCATGTTGTTCTCTCATTTTTCTAGTCTTTCTTTGTCTTCAGAGAGAGAGAGAGAGAGAGAGAGAGAGAGAGCTCTTTGATTGTAGAAATTCATAAGTAATTTGCTTTGAAAATAATGTATTCCACTTGCAAATAAATCTCAAAGAATTTATTTTTTATTAAATCTGATCAACTTGACAAATTTCTTCTATTGGCAGGGAGACAAAACAAATCTTAAATAACAAGTTGTTTGATTTTGCTTTTCTCCCTAAAATACTGAAACATTTTAAATTTCCTGTGATTTTTTTTTCATTGAGAATCTTTTCATTATTTTTAAATAGGGAATTTATATAAAGCTTCAAATAATTCTTTGCATTTTGAACTTCATCAGTATGAGATTTGACTTTTGCTCTTTCCATTCATAATGTCCCAAATATTCACAAGATTAACTTGCATTTTCTCTTCATAATATATAGATTTATAGGGACACCTATAATATTTAATTCCCTTGTTGTATTATCTGATAAGAGAAACACATCCTTTTTATATGAAAAATCATAATGTTTCTAGAAATGCTATGATGTGTAAGTGTAATTTAGATCTGAATATTTATAAAGGCATTGTCTTTTTTTTTTTTTTTTTTTTTTTTTTTTTTTTTTTAGGTCTGTAGATATTGTGCTGTAAATGTGTTCCAGTATTGTTAGATTCTTGTATGGCATATATCTCTGTGTTGGGTTGCAGTTTCTAATTGGGCATAAAAAGATGAATAGAGCTTGCATATTTTGTGCAAGGAAAGAAGTATTTTCTAGGAGGTAAACCAACTAAAAAGGACTTTTTATTTTGTACTCTTACGTTCCTTTAGGCAATGTCTTTGTAGGTCATTGATATTTTTCAACTATTTTTAGACAGATATTCCTTGACAATAAGTCTCTTAGGAATGTAACTGCATGTGGGTGTGTCCTTTTAAATCAGTGTACAACACATTTATTCAGTATTCAGTTTGATATTGCAGAAATAACAATAAAAAAAATAATAAGTCTTTTTGGAACTTATTCTGATAAATTAAAAAAAAAAATTGTCCCCGTAATTTTTAAAGTTTGTGCAACGTATTACAACTACCAATCACTATATGCTTATTTTCAACTTATTAGGAAGAGCCTGAAAAAAATTTCAAGTAAGAAATTCTTCTATGCATTCATCTCTTTATCGTGTTTTTAATCTATGAATTGACTGATACTGCCTCCCCAACTTTTGATATTTTAAAGTCTTAAAAGGATTTTTTTATTGACTGCTAAACTTAAGTTTTGAATATTCATAATTTAGACTTTTAAATATATTTTATACTACTATTTGAAAAATTAATGCTCTGATAATTTTTTTGTTATTAATTAACTGCTTATTGCTGCTTTTATTATTGATTTCATTTTTTATTACTACTATTTTACTATATAAATATCTTTTTTATGCTATACTTATTTTAGAGTGTCTACTTAACTGTTAAATAATTCACAATACCAAATGCTAAGTATAACAGCATAAATTTCTAATAATAAAAGTATGAGTTTAATAAAATGAATTTCAAATGTAAAAATTAAATAATAGGCTGACAAGAATTAAATTGGTTGAAATTGAGATTTAAAAAGAAATATGTTCAAAATATATTTTTTGTATAAAGTTTACAGTTTTATCTAAAGAAAGAAATTTTGGGATTACTATGGAATGTTGTTCTAAATTTATTCCACTCTTTTCACTATAATTTTCAAAACCTGTAAAATCTTTATTTCAATTAATGTTAATGTGCAAATGCATTTCTAAGATTCTGCCTGTGAAAAATATTTGAGTTCTTTACTATCAAAATTTCTAAATATATTTTGTCTTTGCCTTTGCTGTCCATCCACTCAAATTTTGGATATGCACCTGTAAATAGGCAGACATTATTTAATATTGAGACATTTGGTTCTTGGTGAAGCCATTCTCCCAGTTTGCTGGTGCAGATGCCTCCATCAGCTGTAACCACATCAGTGTGCTTGTTCAACTTCTTGGAGTCAGGACAAACCTTTGACTTACACTAGTTTACTGCGGCTATTAGCAGAATTAGTCCTTTTGGTTGTGCAAGTTTCTGCTCATTATAGGGAATTAGCTGGCATTTTTGTTGATCCACTGTTGAATTTCTTTCTAATGTGCACTCCAGACCTTTGCAGGTAAGGGGGGGTACTCTGTGGGTGTGTGCTTTATCTTCAATCCACTTCCACAGTGCTGTTCACTTGTTTCTTTGCTGATCAAATTCTGCATGAAAGTCAGATTCATCAATACAAAGCAATGCACACACAGGCAACACTTTCCTGAGGAACTGCACCCCACCTAACAATGAAATGGACATTCTGCCTAGTGCCTTCATTGCATAAATGTCAACTGATAAGTCAAATCTGTCTATATTTCTGAGATGAGGTATTATGTACACTATTTACATTATTCGGACTATTGTCCTCATCTTTGTTGCCATATTTATTACAACGTTTCAGCCGTTGTACACTCCGGCCTTCTTCAGGTGGTTGGAATGTCGAACTGAACCCTTTATTTCGCTTACTGCGGTAGACTGTTCTAGTTCCACATGCCATGTTTTAATGGATGTCAGTTATCAGTTATCTCCTGTTAATTCCCCTCTGAAAGGACACATGGCACAGTGGATAAAGGCGTTAGTTAGATCCAGTGACAGGACCCAAATAGTGTGAGTTCAATACCTGGTTAAGGCAGTGGAGAACTTTCAGAGGGGAATTAACAGGAGATAACTGATATCCATTAAAACCTGGCACGTGGAACTAGAACAGTCTACCCCAGTGAGCGAAATAAAGGGTTCAGTTCAACATTCCAACCACCTGAAGAAAGCCACAGTGTACAACGGCCGAAATGTAATAAATATGGTGACAAAGATGAGGACAATAGTCTGAATAATGTAAATAGTGATAAGTCAAAGTCCAGAGATTTTCTGTGTAACACAAAAATATTTATTTAAATGGTCTTGCCATTGTCTACTCTGAGGCCAATGACTCCAGCCTCCATGTGCATGTGCTCCCTCTCTTATTGTTACTATGTCTGTGCGTTTCCTTTTCTATGTCAGGCACAGTTTTCTGTTGCAAGAGCAACCAGAGTCTGTTAATGTAATACACCTTGTTCTATACATGAAAGCCTCAACTGCAAGTTGTACTGAATTTACATCTTGCCAAGGGAGGAGACTGGTAATTTTGTCTTGTCTTTTAAATCCCTTTTCCTGGGTCATCCCATGACAGATTACTTGGCCCCTGATGCCAAAAGCATCATATGACATTTCTACAAAACTTTTGTTCTCAATCGTTAAGTCTCTTCTGTCAAGTGAGACAGAACTTTGCCATGTTGCCGAGTTCATTCCATGCATGACATCTTATTTCAGTGCTTTTTCCCAGTTCATCCATATTATACACTAATTACATTGCCGCTACCATCGATTCTACTCCTGCAGGGTTGTCCTTTAATATTGCTCTGGATTGGGTCAGTATCTAGCTTAGAGTCATGTCATCCATCCAAGAAAGACTTGCTTAATATAATCCAGTGACCTGGCCACAATGGTCATGTCACCAAATGGAATGGAGAATTTCTGCAGCTCTGTTATGTAGACATCTACAGACTCCCCAGAGCACAGATGGTCTGCCATAAAAGAATCTGTAGCAAAAACTGTGTACAAAGTGTCTTTGTTTTTATTCGAATAATTACCCTTTTTCTCTTTGCTGCTGATAAAGAGCGAAGACCCCGGATGAATGGGAAACACGTGCATTCTATCTCTTTTTAATCTGCGCAGATGGCAAACTAACCCCCTGTCGTTTTGATCCATTTGACAATGGACTGTTTGGGGTTCACACTGTCAAACTGTTTGAGACTGAATTTATATTCAATTGGGACAAGTGTTGAAATAACTTGTTTTAAAAGTTTGCAGGGGCAACTGCAAACATGAACCTTGAACTGTCACAATAAAAACTTCAGTCGCAACAAAATACCTAACTATTGTGAATTGGGATACAAACTTTGAACTTGTATGAATCATATTGTAAGCTTGCTTGCCACTCTAGAAAGTTCACAAGTGAACTTGAGGACTCTGTCATGTGGCTAAAGTATAGCAAAGCCAAATACTTGTCAGCTATTTCCATCAACTGTTGCGATAAATGCATGCTAACTGTGGCCGTTTTTCCTTATTATACTTATATTATGTTCTGATATATATCTCCTTTAAGATAAACGACAACATGTACATGCATGCCAAAATGTGTCTGAGTAAAATTACACAGCATTGCTCTCAAGCTAACAAGGTTTATTACTAAAATATTCGAGTTTATCTATTGTATGAAAGGATATTATTAGAGACACTTATTAGAAATTTTTAATAAGTGATATTTTTACCTATTGACTTTTTTCTTCAAAATAAATCAACGTACTAATTAGAAAGATTATTCAATGGTTTACTGACACAAAAACTATATGTTTTTGTTTTATTCGTAATTGCAACAGTTGTTTTCATAAAAGGACTTATTACTGAAAATTGCATAAATATGTCCTATAAATAAATCTCTTTTCAATAAAACGAATGACTTTCAACTAAAATAATGAAGAGGAATTTAAAAGAAAATGTTTGCCATTGTAATGATTATTGTTAAAATGTGTCTGTCTAGCAATTTAGGTGGGATATCATGTGGGCGCTGAAGAGTCTTTTTTGACGCGTATCTCTGCAGTAAAAGAAACCGTTCAGATTTGAGGGTTAAAATAATTCATCTGAAAATAAAATATGCTACTTTCAGTCTGGACAGAAAATTTATAAATACTTTTTTTTTGTTGTCATAACTGGGCAAAAATGTCTGAAAAAATTGTTAGTGAAAATGTTTCTGTAGATAGTATCACCCAAATAATGGCTGCAGGTTTGATTCTGTCTCTATTAGCACTGCAGCTTGATTAAAGATGGCCGGATGATCAACTTGTATTTGGATAAATTTATATTTTTGAATTAAATTTTTTATCCAACATTATTTCTTAAATGTTTTAATTTTGTGGGTACACATATTTGAGTAGCTATTTCTGTTTATTTATTCTCTTAAACAGGGAAATTAATAACAAATGTCCTAGATTGAGATGTCCTACTAAAAGATTGTACTTCTCATGAAAAAAACTCCCCAGAAGACAGGGATAGCAACTTGAATGTTTGTCCCCACTAAAAATAATGTTTATAGTAATAAGAAATAAATTTTTGTATTATCTTGATTATATTATATACATATATATTACCTATATATTAATATAGACATCCAATAGAAATCTGTTGACAAATATTGAATCTGTTATTTTTGACATCAGTTTCATTGTATTTCACTTTGAAAAGGTAAAATGGTAAGAAAATGACTTTTTAATAACTTGGAAATTGATCATCTTGGACATGACAATTCATTTTATTAACAGGACATCTTTATGAACATGGAATAGAAGATAATGTGATGAATTGTATAAAGCAAAAGAGGAATTTACAAATTTAGATCTCCTTTTCATCATGCCTTGCATATTTCATTTTTTCCATTATTGTTTAGGGTTCCTATCAGTAACAATGCAAATCTAAGGAATCTACTGAAAACAAAAGGCAGGATTATCTCCAAATATCTAATCTTTTTCTATCTTGTAAAAGTAATTTTTGGGAGGGTGGGTGAGAGGAAGAGAACATTGCCACTTATCCCCCCAGTATAATGAAAGGCAAAAATGAAAAATGCAAAACTCTTAATCTGGTGTGAAATTTTAAAGAAATTTACATTTAATAAATGTCATGAAAAATAATAATAATAATAATAATAATAATTGAGAAAACAAAATTTATAAAACCAGTTCATTTGTGTGCCAAACACTTTGGCAAGGTAACTGTTTTAAATAAAGTTATGTTGGGCTCATAAAAACTTAATTATAATATCAACAAAATATTCACTTACTTCCATTTGTACAACTGTTGAAAGAGTTGAAGGTAAATTTATCACCAACATTGGTGAGTTTCTAAATTGTTTTCTTTTAAATAATAGTTCAGTTTTAGAAACTAAGATTAAAAAATGAGATAAATTCCATATTTTCATAAGTTTGAAATCAATATTAATACCTCAGATATTTGTGACAAACTATATAGCTATAGAAAGATAATTGTATGTCTCTCTAAATTTGAAAAATCTTCTATCCACTTGTGTTTTTTCTTCTATTTTTTATTTTTCATGTTACTTCCTAGTTGCTGACTTAGTTTTTCTTTGTTCTGTTCCCAGAAACAGCCCACAATTAATAGCATGTGAAAACCAAAACTCTTCTACCTCTCAGACAAACCAGACTTCTTAAATAGCCATCAACTGGCTCCAAATTCAATCAAAATTTTAAAACTATAAGGACATTACCTTACTTGGGAAAGTAAATTAATGTCCTCATAGATTTAAAATTTTGATGACTATTGGTTAAAAAATAAAGAAAATGTATCTTTTTAAACCACGCCTTTTTACAAACTTTATTTTGGCAGGTTGACTTTGACTCTCTTTTATTACAAATTTTTTATGCCTCAAATATTATTCAAGCCATATTTTTTACTAATTGTCTTGTTTCATTTTATCAGTTTCTGTTTAAAGAAACCATGTTAGTAATTTTCTTCTATTAATAAATGTTTTTTGTTTTAAAGACACTCTCCTCAAAAGAAAGTGTAATAAACAAATATAGTCTACTGTATTATTTTTTATTTACCTTTTAATTATATTTATATGTATACATTTTTGTATATATATATATATATATATATATATATATATATATATAAAAATTTATATTTCTGTCTATAGAATACTTTAAAATGTTTAGGCTTGATAATCAGAAAATTAATTTTACATTTTGTATAAATTGCATCTTATTTAGTATTCATATTTTTATATATTTTTATTAATATTTTTAATTTTAATATTTTGTTATTTAAACTTTTTCTGTTAATTGAAGTAGTCATAACTTATTCTCTAGATGAGTTTAAGCTTGTTTAGCTCTTCTAAATAATAAATGTGAATGTCAGTGTACCACTGTGTCACACTTTTTCAACTTCTAGAGGCCATAGCCCAACATATCGTTTTGGAATCAAGCCAACTCCGTGAGCAAATTAAAAACATTCTGGGCTGGATCTGGACCCACAATCCTGAAATCTTGGATTCCCAAGTTTTCATCACTGCAATTGTTTGAGGCATTTTTTTTTAAAATTGATTTTATGTGATAGATTTTTTGTATGATAACAATTTTTATGACTTGGGAATAATAAAAATAGTTGTTTGTACAGAAAGCAAGAACCTACGTACATCAAATTGTCTTTAAATTAAGCGGCAGCAGAAGAAATTATCGTTGAACTTTCAAAAGGTAAGCTTAAATTTTAATGCAGTGATCAATTTTGAGTTCTGTAGTTTATTGTTACCTATCACATCTACTTCTCCCTCCCTATTGTGATGAAGGCCCATTCAAGAGCCCTCCACAAGAACTAGCTTAAATGCTACCCAATAGGGCAGCTTTTAAGGTAGTAGATTTTAAATGTAACATAATTCAGAATGCTTGATGTCAAATTTTATTTAATCTGATACATATTTACTACAGCTAAAGATAGGATGAAAAAAAATAAATTCAAGAGACACTAAACAGAAAAAAATATCTTTCTCTAAGTTTTTATTTTATTTATTTTGTGGCTTAAGGATTAATTTTCTTTTTTTTTTTTCAGTAGTAATGAGATGTAGTCATATGTAACTTGATAATTCATTCTTTCTTTTTTTTTCTCCTTAACTCTGACTTCCATATTTTAAAATAATTCAGAGACTTTTGTCCATATCCTGTAAATTATTTTAGTTAACTTTATATGTATTCACGCTTGCTTAAAATATTAAATGCTGACTTATAAATAAGTTTTTTATTATTTTAAGCAAGTGTAAATACATATTTTTATTTACTTTTTATAAAAGGGCTTTTAATATCAAAATAGTGATTTGATGAATTCAATTACCATTTTAATCATTGCTCATCTCCTCTTCAAATTCTCAGACTATTTAACATTTCCCCACCCATCTCTGCCTCAACTTCCAGCATATTTGCTCCCTTTTATCATATAAGTACAAATGGTTGTTTCTCCTGATCATATCATCACTGTCTCAGAATTACTGATATTGATGTGGCTTAGGAAAAGTCCACTGACAAAAAAAAAAAAAAATTATATAGCTTGATCTCCTATAAGAAAAATATTTACAATTTATATAATATAAATTTAATCTTTGTTTCGCCCCTCCCTTCACTTTTTCGTCTGCTCTTTATTTGTTCTGATTTAACTTTGAAATGAAATAACATTCCAGGTTGGTTTCAGTGATATTTCCAAGTTACATTCTTCTTTCACAGAGTCTCTGTCTTTGGGGTCTATTTGACTGTCCTGCTTTTCCAAAAATTATATCGATCAGCAAATCTGTTTTCTATTGTCCCTTTATACTGTGCACATTTGACAACCAGGAAGAGAAAGGAAGGGGGAGGGAGAGAATGAGCATGTCCCCTCAGTCTTTTCCTTCCCTCTTGAAGGAAGAAATCCTTTTTGGTAGCAGCTGAATCACATAATGAATGAACTGCTTCAACTGTGTTTTAGAAAGGCATAGTTGTTTGTGCCTAGTGGATGGGGGTTCAAAGAATTTAGTATAGGAGGAAGAGTAAGGATGGGGCATATATTGCATGTGTGAGGGGGTGGTGATCGGATGAGTTCATTTACGTCTGTTTCATGATGCATCACATTTGCCTCTCTGTCTGTAATAAATAGCATTAGTAAAGAAGTAGAAGAAAAAAAAGACGGAAGAGAATGTTTAAAAAGAAAATGAGGTGGATAGAGAAATAGGAAATGGAGGGAAATAAAATTGAAGAAATTAGAAAAGATTTAAAAGAAAATGGAAGAATATGAAAGTCAGGAGAGAGGGTGAAAGAGTTGAAACAGCTGTTCACAAAAAGAATGAGCTAGGCAAAAAAATGTCTTCCATTTTACCATCGCCTCTTCTCCCATCAATAATTTTGCCAGACTTGTTTCCAATTTGAATTTTATTTTAATTTTAAATGCTTTTACTTGTATACACAGACTGTTTATTCATTTCATTTTTGTCTGAAGAACTGCAATTTTTTTTTCAAATTTTTCCTTCTCGGCTTCTTATTTTCTTTGTGTTTTGCAGGAATTTATCTGGAATTTGTTTTATGTGGCAAACTGATTGTGTTTCACTTATTTTTCTGCTGGTCATTTCCATCATACTTTTTCTTTTCTGTCTCTAAGCATATTTAAGAGTTGTATATGATGTCATATTCTAGAATATTTCATGTTGATAATTTTTAAATAACTCCTTTTAGTTCTATTAAAACATTTATTTAGATAATTTTTATGTCAATTTTCAATACAAATGGCATCTTATCTTAATTAATGCAATTTTTCTCTGAATTGACAGCAAATTCTTTGATCAAGAATTTGATCTAAGATCAATTAGTTTAAATCTTTTTACTTGTATTCAACTTTTATTTTATCAAACTTTGAACTTTTAGAAATTTTCATTTTTGTTATTTGTCAGTTTTTTTTTGTATAAGACTTTTCTTCATGAGTTATTGTTACTTGCATATTCATTGGCTTGAAATTGTTATACATGCAGGTGCTATGTTATTAGATGCAGCTATACAAAATTAAAGTAAAAAAAAAGGCAATGCTTAAATAAGAATGCAGAATAAACTTATGAAAAATTCTCATTATCAGAACCCTCCTTCATAGGGCACTAAAAATTTGTTCAGAGTCCTTCTTGGACGATGAGATCAATTTTGTCAAGGATACCCTATGTGGTTTAGGTTATCCACCTAACACTGTTCATTCGGTCATCCATAACAAAATTGAGGAGTTCAGAAGTGCCAAACTCTGTGTTGTTAAAAAGTGCCCGGTGTATCTAAGATTGCCTTAGATTGGAACCAAATGTGAAAGTATGGTTAGACAAATTTCATCAAGGGTTCGTTGCTGTTTTTTCTCTGCTGAGGTCCGGATAGTTTTTCAAACCTGGCCCATGGTTCGTCCAGTGTGTAAAGACGTCCTCCCTCCTCATCAAATTAATTCTATAATTTATAAATATGGTTGTAGTTGCGGGGCTGACTACATAGGAAGGACGACACAATGCTTGGACATGAGAATTAAACAGCACGTTCCTACCAAAATCAGGAACCACACTTTGCCGTTGAATGGACTCGTCCCAAACACCTACGGGTCTGCCACATGTGAGCACTTATTAAAGAGCAGATTTTGTACAGCTAATTTTAGTGTTGGCTGGTTCACCGTGTTGTCCCGGTCACACTCGTAATTTCACCTTAAGTTGCTGGAGGCACTTTACATCGGGTCCCGCAAGCCTTCCTTGTGTAAACAACGTGAGTGTTTGTTGGGGCTCGCTGTCATTTGCCTCTAGCTCCTTTTGCTCATATTTTTTTTTCCCTCCTCCTCCACATTTCCTTTTCATTGTACATTTTCTGTGTTTTTAATTTAAATTAAATCTCCCGTTGTAAGCCTGATGAGCGGGAGTGAAACCGGTTTCTTCGCCCGTTTTTAATATGTCTAGTAATATCAAACTTCATACGTTTATTCCTGTGATAAAATTTTGTACCTTCAAAAATATCTTTAAATATATATATATATCTATCTATCTATCTATCTATCTATCTATCTATCTATCTATCTATCTATCTATATATATATATATATATATATATATATATATATATATATAATTTGTCAAAGTAATATGCAAATCTTTTGAGAGAGGTGTGTACAACTGATATATGGAGGAATAAAAAAAATATATGCAATCATCAGCCGTTTTCATTGTACATTAATTTGTGAATATTTTGCCAGATATTCTTGGTGTTTTATTGGAATTTTGGAACTAAAAGGACTGGATCTTAAAAGTATAAAATAAATAATACATTTTTATTTGATTTAGATTAGAGTGAGTTTTTTTATATTTGGTGTAGCAAAATGTTGATTTTATAAGGTGGATATTGGTAGCAATCTGGAGAGAGTCTGTTTTAGCTCAGTAGTCGGTAGTTTTGAAGTCGGACCTTACTGGTAGTAGTACTCATCTTAGGAATAGGTCAATCTAAGATGAGTAGAAATATCATTAGCAGATGACCACTTTACTACTTCATGTATGGTTGGTTTCTCTTGTGTCTCTTGTTTTGTGGTATCACCCAGATCCGATCTGTCAGCTTATATCCTTTTGACCAGGCTCCTAGACTCTGGCACATACCTTCATTTTGGCTAACATCAAAAGTCTCTTTGTGATCTTTTTTTTTTTTTTTTTTTTTTTTTTTGATTGGCCCAAATTATTTTATTTTCTGGAATTCCTTTGTTTTTCCCTTTTTTTTTTCTTTTTTTTTTATATATGGTGGAAATTATTTTGGTAGATTTATAGTCCTAAATAAGTAAGCTCTGGTCGTGCAAACTTTTACTGTTTCTTAAACAGGTTCAGTCTTTCTTTCTTCCTCTTTTTATTTGAGGTTTGCTTTCTTGTTAGTTGGGAGAGAAGTATATAGAGAAAGAGAGAGAGAAAGGTTTTAAAGGAAAGCACAAATGCCTTATTTTAATTCGAATTCTTTTTATTTTTGTTTATACAAATTCATTTAGACTGTTGTTTACATTTTGGCTGTTTTATCATCAGAAATGCTTTTTTGTAGAAAGTGTGCATAAATTGCAGAAACTCACTCTATCAAATATATATCAATGTAAACACCAAGTGAATCGGGGTTGAATTCATAAAATATACATTTAAACAACTAATTAGAGAAGTAAGTGGGTCTGTAAATAAGCAATAATTTGTGCTTCTCTTTTATGTGCTTTGTCTTTGCCTTCTTAGCTTAAAAATTATCAACTATTTGTTAAATTCCTCATCTGTTTGTTTTTATTATTAACTCCATAGAAGTATATAGCATAGTAAAATGGCTAAAAAGGATGTTCAGATGGGATATTTACACAAATCTATCCTTGAGAAACCCTGCAGGTTTGATTAAATCATCAAAACATTAGAAGAATGTTGTTATAATAGAAAACAAGAAAATACAAAACTTGATTAAGGTATTTCTCAGTTGAGAATGTCAAAAGAGTTTCTGCTTCATGTCCCATTTATACTGAGTGTCAACCACAGTTTCATTGACCCAGTGTATCATGTTTCATCAAGAGAATTCTACTGTTTGAGAGACTGATTTAATTTTAAAGGCCCATTGTCACCAGTTTCAGCCAATTGATATTTATTCTAATAGACAAGCTCTTCACTTTCCTTTTCGCATTTTCTTGTTTAAATGTGACATTTGGAACAGTGATCCAATGCTTCATTTATTTGTGATTTTTGGCCTGTTTGCATTCATACCTTTGGGCAGACATTCTTCATCTATATCATTGGATATAAGAAACAGTTTGTATAGCTGTCTCATAATGGAATTAGGCAGGCAGTAATTATTACATTAAAATCACAATGCTTTTTTATAATTCTCTGAAAGCTTGTCCTGCAATTTGCATTTAATATGCACTCTTGTTGATTTCTACTAATGCTACTCCATTTTAATGAGTAATTAATCAATCCTGATTGGTGAATACTATATTCCATTGTGACTGTCCTTTCATAGGCAGTCAAAGTATGACCCATTTGTTAAAGAAATAGAATTTCTTATAGCAAATTCTTCATGCCTGTAATCATCTTTGTAATGTCAAGAAAACAGTAGTGGCACTCCAAGATTTAGCTTCAACTTAAAATAATAGCCTGTTTGAAATTCAGTACTTTGACTTAATACCTTAATACCTGACAATCTGAATGCATCAGACAACACCTCATGATCAGTCATGATGAGGAGTCTGAGCAAAGCACAGTGAAGAATGAAGCTGAATCTTTTACTTATGTGAGTGAATCATGGATTCCTCACATGAACTGATACCCATTGTCCTGTTGACCAAGTTCCATGATACCAATCTGTGTCTGTATAGATAAATGACTTAACACATGGCAATTATGATTTTAGTCATGTTTGGTGAACTTACTCTTTTACTAATGTTAATTTTGGAGTGTAGGGCTAGCAGCTCCAGCTTTTAAAACCTACTATGCAGCAACACCAGCAGTGGAGTAGTAAATCAAGTTTTAACTCTAAAAAGAATGTGATGTCTGTGCTTTCTGTTGAAAGTCAGAATCAAGATCAGGTTGACTTCAGCAGGTCTTGAAATATGATAATTATTTGCACTTCCCTACCAGTCTTGACAAAACATAACTTTTCTTACTGCAATAAAAGAATGTTACGTGGTGAATGAAGATCTGATATTGAACTTGAAAGACTGATTTACAGTCCCTGAAATTACATCACTAATGATTTTGGGATTTGAATCGCCTCATTGCTATTTCAGTATGGTGAGTGTGTGATTCAATACACTCTACATATAGCGTCTAAAGTTCTCATAGATTTATAGAAGTTGGGATTTTATATTCTTTATTAATTTCATGCTGATAATTTTATTTAAGAGCGTATGGTAATTTTGTTTATTATTTATTATGTATTCTTCAATATCATTATTTATTATGTATTCTTCAATATCATTATTTATTATGTATTCTTCAATATCATTATTTATTATGTATTCTTCAATATTATAATGGCACTTTTAGTTATTTGGTGTGTGACTATAATGAGCATCAGAGTTGAAATAGTGATTTTGCTGATTATGTGGAAAAATAATGTTTTGAGGCTGAAAACTTGCTCTGCCCAATAGTGTCTTATTGTGCCACTTGTATCTGTTATAGAATTTCTAGCAATAAATAGGAGGCATGTATTTTGTCCGGTATGTTGTTATGTTCTTTGTTGAATAAAACCTAAGGAATAAACTTTGGTTGTACAACACTTGTATGACTCCTGAATTAACTTCTTTTAATCAGTACCACCATCAATTTTTTTTTTTTATTAACAATAACTTTTCTATAACCTTTTCCTTTCAAGAATTGTCTTTTTCATGTGTGAAAATTGTTAAGATTCTAATTAACAAAAGGATTAGTTTTACTTTTGTTTATTTAGCCTATTTCACTTTTAAATTGGTCATTTGTATTGTCAATTTAAAAAAAATAGCTTTTAGCAATGGTGGGAATTCTTTTTCTTTTAACCGAAGTATGAGAAATTATAAAGTCCTATGGCTGTCATGTTTGACATTATCGCCACTCCACTTTGGTTGAGCTTTCATTCAAGGTTTGTTTTTTTTAATCATTTCACCCCTAGCAAAATGGAAATGCCACTAGTGCGCAAGGGGTTACAAGGAGTGAAGTAGAAGACTGAGAATAGGGAGGATTGACGAAAGGACAAAAGATGAATGGGATTCAAGAAGATAGAAGATGGTGATTGATGTTGCATTTAAATTTTTAAAGATTGTAGTTATCAGGGAAGCAAGTAAATGGAAGGCAGTTTCACAGGTGGGATGTGCGAGAAAAGAAACAGTTGGAGTAGAAGTGGCGTTTGCATTTAGCTATTTCAATAGTAAAAGGGTGGGACATAGATGCCAATCTAGTAGCACGCCTAAATTCATATAAGTGGGCACCAGGTGGGAGAAAAGCTTGTCAAAGCAGTTGCCATTAAAATATTTGTAGAAAAGACAGAAGGAAACCATGTCATGTTGATGAGAAAGTCAAGATGTCTGGTCAGGATCAATTACATTACAGATCCTTCTTTGGATTTTGTCGAGAATCTCTAGATGTACAGCAGGGGCACCAGACCAGATATGGCAACAGTATTCAATGCACAGACGAATGGTAGATTTGTAAATGTGCAAGATGGATTCAGACAAGAAAAACCTTCTGGCACAACACAGTGATCCAACTTTCCTTGCAGTAGATGCAGCTATTGATTTGATGTAGTCGCTCCACTTCATGTCAGTGGAGAACATGTGGCCAAGAAGGCAGAGTGTGTTGCTCTCCTGGAGTCTAGCATCAACCATGCTGATGGCAGACACAAAAGGTTCTTTATGGTGGTTAAATGAAAGCAGTTTTGTTTTGGAGGCATTAAAATTTCCAAGCCATTTCTTGCCCCAGTTAACCACTGATTGAAGCACTTTTCAAGAGCAGTTGCTAGGTTTACTTTGTCAGATCTGTTGGGTTTGCTATTGGGGCAGGAGTAAATTATAGTGTCATCTGCATAAATACCTACCTGGGAACTGGTGACATCAAGGAGATAATTGATGAACATCTGAAATAGCGTAAAACTTGGGATAGAACCTTGGGGGGAAACCTGCCTTTGTGAGAAAGGATATGGTAGAGAGCCTGTTCAAAATGAACTTCATTTCATGATTTACTAGGAATAATTGGATTAAAGCAAACATTTTTCCTGTAATTCCATAGCCTTGGAGCATGTGTAGAAGGCCAGCATGTCAAACCCTGTTGAATGCCTTTGATATCTAGAGCCCCAGCTCAAGTTTCAGATATATATATATATATAATATATATATATATATATATATATATATATATATATATATATATATATAATATAATATATATATATAATATAATATTATATATATATATATATAATATAATATATATATATAATATAATATATATATATAATATATATATATATAATATTATATATATATATATATATAATATTATATATATATATATATATATAATATTATATATATATATAATATAATATATATATATAATATAATATATATATATATATATATAATATAATATTTATATGTATGTATATACGAGTGTGGACCCAAAAGTAACCTGAATTGTGTCATATAATTTTATTCATTCATTGTTGCATGTTTATATTCTTATCACCTTCAAATTATTCTCCATTTGCTGCAATGCACCGGTCCAGACGTGTTTTCCATTGTTTAAAGCAGTCCTGGAACTCTTGTTTTTTTAATGACTCTGTCGTTTTCTTCTTAACCTCTTCCGTATCTGCAAAACGTTTTCCTTTGAGGACTTTCTTCATCCGGGGAACAAAAAATAGTCGCAGGAGGTGAGATCGGGTGAAAAGGAGGGTGAGGAAGTGGAGTCATGCCATTCTGGGTCAGAAACTGTCTCACACTCAAGGCGGTGTGCACTGACTGGCGCATTGTCGTGATACAATTACCACCCTCCACTTTGCCACAAGTCAGGACGTTTTCGTCTCACCTTATCTCACAAACGCTTCAGAAATTCCAAAAAACCTGGTTAACAGTTTGACCAGGAGGAACAAATTCTTTGTGGAGAATTCCGTTCACATCAAAGAAACAAATCAGCATTGTCTTCACATTGGACTTAACTTGATGTGCTTTTTTGGGTCGTGGTGACGTTGGATGCTTCCACTGACTTGAGTAGTGCATCATTCCCGGGTCGTAGTCATAGCACCAGCTTTCGTCACCAGTGAACTACTAAGGGCTTGTCACACAGAAGACGATTCTGGTTACTTTTGGGTCCCCCTCATGTGTGTGTGTGTGTGTGTGTGTGTGTGTGTGTATATATATATATATATATATATATATATATTTAGTGATGGCTGTTAACACATTAACAGTAGGCTTGGCAAAATGAAGTCATATTATTTGTCCAAGAGGAGGTCAAGAGAAGTAAGATGCTTACCCACTTCAGCATTAATTACAGCCTCGAATACTTTGCCAAAAAGTAGTTAAGAGGCTAATAGGGCACTTATTTGATGGGGTCAGACACAAGCAGGAAGCAGCAAGGCAATTGTAGTAGTGTTTGGAGATCAATGGCACCAGTTCAGGAGAACATTTCTTTAGGACGACTTTAGGGTAGAGCTGCAGGGCACAACATAAATCAGTGGTAGAAGTAAAGAAGAGATCAAGAAGGGAAGTGTGCATGTGGACACAAGAGTCCTTGACAAGGAGAGGAAGATAGCCAGGAATTGAGAGGAGGGGATTGAAGAATTAAGATTAGTTTTCCAAAGAGCTAGGATGTCTGGAGAATGTTTGAAGAGGAACAATTCCACACTGCAGAACTTTTAAATTTACAGGTCTCATTTAAAAACAAAAAAGGCAAAAATTTAAGTGAATACTTAAAAAATAAATAAAATAAAACAGTGTAGTAAAATTTAGATTTTTTTTTTTTTTTTTTTTTAAGTCCTTTCATCCCAAGCAAGGCAACATCTAAGACATAGGAGCTTACTGAGTGTGAACAAATATAAGAAAAAGGAAAAGGAAAACATTATTAAAGAGCTAGAACAATAAAAGAACAGAAATTAAGAAAACAGATGATGACAATTGACATTGCATTTAAATTTTTGAAGATCAAAGTTGATTGGAAAGCAAGAAACTGGAAGAGAATTCCACAAGCGAGAAGTGTAAAAAAAGAAACTGTTAGCATAGAACCTACAGTTACATCTCATTATTTCAAATGTAAAATGATGAGATCTTGCCACTAATCTAGTTCTGTGCTTAAATTCATAAACTCTAGGTACCTTAAAAGAAAGTTCATCAGAACAATTACCATGAAAGTATTTATAGAAAAAGCAGAGGGAATTTAGCACTGGGAAAGTGACTGAAGCTGAGATCCTAGGTCCAGACCAATAACATTGCAGATTCTTCTTTTGATTTTATCAAGAATCTCTCTCTATATATAACAGAAGCACCAGACCAGGTGTGACATCAATATTCAATGTCTGGTTGAATGGTAAACTTATAAATGTCTAAAATAAACTCTGGCAAGAATAATTGTCTAGCATGACATAGTAAACTAACTTTCCTAGCAGCAGACCTAGCAATTAATATAAGCTTTACACTTCATATTGGCAGAAATGTTAGAAGGTACACACACTCTCCTGCAGTATAGCATCAACCATGCTGATGGAAGGCAGAAAAGGTTCTCTCAGACGACTAATAGAGCAGTTTCATTTTTGAGGTGATAAAATTAATAAGCCATTCCTTGCCCTCGTTAACAACAGAATGTAAATCCTTTCCGAGATCAGCTGCTAATTAGACCTGATTGAACTGATCAGACATAGTATTAAGACAGGAGTAAATAGTTGTCATAGACATACATACTGAGTTGAGAACTGATGCTATCAGGAAGATTGTTAGTTAAAATTAGGAACAACATAGGTCCAAGAGGAATGCTCACATTAATGCAAAAGGATCTAGAAGAGTGGCCATTCAAGACAACTTTCATTTTGCAAGTTGATAAGACTGAATCAGTTAAAAAAAGAATTAATCCAGTAATGCCATAACCTTTCAACTTGTGAAGAAACCAGTATATCAAATCCTGTCAAATGCCTTCAAGATATCTGAAGCAACAGACCAAGCTTTATTCTTATTTCCAGCTAATGAAAGTGTTAAGATCTTAACATGACTTTGGACAGATGTTTCCATGGATAAATTTGAAAAACATACACATGCACGTGTGTGTGTGCACGCATGTGTGTTGTGGGGGGAGTGTGGGTAAGAAAAGCAACTAGTACACATTAGTTAATTCAGATTCAGAGTCACCATGTTTGTTGTAAATGGTAAGTTTTAGTAAGATTGGAAAGTCTTCTTTTGCAACAGAGTGAAAAACTTTAATTTTTAATTTTTTTTTTTTTATTAATCTCTATGAAAATATACTATTTGATTTAATCTTTGTTTAACAACCTATTTGGATATGAGCAAAGTAGTTAAAGCCTAATTCTAACACTTTCCCCATGAGGCAATCTGTCAACATACCATATGGTTATATTTCCTAGGTTGAAGTATATATACGAGACAACTACAGAATCTGGAGAATCATTCACTTGGCTGTTGAAGAGGCCTGCTATTTGCTTTGAGTGTTCCTTCTATTGCCAATGTTAACATGTTCTGAAGGTCTTCTCTCGGGGGAAGAGTGGCCTATCTAACACCTGACCATTGTTGAGAAAGGCATTATATCGGGTGTTAGTTTGATGAGCCATGTGGCATGGTCTGATGGGGGTAGGGGATTTGAATGGTCTGATAAAAAGGAACACTATCACATTTCCTTATTGCCAGTTCTCTATCTGTAGCAGTGTGAGCCTGTTGCTAGACAAGAAGGAACACTACATGTTTGTTTTTATTAGCTGTGATGCAAATGTTGATTTGGGTGACATGAAAGGCGGAGACCCCCACAGGAATTTGTCTTTGACTTCCCACCAACTGAGCACCTACTTCAAGCACCAGCCTAGGGTTAAGTTCAGAGTGGGAAAGGTGAGATTGTCTTCATTGGTCTTTTGTGGCATGCATGAATGGAGCTCCCTTGGAGTGGCACGTTTGAAAGGAATAGTTAGGATGTTTGCCCAGTTTCACTTGGGTTCAGATAGTGTTGTTTCTTTTCTATTTTTCCACTGCAGTTCTTGAACTTGCTTTGGGTACTGTAGAGCCATTCCATATGAAATCAAGAATCTGACCATCATTGACAGATTTTTTCAAATTTGGTACACTTATAGAGCTTCATTGTACGAATTGATGGTACCTATTTTACATCTCTTGGTCAAAGGCTTTCCAAGATATGATCCTTTGACCTTAGCAAAAATGGTGAATTTTGGGAAATGGTCACAAAGTTTAAATCTCATTACCTCAGTTACTTTTTCACCTACAAAGCTAAATTATATACCATTTCAAAAGATCTAAAAGGTGATCTATTTATTTTTGTTTAAAGGTCAAATATAGTTATATAAAGATAATTTGACCTTGACTTTAACCAGTAATTTCTCAAAAAGCGTATCTTTAATTTTTTTAAATATTTGACAGCAAACTTATCTGCCTTATGGCAAGATATGTACAAATTTTGTGGTGGACCAAATTCAAAATGGCAGATTTTGCTATTTGCCATTATATTATATATTATTTGCCATTATATGCTAACATTTTCATATCTTCCAATAAGTTCAAGTTGTATATATTTAGAAAGCACTTTCACTGCTAATTAATATTCACATAAGAACTATGATTATAAAATCATCAGAAATTGTGTTATTAATGGTTAAATGTTGACCAATTTGGTGGAAAATAAACCCTGGTTTGGGTTTTGTTTACATTTTTTATCATGCAACAAATAGATTTTTATATGAAAAAGTGGCATAATGAAAATAGTTATTTAAAAAAGTGTCATGAATTAATCTTAAGATAACATAATACGAAAATATGCAACAAATGATGTTTATGGGCCTTTTTTCAGACAAGCAATACAGCTTTTGTTTCTCCAGGTCAACTGCTGATGTACTGACAGTAATTGTAGAAAGCATCTATCATGCTCTAGATAAAAATGGTTAAGCCTGGATTTCTCGAAAGCCTTTGACAAGGTTTGGTATATAGGTCTTCTTCACAAGCTGATAAGTTACAGTGTCTCCGGACACTTTTTTTGAACTGATCCAGTCTTTCCTATCAAATTGTGAAATGAGAGTTATCCTGAATGGCTACTTGTCTAGATCCTTTCGTACTAATGTGGGTGTCCCCCAGGGCTCTGTCCTTGAGCCTACTCTATTTTTAATGTTCATTAATGACCTCCCCGATGACTTCAGTTCTCAACTTGGTATCTATACTTATGACACAACCACTTATTCCTGCCTCGATAGTAAAGCTGATCTTCCCAACAAGGGCAAAATGGCAGCTAATGTCTAAAACAATGTCAAGTCTGTTATTAACTGGGGCAAAAGATGGCTTGTTAATTTTAATGTCTCCAAAACTAAACTTCTCTCTCTTAATCATGTGAGAGACTCTTCTCTGCCTTCCATCAGCATGGCTGATGCTAACCTCCAAGAAAGTGACTGATTGCATCTTCTCTGGCTAATGTTCTCAGCTGGTATGAAGTGGAATAACTATGTTTTGTCCATTGCTAGGTCAGCTGCTAAGAAAGTTCTGTTGTGCAAGACAATATTTCTCTCCAAAATCTATCTTTCATATCTATAAATCTACAATTTGCCCAGACTTAGGATATTGCTGTTGCATATAGACCATTGCCCCTGCTATTTATCTTGACCTCCTTGATAAAATCCAAAGAAGAATCAGCAATATTATTGGTCCTGATCTGGCGGCTCAGCTTCAGTCACTTTCCCACAGCCGTAAGGTTGCCTCTGTGTTTTTCTATAAATACTTTCATGATAATTGTTTGGATGAGTTCTTCACTATGGTACCTGGACATTTTGAATTTAAGTGCAGTACTAGACTGGTGTTAAGATCTCATAAATTTACAGTTGAACTGGTTAGATGTAGCTGTAAGTTCTATGCTAACAGTTTCTTTTCTCACACTTCTCACTTGTGGAACTCTGTTTTGGTTCCATGATTTCCAGCCAACTTTAATCTTCAAAAATTTAAATGCAATGTCATTTGCTATCTACTGTGTTCCTGATTACTCTTTCTTCTGCCTGCTCATTATTAATGTTTTTGTTCCTAATTCTTCCACACCCTGTAACCCCTTGTGGCTTAGTGGCTTTACTGCCTTGTGATAGCGTTTTTTTTGGTGGGGGGGTGTTTTTCTTTAAGACAGTATGCTGTTATGTCCAGGCTAAATTTAGCTAAGCTTACTGATAACACTTCCAAGTCACAGTTTGGCTTGTCCATTTTGCAAACAGTTAATTTTTGTTTCCCCTCAAGAAGTTCATACTGTTTCAAAAACAATAGACGGAAAAGATTAGGAAATGAAGGGAACAAAAACACTCTCCAATAGTGGATAATTATTCCAAGTTTGAACTTAGAATAATTCACTTTGGGTGTTTTGTTAGTAATTTTTGATGGGAAACCTTTTTATCTTTGTCTGCAAAATCTATTTCAGTATTTTGTGCTGCTGTATAAATTTACTTAGAAAAATAAGTCTGGCTGAAAAAAAAAGAACAAGTCAACTGAGACATTTTATATACATATATATAAAAAAAATTCACTTGACACCAAGCAAAGTAAACTATTCCTCCAGTATGTACATAAAAGGTTGGTCTATGAAGGAATTTTTTTTTATAATCATTTCATCCCAAGTATAATGCTACTAAAATGCAAGGGATTACAGGAAGTGAAAGAGAATTTAATGAAGAGAAAGGACAATAAAAGAATAGGTTTCAGGATATCTGAAGTCTATCTTAGAGAGAAACGCACTTGCAAGTTTGACTCATATGGTCAAGATGAGCAAAAAGTTTATTTGTCTTTTAAGATATGCTTCTAGAATTACAATCCATTTGTCCACTAACAAATTATTAATTGTATATTTTTCTCAAGTAGTTCTTGGTTTTTGTCTCAAGTACCAGGCCAGCTATTGTTGTAAACTCAGAAGAAAAACTTGAATGTCACCCAACTACAAAAACCCTTTCACCTGACATAAGCAAATATTTTTAAACTAAATTTATTCACAAAATGTTGCAAGAATGAAATATGAACATTGTCTTCACTATTTACATTATTCGGACTATTGTCTTCATCTTTGTCACCATATTTAGCACAACGGTACATTGTACACTCCAGCCTTCTTCAGGTGGTTGGAATGTCGAGCTGAACCCTTGACTGTTCCAGTTCCACGTGCCATGTCTAATTGATATCAGTTATCTTCTGTTAATTCTCCTCTCCAAGTTCTCCACTGCCTTAACCAGGTATTGAACTCATACTCTTTAGGTCCTGTCACTGGATCTAACTAACGCCTTTATCCACTTAAGGATATCTGTGTATGAATTTCTGGGTATTATAAACCTAATGTCTTCAGCAACCTCTTTTTACCAGTGCTCATATTGCAATTTTTGCTGTTATCATATCATGTATTTACCAGAGCTCATATTGCAATTTTTGTTGTTATTATCACTTTTCTCTTTATTACTGGTTCCCATATTGTATTCATTTCTATTCTTGGTCGGCTCAGGATGGCATGTGGGACTAGAACAGTTTACCCCAGTGAGTGAAATAAAGGGTTCAGTTTGACATTTCAACCACCTGAAGAAGGCCAGAGTGTACAATGGCTGAAACGTTGTGCTAAATATGGTGACAATGATGAGGACAATAGTCCAAATAATGTAAATAGTGTACATAATACCTCATCTCAGAAATATAGACAGATACAGAACATTCTCTTATTTGTGAAGGCAAAAAAAGGACTTATGGCAGCTAAGCTGTGGTTCTATCAACAAATGTTGAGAATACTTTAAACAGAGCATGTTACAATTGAGGATGTTCTGTGACTTGATTTGAAAAGTTTAGTAGCTTATGAACTAAGTGTTATTTAATCCTCACGTCATGTGTTATTTAATCCTCATTCTCCTAAAAATAAAAATAGGCTAACTATATGTTTAAAGATAAAACAAAGTTGTAGGAAAGGCACGCTATTTTATGATGCTTCTACAATAGACGTAATTTTGCTTATAGATTTGTTTCCCTCCTGATATAAATATTGACTCTTAAAAAGTTCTTTCAGCCTCTGCTTATATTGTAAAAACATTGTCTGATAGAAGCATGATCACCACATTCAATTTGAAGATGGTTCATTGTCTAATAGGTCTGACATGCTATGCATTCAGGGTGTTCATCTTGTGTCAAAATAAAAGTGAGCTTAAAGTGATCAATAAATCAGGATAAAATGACTTCTTTGAGATTTTCTAAAACATGATAACCATTCTTCCAGAAGAGGTTTTACTAATTATAATTTATGTTCCCTAAAAGATTCTATTGATCAATGGCAGGTATTTTTATTCCATCATTTTTGGTTGCCCATAGAATTTCTCCAAGTCAAAAAAATTTCAGTCAGGTGTTTTCTTTGTATAAATCTCTTATAAAAGTTTCTGAACAAGTCAAATGATATCTGTCGATATATCTGAGATGAAGTATTGTAATTATTTACATTGTTCGAACTTTGTTCTCAGCGTTATTGCCATATCCACAACATTTCGACTGTTGTACACTCTGACCTTCTTCAGGTGATTGAAATTTTGAACTGAACCCTTTATTTCCCCCAAGGACACATGACCCAGTGAATAAAAGCATTGGTTGGATCCAGTGACTTGACCCAAAGAGTTGTGTGTTCAATACCTGGCTACTGCATGGTGAACATCAACTTGGAGAGTTGAGTTAAAGGGAGATAACTGAGACATCTGGAAGAGGCATGGCATGTGAAACTAGAACAATCTACCCAGGTGGATGAAATAAAGGGTGCAGTTTGGAATTCCAATCACCTAAAGAAAACCAGAGCATAATGGTCAAAACATTGTGAATATGGCAATAAAGATAAGGACAACAATCTGAACAATGTAAATAAGTAAAACGAACTATTGTACTTTTTTTTTGTTTTTTTTTTTTTGTTCGGGTAGCTACATTTGAAATCAGCAGTGAATCAAATTGATTCCAAAAAAAAAGATAAATCTCTTTATTTATCATATGTTGTAAAGTCTTGCAGGGACAGGCCAATACTATCATTTCGGGGATTTGGGGTGAGGATTAAATAAACCTATCTCCAGATATTTGGAAATTTGCAACATCTCCATATGTTGTTGAAGATATTTAAGATATTTTAAAGAACTTTTAAAAAAAATCATGGTGAGTATTATAGCTGTATTATCAGATCTTTTAATGGAGTCTGTTAGTTTAGGTAAAGTATATGGTTTATTATAATCTTCAGAAGATGTCTGTTTTAAAAAATTCATTTATTTATTGAATTTTTTTTTATTTTACTTAATATTTTAAAACTCTTATAATTCTCACTGGAATAATTTAAGTTTCTACAAGTAATTTTGTAATAGTATTTTTACAAATTATTATATTTTGGAAGATGTTTTAACGAGATTGATCAGTTTTTGACATGTTTTATTAATCATATCTCAAACTTTTTAGATTTTGAGAAGGAAATAAGTTTGTTTACATAATTTCTGCAATGTTTTCTTTTTGCTTCCTTTATTTTTCTACATATCTTTGTTGCAAGTTGCCATAAGTTGATTACTAAATTGGCACAGAGCTGCTCCATGCAATCTGATAGCTTTTCTGGAGTCATCATGAAATTAGGGTTGAGCTTTTGGTCATGCATTCCTAAGCTAGAACAATGAGTCTCTCTATGAAAAATGATTTGATAGGTTTTCTGACTTGCCATTTTGCATTATTTCTTTATTGCCCTGAATTCTAAATTCTTCCCAGTTTACTTAATTTCCATTCAGATAGATTTTCATTGTTAGGTTCCTTTCTCTAGTATTACTGGACAGTGATCTCTACCACACAAGTCATCATGTACTTTCCATTTTTAGTCCATTTTAAATATAGATACAGATCAATAACTGAGTAAATACCAGAAGCAAGATGGAGTTATGTCTGAAAGTTATTTTTGAAAAGGCATGAACTTTTAATGTTACTAGCTTGAGTCAAAAGTTGTTTTTTTTCATATTTCAAGCTTTAATAGTTGAATCAAATTACATATGAAAAGCATTTATTCATGAAAATATCTCCCATCATATTTTAGTGTCTGTTGCCATCGTTTTGCTAGAAGCTCAATTCCATACGTATGTCATTTGGCTGGTTTAGAGGGAAAAAAACTCCTCACCCCCATTTTCAACATCGTCCACATTGTTGAACGTCTGTCCACGTAGGAAACGAGCCATGTCCCAGAAAAGGTGGTAATCTGATGATGCAAGTTGAAGCAGCACTTCCAGTCTCTCAAGTTTGCACTTGGTCACATTGACTATGTGTGCTGCTGGGACATTGTCAGGCTGTAGGAGTGTATATCTTCAATTGACCAATGCCAGGTAGTGGATTTTGAAAGTATCAAATACTCACTGCAGTTGTTGAGCCTAAAGGTCAACATTCACAGCATAACCAAAGCTCCACGTCCCCTCAAAATTCTACCAAACGCTCAACCTGACTTGTTAAAACCAACATTTTTTGACAATAGGTTCTGAAGCCTGGCTGAAGCATAGCCACTGATTTCTCTTTTTAGTATTACAAAAATAAGATCCATTTTTCATTCACATCGATGCCAAAAACGGACATATTGAACATCTGCCAGCAGTTGTTTGCAAATGTTCACATGTCATTGGGCCTGATCATTGGTCAGTTCATGATTCTGTCTTAATTCTTGACAGCATATGTTTGCAAGATCAAGCTTATGGAAGTGCTGATTGATGTTTTTTTTTTTGGGAAGGTACGAGTGCTTGGCTGTTGTTCAGCCCTTTCAAACAAGGGCTCATCTTTCCATAATGGACCTTGTTTTGTCTTTGAGGATGCTGTCACCTTCCTTGAAATGTCTGAACCAGTTTCGTGCCACGTGTTAATTGGCAGTTACTGTGCCTTCCACATCATTAACTTCTTTTGCTGCTGCCCCCCCCCTGCACTCAGTCCTTTTTTTTCCATAGGTAGCATGAAAATCTCTCATCATCACAGCTGTAAAATAAAAAATAAACAATGTTTATATATTCTATGTGAAAATAAACAATTCAGCAATGATTGGGCAACAAATTGTATCAAATTAATAACATAGCATGAAGATACAAGTTGACAAAAATCATCAGTGAAAAAAAAAACCGAAAAACTTTTGACTCAATCTGGTAATGTCAATAATTCTGCTTTTTGCTTTGTGTTCCTCCATTTGCAGCCAATTCCAGATTAAAAGAAAAAAAGCAGGTGGAGATGAAAATAAAGTCACTGATTTATTTTTTAGTTTGAAAGAATCATAACATTTTCATTAATGACATATCCAAAAGAAAAGGAAGACTTAACATTCAAAGAAATTATTAGAGATAATCAAAAAAGAGATTGGTCATCATGGAGTGAAATGAGTTCATGCCTTTAGATGAAACGGACATTGACTAAGAGATGCCAACAGGTATTGCAAATTTGAAAGATGTGAAAAATTAATCCAAAATGAAGTACTTCTCAAAGACATGAAATGTTCAAACAATTGCAATTGGGAAAAAATATCACTGAATTCATGTGTTGACTTTATACAACAAGAATTAAGGAAAAATGAACTCTGCCGAAAATCAAGAGGAAATTTCTGACATATATAGGATAAAGGTGAAACTAAAATACAAATATTATAATTACCAATCAATTCAAAAAGAAAAATGTACCCAACATTTGGGCAACTATGCAAAACGTACAAAGAAATGTTCATTTTCAAACAGTGTGTAAGTTTTAAGGGAGAACTATAGAATTTATGTAAAAGAAGAAATTAAAGAGAATTCGGCAGTGAAAATAGACATTTTCTTTCACGAGAGAAAAAACAAAAGAAAGAAACTTGTTAAAGTCAAATTGAATAGAGTGTTACAGATGCAAATTCACACTGGTAGTGAAATCCCTTTAATTTCTAAATATCTATGGAAACAAATTGTTAGACCCAAATTAAGTAAGTAATCTCTAATTATGACAGTTTAGTGGATCAAGCATAAAGACCTTGGGATACTTTGAAGAAATGTTTGAAACACTTTATTTGAAATAGTGCCCATTGTACTTATATCCTGTGGAAAGTGATGTACTTAATGTTACTAGTACATGTTTAATTAATACAATAAATTAAGATTTCACATAAACTGGCAGGGCTAGGATTACAAAACAAGTATTAAATTAATACAATATCAGCCCCCCCCCCCCATATTTTGAATCTTGCAAGCTACTGATTCACATTTTGTCCTTTTTAGCCATTAGAAAATTACAAAAAAATAGTGGAACAAAGCATTCTGCAATATATTCTCCCTGGTAGAAGCAAAAGGGCATCACCAATAGTTGTATTGAGAAAACTGAAGGTGATATACATATTTACAGAGATTATAAGTCTGGTGTGAATCATAAAATCTGGTCGGATTCATATCCTATTCCAAACATTGAATTTGCACTTTATGCAATTGCCAGAATTTTTCTTTTTTCTCTCTCTCTCTCTGTCTCACACTCACACACACACACACACACACACACACACACACACACAATTTTAAGGAAATCACAACCACTAACACTTGCTCTAGGTTTCACTTAGATGAACCTGAATGCCATACTGGGTCAAAATGGCAAGTACCAAATTACAGAGAGCAATACAAAGAAAAGTAGGACTCAAATACAATCTTTGTACTAAATAGATAAAGAATGGCTGGTATGACCATTTAATAAGAGTATATATGTATTTGTGAAAAATACATTTTGTATACTAAATTTCAAAAGATGGTATTTCATCAGACCCAAATTTAATACAGAAAATATTAAATATGTCTGCTCCTACCAATTATAAATCCTTTTGGGTTTAGTCATTTCTGCAATTGGTATTTACTGAAATATTTACTTAATTGAACTGTTTTCCAGTAAATGTTGAATTAAAACATACTAATATACAGCCGTCAGCATTTGCCCTTCTAAAAAAATATCCATTGCAAAGATTTTTCATTGGAGAAAATAATGTCACATTAACCACAGACCGAAGTGAACATTAGAGATTTGTTTTTTAATCCAAGGAACGAATTACTGAGTTACATCTCTTACAATTTTAAGATGGGCCATAAACCCATGGCCTTTGATTTTGATATTGTATCAGGTAAAAGGAAATACTATTCCTTATGTAGATGCATTATCATGATTACGGTTTAAAGTTCAACAAAGGGTAGAGCATATCAGATAATATGGAAGATAATTTTTGAAGCTGAAAGGCCTATCTCTTTATAAGTGGACCATGGAAATGGTATCATATACAATGGAGACGTAGTAAAACCACAAAAAAAATTGAAAGAAGATACATTAAAAAGTGTCCAAGACAGTTCATTATGGAATCAGCCACCCAAAAGCAATTCATATTGGAAGTATGGTGGCTGGGACACTCACATGATGTTGGGAACTATGTCCACAAATATTCAAGATGTGCAGAAATAAAGAATTTTTCACAGAATAAATTGCACACTTGGCCTAGAGAAACAGAGCCCTGGGCTTGTGTTTATATGAATCATATGTATGTAAACAATATTGGACTGTCTTATTTTTTTTCTGGACGGCCTGAAGTCGTTTGTGTTCTGTGTGGGAAATGGCAATGAGGATACAAATCCAAAGTCAAAAATACTGGGGTGGAGGTCAAAAGCGGTGATGAAAAGCAGAGTAGTGTTCTTTTATTGGGGTAAGAAATGCTGTGATTGGTTAAGACAGGTAGATAAGTGCAATAATGAGGCCTTACTAAAGTCGACTTGATCTTGATTTTCTTTTTTTGACAAACAGCACAGAGAATGCAAATTCTTTTTTCAGTTAAGAATTAGCCTTTTGAGATGCTTCTTTGGACAATGACTGTCTCTTTGCCAAATGAGTCATCCCCTTAGGAGTCTTCAGGTTTTGTGTTGTCTGCTTCTGAGGACAAACTGGATACATGTGTAATGGTGACTAACATGTCACTTTTTGAGGATGCACTGGTTGTCTCACATACTTGAACCCACAAAGTGGCACATCCTTCATGTGGTGCAATATTCTATTAATAAGATTATTGTGCAAGCTATTAATTCCTCTGACACATCTTATTTGATATTGTGTTGTGTGCCAGATGTGTGGGGCCTTTACCTATACATGGTCTCACAATTTGTAGGGTGCTTGCTTAATACATCATACAGGCAGGCTGGTCATGTCAATGCACCTCAACTGGACGTGGTAGTGGTGTATTATATTGGTGGTTGCAGTTAAGGGTGCTATGTCATTTTTAGTGTGCCAATAAACTGCCTCCATTATCAGAAACCGCTACCTGACATCAATTTGTTTGACACTCTGATGGTATCTTTTACTTTCCCAGTGCGCTGTTGCTGTCCATTCAAGTGCCATATTGATACCCTTTCAGGATGGCATCCAATTCTGCCGCCACTTCTGTATGCAACAAGCATGCATCCTACAGGATGCTTTTATTAAGCTTGAGAGACATTCCAAGATTCTAAGAGAGCTTGCATTAACCCACGCCTTAAACTTAAATCCATCAATACAGCAATTGCACTGCATAGAGTTGTCTTATCATATGCTGGTCACATGTCCCTAAAGCGGTGTCAGTTATTTCATCATCCCAACTGGATACGAGCATGGTCAATCTGCTTTTGATGAAGGCGGGCTCGACTGAGCCAGCTGCACACAAGAAAGTTTTGTACTAGTTTCCTGACCATCAAAAACACACTGTACCACATAATAATGTCAGCATATAGGGTATCATGCTCCCCCCCCGCAGACTTGCAAGCCGAATACTATCGTACAAATTCTCCAACTGTACCAGGTCTTTGCATGTCAGCAAAGTGCTCTCTCATGCACACTGGGCACCATGTCTTGGTGTGAACGTCTTCAATGTCTGCTGAAGTCATGTGCCAAATAGACTCGTATAATGTGAACTCCATTGGACAATTAGCCTAGTGAGCCACATAACAAAACTCATCACCTGAATTCTGATGAATAGATCACTTAACTGGACACAAAATGGGACAAAAGCAATGCAGTTTTGTTACAGAGACAGGAACAAAAAATGCAATATTTATATTCAGAAAGATACCAGAAAAAGCATTACAAATTCAAAAGGATGTATACCTATGTTTTATAGATTATGCAAAAGCGTTTGATAAAGTACATCACAAAGAATTGTTTGAACTGCTAGGGAAGATTGATTTATTTGGGAAAGATATTAGAATAATCTAGAACTTCTACTGGGAGCAAACCAGCTGCATACGGATGGAGAAGAAATTCAGTAAATACACAAAAATAGAAAGAGGTGTAAAACAAGGATGTCTTTTGTCACTAAACTGAAGCAATCCTGACATAATTAAAAGTCCTACAAGGATGCATTATTGACAGCAACAATCTTAGCAACATTAGATATACAGATGGTGTTGATAGCAGCCACAGAACGGAGACTACAGAACTTCTACAGAAAATAAAAGAAAGTAAGAAGAAAGGACTAAACCTCAATTGTAATAAGATAGAATGTAAAGTTGTCAACAAATGGGACAACCCAACATGTCAACTACAAATTGGAGATACCAAAATCAAGCAAGTACAAAAATCTAAATATCTAGGAAATGTTTTAAATCAGACCTATTCCATGATGAGTGCTTTTGAACAGTTTTTTTTAAAGTTTTGACTTATAAGGTTTGTTTTTACAGATTTACAATTTACTTTTTATGATAAGACTTTTCAATCACAAGTGGAGATCATTTTTATGTGGAGTTTATTTGACTCAAGAAAAATTTTAGAAAGAGGTGACTACCTGAATATCTGTTTCTGTGGGTAGATTCTCTCTCTTTTTTTCCTTTTTTTTTTCTTAGAACATTCATTAACTGTGATGCCCCATAGTTTTACGTTCATTTGCCCAAGCATTTAATCACTTAAAAGCAATTTTTTTGTCTTTCAATATGATTGACACCCTATAGTTACCACCTTTTGTAATCAGATTTTTCATACTTTCTATCAGAATTTAGATAGAATATACAGTCTAAGTAAAAATATGACTGATATTATATAAAGAATATGAAAATCTGACTTAAGGCTTGATATGACTAGCCAATTGATCAGACTGGGCCTCTCCATCTTGTTTAAATTAGTCAAAGTGGTATATTGAATGCCATGAATATATTAACCCAATTACTCATCTGCAAGGATTCCATCCTCAATCACTACAGATCACTGCTTGCAGCAAACATATGGCTTACCTGATCTATTTTATGGTGGTGTGGGTCTTACCCCTCTAAATGGTTGTATAGATGGTGTATTTGAGGAGTATAGGGGCTAAAAAGATCAACTGATAGCACCAGAAAGACATTGCTGTAATTTAACATTGACAGTCTGCAAAGCACAAGGAAGGTATTCTTGTCTTTTCAAAATTCACTTCTTCACCACAAGTTCTAAATTCATGTATATAATCATCTCTGTTTACATTTTACAGAAAAAAAAATATTTCTCAACATTAATCTCCTTCCTTGTCAATATACTTAATTCAATAATGAATGATAATAATGTAGATTAAAAATATCATGCAGTGAAAATCCCAGATCAAATTTCAGCTAATAACTGTGTCAGCCTACATACTTATTGATCTATGCTTGTTTATAATGTTTCATTTTAGAATAAAGTCAGGATGTTAATATTTACCTACTCTCAACATTGTCCACTTCTTACTCCAAATCAACAACTCAAATATTCTACTCGAGTCGACAGTTAAAGTTAAGAGAATTACTCTTTAATTATAATTAATATTGAAATGAAAGTGTTTCTATTTCACATTATTTTAAAAAGGCCAAATGTTTTCTCAACCATTTTAACTCATTAACCCTTTGAGTGCTGACCACTGCTTTACCGGTGGTAGAGAAGAATGACTTAATGCCCAGCCACTGGTTGAACGGTGAGTAAACAGTATCTGTCTACATTTCTGAGATGAGGTATTATGTACATTATTTACATTATTCGGACTATTGTCCTCATCTTTGTCGCCATATTTATTACAACGTTTCGGCCCTTCAGTATCTGTCTACATTTCTGAGATGAGGTATTATGTACACTATTTACATTATTCGGACTATTGTCCTCATCTTTGTTGCCATATTTATTACAATGTTTCGGCCCTTCAGCATCTGTCTATATTTCTGAGGTGAGGTATTATGTACATTATTTACATTATTCAGACTATTGTCCTCATCTTTGTTGCAGAAATGTTGTAATAAATATAGCGACAAAGATGAGGACAATAGTCTTGAATAATGTAAATAAGATGAGTAAACACTTGTAACTATTTTTATATCTACCATGATACATTACATACCATTTATTTGTAAATTTTGACTCACCTCAGGAAGAAGGGTTAAAATTGTTCAGGAATGCAGGGCTCAAAGGGTTAAATGTTCACCTATAATTAATACCAGACACACTTATTTTTATAAAACCAGATTTTACAGTGGGCTTTAATGGGTTAATAGGCATAATTTTGAACACTTTGATATTTTGTGCTGCAATCAACCAGCTTCCTTCTGCATTCCATCAAATGGGGTCTATGGTTTTGGGGTTTTTTTTATGTTAGTCATGTTTTGATTTTTTTTTTTTTTTTTTTAGTTGACAGTTATGGTTGCTGATTTGTGAATATTGTTCTGACAAAAGATTTAATTTCAGTTTTGAAAATTAAAAATGAATCATACGATGAAGACAGTTATACAAGAATCCACTTTTGTTAAAGAAATCAACAGAAATGTTATGTGTTTAAACTTTTTTATGTTTTTTCAAGATGTCACTAGAAAATATATATTTTTTTTTTTACTTTTCTTTCTTCACTTAAGGGAATTCTAAAATTTCATATGTATCCAAGCTATTCCCTAAAAAGTTTGCTGGCAAAACTATAAAATTCAGTATCTGTCTATATTTCTGAGATGAAGTATTATGTACATTATTTACATTATTCGGACTATTGTTCTCATCTTTGTCGCCGTATTTATTACAACGTTTCAGCCGTTATACGCTCCGGCCTTCTTCAGGTGGTTGGAATGTTGAAGTGAACCCTTTATTTTTCTTACTGGGGTAGACTGTTCTAGTTCCACATGCCATGTTTAATGGATGTCAGTTATCTCCTGTTAATTGCCCTCTGAAAATTCTGCACTGCCTTAACCGGGTATTGAACTCACACTCTTTGGGTCCACTGTGCTATGTGTCCTTGAAGAAAGCCAGAGCGTACAACGGCCGAAACGTAAAATAAAATTCAATATAACACTTGAAATCATTAACAAGCTGAAAAAATTAAAACTTTATCTTAGAAGATAAAGCTTTGGAACTTAGTATACATGCTTGCACACATGGAATGTGCATTTTAGATGAGACTAGAGACTTTCTTATCATAATTGTATCTGACCAATGTGAGGCAAATTAACATTGATGGGATTGCAAATAAAAGAAATATACATAGGTAAAACAGCCCAGACGAAGAGATGCAGAGTTCTCATGGACTCCACCTGAGAGTAAGCTAGAGAATCCAAATATATAGAAAGTGATATTTTATGTATCAAGTCCACATAGGTGATCATGGCTGTCTACAATATTGTCTTTTGTCACTCTAAGTAAGTTTTGACCTTTTACTATTCCTCTTTGTCTTTTCCCTCGTTTTCTCCCTCTTCTCTTCAATATATCCTTTCAGTGTTAAATTCTCTAAGCAGTTTTCCCATAAAATTTCAGCTGTCTCTTTTTCTTGATTGTAAGTATAGGTTTCTTTGTTATCCCTAGTTTCCCTCAGACCTTCCCATTGCTCACATGTTCTATCCCTGGTATACCTATCCTTTCTCAGTGGGACCACATCCATATTGCTTTGTCTTCTTAGTTTGCAAGGAAATTGTCCAGTATTCACTGCCACATGCAAGATTACATAACAGTTATAATAGATTACATAACAGTTCAACATACTCTTCTTTTCCTAATGATTTCATTCTGTCTTAGCACTTTGCTTACTTTCACGGTTCTTAAGTGCCTTTGCATCTCTGTTTCTCATTTTCTGCCATCTTTTACTATACGACCAGGTTGTGGAATTTCTCTACCTGTTTGATTTTGACATTTCCCAATATGCGGCTCACACTTGGGCAGGTTTGCTGATGACAAGGTATACTGTCTTCTTAAATTTAATAAGTTAGTCTTTGGACTCCATTACTAACTCATCTAAGAGACCTTTCAGTTTCCTTTTTGAGTTTGCTATCAACACAGTATATTGTAGCTGCTGCATGACTGGTACACAGTATTGCAAAACCACTGCTTTGATCAGGCGATCAGTGTAGTGGGGATACTTGTGCATGCACAAATGGGAAAAGCCACTTATATGTGTCTGGTTTGTAGTGTAAGCGAATTATGCATTTTTTGAAGCTTGTTCATGTGTGCAAATTTCTGTACTGACTAATGAATGATGTCCCAATGAAATAAAAGGCTTTTTGCTGTTTTACTGAAGTAAGATTGATCACTTTTTGGTAAGATGCAATGTGCTGGACCAGTTGCTACCAGCAAGGACTCTTACTACTTAATTATTGACATGAAGTGGAAAGACTATATTGAATCCACTGCTAGGTCAGATGATAAGAAAATTGGTTCACAGTGTCGAGTGAGACAATTTTTCTCTCCAGAATCTATCTTACATATCTATAAGTCTACAATTCATCCATGATTAGAATATTGCTGCAACATATGGTCCGGTGCCCCTGCTATTTACCTTGAACTCCTTGATAAGATCCAAAGAAGAATCAGCAATATTATTGGTCCTGATCTGGCAGCTTGGTTTCAGTCACTTTCCCACCACCATAAAGTTGCCTCTCTGTGTTTTTCTATAAATAGTTTCATGGTAATTATTCGGATGAGCTTTTCACTATGGTATCTAGTCTTTTTGAATTTAAATACAGTACTAGACTGGTGTTAAGATTTCATCAATTTACTGTTGAACTGGCTAGATGTAACCATAAATTCTATGCTAACAGTTTATTTTCTCACACTTCTCACTTGTGGAACTCCCTTCCGGCTATATTCTTTCCAGCCAATTTTAATGTAGAAAAATTAAATGCAATGTCAATCGCTATCAACTGTCCTCCTGATTACTCTTTTCTCTTTCGACTCATTATTAACATTCCCTTAACCCCTTGTGTCTTAGTGGCTTTACTGTCTTGCATAGGGTGATACCAATTTGAAACAAATTTAACTACTTCAATGATTAAGCTAGAACAAAATTTACAAAGGCAGATAAATAAAATGAGGAATTATACAGGTGAATACATTGTGAATTTACATAAAAACAATCACTTTTGAATTACCTAAAAATACTTTATCAATAAAAATTACTTTTGATAATTCATCTCCAGTTTTTTTACTTTGAGAAAAAAATAATTGATTAATGAAGAAATTCTCTCATCAACTTTCATTTCTTTGTTCCTATCTTAAGTCAAGGATAACGATTCAAGTAGTCCAATAATTTCTGTGTCGTTTACATCTTGTATATAATGTAACTACAAATAAGATGTTCTAAATGTTTATGATTAAAGTATGAACGAACCAATAACGCGCACTGTGGCTGCTTACACTTGAGTGTAAGCAGCTTATACAGGACAGTCGTGCTTGGTTTGCAAAACGGCAAGTGATTTGGGTGAATACACAAGTATCTCTATTCCACTCTCTCCTGATCTCCTAATCAAAACGGTGGTTATTCAATATTGTGTAGAGTCACGCAGCTGTTACAACTGGTCCTATTCTGGCCATCTTATCATTCAATACTGCTTTAGTCACCAATTGATCAATACTCATGTCAACTGTGAAAGACAAAACTTAAATGAACTACCTTGCGTGATTCAGCAGTCCTGCGATGAATTTACACACTAGGCTGCACTCAGGCATGCCACTACACAGACCTGACAAATACATGTCAACAAACTCTCCTGGACGCAAATTAGTTGCTGATTGACTGCCCATGTGGGAGGACTCATTCAATCTTCTTTACCACATCATCAGGTGTTGAGTCCAAGCAGAAAGTCCAAACCTACAAATTTTCTGCCACAATTAACAAGTATAATATTTCCATCTTCATGGCACTTAAAAGTATTCCTGTTGATAGCCAATATATCCACTTTCTTCTTTCCCCAAAAGCAACAGACTCATTTGCTTATAAGTGATCAGGAGCAACTAGTATCCACTAAAGCTGCTACAACTAATTCTCCACCAAATACCATCTTGTCTTTCCTTATAGTCCAAGCTCTAGCCACTAGTTGGTTCATAGTCATTTGACTCATCTTGGACAAGGTGTGAGGGAGGTGTGCTTGATATAATCCATCAATCCCACTACACACACATCTAGATTTCCCTCCAAATAGTAACAGAAACTTCCATAATTACACTTCCGTGGAGATTGTCTGCTTGCAAGTTCAGTAATATAAACTGTTCATAAGGTATTTTTTTACTTAAAAAAAAATATGGCAAGGATGTGTTGCTTGTTAGGGAAACGCCTAACTGATTGCTTTCTCAAGAACTACGGGGGGAAATAAAAAGAGAAGGAAAAAGACAGGAAGTAACACAATGACACTGCCTCAAACCATAGAATGGCAGGCTGCACAGCAACTTTAGGAACAAAATGCCTATGGGACTAACTTCACAAGACAGTCTTGCCAACTGTCTACTGCTGACTGCAAGTTTTCCAATCACTTGTTAACAGGAGACAGAAATCCAGGTCTGAACAAGTTGAAGAGAGGCCTGTATCTGAACATGCCAAGCTGTTCTGCTGCTAATAGTGGAAAACCCTGATGTAGCTGGTTTTGACAGACATGGACATACATGATCATGAATCTCTTTTGTGTCTGTACTGATGCACATTTGCCACAACTTGCTCAACATTTTTTCATTTAACTGTTGATAAACAAATTTTCAATTTGTCAAACATAATAGGGAAAAATTGCTCAAGTTGTTCTCTATTATCTTGACTTCATTACACAGGGTTTGAAGATCACTCTTTTCTCTCAATGTATGATCCATCATGGCAGATTATTTATTCTTGTAGACATAGGAGGACAACATTGAAGGCTAAATTGACTGTAACTTCTGACAACTTCAATAGACTTGGCCTAGAGAGGAACACCATCCAGGACATGCAAAGAAAGAAAGGACACTCAAAAAAATTTCCACCACCTGAGTACAGACCTTAGGTTTAAGGCTATTTATTTTCATCACAGGATTCTCCAACTTAAAGTATTTGTTAAAACATATAATTTTCTCAGTTGAAGGTTCAATTCCTAGGCTAGGTAGTGCAAAAAAATCTGGTTCAGTGCAAGAATCCTACAAGCAATACAAAAAGCAATTTAGACTGAAGAGTATTAAGAGAATCCCTTGGCATGAAAAGTAGAATCCAGGTCTGAACAAGTTGAAGAGAGGCCTGTATCTGAACATGCCAAGCTGTTCTGCTGCTAATAGTGGAAAACCCTGATGTAGCTGGTTTTGACAGACATGGACATACATGATCATGAATCTCTTTTGTGTCTGTACTGATGCACATTTGCCACAACTTGCTCAACATTTTTTCATTTAACTGTTGATAAATCTGGTTCAGTGCAAGAATCCTACAAGCAATACAAAAAGCAATTTAGACTGAAGAGTATTAAGAGAATCCCTTGGCATGAAAAGTAGAATGAGAACTATCTACCTACATGAATTGATTAAAGGATTCTGTGATGAAAGACATGATTTACCTCAGAATTTGAAACGAGCGTGAACGTGTCTTGCCTGCAAAGTGGTGACAAAAAGAAATATGGCCGCTATTGAAGACGCAACTTATGCGTGCATATCTTGTCCAAAACGAGACAATATTTGCACACATGAAAATTTTGACCATATTGGAATAGCATAAAAAGCGGGGTGCCAGCAGTACGACAGAACCGAAGTCATTCGGCAGACTTCGTGCAAAAGAGCTGGACGTACGGATTGACAGACGGACAAAGAGGAAGTCGAAGTAGGCACGGCTGAGTTGGTGTCTGTTTCACAACTGCCCAGTGTAATGGCTTAGAAAGGGAGCCACGCAATCCATTTCTCTGAGGTGACCGAAGAAGAAAAAATAGCTGGCCTGCCGGCGAGCACCACACTGCACTTTTTGATCCCCCCCCTCTCATCACCATTTTTTTCAACAGATTCAGTTCAAAATTCAGAGAATGTTGTCAAGTATGGTAAACACCTGAAGAAGGCTGGTGAGCATGATGGGCAAAACAATGTGTTTAGCAACTAAGATGAATTTCCTAGTCCATCTGTAAAGGAATGTTGTAACTCCTAATCTAAAAAATTCTGACAAAATTAAAAATTACATGTCTTTGACATTGTGAATGATCCAATTATTTCCTTAGTACAGAGATTCCTGATATTTTTAACCTCCGTTTACTTCGTTTTCCATGATGCCAACTCTTGATATAGGATTTTCCTTATTCTTTTTGTCTTTTTTATCAATACTTCCCCCCCACCCCACCCCCGACCTCATTGATTTTTTTATCTATATCTATTCTGCCAACTTTAAATTGTATTAAAATTTTTTCTGTTTCTTAGTTATATCAATGTAATCTCTTTGATATCTTATTATTTTGTAATGAGTGTGTGTGCTGTGTGTGTGGGTGTGTGTGTATTAGAGATGTGCGGTTTAACTGAAAACGGACTTTTTTTGGTTTCATCTTCATACTGTGAAACAGCATCAAAGTTTTTTATGAAACTGAACAATTTCGGTTTCATTTTTATATCACTATTAAGTGACCATATCCAAAGAAACACTATTGAAAAAGACTTTCAGATGTTAATAAAATTAAATTTTATCAACATTTATACCATTGTAAGAGGAAAAGATTGAACAAAAATATGTTAAAAACATTTAATTGATTAGTTTTAAGAAATACATGTGAAATCTATTTGTTTACAAAAGAAATGATTAAGAAAAAAAAAAGGAAATACAATATGCCTGAAAGTGAAATCTATTTGTTTCAGTTTAAAAAAAAAAAAAAAACTTTTTGCGGTAAAATTAAGTTAATAACAAAATAGTAAAAAATAGAAAAAAATAGTTGCCAGATTCGTTTTACTGTTAAATTTTAAGAAGTCGGGTTTTTTGTAAGGGTTTTCTAGTAAGCCAGTGTTACGCCAATCACAAAATAAAGTTGTTGCAAACAAGAACAACGAATGAAGATTTTTTTTTATATATAATTTTTTTTTTTTATAAATAAATTTGTTTTTTATCTAGGGTATGTACCTAAATCAGATATTAAGAATAATTAAAATAGTTCCTAATTTCACTTTTAAGATGTATATATTTCCAGATATGCAAGTCTCTGTTTTCTACAAATAGAATTATGTTTCTATCTAGCGAATACACATAAAATTAGATATTAAAAAAATAAAGTAAGTTTTAATCCCAGTTTTAAAATGTGTATATTTTCAAAACTGCAAGTGATTTTTTTTTTAAACCCAAAGTAAAAATGATTCTATTTTAGCTAGTAGTGTTCGGTGTTTTTTTTGTTATTGCTCTGCCAATAAAATACTTCTAAACAAGGAAAATTAATTCATTTTTTTTTTTTACAAATATCTTTATGGTTTTACTAGCGAATACACTTAAGATTATATATTTAAAATGATTAAAATAGTTTTTAATTTCAGTTTTAAAATGTGTATCTAAAAAATAACAGATGATACTCGCAGATTTGGAAATCTATACATTCTAAAAATGAAATTAAAAGCTTTTAATTATTTTTAATATTTAATTTTAGGTGTATTTGCCATATAAAAACATAAATTTATTTAGGGGAAAAATAACTCATTGATTTTCCTTGTTTAGAAGAAATTTATTTGCAAAACTCCAATAATAGCTGACTGGCATACCAGAAAAGGATTGCCTTTTTTTTTTTTTGCTTACTTTATAATTTTTGAAGGAATTCGCTTCCTCGGGTCAGAGAAGAAATGAACATCTTCCTGGTTGTAGTTTAAGGTGTCTTCAAATTGAGAGTGCAATTTCAAGAATAGTGATTAAGATTAAAGATAAAGATTGGTTATTTTGATTTTGCAAAACAAAGTAATGTGTAAAATTTAGTCTTGAAAAAAAATCATTTTGCATTTTCGGCTGTTCAAAGCAAAATACCATTTTAACTCGCTGTAAAAAATAATTCAATGAATAAAAGCACATAAAAATTACATATTTAGAAAGATTATTTTCTTTTCTTTCCAGCCATGAATACTTTTAAGATTGGGCCAGAAATACATGATATATTGCAAGTTGAATGGACTAAGTTTCAAATTTATCAATCTCAAATGATATCAGATATCGACTGGAAATGCTGTCATTACACAAGAAAACGAATGGCTTCCTTAGAAAGGAAAAAAAAAACTAAATTAAAAGCCAAAAAACCGAATCGAAAACCGCGGTATCAAAGAAAACAAAACGGATACCGAAACATAAGCCAAACCAATCAACTCTAGTATGTATTTGTATGTAGATGTGTGTTTATGTGTCAGGTAATTTTACAGGAGTAGCAATTCCTTAATATCTCCCCAAATAGAATAGTCATTATCATCTCTGTTGCTTTTGCTCAATTTGGACAATTGTGGTGGGCAGATTATAGCAAGAAGATAAATTGGCTGGCAGAAGATGAGAAGAGTCTAAAAAAAGATGTATTTTAAAACAATTATTCAAAAATTACTTAATGTTAAGGCTTGTTATGAAATAAACTCTTCTTTGGTGCTTTGTATGTAAATTTATTGTATGCAAATGAACATTCATTTTCTTTTATAAATTCTGTTGTATTTTGGGGAGGGGGATGATGTGGAGAGACACCGATAGTGTCATTCAGCTCAGTTTCTTTTGTTGAATAAAGCCTATTGCCATCTAGTGTTCCTGCTGTTTTTTAATTTATTCAACAAAAGAGGGGAAACTTTAACATGTCCAAATACTCAGACCATATTGATTGAGCCTAGGTCACAATGCTCCCAATGCTTCTAAGGGCTGGAAGCATTGGAATGTGGGCATGAGGCACCGGACAAGTTCTGATCTCTGATAAATTGTGTTTCATCCGAGGTGTCCGAGTACATCACTATAAAGTGTCACTGGTGGTAGTTGAAAGGATTGTGATGCTATTGTGACACTGGTAGTATGAAATTAGGATTAAAAAGGTTCATGTGAAAAGACTGTATAGAATTGAAAGGGTTGATAACGTAAGAAAAACATTAAGGTGAAAAACATTAATTGAAATATGAAGTGAAGGAAAAAAAAAAGAGAAATGTTTTTTTCCTTTCTGATAAACACAAATGCCAAATGGAATGTTAAGTCCAAAATATGGAAACGCGAATAAGAATTGTTATGAGTCCTTGAAGCCAGAATGTAAATGATCTGCAGCATGTTTTGAAAATGGGCAGAGAATATTTAGGTTGTATTGGTAAATTAACAACCAGAAAATTCTTACCGCTGACTGTTTTGGCATTTGAAGGTGATTGACAGCTGGGGAGCAAATTTCAGTAAAGCCGAAAGAATTCACAAAACCAAGTTTTGTAAACTTGCAACTGGGCAGGAAATTATTTGGGCTGTATTGGGAATTCAACAAATAAGGAGAATTCTTTACAGATTTGAAATAAATTTTTAAACAAAAGTTTGTTAGCAAAAACAATAATTGTTGGAAAAAAGGAACGTTAAAACAAAGTTTATTGTTTTGGAATAGCTGATTTGAATGTCGGTGTTGATTCTCTAGGTTTGGAGAAAATAATTAATTAATGAATATGTAATGAGTTTTGAAGGTGCAGTAAAAGTTGGGTGAGATGCATATAAACTGAACGCTTATTTGAAGCCAGCAGTTATCACTGGAGAAAGCTGAGATGAATCAACAGCAGACAAGGGAGCTGTTGACACTCACGTAACCTGCCACTGAGAATACCCAACCAAACATCTCCTGTGAATGTTTAATCCAAGTTTAAGAAGCAAGAGATATAGTATCACAACAGAGGGTTTAATGGGAAAGGTTAGTTTTGTTGTATCAATGATATTATATAAACCAGTTGAAAATTAACCCAGCGACCGTCTTTGTTATTTGTTATGATATTTGTATTTTCACCGGTAGAAGCATTCTTGTCCTTTTTCATAATATGTTTCTGTCAACTCGATTCAGCACTTACGTACTGACGAAAATTCATTCTTCACTACACTGTGATCAAAGAACACAATGTGGACAGAGCAGATGAAGGAACGAAGTGGTCAACAGATAACCATCAGTTGACTGGCGCCATTAGTGACCAGCATGGGAAAGACTCCTGATCAGAGTCGGACCAGCTGTTTTATAATTTTACAAATTATGAGGAAGCTGTCCAAACATAAGACCAACTATATATCAAGACACCTAATGAGATCTCTGCTAGGCATCAGCTTCTGATTAGAAGCCAGAGGAGTCCCTTGAGAATTTTCTTCAGGTCTCCAAGATCTTAGTAAAGATTGCAACTATAAAAAAGTCACGGGTGAACAATACAAAGAGCAAATCAGAGATGCCTATACAAGTGGGATTTCATCCAAGCGGTTGCTGGAAAATTCAACACTTGATCTATTGTTGGCCTTCAACCAAGCACATACACTTGATCTCACTCAAAGAATTTCACAAGTTTACTCTGCTACAAGCATTTTCTTAGTCCCAGGCGTAGTAGCCATTGTTGGTACCAAGAGTGAATGTTCAGAAGAGAGACCCACAGCTGTAGCCCTTGCCAAAAGTATCTTACCAGAAAAAGTGCCAATTTTGTGGTAACACAGATTATAATTGTGTCCTGCTTGTAGCGTCATGTTTTAATTGTAGAAAAAATGGACACTATTCAAAGATTTGCCAATGTAAGACCAAGTCATCTGGGACAACGACCATGATGATTAATTTTAAACCAAGTTTGTGTGTAATCCCAGATATCTATTCACTTATAACATACGAGATATTAGTTATATATCAGAGCAGACAGGGTTCTCTAGCCTTGTATAGGAGAAAGCTGTCATGGCAGCAACATTGAAACTACTCTATTATCTTTCCCATGAAATCCTGGCAATTCACAGATGAAAAATAAAAAGGGAATCTGCAGAGAGGCCATGATCACCCATGTCGTGACGAGACAGGACATTAAAAAATGAAAATAACCATGTATATAGTAGAAACTTCAATTTTAATGTGTGATGATATTTGTGTTTCTATTCTTTTGTAAAACTATTATTATTTATATTCTATAGACAAAATACTAGTCTGACTCTTAGCAAATTTCCTCAATTTTCCCTTGAGAAAGAATTTCTAATTTGTTCCCTCACTGTCAATAAATTGTTTCTAACAGCAAAAATGAAAGTAAAACAAAATAATTTTAGATACAGAAGGAATAGTTTAAAATTGTGTTTACTGTTGGAAATCTTTAAACTATGATTTTATTAGTAGTTCTTCTTCCATACTGACCTGTTTGTGTTACAGCACAGTACAAAAGTTTCTTTATTAAAACACATCTTTATTCTAACTGCTCGTGTGCTTTATTTATTGTCCCTGACTTTCTGGTTTTCTAAAAAAATCGGCTGACCTAACTTATGCAACAAGCCAAGTGGATGGGGTCGGGGGAATCTTGCAACCCATTTGCATCCCATTACTCAGCTCATGCTCTGTTTAATCATTATTGAATTGATAATTATGTAAAAAAATATCTGTAAAAATTGAATTCTTTGGACTTTGATCTAACTCTTGCTTTGCTAGTAATGTAGGCAGCCCAATCCAATCTGATGAGCTTTTTTCCTGGCGCCTGGACTATGTGTGTTTAAGCGGGCTACTAGATTGGCATCTACATCCCACCCTTTTACTGTTGAATTAAGTAAATGTTACTGCCGCTACTACTCCAACAGTTTCTTTTCTCGCACTTCTTGCCTGTGGAACTTCCTTTTGTTTCCTTGCTTCCCTGATAAAAGGCAATCTTCAAAAATTTAAATGCAATGTCAATCACCATCTTCTATCTTCTTGAACCCTGTTCGACTGTTATCATTTCCTCGGTCCTCTCTATAACCTGTCTTTTCACTCACCTTCATTCTCTGTAACCCCCTGCGTACTAGTGGCATTCCTGCCTTGCTTGGGGTGAAATGATGCTTTTATTCTAAGAGGTAGTAGGCATTATTATAATGAAGTTGTTATATCCTTATATCAGTAAAACTTTATCAAGCCCAAACTATTTGATTGCTCTGTCAGCTGGGATTTCAGAATATATCATCTACACCTCTGCAGAGAGGTACCCCCACCCCGCCAATGAGGCCTGTCTTAGGTATGACGATAAACTACATCTGGCAGCAAGACCACTGATTGGGAAGTTTTGAGGAGTGTAGAAATTTAAGTTAATTGCTCTTGTTCCCAGCTCCACCCTAAGCCGAGGAGGTAGCAACTGTTAGGGTCCCAGCTATGGACAAATATTTAACCCCTAAATTGGGGTCAAAAAACTATGAAAGTATAAAAATAGATTTTTATAGTAAAAATACCAGCAATACATTTTTTGAAAAAAAAAAAAAAAAAAAATTACCTGCAATATATTTTTGGAAAACAAAACTATTAATACATTCTATTCATATGAACCTTGACAGCATTAAATAACCCATCGAGGTTGATATGCCACGAAACAAAATAAACCACCTACTTGAACCTGTTGTAGAGACTTTAGATAAACTTACTACTTGTGGCTGTCATCCTACTTTCACTAAATCTAGATTATTTGCACTGAGTGATTCACAGTGATTAGAAGTTACTTGCTTTACTGGAGCTTTATTGGGCAACTATAAACAAAGCAGTTCTTTATCCTTTGCAGAAATGTTTCTTACAAAAATCATGTTATCTCTTCCTATTTAAAACTAAATTTTATAGGTTTGACTCAGAAGCAATATTTACCCCAGGGGATAGGTTAATTAGGCTTATGATCATAGATTAATTAGGAAATCAGTACGAGGACTAATTTCTTCTACAATCAATCCCTTGATTTTAAGGACTGCATAATTTATTCAGTATCTGGGACACTTTTAATTTCGCCATGATTTTTTTTTTGTTTTTTCTATTTATTTATTATAATTTATACAATTGTCAGTCATTCAGAATATAAAATTCCTGAACTCTTTTATCATTAAGTGGGTTAGTTAATGCCTGTTAGACAACATTCATGTCTGGCCAATGAACGAATAAAGTTGGAGAAATGCATGCCTAAATTGTCACAGTGCCAAGTAGATGATTGAAGCCTGAAATATTACATTTTAATTTATACAATCCAAAGAATGCTGCTGATTTTGTTCTATGTGCACATGTTGGTTCTGATCATTTTGGGACAATGCAAAAACATTCCCCTCCCCAAATGTATAGACAGAACATAGATGCATGCTGGAGTTTCTTCCTAGCCAATAAGATAGGCCACTTTTTGGTCTCAGCCACCATATTTCTGTTCTTTCTTGTCTTGAAGTCCGAATGCTGTGGTCACGTGTCTGTACCCCCTTTTTTTGTGTGTTAACGCCATTCTTAGTTTGTGAACTTTTTTTCCTTATTACTGTTGTTTTGTCTACTTTGTCTTGCATATATTATTTGCTTAGTATTATTTTTGACCTGTTCTTTTCTGTCTTTCGTTAATGCTTATTGCAAACTTTGTCAGTTTGTTGGGCATTTCTGACCAATTACACTTAACTATAGCCAATTACTATACAGCACTGTTTTCTAGCAGGTAGTAAATAGTCTAATGTTCACACTACAGCCATCTTGTGATGTAATACACTCATATATGTGCACTGTCTGTATATGAGTTTTAGATGGTGATATATGCTGTGATAAGATTTAGTGTAGTGAAACACTGTTGTGCAGGTGTGATGTCAGAAATAAACATATTCAGTTAGTACTGTGATGGGGGCGGATTATATTGTGAATCTTTGAGGCACTTCCTTGTAAGCAATTAAAAATTAGAATATTCTCATCTTTCTCAGTAATTCATTAATTTCACATTAATTAATGAGTGATATAAAATAATAATCATTAATAAATGAAATATTAATAATAATATTCATATAAGAATTACTATCCTTGTTGTTCTCATTAACCAATTAAGTATTGAAAGGTGAGAATATTCTCCTCCAGTCCAAAGAAAATAAATTACAATGCACATAAAGTTGTTTGGATAAAATCCTACTAAATGATTCTAATTTAACAAACTTTATTTTTTGTATTGCATTGAAAACCAAATAACTAACAATGTTTAATCTTCTAATAAATTTATTATTTTAAAAAGTCAACTTCAAAGTAATAATTGTTAATGAAAATATAAGTAAGATTTAAGAGGGTCTCCTAATGTAAATTCTCCATTGTTTCCCCATCAGATTCTACTGATGGATAATTATATTGTGATAAGGAAATATAAATTCTTTTGATTCATATTCTGTTTCAGCAATAATGCATAAGTATAAATAGCCTTGTGACTGCAGAAGAATTTTTAAAAATACTTATACACATTTTGGTGCCAATTCTCCTGAAAGACAGTTTCAACAGTTTTAAGCTATCATTCTTGGTTCTTTTGATCAGTGACTAATGACCAACAATTATGCTAATTTGTGCAATTGTCTGTCTTTTGGCCACTGTTTTTTTTCTTTTCTTTTCTTTTTTTTTTTTTCAAGCAGGATGTCTGCTTAAGGTTCCACTTATCTTTTTTTGCATTTTATTTATGACTTTTTTTCCTTTTTAAGGCAGCTCTGAAATGGTAATGCAAGTGATGATATGAAGAACTCCTAGCATCTGCTAAACTTACTGTACCACTCATAGCAAGTGGTCTCCATTTACAAGCAGACAATCATTTTGGGAGATTGGATTCATTAACCAACCTCCAGGTGGACCAATGGTGCCTAAAGTAGGAACCATGAACAAAATCCATGATACAATAGCTTCTTATCAAAAAAGAGTAAGTGTTTTTTTGCCTTTGCTAGAAATTGTCCACATTCAATGTATATACACAATTACTGTAAGGTATGGCTGTAGAGAATGTGTGAGTTGATTAGTTCTTTATACAAACTAGGGTATGTAGCCTACTTTCAAAAGATTCCTTTTTTTTTAATATATAAATTTTGTAGTTGTTTAAATACCGACTTTTTAATATATGAAAGTTTCTTTTATATCAGTTTTATCTTTTGTTGTATATTCAAAAGAAAATATTTGATTCCTTATCAAATGTATTTTGTAATGAGACAAAAACCAATTTTCTTTTAAAAATATTCTAAGATCTTAATTCCATTGAGAAGCAGGTTCTTTAATGAGTTGCATACAGGTTTTTGTTGGGATTACAGTGCCTGCAGTTTTCCTTATTCATCTTTTCTTAGATATTTTAGTGACATAGAAAAACAAAAAAAAAAAAAACTAATTACCAGAATTAGAAAATTGATTTTCTGCCTATATTTCTGAGATGAGGTATTGTAATTATTTACACCATTTACATTTATATGTTTTCCTCATCTCCGTTGCCATATTCATGACGTTTCGGCCATTGTACACTCTGGCCTTCTTCAGGTGAATGGAATTTCAAACTGAACCCTTTATTTCATCCACCGAGGGTAGATTGTTCTAGTTCCATATGCCATGCCACTTCTAGATGTCTCAGCATAAATTATGTCCCTTTAACTCAAATCCAGGTTTTGGATCACCTCAGCTGTAAGCCAGGTATTGATCACCTCAGCTGTAAGCCAGGTATTGAACTCACACCTCTTTTAGGTCAAGTAACTGGATTCAACCAATGCTGTTATCCACCAATGATTCAATAATGCTTTTGGAATGAGAACTATCTACTCTGGTGGACAGAATAAAGGGTTAAGTTCGAAATTCCAATCACCTGAAGAAAGCCAATGCATCCAATGCCCTAAACATTGTGAATATAGCAATGAAGATGAGGACAACGTTTTGAACAATGTAAATAGTGTTTTTATGCATGCATATGTGTGTGTGAATATTGCCATGTACAAATGACGAGTTACAAAATCGCTTTGCATTTATGCAAATACATACACATAAATTCTCCAATTTTATCTCTAATATATTCCATCTTTAATTTCAATCTAAGGCAATGATCTTCATAACCATTCTGTTCATGTCCTGCAATTAACTTTCTTGGTAACTCAAAATGAGAATCATTCATTGTCAGTAACTTTTAATACTTCTTTGGGTAAAGACTAAAATGAAACAATAAATCCTGCATATTCCACCATAAAGTAAAAATGAACTTCCCATGTTTACCCCCGCCACCTTCATTTTTCATTGGCTGATGTGCACTGATTACCAATGCAAATATCACTATTTTTTCATCAACAACAGGATGATCAAATAATAGGAATATTTTTCTAGTTAAAAATTATTGCTCTAAGCTCAAATATTTTAACAGACACAAGAGATCTGCACTTGTGTCTTTAATAAATAGAACAGCTGATAGCTCTCATAAAATAAGCTTCTTTTATTAATGTTTTATCTAATCTTGTGATTTTCTCTTGTTTTTCTTTATAGATCGGTTCCTATGATAAGCAGCTGTGGGAACAATCAGTTGAACAGAAAGTATATAAGGTAATTCACTTATTGGCTTTCATGTTGCTCTTGGCAGATTTGACCTTTACTTCAGTAGTGTGAACAATGTAGAATCTCTTCTCAAACTGCATGTTCAGCACAATTCGTGTGTTAGTAAAACATTTTTTCTTTTACGAATCTAAAAGTATTCAGTATTTTTTTTTTTTTTTTACTAGAATTAACTTGGAGAAATCTTGATGATAGATTTGATGGCAGTACTCAAGAAGTTTCCGTCTAAGTTACTTTCCTTTTTAATAATTGTTACAAATTATTAAAAGAAAAAGTAACTTAGAAAATTCTTGAAAGTGTTGCGATTGAATCTTACTAAAATATAAATCTGTGCCCCAGATTCTTTTTCGAGTATCTCCTTTCCTACAAGGAATACCTCCAAGTCAACATACATGATTAGAGAAATTTTAGAAAACGAAAAGTAAACAGTTAAATTCATAATCTTTAAAATATACAAATATATAAATTAATTTCTCAAACTAAAATAAAATTAAATAATTACATTCTAAAAAAAATTCAACATTAATAACATTTACTCCCTTTGGTTTATTAGACATTAAATTGCATCACTTAGCAATCTCCATAGTTTATCTTGACTTTCAGTTAACATGAAACATATTTATGAATGTACTGTAAAACTAACATTTTACTTTTGTTTATAAACACTTGTTGCTAAGTTTTCCTTTTGCCTTTATCCTCACTCTCTCTTTCACACACACACACACACACACACACACACACACAGAGGTTGCTATGGATAAATTGTTGTCTAAATTATGCAAAAATGAAACTAACACTGACATCTCATTTTAACAAATATATTTACCAAAATTACACAAAAATATCTTGAAATACTAAAGAGTAAATATATTCAGTAAAATCATCGACTTCAACTACGGCCTCCAGACGACTTCGGAATCTCCTGCAACTCTTTTGGATGGTCTCCTTGTTTAAGTTGGTGAATGCTGCCATAATCCTTGCCTACAGTTTATCTTTCGCATTACAAGAAATTTCGCTGGTCTCTCACTCAACTTGTTTCCCACACATAATAATCAAGGTGGTTGCATTCCGGGTATTTTGGATGTAAGATGTGATGTCACAGAAATTGTCTGACAGCCATGACTGGGTTCTCCTACTTGTGTGGCATGGTGCAGAGTCCAGTTGCCAGATATAGGGTCTTCCAGCAGCCACTTTCTTGACCCAGGGCAGCACTAGCTCCTCCAGGCACTTGATGTAGGCCTCCATATTGAGTTTGAGGCCCTGTGGGAAGATGAATGAAGACATAACTTCACCATAACAAGTGATCACTCCAAACACCTTTGTAATCCCCATTAGACTCATCCAACCCTTTCCAAATTCTCTGCACTGTCCTCAGATTGACCCCTAAATACTCGGAAATGTTCGTATTGGAGCTTCTGTTTGTATTGCCATTTTCAAATTTCTGGCAGAGTGAATTGCATCATGGTGCTCTTTTTCTACACACTCAGTGCCCAACTGACCCTACTATACGGTGCAGTCGACAAAATGAAAAAGAAACAATGCACAAAAAAAGATAAAATGGCCACAATTTACCCAATGCATCCTGTAGCTGTATAAATGAACAAACAGAATTTGACTTGGAATTTGGGTAAAAATTTGATGTAGCAAATTCTGAACATAGTTCTGGTTTACAAGTGTTAAATACATGATTAGAATTTTAGTGAAACTTTTGCACTTGACAATGTTACAAATTGAAATTTGATGTCTGTGATTTCTACCTCAGAAAAAGAAGTTATGAGTTCTGTTTATTAGTAAAGACAATAATTTGAAACCATATTTCTATTGTTATTTGTTTTTTCCTTTTTAATAAAATTTTAGCTTCTTAATGTGAAGATTGATTCTTTTATTGTTGCTTCTTTTATTGCATTACTCCTCTTCACAACAGTGAGAAATTGTTCACATGGCAATGAATAAGAAAATGTGCATTTCTTTAAAATCTAACGTGCTAAATGCAGAGAAAAATGCATGTATTAGTGCTTACTGATTTCACACATTTCAAAATGAAGATGGTTTTTGTTCTTCAACAAACCTAAAATTTTATAAGGTGCAAATATTTTCAAGCTGAAATCAGGTATGTTATAAATAAGGCAAGTAGTTCAAATGGTTCTGCTTATTGTACCTTATATATAGTATTTAATGAAAGCAAACAATTATGTAAGAACAATTAATCTAATTTTTTATGTTTTATTTAAGATTTATTTATTTCAGAAATTTCTTTTAGTTGGTAAACATTTTTATATTTATGATTTATTTTTAGAATAATTTAACATCGTGACAAGCAATTATTTCATTGTTTTTTTAAAAAAAAGTTGATGAAATTTGTTTTATCAATTAATGTCAATAAGATTAGATTCATTCAATACTTGGAAGAGCTGAATGGTGTGTGTGTGTGTATATGTATGTATGTGATATATATATATATGTGTGTGTGTATTTGGGCAGCAATCCCTCTTTTATACAAGTTTCATTAAAGACAACTGACAAAGTACAGCAATTAAACTTTTTATTCAATTTTTCTTGTGTTTGAGTGTTTTATTTTTTTCTGGACATAATCCATGTAAAAGTTGTCCAAATGTTCTGTATATTGGAGCAAGATCCAAATTACAGAGAACCATTATTATTTATGAATCCACATGTCCCTTAAGAAACTGTGTTCCTGATCAAACCAACTTCATGAATAATTATATTGGACATACCACTACATTCCGATCAAGAAGACTCGTGTTACATCTCTCTGACCATGGCTCAATTAGGACTCATTTAAACACCCGCACACATCTACCAAACTCCATTGACAACATACTCATAGCAAATACAACTATAATAACCTCAGCCACATGTTTTAAAAAAAAAGAAAAGGCTAAATATAATGGAAGCATTAATAATAAAAAGAAAAAAAACAACACTCAATAAGATCAACTATGAACACGGCCACAATGTGCTGACTGTGTTTGGAAAATAAAAAACATTCCCATAACTCTAGATACATACATTTAAAAAAAAAATCATCCTGAAAGAATAGCTGAAAACACTCAATTATACGGAATAAATGGGACAATTTTTACCTACTTTCGAGTTGAAAAAAAGAAAACGCTCATATGAACATAAGAAAAATTTAATAAAAAAATCACAGTACATTGTCAGTCGTCTTTAATGAAACTGATATAAAAATATAAAAAGAGAGCACAGTACTTATGTTTTACTGTTACATGCAACTAAAAGGTTTCATGTGGGATCATAGAGTTGGTCAATGTTACAGTCACAGGTGGAAAAAGAGGCAATAAGACACTGATTCAAAAAAAAAGGTCCCCTTCTTTGACTGATAATTGTATGACTGGAACATTGACCAACTCTACGAGGAGGCCACATGAAACCTTTTAATTTCATGTGACAATAAAATATAAGTACTGAGTTCTCTTTATATATTTTATATTTGCTCTGTATTTTGTGTATATTTTATATACCTACATTAAGCATTTTGTTTGTAGAGCCTATGAACTTTGACTTTTTACACACATATATGTAAGCACCTTTTAAAGAACAGTAAGCATGCAGCTGAATTCAGTGTTGACTGGTTAACTGTTTTGTCCCAGACACACTCTTTTTTGTTTCATCTAAAAGTACTAGAGTCACTGTATATCAAGTATCGCAAACTGTGTCTCTGTAAATAGCGTGATTGTTTGCTGGGGCTTGCTATCATTAATCTCTAGTACTCCACCCCCACCTTTTTTATTCTCCCTTCTCTATCCTCTTATCAATCATTTGTTAATTTAGATTTATTATAATTTTTACTCTTTTTCTCCTGATTAAAAACTTCAAAACTGGTCGTTTTCTATTTTTTTTTACCATCATTTTTTAAAATTATGGTAAGTAATATTCAGCTTAATGTTTTTACAACAATGCTCAAGTTGTGTACCACTAAGAATGTTTTTAAATATATATATATATATATATATATATATATTTAGTTGGATTGATGTGAGTTTATGTTAGTTCTATCATTGATATTGAGCGCTTTTCAATAAGTACCATGCATATATAATATACAAGTAATATATATATATATATATATATATATATATATGAAAAATTGCATATATATATATATATATATATATATATATATATATATATATATATATATATATATATATATATATATATACGCACACATATATATATATACACACATATACACACACACACATATATATATATAATTTTTGAAGTTATAATTGGTTTGTTTTTATATAGATATTTACTAAACCTAGTTTAGTCTGGTACAGACTATAACAGTTGATCACCTAGTATTGAAAATTTAATGTAATTTACTGATTCTTGCTCATTGAAGATGATGCAATATATGAGAATTGTTTGACCTGAAGTGCATGTGTTTTTCTTTTTGTTTCCGCTTCATCTTCCTTCAGTCTATTAGTCATGTACCAAGAAGGACTGGACGAATGAAGACAGAATTCATAGATGTAGACTTAGTCCGAGGTAAGTGGATTTCTTGACTGCATTTTTCTTATTTTTCAGGAGATTTTGTGCTACTTTTGCTGCTCTGATAAAACTCACTGTTTACACCATATGAATGTGGATGGGGATCTTTGCTTTATAACCACACAAAAAAAAAATCCACGTATCTTTTCAGATTAATTCTTTTTGAAAGAGAAAAGATTCTTACATTTTGTTATAAAATATGTAAAACCTCACAAAATAGCAATGTGCTGAAAACTCACTTTTTTCTTTCATGACTGCATTAGCTGCATTTTGTCACACAGATAATTCCTATGTGTTGGGTAAAATATTTATCAGTGTTCTCGCTAGCTAGCTAGAAGGGGGGGGGGCTGGGTTCATACATTTCCCAAGGGCATTGAACAAAGCAATTTATTCAAACCAAAAAGTAGATTGTTCTCACCTACTTTCTATATCTTGTATCAGTTGTCTCTAGTCATTTTACTTTTGTGTTGCTTGTCCATTTCTTTCACAGAGCTCTATCTGACACAGGATTGAACGCATAACTGTCAGAACAACAGATATGCTTTAACAAATGCTTTAATCAGTCAGTGGTTTGATTTTGTTGCTATAAACCTAAGATCTGTACTCAGGTAGTAGAAAATCTTTGTGTACTTTAATCAGAGGCACCAAGATGGTGTTCATTTTTATACTTGGTCAACTGAGATTTCCAGAGCCTAACATGTACATTAATTCTTGTAGTTATCTTATCCTTCAGTGTTCTGTTTATTATCCTGACTTCATTTTTACATGGTTCGATGATCACCCTTTATCAGCCATGTCAAGACTGCAGCTTTTTGATGCCCACCCCCTCTTACTTTTAGTGAAAGCTGGACTTGCTCTTGTATTCTTAATTACAATTGCATGAAATGGAATATATTCTTGTTGATTTTTTTTCTACCAAGAGAGACTTGATTTGAGATAGGTATCTGAAGGATTGAACTGCTTTTGAATATTGTCTTGATGTTGTATCAACTGCAGATCTTCTTTTTTTTTTTTTCATGAACTCCCTTACATATGGTAGATAGATTTTTATTGTTGTCTTGTCTTGAGCTGATTTTATGCTTGCACAGTAATTGTTACCTTGAAGGTCATTTCTAATACTGATCATCTCCTGTTGGTATGTACCTGGATGACCACATGAATTTGTTCAATGTTATAGACAAGGACAATCTCTTTCCAGTATGGATGGTGGAAATTGAAGTTCAGGTATTATTTTGGTCAGTGTTTGTTAGATTATAATATATATGTGTCTTAAACTGATGAGCTCTGCATAAGCTATTAGTCCATCCAGGAAGGTCAGTTGATCTTTTGATTCATTTTTCATTGTCAACTGTATAAAAGGTTTTATCAAGTTCATTTCTCTTTTCTTTTTTTTTTTTATTTAATGTCCTTTCAGGACATAGGTGATCATGGATCTCCACAGATTTTTTATTACCTGTGAATTGCCATGACCTTTTAAGAAAGTAGAGTGGTCTGCCATTGCCTTTGTTACAAATTGGAATTAATTTTTTTCTCTTAGACTGGCTGCCACCCAAGGCTGCATACACTAGTCTACACTCTATTTAATCCATAACTGGAGGGAGAAAAGATCAGTTCATGCCTTCCCCAAAGGCATTAGTGTGAAAGTGAACACAATAGACTAGGCTGGAACCTGAACACAGCTCTCTGATTTCATTTCCTGTGTCAATAACTATTATTGCACCATCTGCACATCAGTCATATTGAATGGAAAAGCATCTGATAATGATAATTCCTTACAAATTCCAGTATGAGTTTAATAATTTGAATGCACTTTCATATTTCAATCTTTTCTATTGTTTGTTCATGGATCAAAGAAAAATTTAGGACTAACAATGCTTTGCTACATTTTTTTTTTACAAAAGTTATTTTACTTTATTTAATTTTAATACACAGATCACAAAACCGATTTCTTGCTATCTTTTTATTTATAATGTGTTATGTTTTTTATTAAATAATTTAATAACCAACCATTATTACAAACGAATAACCAAGCAATATCACCAGAAAGAACCCCCCTAAGCAGTGTACTCAATATGCAAATCATATTTGAAATTCTCCTTTTAGCTTTTCCTTATATCTTTGAAGAACTGAAACATTTCTTAAATTCTTCTTAGTATTTTTAATCTTTGTTTAAATGAAGGTTTTTTTTGGGGGGGGGGGGGTTCTTCAGAATATATTTTATACAAACTTGTCAAGAGATATATCGGTATAATGCACTCTATTTTCTATCATCAATGAACTGTAAAACACTGTTTTATAGAAAATAACTAACACTATGTTAGTACTTTTATTTCTATCTGTAAAGATGACATGGAGCATATGTTATCTAAAGATGTTATAAACATGTGGCATATCTAAAGGTGGGTATCAATGACTAGTGAAAGAGAAATGGTGTCTACATTCATTTACCAAGAGAATTTAAGCTGTTTTCTCTTTATGATGCATTAAATTTTAAAACTATAAAAGACATTTACAGTGCATTGTACATAGAATCTGAAATGAAATCTGTTTTCTTATCCTTGGACAGGTTCGACCTTCACTAAAGCAAAACCACAGGTGCCTTGGACTCGCATTACACAGAGGGCTGTTTTAAGGGTTGTCTTCTTTCCGTTTTATTACAGATGGTAAGTTTTATAACAATCAGGATTGATTGTTATGGAAATGAATAAATGTTCCCAGCATTGTGCATTTCAAAACCATTACAATAAATTAAAGAAATTGTCAAAAACAATGACTAGTTTAAAATCATATCATAATTTCTGTTTACAGTGAAAATGTTGCCTTAATTTATTTCCTTCATTTTGTTTAGAAAGCCAATGTCTGAGTGGTAACTTATAAGAATAAATATTACTTCAGAAGGAACAAACAATAACTGAATAACAATAATCAACAGATATGACATATCAGCCAAACAATGTAGGTCCAAAGATAGAGCCCTGGTAGAAAGATGCGATCAAACCAAAACTTTGGCCTTAGATACTACACCCCAATGTTTGATATTCTTATGTAAAACTTGACAAACACTTCAGTAATAACTGTTAACACATCAGAGGTTGACCTACAGAAGCAAAAAACATATTGTCTGAAAGAAGACCATGTGAAGTGAGACGTTTAACCAATTTAGTGCAGATTGTCTAAATGCCATTAATGATTGAATAAAGATATTTTTGTTTTCTCTCCTTCATCAGGTGGATACAGCAGACATCAGCATCATTCTGGCTTGCTATGCTTGTTCTCTACACATCGCAGCTGCTGACAATGGTCATTTACATCAGTAACGCTGGGGAGTACCTTAAAACTGATGTAAGTAAACAAAGATGTTGGTCTTTTAATCTATTTAACCTCTTACTGGTTCCAAATGAAATGTTTTGACACTTTATATAAGTTGTGTGACATTCTGTCAAATTCTCCACTGGTAGGAGTGAATACAAATAAATTGTTAAATACTTAGACAGAAATAAATTCACTTGTAAGACTAAAATAGCTGCATTAGATCTTTTCAAACAATTTATTTCTTTTGAAGAAAAAGTGATATTGAATATATTTTTCATACTTTTACTGGGCGTAGATTAATATTTGGGTAATATTCAATGGTGGCAGCCTTTTTCCCTATTTCGCCTTTCTTAACAGAATTACTTCTCTCCCAAAAACATGTACAGAACAGTATCAAGAAACCAAAAGAAAATGGTTGAATCCGTCAACACAATAAAAACAATATCTCCACACGTGACAGTAATTGACAAAATTTTCAGTTAACAGTATGAAAATAGCATCCTCTAAATTCTTCCAGTTGCTAAGGACATTTTGTTTTGTTATTATTAGTTACTTTAATAAATTAATTTCGTTTTGCCTTGAGAAAGTATACATCAGACAAAATGCGTCAGCAACTATTACAGTTTTCCTCTTGTCTTTTACATTTATAAATATTATCTTTTTCTACAGGTTAACACTGAGAAATTTTTCATGATCTTTTATACAAAAAAAAAAAAATTAAATCAGCATATTTTCCTATACCAGAAAGAGATTTTGATATTCAGATATGTGAAATAAACTTATTGCAAAATTAATAATAAAAAAAAGGACAATTGCATTGCAGTCAAGATTATCAGGTGCAATATGCACCCAAGCAAAGGTCAAACAATCCATCAGCTGAAATGTGATTAAAAACAACGAAAATAAAGATTCTAGTTTAAAGGTTTGTAGAATAATGACAATGCTTTGTCTCAACTATTGTGATAGCATTGAAAATATTTATTTCCCTTAATTATAGTAAGTATATTGAAAGAGAAGCAAGGAAAGGAGGCAATTAAGAGATGGTTCTTCTCCATTGCTGCCTCTGCATCTGCCGTTAAATGAGTCTCTATCCCTTGGTCGTTGTTCAAACAATACAAGAACCACTTGTTCAATCCTTCGTTTTTGCGTTCTGCACGCTTCACCAATGTAAAATCATTCTCTGCCTTCTCACTGCTTCAGCCCTCTCACAACAGGCTAACACCATGGCCGACCAACCAGTCAAGTGTTCTTCACTTTTTTCCTCAGTTACCCAGGCAAATAGGCCCCTCCAGTCCGACCAATCAGCACACGACTTGCTATTGGTTCAACCATGCCAAACTGTACAAAAAACCCTCTGTCACAGTACATACTGGTGGAATAGCTAGACAGGAGAGTAATGCCATTTTCAAGGACCAAAATGCTGATACCACGTGCCACACGAGATGCAAGCCACTCTCAACCATTTTTCTTCAATGCCCATGTTAAGTGCATCTTCCTATTTGGTGTTTCTCTCTAAGCCATTTACCTCCTTGTTTACCTTCTGTCCACAAGAATTTCATGAATTGAGAAAAAGGATGTGTGGGTAGCCCAGTTTAGAAAATTCCAGGACTTTTCAATGAGCTTTTGGGCTATTACTGTTTTTCCAGCATTAATGAAATTGTACGGAAATGTAAAGATGCATGACGGCATCTTTTCTAACTACTGTCTAAGGTTCCGAATTGACATTCAGATTTCATGTTATCTGTTCCCACTTCCCTTAGTGTGGACATCCTCTACTGGAGCTGGTGGCCGACTGTAAATCCCCCCCCCCCCAGCAAGAAGTCATTCATGAGTCCTGCTGATAGTTTGCATCAAGAAGGTCTGGGGTCAGATTCAGTGGGCTTGAAAGCTGCAGCACACAAAGGATTGGTAAGGTTGAGATCGGCATTAGGAAATGACAGGGAACTCTCTTACAGTAACAATTCAGGGTGCTGTATTGCCATTTCTATATTGTTATATATTGGCTGTATATGCTTATACAGCTCAAGGTACACAGTATTTTGAGTCAGCATCAAATTCCAAAATGGATTTGTAGATTTTGTGTTAGTAACTGCGTGAGCAGTGATAATGGCAAGAACTCTTTCGTTGAAAAAAACTGAGCACAGCTAAAAATCAACAAATAAGCAACTTATTGGACAATTTTAGCATCAACCAAGGACTGAATTCAGAATAATTATTCTCATTAATAATAATCTCTAAGGGAAAGGTTTTATGAGCAATCTATGAATTAATCTGTCATAGGATTTGTTTAATAAAATTTATCACTCAAAAATGTTAACTGAAAACAAATCTGGAAATGTTTACAATCATTAAGTTAAAAGTAAGTAACTATTATTATTATTATTATTATTGTGCACCTAATTTTCTTTTAATTCAAGTTTCAATAAGATTTAAGTATATTTTTGAAAGATTTTCAAACAAATTATTTTTCATACTTAAGAAAACAACGCTTATTCATGATGTTACAATGTAAACACGCTAAAGTTATGTTTAAAAAAAATCACCTAACATTTTTTATAGCAAAATTTTTTTTTTCTAGTGCAATAGTGCATATTTTACTTAAGTTATTCCCTTAAATTCTTTTAGGCCAGTCAATTAAATTTCTAGTCACAATATCTTCCTTGCTCCAATGAAAAATGGTACGTCAAGGCAGCAGCTTTAAGTGGTGAGAAAAAACAGATAATTTCAGTAAATCTTTGTTGATGGTTTACATTTGTTATGCATTTGCAAAGAACTTTATGGACAGATATTTATGAAAAACAATTTCAAAATGTCTGTTTCACTAATTTAAATGTTTGAATTGTTTTTAATGAAAACTTACTGAACCAGAGCAGTCGACCTTTGATAACCAATTATGGTCAAACTATTTGACCAACCAAACTCAAACATATATTACCTTGATTTTTAGAGCCAAATTTGACCAAATTCCCACCACTGTGTGCTTTGGAATCTAGCTAAACATACTAGTACTCTTTATCGCACTTGACCAAAATCGGAGAAAATGTTTTTACGATATTCATCATTTTCTTTTTTTTCTAACTGATAAATAGTTATAAAAACACAATACACACATAAACCACATTGATGAACTTACAAATAAATCAGTTTCCTTTCGTTTGATGTATGGTTTGACAGGATTTTATGGGTTTATAGCAATTTTAGGGGAATTACTGGAGGATGGATTGATGGATGTTTGTAAATGCAGTCACAAACCAAGTCTCACCTAACCCTATTTAAGAATGGAAAGAGGATAGTGACATCTCACCTTGCAGTGTATTCTGTCAAGCAATATGGCTTTCATTTCTCTATGTTAACTGCCAATGTGTTGATGATTGCTGAAAGAATCTATCCGGGTTTATACAGGTCCTGGAAAATTGACAGGGCCTTTTCCAGGGCTTGAAAAGTCCTGGAAAAACAGTAATAGCCCAAAAGCTCCTTGAAAAGTCCTGGAATTTTCTAAATTGGGCTCCCCACACATCCTTTTTCTCAATTCATGAAAGTGAAAATGTGAAATATCCCATAAATCTGGGGGGGTTTTTTCCAGCTAAAATTGACCTTAAAGAAAAATGTTCTTTTAATTGTTGGTAATATTTGGCAATTATTGTGAACGGTACTTTGGTTCCTTGATTAGAATGAGTTTATAACATCGTAGTTACTTCTGTATTTTCTCATCTAGGTGATGAGAAAGAAAGGGAGAAAGGCATGTCTTTACCGAGCTGCTGCCTTCACTCAAAAAAAGAGGAAAAGCAACGATAAAAGTTGTCAGAGACAAGTAAACATCTCCATCAAAGATAAATTAATTCACACTCATAGAATTTGTAGTTGAAAGGAAAATAAATTATTTTACACTAATAAAATACATTTTAGTAGAATCTCAAAAAATTTATCAGAGTTTTTTAAAATTTGAACAATTGAAGAAATTTTATTCACATGTCAGTTTATAAATTAAAAAGTCCTTTTGATCCGTAGTCAGTGGTGGGTGAGTTTACGTGACCCGTGTCAATGTGTACCTATGTGTAAATTATGTTTGTCTAAATAGTTGCCAAAAGTAACAATTTTGAGAATCAAATTTTACTCAAAGAAAATGTAGACTGGAAGGATGATAGAATAGAAAATGTGACAAAAAAAAAAAAAAGAATATTATTTTTAAAGTTTGTAGGCTAATAATGACCTGTATCTCTAGCTTTTGTTCTAAGTGTGAAAAAATAATGAAATATATTAAAACTTATTTGGCTTTTATTGCTTGGCTTTATATTAAAAGTTCAATCTGGCAAGCCTGTCCTTTTTTTTTACTTTTGCATTTCTGTCATAGATGGCTAGAAAATGTATAAACATGGGAACGACTTCTAGACATTTGGCCAGACGTCATCAAATTTGTGAACTTAATTAAAAAACAGAAAAATGTCTCAAGACAAAGTCCTTCTCTGTGGTGCTGTCAGAGCTGAATGACATTTTATTTCCAGTGAAACTGCAGATTTTTGTGTCTGTTTTGAAAGACACTGAACCATTTCTGATAAAATATCAGAGCTGATCAGCCATTGCTTCCTTCCTTGCAGATGATCTTTTTGAACATGATCATGAAACTGTTAAGAGAGATTTGTAAACGAAGAATACATTAAAAAGATAATTATATTTTCCAAACTGAATGAATTTTTAAGAATTCTTTCAAACCCAAACATTCATAAAGATGCTGCAAAGATCAAGTATGGATTTCTGGCAGATAGGGCTTTGCAAAATTTATCCAAAGAAGGAAATGTGCCAATAAAAGATCTGTTGCATGCAGAATTGCAACAATGTTCATCATTGTCATTGAGAAACTTCTGGCAAAGTCTCCTGTTAGATACCCTCTTGTAAGGTCACTTGCATGGCGGAACTCTGGATCCATTTGTGAAAAAAAAAAATCTGCCACAGAAGACCTGCTCTGTTTATAATAAACAGTATTAACGACATTTACCGGCCTGAATGTCCGAGAAATTTTCATAGAAAATATGCATCCTCTGACAGGAATATTTTCTATTAAAATTTCTCGGACATTCAGGCTGCTAAATGTCGTTAATACTGTTTATTATAAACAGAACATTTACTTAAATATTTGTATCTATAAAAAGAATGTATAAACATAAAAAATGTCTTAAAATAATTGTCAGACTTTGTCCATTTCATAATGTGTGACGTCATTTGTTTGCATTTGGATACGCATCAAGCAGATATGAATGTATGAGAGAAAATCATGAAGAATTGTAGTTTAAAAACAGTAAAATTGACCTTGCTAACCGAAACGCTCCTCTGTGACTCAATCAACATATATATATATATATATATATATATATATATATATACACACACACGATTTTGTTAAATAGAATATACAAATTGTGTTTATTTTGAAATATTTTTCTTTAATTGACTGATTGAGTTTCATGTATTAGAATTGAAAGTTTCACAATTCATGTCAGTTTTTCTAGTATTTCATGAATTTGACTTCAATTATTTTCATGAATCAGTCACAGTTTGTTACAATCCTGTAATGACTATGTACCTCAGTTTTCAATTATGATACATTGGTTTTAATTTTTGAATGTGTTCAGTATCATGTGAACATGTTATTTTTTAATTTAAATGTGTGATGTCATGTGAATGCATTTTCTGATGCATTTTGAACATTTAAATACATTTTATATGTTGTTCCTAAATTATAAGTGCATTTTTTAATTACTGATTTTTTAAGTAGCTTCTAAAATTGAAAAAAAAATGATAAATAGATTCTAAAATTTAATCTTTTTTTGCAGCTTTAAGTATCATTGTATTTTCAACATGGAGCTGACTTATATCGTAATTTTATGTTTGCTAAAAATAATAATTAGAAACTATAAAATGTGTTTGGAGGAGGTGCCACACCTGCAATAAACTAAGTAAAATTCATTAATTTTGAGTAAAAGATGGACTCTTCTCCAACCTACCCAATTGAGACCAGGGCAGTATGGAAATTTTATGGTTTTCTAAAATTTCCCAAATTCCAAAGAAGAATTCTTGCTATGTTTATTTAAAATACTATCAAATCTCACAAACATTTATATTTTACCAAATCCAATATTAGGGTCTTGGAATGACTGCATTCCACAAAAAAATGTCATCTGTTTTTGAAACAAAGAAAAGTTATGAAAATCTCATTGAAAAACATGCAATAAATCAATGCCAGAAATTTGCCAATTTCTTCTATAAACCAACCAATACTCAGTGGGGACATCAAGATACAGAGAGAACAAATGACAAGATAGGTGAATCGCAGTTTTAATCCTTTCTTCCTCTTCCAGCTGCTGTTACTCGTCCGAGGTGTCTCCATTTATTACAAATTACTGCTAGAATAATTTTCCTGCTGAAAGGCTACATAGAAAGAGTAATAATTCTTCATTCCTTATATACTTTAAAATTTTTCAATTTCTTGACATTAAACCCATTGTTAGATATCAATAGAGTTTATAGGTTTGTGCCTTGAAATTAGTTTCCAGCAAAGAAGTTAGCATGGCTGTGAGGATTTCACACCTGAAATCTTGGCAGAATAACAGCAACCACTGGGAGAATCCCTATAGAATCTGGTTTCTTCCCATCTTGCTGATGTCAACATGTAATAACTGCCAACTGATAATGCTGAGAATACACACACACACACACACTGAAGTGGGGCCCTAAATGATTAGAAGTGTTGTCTTTTTTTTTAATGGCTGGAAGATAGTCTTTAAAGTTGAATGAAGTTTAGTGCTCAAAGTGGCAACCCACTTGAGTGAAAGGAAAGAAAATAATAAACAAATAAATGAAATAGATCAAGTGGCACTTTGTTGGAAACCAGATGTTTCTGTTTACAGTCTTATATAGAGTCCCAATTAGGACGAGAGAGAGAGATAGAGATAGAGAGATTGTCTGTCCAGCCAGTCACTTAGCTGAAGTAAGAAGAGTTGAAGGGGACCTATATGCCACCTGCCTACTACCAGAGAACTTCATTGAAATAAAAAACAAACTGTTGAAAACTGGATTGTCTTCATTTCTTGTTGTTGATTTCAACTTCCATTACTTGTGAATGTACTGTGAGTCTTTTCCAGTCTTTGTACATACTGGGTGTGTGTGTGTGTGGGAGAGTGAATGAGAAGCGAAACACAACTTTGGGATTGATTTGTCCAATCGGTGAAAGACAGAGAAGGACCTCATTGTATGTTTACAGATAGCACTGGGACAAGCAATGACAAATCAACAAGACCAGATGCAGAGAAGCAGTCCAGTGATGGTATAGGCAGACAGGTTATAGTTTAATATTAATTCTTTTTAGAGAATGACTAAAGCTTTTAGCTGAAAGCTTTAAATAAACTGGCTTGAAACTGTGAATAGGTCCTTCATACTTTCAAATAAAAAAAAAATGATGATTTAAAAAAAATATAATAGGTCCAATTTGTCTATTCTGTTTTAAAAAAAAACATGTATAAATGAACATTTGCATGCACACACACACACATATTTCACAAGCCTGATAGGATTATTGAGGTACCATGTGAACTGCAGCTGTAGCAGCAGTGGGTGTTGTTTTGAATTTGTAACATGTGATATGAACCCTAGGTTAAAAAAAAAAGAAAATATGGAGTCACTCACATGAACTGGTGCCAGTGAATAACCAACACAAGATGAATATTTGTAAATAATTTTATGACAAAAACAACAGAATATGAAAAAGTATGGGATAGCAGATGTAAAATCAATAAAAGTTACTTATCCGATACTGGGTGTCAGTTCAAGCACTCGTGTTTCATGAATTTGTAAGTTCAAATGTTCATTATGGCAAATAGACAGAATCTCTTTAAAATGTCCGCATAAAAGTCGGTACTTCTTCTTTTCCATGGTATAAGTTAGACAACTCTGGAATGGTACAAGTACTTTTTTTCCCCCTCCGGTAATCGAATTACATCCAAGAAGAAATTGGGATGATTTCTCCATGTATAATATTCCTTTATTCGCTATGCATCAAGGAGTTGAATAAATCTACGGCCTTTGCGAATAATATCTTTTTTTTATTCACTACACATGAAATAGTTGAGCAAATCCAGGATCTTCAGGACTAATATTTCCTTATTCCTTGCACAGCAAATAATAGAATAACTTCATAGGTGCATCTCTTATGATCACATGATGAGAATTGATTTTCTCACAATCTATCATGGTCAGAGATTATCGGGAAAAAGTGAAATTACAATACAAATATCCAACATGGTGGTGCATGTCACGTGGGCTTGGGTGACCGACTTTTACTTACTCTGCCAGGAGGTCAATCTGTCTCATTGTCAAGCAACACAGATTCTTTCTGACCATTTTTCAGTCAAGACAAGACTTAGTTAAGACAGTAAAAAAAAAAAAAAAAAAGTAAAGTAAAGAAAAGAAAGAAAGAAAGCATGTCCCTTAATAAATGGGTCATATGTCTGATTCAACATTGAGGGCGATATCACAGTGTGTCTCATTGGAAGTCAGAGGAGCTGTCACCGAAGATGCATGCTGTGTGCAGTGAAAGATGTGCAGCCCATCAAATTGATGGCGCTTGATGCCATGCTGAAAATAGTCTCTCTAGTACTCCAGTGGGCAAACCAAAATGCATCTGTTTGTGTCATGTGTGGTGGGTATTCAAAACGCTCCATTGAAAAAAACCCAGATTACACACAAAAGCTGCAAGTGAAATGCTCATCCGAAGATGGATTGTCTGTAGATGTGACAGTGGTCAGATCAGACTAGACTCGGGCAGAGAGATTGACAAGAGTCCCACTAAAATGGCTACATGTAGTAAAAACCAAAGTCGCATCTATCCGCACTGCATCAGCAGATGCACCAGGTCTCGACCTAATACTGTACCCTGCCAAAATGGACATTCCTGCATACATTATACTTTGTAGAATAAATTCATCCTGTAGTTTTGAAGGCTGATGTCATAGTGGTCATCAGGGAATACACCAGAAGCCAGTCAATTGACGCAAACCCAATATATTGGCTACGAGGTGACATGGAATCGATTTAGAATGAACATTACCCACTATAATGGAATCTACTACCAAATGCTGATTGATTGGCCCGAGCCGATAGGTAGTTTGGCAACCCCAACATCAACAGGGTTCAACAAATTCTTAAAATAGCATTACTTGTAATTTTTCTGTATATTTTATGTTATAGTTTTATCCTTCCCAATAAGCATGCGAGAAAATTGACATTATACTCATTTATCACATATTTTGAAGCTTCAGTTTTGTTTTGAAGAGAATATTTTATAACAATCATATTAAAGTCATGTTTGCTATCCAATCAACCTAGCCAGAAAGATAAAAAGTAATTTCAGTATCTGTCTATATTTAGTCCGAATAATGTAAATAGTGACAAAATAATTTGCATTATCCTCAGATACTTTGACATGGTTCTCTTTCAAATTGATACTTTTTTTTTCTTTCTTTATGGCAAATGATTGTTTTCATGTTTTTTTTTACTTTTTTAGAGTGTTACACTCAGTGAGGTATCATTCCCTGCTTTACTGATGCTAATTTTGGGCCTAATGCATTCTCAGACTGTGTTGGCTCATTTCTCCCATAAGCCAAATAACAGAGATGGCCTCAAATCTTCACGGTAAATCTTTTGCTTGATTCTCGTAGGATTTTGCATTCAGCCATTTTTTTTTCATTTTTGAACAATTGTTTTCTATGAAAAAGAAAGTTAATGTTAATAAGAAAGAAAAATAGAGTTTTTTACAATTTTTAGATAAATGGCTGTTTTTTTTTTCTAGGAGTTGGTAAAACATTGAGACATTATTATTATTTTTTTGTCTGTAATCACTCTGCAAAAAGTTTTCATTTTTATTTCTACTGTTAAATTCAGTTTTCTTTTCTGAAATGTCTGACATTGTCCTCATTTTCATAACTGTCTTTTCCAGTTTTTTTTTCATTAAAAATTGATCAGAAATATTTCTTAATTGTTTTGCTATCCACAACCTGTTTAGCTTTAGAGATAGCATTCGTGATATCATTTAGAGATAGCATTCGTGATATCATTTAGAGATAGCATTCGTGATATCATTTAGAGATAGCATTCGTGATGATATAGTGGAGGGAGTCATTAAAGACAAGACTCACATATGATAGAATTTTGAGCTTGTTTGATTGATTTTCTTCATAACAGTAATTGTTATTCACTGTTAAATATTATTTCATGACCTAAGAAAAGAATTTTAGATTATTTAAATGAGCAGTTTTTTTTTCTTCCCTCAGTGCTTAAAGCATAGTCTGGGAGAGGTTAGCTTCATGACCTAAGAAAAGAATAATAGATTATTTAAATGAGCAGATTTTCTGTCTTTCCTCAGTGCTTGGAAAGTAAATGTGTAGACATGTGCACATGATTTAACTTTACGCTTAAAATGTTCTTTCAGAGACAGCAGGAAAAACTGTCGGAAACGTTCAACAAAAGTAGCAGATCATAAAAATGCTTTTGATGGATCTCGGAAAGGCTCATTTGGCTACAAAACAGAGAAGAAATGTGAACGTTATAAACGGCGAGATTTCAGTAAATCTCGAGACAAACCGGACAGTAAGTGGGAAACTGGAACGCATGCTGATGCTGACAGCAACACTGGTTCTGATGATGAGAAGACATCTGTACATATGCGCCTAAGTCATAGTCAAAGCAGCAGCAGTAGCAGCAAGTGTGACCGTGTTCCTAACAGTGTAAGTCGTGCACAGAGCATTTCAAATAATTGTTCGGCTGGCTTTAGTTCTTGTTCAAAGAAGACAGGTGAGAGAATGGCAATCAACAAAAATATCGAATCTTTTAACCGGACTTGCGTTGTCCTTGGCAACCGCATTTATAGCCGAAAGCTAGATGATGATGATGTCATAGATGGTTGCCATCAATTGAGGTCACAATCTCAAATTCCCCCAGCCCTTTCCACCAGTGCCCAGGAAGCAGATCTCAAAACCAATAAAGTTAGCCAAGATTTGAAAGTAGCCTTCAGCCTCAATGAAAACACGGTGTTACGGAAAAGCCGTAGTTTGGATGATTTACATTCATCATGTGATCTCAGTGACGTTATTAAATGTGACCAAACCAAAAATGGCACCACAGCATTTTCTGTCCTCTGCCACAATTCTCCCAACCAACAATTCCCTAACATTTCCTGTTCCCAATCACATAATAGCAGACAGCATTCATACTCGGTTTCATCCAAAAAGAATCCATTCACACCCCAGCCTTGGAAGGTTGGTTACACAACTCACTGGTCACAAGGCAACTCTGATGAAGACTCAAGCACATCACCAAAAGCTAAAAACTCTGAATTATCAATGTTTAATGACGGCTTGATTACTGAAGGACTAAGACAGCGTCGGGTACAGTCGAAACGATGGAAGAAAAGTGATGACCCAATAAATCTCAGTGCACTCTCATTTGAGGCACCCAGTATAAAAGAAAGTCCACCTCCCAGTTCCTCAGAGGGAGAAACCATGCAGACACCTGATTACAGAAAGGTACTATTAATTAAAATTAATTTTACATTTGTTTATTTTTAGCAAAGATTAATGTAAATGTGTAATAAAAAGAAATCTCTTAATTTAACATTGACAACAATTTTGATGCTTTCAGTTACTAATTGACTCTTAATTATTTACTTCCTTACATCCAAATTTTTGTTTCACTCTTTAAAGACTAAAATATTCTGACAGTCATATTGATGCTCTATACTTTGGTCATCGATTTTGTTTTTCTATACAATACTTATTAAATACTGTATTTGACCACACATAAGAGACGTGTTATTTTATTGCTCTTTTTACACTCTCATAAAAGTCATTTATCTGGTTTAGCCTATACATAATGTCTTTGTTAAATACTAAAACAATAAATAAGGAATTTTTAAATGATTGCATGGTGGGTTCCAAATTCTTTATTTATGAGAAAATCTCAATGACTAAGACAGTGCAGATAACAAAAAAAAGTGGCTGGTAAATAATTAGGAATCAGCACAGTGCTTAAAGCATAGGCTGGGAGAGTTTAGGTTCATGACCTAAGAAAAGAATTTTAGATTATTTAAATGAGCAGATTTTCTTTCTTCCCACAGTGCTTAAAGTATAGTCTGGGAGATTTTGGGTTCATGACCTAAGAAAAGAATTCTAGATTATTTAAATGAGCAGATTTTCTTTCTTCCCACAGTGCTTAAAGCATAGTCTGGGAGATTTTGGGTTCATGACCTAAGAAAAGAATTGTAGATTATTTAAATGAGCAGATTTTCTATCTTTCCTCAGTGCTTAAAATGTGTAGGCTGGGTGAGTCCAGGTTCATGACCTAAGAAAAGAATTCTAGATTATTTAAATGAGCAGATTTTCTTTCTTCCCACAGTGCTTAAAGCATAGTCTGGGAGATTTTGGGTTCATGACCTAAGAAAAGAATTCTAGATTATTTAAATGAGCAGATTTTCTTTCTTCCCACAGTGCTTAAAGTATAGTCTGGGAGATTTTGGGTTCATGACCTAAGAAAAGAATTCTAGATTATTTAAATGAGCAGATTTTCTTACTTCCCACAGTGCTTAAAGCATAGTCTGGGAGATTTTGGGTTCATGACCTAAGAAAAGAATTGTAGATTATTTAAATGAGCAGATTTTCTATCTTTCCTCAGTGCTTAAAATGTGTAGGCTGGGTGAGTCCAGGTTCATGACCTAAGAAAAGAATTCTAGATTATTTAAATGAGCAGATTTTCTATCTTTCCTCAGTGCTTAAAATGTGTAGGCTGGGTGAGTCCAGGTTCATGACCTAAGAAAAGAATTGTAGATTATTTAAATGAGCAAATTTTCTATCTTTCCTCAGTGCTTAAAATGTGTAGGCTGGGTGAGTCCAGGTTCATGACCTAAGAAAAGAATTCTAGATTATTTAAATGAGCAGATTTTCTATCTTTCCTCAGTGCTTAAAATGTGTAGGCTGGGTGAGTCCAGGTTCATGACCTAAGAAAAGAATTCTAGATTATTTAAATGAGCAGATTTTCTATCTTTCCTCAGTGCTTAAAATGTGTAGGCTGGGTGAGTCCAGGTTCATGACCTAAGAAAAGAATTCTAGATTATTTAAATGAGCAGATTTTCTTTCTTCCCACAGTGCTTAAAGCATAGTCTGGGAGATTTTGGGTTCATGACCTAAGAAAAGAATTGTAGATTATTTAAATGAGCAGATTTTCTATCTTTCCTCAGTGCTTAAAATGTGTAGGCTGGGTGAGTCCAGGTTCATGACCTAAGAAAAGAATTCTAGATTATTTAAATGAGCAGATTTTTTTTCTTCCCTCAGTGCTTAAAGCATAGTCTGGGAGAGGTTAGCTTCATGACCTAAGAAAAGAATAATAGATTATTTAAATGGGCAGATTTTCTGTCTTTCCTCAGTGCTTAAAATGTGTAGGCTGGGTGAGTCCAGGTTCATGACCTAAGAAAAGAATTGTAGATTATTTAAATGAGCAGATTTTCTTTCTTCCCACAGTGCTTAAAGCATAGTCTGGGAGATTTTGGGTTCATGACCTAAGAAAAGAATTGTAGATTATTTAAATGAGCAGATTTTCTATCTTTCCTCAGTGCTTAAAATGTGTAGGCTGGGTGAGTCCAGGTTCATGACCTAAGAAAAGAATTGTAGATTATTTAAATGAGCAGATTTTCTTTCTTCCCACAGTGCTTAAAGCATAGTCTGGGAGATTTTGGGTTCATGACCTAAGAAAAGAATTCTAGATTATTTAAATGAGCAGATTTTTTTTCTTCCCTCAGTGCTTAAAGCATAGTCTGGGAGAGGTTAGCTTCATGACCTAAGAAAAGAATAATAGATTATTTAAATGGGCAGATTTTCTGTCTTTCCTCAGTGCTTAAAATGTGTAGGCTGGGTGAGTCCAGGTTCATGACCTAAGAAAAGAATTGTAGATTATTTAAATGAGCAGATTTTCTATCTTTCCTCAGTGCTTAAAATGTGTAGGCTGGGTGAGTCCAGGTTCATGACCTAAGAAAAGAATTGTAGATTATTTAAATGAGCAGATTTTCTGTCTTTCCTCAGTGCTTAAAATGTGTAGGCTGGGTGAGTCCATGTTCATGACCTAAGAAAAGAATTTTAGATTATTTAAATGAGCTGATTTTCATTCTTCTACATTACTTACATTTAACTCTATTATCAATTCATTGTTTTGCAAATAAAAATGATAATGTTCAATATCTGGAAAATCAGAAAAAAAATGCTTGATCATTTCCAGGAATTTATAATTTAATGGCATTAAGTAATCTTACTAGTTTTAAAGTTACATTTTATTGCCTTTTAAAATTTTTTTTTAATTGATTTTGATTCTATTTTTCTTGCCTAACTTAACAAAACAAACTGTCTCCTATTTCAGCCAATGATCAGCTCCGAAGAGTGGGATGATCGCATGCACTCGGACATTGTGACATCCAGTTTTGAAACGAGCAGTTGCACTTCTGAGACTGAAATGTCCACAATGCAGTCAAAGTCTCAAGTTGAAGATCTCCACAGCCCAGGATGGAATTTAAATAACTTGAATGTCATCAATCTACTCCAGCCAGTATAAAACCTTTTTTTTTTTTTTTAACTTTTTTTCTTCCTTTCTATTTTGCTATTTCATATCTACACATTTTTCCCCCCCCTCTTCTCGTCTCATGTAAACAATATATAAGGGATGAAGGCAACTTTGAAAAACTTCTGAGTAATAAATATTTGATAAACAAATAAGTAACAGTCTTCAGAAAATGATGTGAATAAATATCAAATTTGGAATAAAATAACTTACAACTTTTTGATAATCCCTTAACAGTTCAGATTTTTCGACCTACTGTTTGGTTTTCGAGCTTTTTTCTTTTAATAAATTAAAATTGTATAGGAATCACATGAATATATTGTTGTTGTTTTTTTTAAACACATTTTCTTTTTTATAAACATACAGTCTATAAGTTATTTCCAAATACATGTTAAACATCTATAAATTGTCAAATTTAATCTTGTATAAAATATATATCTATATTTTTAGAATTCTTCCTAGTAAATTGAGAATTTTCCCATTTTATAACTACTATAAAAATTCCACATTTAGCTGATAAATAGCTAAAATTGTAATCATGGATGTTGGCACTGATCTCTTCAAATTGGTGTTGTAGAGTGTGAGAAATTCAGGATAGACTTGTTCTTGCTCTAAAATTTAACAGACTATCCAATGTTTATCACTGGGTCCAATAAACTATGAAAAGCAACTATGTTTGGAATAGTCCATTAATTGGTTAATGAAATTCTAAAGAATTTTTTTTTTTTTTTATAGTTGCCTTCATCCTTTTTATGTCTATTAAGAAAGGTTTTCAGAGATAATAGACTTGTCTGGATGCTTAGTGAAATGTTGTTCATGATTATTGTGGAATTTTATCCGTTTTAAAAAAATTGTTGTCCTTCACTTGTTCAATAAATACGTTAATTAAAAAAAAAAAAATAGTAACAGTCAAATGCAACAAATTATGCAACACTTATTTCGATTAACCACATCACTTAGAACAATTACTTCGCTACTTATGTAAATCAAACCAAGTCTTACTTGGCAATAGTATAAATGACATACAGTGCCACGCAAAAGTTTACAACACATTACAAAAAATGTTTCTTTATGTATTCTTGGAAACATGATCAGTTATTCATCCTTGTGAAAGAGAATCCCCATGGTGTGTCATACACTATGTTCTGTTTATAAAAATGGTATAACATGGAAAGATGTGGGTTTCCTCAGTGAAACATAACATTAATTTTCTATGTGCGCTTTGTATGTTTATCCAATTGAATCAGAGTCTGGTTTGTTTCTGCATTTCTGTCTCTTTATGTGTATACATGTAATTCATAATTTTTTTATGGAATTACTTTTCCTTGCCTCATTCATGTCATTATTTTGTGAATTTTCAGCCCAGTAATTCTTCCACTGGTCACAGCAGTCATATCCCCCCTCCTGACAAGGGTAAGTTCAAGGTTATTTCATCTTTAAGTCATGACATTTTTTTTTCTTATATTAACAAGTGAATCAAATCTATTGACAATTTTAAATTAAAAAAAAAAAATCCAGAGAATCTAATTTTTAAAAAAAATAATCATTTTGAAGCTCTTTTTATTTTTATAATTCCTGATTACTTGTAGTGGAAACTGAAACTGATTTTGGAGTTTATATGTTCACTTTTGAAAAGATTGAAAGAAAAGATTACCCTCAGTGATGTCATGCTTAGAACCATGTGGGGAACAGTCCCGTAAAAGCAAGCAAGCCAGAGTGGTTTGCATCTGGTGCAAAGGAAAATAAGGGTCTTACTTCAATGTGCAGCACGTGCCATCGACAAGTTTGTTCCTTAAAAATGGCATTACTCTCCCGTCTAGCCATTTCAGCAGTATGTGTGGTAATGAGGGTTTTGTACAGTTTGGCATGCAAACCACCACTAGTTCTCATACCGCTTTCAAACCACCAACCTATTCTTGCACCTCTTTCAAACTACCATGCAATTCTCACACCCACTTCCAGAATTGATGAAAAACAATATTGATCTCATATGTAATAACAAAACCATTGTTTCTTTTAATCGTTATTCATATAACTGACAATAAAATAATGCATTACAAAAACACAGATTACTTTCATATTAGCAAAAATTACACTATTATGATGGTAGCAATTGGTAAAATTTCTACAATGTAAACTTTTATGTCAGATCACCAAACACTAGACTAGAGTTTCCTTAATAAACCAACTCTGATGATTCAGTATCCTCACACCTCTAGGAATGATATCGTACCCCTGAAGGGTTTAGGCACCCTTAGTTAAGAACCACTGCCATAAAGTGACAGCTTTATTGACCAAACACAGCAGTAAATGAGCACAAGTGCAATTGTCTAGACATTGTCTGTCCCAGTATTTACAAACACATATATATATATATATATATATATATATATATATATATGGTGAAAAGGTAGAACGTTGAAGGCAAGCAGAAAAGAACATTGGCAGACCAATTACAGGTTCACATATAAATTAAAAGAAAGTGTAATTACAGAAAAAAAGCCCCCAAATCACAACTACCGTTCAGGTCAAAATTACGCAACTGTGAAAAAAATGAGCAGAAGCTGAAATAAATTGAAGATATGAATAGTCATTTTAGTGTTTTCAAGCAACAAATTGCAGTGTTGAACTGAACGAAATCAAGTTTGTTTTTTTAAAAAAATAAAGCAGTTAAACTGCACCTTGTCATTAAATGTAATGAGTGATATAATGTCTGCTGCAGTGTGGTGACACAAGACTTGGTGAGGAGAGTCTTGAGAATGAAGTTAGGATGGGTAACTAAATGAGAACAAGTATAATTAATATTTATCTTGGAAATAAAGCAGATTATAGAATGCTTAAAAAGTTTTCAGGTTTCTCAAGTTCTTATTTTGCTCATATAAATTTAAAAAAAAAACATTCATTCGGTATTTACACAAATTTTGTTTTCTGCAATTGTTACTACCACTGTTTGTCCTTAGCTGCTATAGTTGAAAATATTTTTTTACTTCCAACAAAAGATAAATATTTGAATCTGGTGGAATGAATTGATTGCCATCACTTGTACATGACCAAAGTCTAGGCCACTTCAAACATTGACACTTTAACACAAAGTAAATGCTCAGCCTGCAGTACTAAGATAAGGCAGAATAGCATTGGTGATTATTTTAATATTTTTGTGATTAATGACACTTTATTCTGTAAGTAGTTCCTGTTGGAATCAATTTGTCCCTGGCAGTTTCCTCAACATGCCTGTAATGGTTCTAGCTTTTCTTAGTTTTATTTGTGTATTCTCTCCACAAATGAAATATTTAATCAAAGAGGTTTGAAGTATAAAGAACAACATTTAAATACATTCACTACATGCTTAAGTTAGGCCCTGTTTTGATGGAAAAATAACATGGTATCTAAACTTGTATAAAAGTCAGTTTTATCATCATAATTGTGCCATTTGTAAGAAACAATATTGGAGAAAAAAATCTAATATAAAAATATCATAGAACTGGCAATATTTGTATTTGGAAAGTTATTTAAACTGTGTGACATAATACTATTTAATCAGTCAATTCCCACCACTTGAGAATGGGGTGATTTGACTGATTAAAAAAAACTTATTTAATTTTAAGAAATTTCAATAAAATTAATTTTGGAAACTAAAAATATACATTTGTATAAGTCCTCAAAGAAATGAAAAGGAAGGTTGAAATTAAATTTTGAAATTTTATTTCAAACTTCAATTGGAGATATAAAAAAATATAACTTTAATTTAAAAATAGAAATTAGACAAATCAGAATTTTTTGAATATTTAAATATACTGTCTTTTTAATATTTTCTTTGAGTGCTTCTGAAATGTCATTAAATTATTCTTCTGTAATAAATTAGAAATGTAACGTTTAACAAGATTCAATGAATTAAAGATTTTTAAGTAGAAAATTGCCATTTTTTTATATATAGAAATTAATTAGCATGTATAGAAGAAAAGAAAATAATTAAAATATTTCCTTTGGCTACCCTTAGTACTTTTTAGCATACAGGCAGGGTTTTGCCATTTTTAGTCATTTATATTTCAACTGTTCCATGAGAAGCTGAATATAAGCAGATTTTCATCAATCATGGCATAATCGAGGTAATTTTGCATGGCATAAAAAAATCTTTAAAATTTGCTCAGTATACAGGAATATTTTTATTAATAACAAAATTTAGGCTTTTTCTTTTTGTAACATCTAGAACCAATCTTTAAGCTTCAAAGATTTTTAAATTGTTGCAATATATTTAAATTTTAAATCCCTGGCAATGAACTATTTTGTATATCAAATACCCGACTGTTTTATCTATGAATCAAATGTACATTATTTTCAAGTTTTTCTTTCTTCATGACAAAATTAATTTTTTTACAATGCCCACAATAAACTGAATACAGCAAGGATTTAAGAAAGAGCAACAAACTTAATGCTGTTATTTACTACAATTGAATACATTTTGTTTTCATTTTTTTCTTTTTAGTTAGCTGTGTCATCTGGGAAGGCAATGAGTGTCAGAAAGTTGACTTGACTGCCCTGCATATCAGCTGGGTGATCATAGACAAGGTTGACCAGATTCCAGACAGCTCTGATTATATTTACATTGGCATATTTTTCTCTCTTGTCATGGGATTAATGCCTCCTTTATTTCGAATTTACAATTGCAAAGAATTTTTCACTGTGCTCTCCACAGATGGCTTTTTAGCTGCCTTGCTCGGAATTGGCAACAGTGGATGGAAGTAAGTAGTCAGCCATATTGCATTATGATTTACTTTTGCTATTTACATATTCCGCTGTTTGCATGTAGTGTGTATTTAAAAAGATTTCACCTATATTGTTTATCTTTCATCAACAACCTTCTTGATGTCATCAGTTCCCAACTTGGTATTTATGCCGGTGACACGCTCATCTAGTTCTGTTTTAATAGTAAATTCAGTCGGTCTGAAAAAGTAAAACTGTCAGCTGCTCTTGAAAATGACCTCCAATCAGTTGTTAACAGGGGCAAGAAATGGATTGTAAATTTGAATGCCTCCAAAACGAAACTGCCCTCCTTTAATCATATCATAGAGAACCATTTGTGCCCTCCATCAGCATGGCTGATGCTAACTTCCAGAAGAGCAACTCATTATGCCCTCCCAGGATTTTTACTGATATCAAGTGAAGTGACTACACTAAGTCTGCTACTAAGTCTGGCTCACTGTATCATGTCAAACATCTTGCACATTTATAAATCTATCACTTCTTCATGCATTGAATATGACTGCCATATCTGGTCTGGTGCTCCAGCTATATACCTTGAGATTCTTCACATAATCCAAAAACATATTTGCAATTTAATCCTGTAATTGACCTTTCTCTCCACTAAAATCTTCTCATTCTCTTCCATTCCCAGTAACCCATGTGTCTTAGTGGCATTATTGCCTTCCATGGGGGAAAATGATTCAAACCTATATCCTATTGCAGTAAAAAAAAAAAAAAACCTTGGGTTAAGATATTTACAAGGATGTGTCAATAAGTCTATAGCTGGATACATAGTTATTAGCTGAAATTTGATATGAAATTGTACGGATCTATGTAATTAATATTCACTACTCATTATGTTGAAAAATAAATAATGTTTTCCTCTATGCTGACAAAGGCCTTTCACTACGTTCTGAAATGTTTTATATATCAAGAACATTATTGGGGAAATTGTATGACAAAATAGGGCTTCATCGATCTAAATTTGTTATATTGGTATGACTACACATTCACACAAACAACGGGTGCTAGGAGTTTTAGAATTGTTTTTATTTTTTTATTATCTAGCCTAATTCATTTAGAGTTTTTTTTTTCATCACTTTTGTTATTAGACATTCTCCCACATTGTGGTAATAGAAGATTTACCAGGAATGGTGAAATGTTGTAAGGGCCAGGGTGCAAATTTACCGTGGGTGACCTTGCGATCAACCCCCTCTCTTGACATCATAGTGAATTATTTTCTCCTTTGATCAGAGGAGCATTTTTTATGTCAAAATTGTGGTCAGTCTCGTTATGGTGAACAATCAAAGCATTTTACATATTGTTTTGTAAAATATCCCTTTTGTGTTCATAAATCTTTAATTTAGATTCCTTGAAGGTTCTCCTATGTATTTTCTCGACAATTGCAGGCGCAATGGCGTGAAACTGCTTCTTCAGGCTTTAGCTTATTGTTCGTTTTGTTTAGTATTGACTAAGTCTTTTATTGTTTTAGATGTAATAGTAATGACTTTTATGTTGAGTTTAGACAGATACTTTTTGATTGTAGATGTGTGATAGTTTGTTGGTAGGATAGTGAGTGTGGTTGTAGTATATCCTATGTAAGAGGTTTTGTGTTTTCTTTCTTTCTTTTTTTATTTATTTATTTACAGAGAAACATTCTCTGAGCAGGTAAGTACTTTTCTTCTGAAATGAACTTCAGACAAGTTCTGATAGAAATTCCTCCTAGTCTGAAAAGTAATATTTGTAATTTGTAAAAATTGATCAGTAAAATTAATCAACACAAAATGTTTTTAATATTGCCTTAAAAAACATTTGCTGCTTAAATACACAGAATATATATATATATATATATATATATATATATATATATATATATATATTTTTGAATTGGACATAGTCCGACAATTTATTTAAAGACATTTATAATATGTTTAACGTTCTTTTTATAGATACAAGTATTTAAGCAAATGCTCTGTTTTATAATAAACAGTATTAAATAACATTTACCGGCCTGAATGTCCGAGAAATTTTCATGTCGGAGAACGAAAATTTCTATGAAAATTTCTCGGACATTCAGGCCGGTAAATGTTATTTAATACTGTTTATTATAAAACAGAGCATTTGCTTAAATACTTGTATCTATAAAAAGAACGTTAAACATATTATAAATGTCTTTAAATATATATATATATATATATATATATATATACATACACACACACACACAGAGGGTGCGATGGATAAATTGACGTCTAAATTACACAAAAAAGAAAATAACACTGATATCTTATTTTTCACAAATATTTTTACCAAAATTACACAAAAATATCTTGAAATACTAAAGAGTAAATATATTCAATAAAATCACCATTGGCTTCAGAATCTCCTGCAACTCTTCTGGATGGTTTCCTTATTTAAATTGGTGAATGCTGTCATAATCCTTGACTTCCGTTCATCTTAGGTGTTGCAAAGAGTTTTGTTCATCTCTTGTTCAGCTGTGCCCCACACATAATAACCAAGGGGTTTGCAGTCTGGGAAGTTAGGTGGCCAGATATAAGAGGTGATGCAGAAATTGTCTGGCAGCCATGACTGGGTGCTCCTGCTTGTGTGGCATGGTGCACAATCCTGTTGCCAGACATAGGGTCTTCCAGCAGCCAACCCTCTTCACCCAAGGCAGCAGTACCTCCTCAAGGCGCTTGATACAGGCCTCCATGTTGAGTTTGAGTCCCTGTGGGAAAATGAATGGAGGCATAACGTTGGCATCACTAGTGATCACTCCAAAAACCTTCGTAATCACCATTAGACTCCTCCAATTTTTTTCAAAATCTTTTGCACTATCCTCAGATTGACACCCAAACACTCTGAAATGTTCATATTAGAGCTTCTGGCACAGATACCAAGCAGGACAGCATGCTATTTCCAAATTTCTGGCGGAGTGAATTGCGTCATGGTGCTCTTTTTCTCACAGATGGTGCCCAACTGACCCTACTATACTGTGCAATTGATAAAATCAAAAACAAGCAATGTGCATATGTAAAAATTTCAACATGCACTACTTGACATTCTCTAAGAAAAAATAAACAATATTTGTATTGTGCAATCTTATTTCAATAATTTATAATAACCGTAAACTTCAACTTCTTATCAGAGCTTCTAAAATAGTCATTGATTTATTTATCCTCATGTCATTATTAGATATCAGGAGTCATGAGTTCAATTCTTATGCTGGGCTATAATGATTTGTTGTTTCATGCATGAATCTGATGGGATCAGCTGAAATGTGATGGGGAGAAAAGCAACAACAAAGTGACTGGTTTATATCGATTGTCAAGTCATTGAACATTTTGTCAATACAACAAAATTGTAAGTGAGACTACATAATGGCTTTAAATGAACTAACACAACTTTCTAAGGTTGTCCAAGTTTGATTTATTTTTGCTACATTATTTTTTTTATTTTTGCAGAATAAATTTGATCATGCTTAATGCTGTACTTCAACGCCTATGTCTCAGTGTCCTTTTCTTCTTCTTGCTCTCCGTGGCTGATCGCACGTTCAAACAGGTGAGTTATCTGCCCTTGATACTCCACAGAGCATACACTGCTGCTGATGTCAGCCTGTCTATCCATGAATTTTCATATTGCTATTTAATTTTAAAGATATATGCAGCAAAAATTCACGCACACACACACACGCACGCACGCACACGCACGTGAATAAAGGCGAAAGGAAAACTTCTCTTTGCGTATACACATTTCTTCCTCTGATGGATTTTATCAAGTCGTTTTATTCATTTTGCATTTTGCTTTAATAAAAGTCAAGCAGAGAACAAAGCATGTAAGCAAAGATAAATTTTCCTTTTGTCTTTATTCAAATTTTGTCTTTTTACAGATATATTTGTAGTTATGTCTGAATTTTGGCATAAATACATACATGTTTTACACTCACACTATTATATTTATATACTATATGTTTTTATACATACACATACAAAGTGGACATTGGGGTCAACATCGAGTAGCCACAGTCTGTTTCATACTTAAACCTAATCGTTAGGTCAGATGGCCTGACGATTGCATTCATGCATGATACTGTCACTGCTGGGTGTTGACGTCAATGACTTTTTTTATAATTACGTATACTATATCCCTGATATTAAGCACTAACTCATAAATATAGCATACCATAAAACTATATTTTTATTTTGTGTGTGTGTGTGTGTGTGTATGTATATATATATATATATATGTGTGTGTGTAAATGTGTCTATATATATGTGTGTGTATGTAAATGTGTCTCTCTCATATATATATGTGTCTATATATATGTGTGTGTATGTAAATGTGTCTCTCTCATATATATATATATATATAGTGTGTGTGTGTGTATGTAAAATGTGTGCATATATATATGTATATAAAATGTGAGTATATATGTATGTAAAATGTGTGCATATATATATATATATATATATGCATGGTACTTATTGGAAAGTGCTCAATATCAATGATAGAGCTAACATATTTAGTTAAAAACACCGATAAATGCAACCATATATAAATCCAAAATTTAAAAATTAAACACTTTGTCTGATGATCACAAATAGCATGAAACCCAGGGTCACAAACTCACATCAATCCAACTATAATATATATATATATATATATATATATATATATATAATGTGTGTGTGTAAATGACAACATGGAAAACTGTATTGTAATGTATTTTGGAATGAATATTTTCAGACAACATACTTATTGATGAGCTCAATCCTATATATATATATATATATATATATATATATATATATGCAGAAATATAGTCTTAAAGTGTGCTATATTTATGGGGTAAAGTGCTCAATATCAGAGATAGAGCGTGTGTAAATATAAAAGTGGGCATGGGAGTCAGCACTTAGAGGCGACAGTCTGTTTCATGCTAGTGCAATCGTCTATATATATATATATATATATATATAAAAAAAAATAAATATCTCTATACAAAAGCATGTGTCTCATAGACTTTTGGAGGTGGTCACTGTTGTTTTTCAGTCTGTTTTAACTTAAGTAGATGAGAAATTTGTTCCACTAGATAGACCTTTGTGTTTGCGTGTATACAGTCAATTTTGTGCAGTAAGATATTTTTCAGAAAATGTTATTTTCAAAATGATTGATTAGCCTTGTTGTAATCTGATCTCCCTCGGCTGATTTAGCTGTGTTACTTGACAATCCACCTCATCTTGCCGATACATTAAGAAGTCATTCTTTTGTGTCTGGTAATTTCATTTCTTATATTAGCCTTTTTTTTGTTCAGTTAATATTCATGTCTGTTTAATGAAATGGCTATAAAATGCTTTAATGTGCTTCTCAGGTTTCCTACAGATTACAGCCTCATTCAAATACCAGAGATTGGCCTAATTGTTTAACGTTAACTTGGCTTTTTGTTTGTCTGTTCTTTTAAGCAGACAGGTAAATATTAGCATTAATTCAATTGATTTCTATTTCCTGTAAAAAATGTTTATTACTTTTTTGCAGAGATTATTGTATGCCAAGTATTTTTCCTATTTGACATCATCACGGGGAGCACGTAAGTTTGACCTGCCACACTTCCGGTTGAACAAGGTCCGCAATATAAAAACCTGGCTGTCACTACGATCATACCTGAAGGTTTGTAGCTCTTTAACCAAATATGCAACGTGTTACTTGGTTAAAAATAGTCTTGCTAAAATAGTGCTCGATGGCAGAGAGTCTGAATATTTTTATACTTTCTTAAAACATTCACAATATGAGGAGTGCTGCAAATGAAAAAAACTACAAATTGAACTTTTGCTGTTATTAATGGAAGTTTAAACTGAAGATGTGGGAGGTAACGTGATTTGGAATTTTCTTTGCATGCTCAAATGCTTAATTTGTGTGCAGGAAAGTTATTTCTAACTATAAAAAAGACTTTTTCTTTCTAAGCAGTTTACTTTTTATAAAGTTTGCAATATTCAAATTGAAACATTTTAAAACCATTCATTTAGCATAAAACTTGGCAACTCTAATTAACACTTTTGTTTACTAAAAATATTTTATTTTTATTAATTTTAATTTTACCTTTTGTGTTATAAAATGCATTATAAAAAATATTCTTGTCATATATAATGTTGTTATTATTATTTGGTCATATATGATATTATTGCTGATGAATTTGAAGTTTTACTGTACTTAGATTTGTCACCAAGTTATTCTAATTAATTTAATCTGGTGTGTATTTATATATATACATATGATGAAAATGTGGAAAAGACAAAGCAAAATCTGAATATGTGAGTTTACTGTTTCTTATTTTGTTTTTTGTTTTGCTGTTAACGTCAGACGTTTCGGTCTAATAGACATCTGACGTTGACAGCAAAACAAAATAAAAAACAGTAAACTCACATATTCGGATTTTGCTTTGTCTTTTCCACATTTTCATCATACCATCGGATCTACATCCACATATTTGCTTACATTATATATATATATATATATATATATATATATATATATCCATCCAAATGAGAGAAAGAACAGATGGAGTAGAAATCCACTGTTTGTAGTATTTACTTTTTAAAAAAGTGCTCAATACAAAGTAGAGCAAAATATTATATTTTTATTATAAGAGATTATAATAAAAATATGTTGAAATCACTAGACAAAAGCTTTCATGTCTCAATACTTTGATTGTACTTCTTCAGGTGATGATAGGTAACTGGTGATCAAATGATTTTTAAGGAAATTTAAGAACAAAGTGTTACCTCTTTTCCAAGAGTTAAAGGCGGTGGTGGGGGAGAGGACAGCAGGTCAAAATAGATGGGTATGTCTTGATTAACCGATTAAATATCAGATCTATGCTAAATAGGAAAGTAAGCTCTGAGGATGGAGGTGGGTGAATTATTTTTTTATGTCACGATAAACCAGGACATAGACATGTCATCATTCACAATTGCAGAAAATATGCCAGCGACATATGTATCGTGATTCTAACACAAATATGACGTGTTCAATTTGTTGAAGGGAGGGGTGGGTTAATCAGACGTGAATTTATATTTTTAAGGTAAAAGATAAACTGTATTAGCAGTTTACAATTAATTCACTGACACAGTTTATTTTTTTACCTTAAAATGTCGTTAAATTTAATAAAACAAAAAGCTATGTATTACCATTTCTTATAGCCATAATTTATAATTTATGTAATATAATGGTCCACCCTCTACAGATAATTACCTTATTTTGTTCAGCTTAAATACTGATATATATTGGCATCTAGTTAGTATTATTAATATCATATATAGATGTTCCACATTTTTAATTTTTTATACAAGCCCCTTTAAGAAGTTTCCTGAATATAAAAAAATTAAAAAAAAAAAAATGTTTTTTCTGTTAACTTTATGTCTGATTAAACTGCCCCTCCCTTCAACAAATTGAACATTTGTCTTAGAATCACGATACATTTGTCGCTAGCATATTTTCCGCAATCGTTAATGATGATATGTCTCTGTCCCGGTTTATCGTGACATAAAATAATAACTTGCCCACCTCCACCCTCTGACCTTACTTTTCTATTTAGCATAGATCTGACATTTAATTGGTTAATCAAGATGTACCAACAAGTCTATTTTTAATTCTGACCTAATGTTCCCCCCACCTTTAACTTTTCGGAAAAGTTAAAAAAAAGTCTTAATCTCCTTAAAAATCATTTAATCACCAGTTACTTACTATCGTCTGAAGAAGTAAAATCATAGTATTGAAACATGAAATCTTTTGTGTAGCAATTTGAAAATGTTTTTATTATAATCTCTTATAATAAAAATATGATATATATAGCATGCAGAACCTTTCTGATTTAATGTTGAAAAATATTCAAATGCCTTATAGCATTTATTTGAGAGATTTTTGTGCAAATAACAAAATGCTCTCTTCTGTTTCTCACATGGTAGAAATAATTATAAGTCACCACTTAAATATGACTTGTAAATTAAAAATAATGATCAAAGTGTATTAACCTACTTTGTTTTTTTATATATAGTAATCAAATTCGGAAGATTTTTAATACTTTTGACTCAGCCTATGAACTTCAGAAACAACAGATGCTTCCAATGGAGAAACCGTGACATTAAATGAAAGTGAATCAGTAGTGAGAGCAAAAACAGGAAAATCAGTCACTAATATCTCAACCGACTTTGCTATATACTTCATTTCAGTATGCTCCCACCTACACTGGCTTCAAAATCTACAATCACCAATTGTCATGGTGTTTCGCTTTCCATCCAGTCTTCAACTCCAAAGTTCTTTACAAAAACACAAACATTAACTCTAAATTCATACAAAGGGTATTAATTCTTTGTCTTTAGTCCTATATATATATATATATATATATATATATATATATCATCCCCCCACACACACACGCACCCACTTGAAGTGGGTGCGTGATGGTATATTTAGTTTTAGTACATAAAAATGTCTGAACTAAATGTCATTAGGAGAATCACCATTTGTTGAATGTGGAGTCGTGTTGACTAGTTTTGTCCTTTTCCCATCTACTTCTATTTTTTGAGCGTGCAAATCTTTTCCTTCAGAGCTGTTAATATATTTTAAGGTACTTTTGAAATTCATCAACAATTTGCGCTCTTTATTAATGAAAACGTGAAACATTATCACAGGCAGACCATAAATAGTGAATATTCTTCTCACTTCGCTTTCTGCCGTGACTGTAGATGGCTTCATGGCACGCACTTCAGTCCAACAATAATCAAGAACATATGTGACTTGAATTGACCAGCAAAATCCACATGTACTTTTTCCTATGGTTGACTTGGATAGTCGAAACCATGAATTTTATTAGGACTGAGCCTGAATATATACTTCATAAGCCTTACATGATCATAACAAAATATATGGTTTGGCCATTACACATAGCATTGATGGAGCGCTTACAATACCTTCAACTTCAATCTGGGAAATATGACCCCCTGACTTTCTTTGGCTCATTAAAGTATGATTTTATTTCACTAATCAGAAAATGCCATTTGTCGTCAGTTACCCTACTCACTACAGGATCCTTTCTAATCCCCGAATGTATAAAGGGGAATTAACTGATTCTGTTAATCTCTATTGAAATTGAACAATCCTTTACTAAGGCAATCAGTGATACTGTTGGGGTATGAAGATCAAGGACTGAATGATATTCATTTATATGTGTTTTACTCATCACTGTTAGTTCATTCACATCTCTCCTCTGAACATTTTAGTTACAGCACAGTTTGCAGTTCTCTTTCAATGCCTGTTTGGTTCTTGAAGTTGGTTCATATTTCCAACCTCTACTAAAAAAACAAGGTATTAAAACTTCAGTTCGAGCCTGAATTTTAAATGTTAATTTTCAAGATTAGCACAGCATAATTGTTCTGATGTCATTTTCTGGCCTTGTACCAGACTAAGCTGAGTCAATATCAGTGATGCTTTTTTTTTTTCCTTTAAAGAAGAAAATAGAAACAAAATTGAGAATATCACTTTAAAAAGTTTGTTCACTGAAAAATGAAAACCTTTAACAATGTAATTTTTAATTACTCAAGTCTGTATCTAGAATCTCTTGAAAAATCATTTTTATGTTGGTGTTGCTTTTAAGGTTTATTAATCTAATTATTTGTTAACACAAAAAAAGATTTTTCTCTTTGATCATTTATCAAGGAGGCAAAATGCGTGTACATGAAGTATGACAAATACATTTTGCTTTAATCTATTTCAGAAACGAGGTCCCCAGCGATCAGTTGATGTAATTGTGTCTGCATCTTTTCTCTTAACGATTATTTCTGTGACATTAATGTGTTTACAGGTCAGTAAATAGTATTCTCTTGTATTTCTTTGATGTTTCTACATACATTTATATAATCTGTCCAAAATAAATATAGAAATCTTTTGGAACACACAAAATGATGTTTCTACATTTACTTTACTAAATGAGAAGCCATTTTAGACTTTGTAATCTGACAGACAAGTCATTTCGGGCTTTTCTTATTTGGTTGCAGAATGACTTTTTGTTTGCCATTCATGTCAATTTACAGTAGATTTTATTGTGAAGTTTTTAATCAGAGTGAAATTTTGACCCCATGGTAGGCTTATTATTTTTCAATATGCTGAAATGCTAATGCTAAAAAAAAAAAAAGAGATAAAAAAAATTGTGAAAGTGAATTTAATTATCGAATGATGGTTATGGATTCTGAGACAAGAAAATTGTTTTCTTGTTAGGAGACTGCTAAACAATTTGCATAATTTGCAGTGTAAGCCCCGTGCTCAATTCTAATAAAAATTTCCTTTTAGGTGTAAATTTACATGCTTAATTCAAAATTAACATTAAAAGTTTGTGGAAATATACCGTTTTGGAGTTATCGACAATAAAAGTTCAGACTCATTTGCATTGGGTCTGTCCACCTTTACAGGTGTTGTTTATGTACGTTTGCCTTGAGTAGTCATGCATGGAAGCTTACTTAGTTAACAACCTTTTTTCTGATCTTAATCGTCTCAATTACTGCGCAAAACCAAAAGAAGTCTTTAGACACTTTATAATAAATAAATAATAAAACTAAATAAATAATAAAACAAATAATAATAAAACAAATAATAATTAAATAAATAAAACAAATTAAATAATAAAACAAATAATAATTAAATAAATAATAAAACAAATTGTAATACTAATCTTATTTTATGTTTTTGAAAACTCCAAAATTTAATAAAAAATACAAACTTTGACGCTTAAATTTCTTATTATTTCCTTTCTAGCATTTTTATTTTTTGTAAATCATGCTCTTTTTAAATTTTGCACAAATTTTGTGCATTGCGTGTGCATTAATCAAGACAAGTGAATGACTATTTGAGGCAAATGTGTGTAAACAGCGCCAGTAATTGCTGCCATGCTGTAGCCACAAGATGAATGAGTCTGAACTTTTATTGTTGATAACTTCAAAAGGGTAGATTTCTGCAAACCTTTACTGTTATTTTCGAATTAAACATGTAAATTTACACCTAAATGAATTTTTCGTTAGAATTGAGTGCAGGGCTTACACTGCTAATTACCCAACAATCTCAGGTTGGTTTTGACAAAGATTTGAATGTTGTTTGTATGCAAAAACCTTGATGAAAATAGTTGGGTCTATTACATTATTTACTTTATTTGTCAGCAAATATGATAAACTTGATGGGTTTCAGCTCTTAGTAAGAAAATTCCCAAATGCTAAAACAAGTTCTTAAAGTTCCACATACAGTATACTTGTGAACCTTTTCAACTCAAGAAAAATAGAGGTGACGTCACATACCTCATGCATTCACAAAGTGCCAGGTCCAAAACTTGCTTTGTTGTCAGATTGGTAGAAAGTAATAGATATCAACAGAGATTACAGAAAATGTCTGGAGAATTATAAATGCAACAGAATGAGAAATGATTCTATACAAGGTGTCAAGGAGAAAAGTTTGTGTTTTACAATGCTTGAAAATCTTTCATTCATGACACTTCACTAATTATCCTAATTAATTGTCAGTTTTCTGGTGAAAGTCAAATAGTACATGGCCATTGATTTTTATATTACGCTTGAATTCATTTGTTCAGTTTTTAAATACGGTTTCCTCTTTCACTAATTTGTTTGTTGAATTTCCAGTATAACTGATAAACATCTAAAAAATTTAAAAGTGACAAATTTTTGTTTCTGTTTATTCTATAGGTCCATTTTTTTTTTTATTCAGTCCTTGTATTTATACAATACACAAACAGAAAAATATTTTTCATTTAAAAATATTGACATTTTGCAGCTACTGAAAGACTCTGACACGTATCTGGACTATCTTTGTAATTGGGAATTACTTGCCTGGTCCCTGGCCCTTGGTGTATACATCCTTCGGTTTATGACCCTAGGGCTGAAAATTAACCAGAAATACCGCAATTTATCAGTGCTTATCACAGAACAGGTAAGAAAGTTGTACTTGCTTGATCTTAGATTTACTGTTCTAAATTATCCATTTTTTTTTCCAGATCTTGCTGCTTTTTCAAATCTCTGTTCTCTTGTTGAGTTTTGGTTCTTTACAAAAATGTCTTCACTGCTGTTTATAAACTTTTGTATATAAACTTCAAAATTCACTTTTATAATCTTTTCTTTTTACTCTTAGGATAAGATGAAAATTTTTTTTTTTTTATAGATTATACATTTGTATGCCTTCATGAATATCTTGAAGTTGCTTCCTGTAGAGCATTGATTAGCAGTCAATCTTGTAAGTCATTGCTTTACTAGAATGGCTTTATGCCAGATGAGGATAAGCTTAATGTACATGTGTAAACCTTAAATAGTCTTGTGGTAGGTTTGAATTAACTAATCCTATTATGAAACAAATAAGAAAAGAATTTCACAATTATTGTTGTGTGGAAGTGCTGAAAAGCTTTACACACTTCTTCCAAACCTGACTAAATGTCAGTTTTTTTAAAAAAGTTTTCTTGGTTAGGTTGAAAACTTCTCAGAACTCCTCATACAGTAAAGTAATTTTAAGAGCCAATTTGCAAAAGTCATTTTTTTACCATTTTGGTAAGTATAAAATTATAGTTAGAAGCCTCTAAATGTTGGTCTTTGGTTTAAAGCATCTTTTTCTTCTTTGGGGTCAATTTGTCACAATGAGTTAAAATCTCTGCCTGCAGTTCTATTCTATAGCATTTGGCTTTCTTCTGCAAGTGTGAAATCTTAGACAGTTGTTTGCATTTGTTTTCACTTTGAAGATAGACAAATATTTCAACATGTAATTTTCCTAACATTTCACTTTGAACTTGTGTTTTTATTGTGTGATGTGCGCATATAACTATGTCCATGGTTTCTGTTGTCATCTCTAAACTGGATCCCCACAAAGCAAGTGAACTTGACTGTATCCCTGCAATAGTGCTTAAGAAATGAACTCCTGGACGGGTTCCTGTTCGCTCTAAACTCTACAATAAATGCCTTGCTGCTTCTTGCTTTCCTGCTTGTTGGAAATCCTCTTCTGTAGTTCTAGTCTTTAAGAACTCTGGCAAACCATCTGATCCTTCAAACTATTGGTCGATTAGCCTTCTACTTCTTTTTGACAAAGTCCTAGAGGCTCTAATCAACGTTGGATTGGTTAAGAATGTCCCTTTGCAGGGACTTCTTTCAGTTAAGCAATATGACTTTTGCTTCTCTATGTCAACTGCTTATATATTAATGATTATTGCTGAAAGAGTCTGTCAGACTATGGATAAGAATGGTGAAGGTAAGTTTATTGATTTAGACATCTCAAAGGCATTTGGTAGGATTTGGCATGCTGGTCACCTTCACAAGTTGAAAGGTTATGGTATTTCTGGAAAAATATTTGATCTGATTCAGTCTTTCTAATCAAATCACAAAATGAAAGTTGTCTTGAACAGACACACTTCTAGAAATTTTTGCATTAATGCAAGTGACCTCCAGGGCTCTATATTTGGACATATGTTGTTCCTAATTTTCTTCAATGACCTTCCTGATGTCATCAGTTCTCAATTCAGAATCATTGCTGATGACACAATTATTTACTCCTCTCTTAATGGCAAGTCTGATCAGTTCAATGACGTCAAATTGGCAGATGATCTCAAAAATGGCTAACAATCTTTTTTAACTGGGACAAAGAATAGCATGTTAATTTTAACACCTCCAAAACAAAACTGCTTTCTTTTAATCACATGAGAGAATCTATTTGGTCTTCCATTGGCCTGGATCATGCTAACCTCCAGGAGAGTGACTGGTGTGACTACTTGGGCTAACATTTTCTGCTGATATGAAGTTGAAATTATATTAATTGCTACGACTGCTGCTAGGAAAGTTAGTTCATTGTGTCATGCTAGATTCTGGAAAGAAAAAAATGCCTATCTTACACATTCAACCATTCATTAAATATTGATGTTACATCTGGTTTGGTGCTTCTGCTATGTATTTAGATATTCTTGATGAATAAAAAAAATCTGCAATGTTATTGGTTCTGACCTGGCATCTCAGCTTCAGTCATTTTCCCACCACTATAAAGTAGATTCCCTGTGTCTTTTCTATAAATATTTTCATGGTAATTGTACAGATGAGCTTTCCTCTTTGATACCTAGACATTTTGAATATAAGCGTATTACTAGATTAGCAGCAAGGTCTCATCATCTTACCGTTGAAATGGCTAGATTAAACTCCGTAACTTTTATGCTAATGGTTTCTTCTCTAACACTTCTCGCTTGTGGAACTCTCTTTTGGCTTCTTGCTTTCCAGTCAGCTTTGATCTTCCAAAATTTAAATGCAGTGTCAGTCGTTATCTTCTGTCTTATTTCCTGTTCTTTTATTGTTCTCTCTCCTTAATAATTTAATTCTTTTTTTTTTTTATATTCTCTCACATTCTGTAAGCCCTTCAATTTTAGTGGCTTTATTTTCTTGCTTGGGATGAAATTATTAAAAACAAAATATATATTCAAATATTTTGCATTATATAAAAGAGTAACAAGTGTATTGTTTTCTTGTTCTTTTACATAAAATTTGTCTTGCCATGAATAATTTAGTGCACATTCCAATTTTAATTCTTCTCTTTTTCTGGAAGAATTGCCAAAATGACTTATTTTAAATTAATATTAAATATAATTGTAAACATAGCAAAAATTGCAATGCATTTAATAGTTCCCTAAATCCTGAATTAAGCAAACCAACGTAGAAACCAGTGTAGAAAGAGAATAGTTTGCTTGATCAGTGGTAAGAATATAAATTAATTTCATCAGAAAAGGCTTTAAATTTTTTTTCCTCTTTACAGATTAATCTCTACCTTCAAATGGAGCAGAAACCTCACAAAAAAGAAAAGCTTATGTTGGCTAATAGTGTTTTAAAACTTGCTGAAGATCTTCTGAAGGTGAGATAACTACATCTAAATAATCTTTTCAAATGTATTCTTCTATTTCATATCTTTCTTGGGCATTGAAATTCAGTATTTTATCAAAATACCTTTCCAAGCAAGCCAAATTTTTCTAAATTCAACAAGCATTAGTGCTCCAAGCAGTGTTGTTTGTTTTCCCTATGGTTCATGTATTGCTTATCACTTGAATTTCAGTCATTTTAAACATATGTCCTCTGAACATTCCAATCTATCAATCCTACCATATACATGGCATCACATTCTTTGGATGAAGACCAGCCTTTGGTACAATTAGTGATAGCTCACCTCTCCCCAATATTTCTTGCTTTCAATATTTTTGCAAAAGTATCCACATTTCATTGCACTGTCACAATTTGTTCGAAAAAGAGAATATTTTTATTAAATAGCAAATTGCAGTGGAAACAATATGTAAAAGCAATGAACATAACCAGACTGGTGCAAATGATTTTGGACAATTGATAGTTTCAATATTTTCACTAACTTCTCATCTTTGCTGTTGTTATAACAACAACAAAGATGAAGACAACAGTCTGCATGTAAGTAGTGTAAATAATGATAAATCCTCATCCCAGAAATTCAGGCAGAAAATTCCAGTTCTAAAATTTTTTAAATTATACAAATTATAAACTGAAATGCTAAAAGATTAGAAACAGCATTTCATTGGATGTTTTAGCTCTCCACCATTTACAGAAATTAAACTTTGACTGATTATATAAATATGGCATAATAGGTAATGTAGCTGTGGCAGGCAAAAGACCCAAAGAGGAACACTTGGCTGATTTCCAGGCAATTCATTGACTCCAACATTCTTCAGATTTAAACTCCAATAAACACAACTCAGTTATGGACAGTCCTGGAACATATCCAGATAGCAATTCCAGTATTTCATAAACCCCAAGCCATGTTATTAAGATGCTGTTATTCAAGTGAAAGGTGGAGGAGGTGGGCATGGTAGAGGTATCTGTTTGGTTTGGTTTATTTTGTTTTCGTTATTTAAGGCTGACAAGATTTTTATTGCTGCTAATTTTTCAAAAAATGTATTGCTGGTAATAATTTCAAAAATTTAGATAGCTTAAATATTTTCACTAACTCTTCATCTATTGTCATAGGACTATTGTCCTAGTTTTTGTTGTTGTTATCACAACAACAAAAACTAGGACAATAGTCCGCATGTAAGTAGTGCAAATAATGAAATAACTCCCCACCACAGAGAGAAATGGTCAGACATTGTAAGTTCATTCAGCTAGTCCAGGAATTCTCAATTACAATCCGTCAAATTGATGATAGCCATCACCAAGTGATATGAGGTTGTGCACAAGGACATCACATACAAATCTTACGTGAAGAGGAGAGTTCATGTCAGACAAGATTCGGAGAACTGTGTGATCTGATCAAAGCACTTGCTGAACAATTTAATTGGACCAGGTGGAAACACGGCAGGTGTGGGTCTTCATGAACCCCATGGTGAGTCACAGTCATGCCACCAAGCTTCTTCCCACGGTGCTTCAAGGTCAAATGTCACGGTCTATATCAATGCACTGACACTAATCAAGCCACGGAAGTGCCACAGGAGTGGTTGGCCAAGCATTTTTATAATCCTGTCGGTCACCTCCTAGCACTTCTGATTTGAAACTCTTGGACTACGACATCTGGAGAGCATCATAGACAGGAAGACCAACCAACAGCCTCACAATCCCAGAAAAACTTGTAGGCTACAATTGTGAATTTAACGGCCAACATCAATGAGAATCAACTGATCTTCTCATGTTGTCACTTTCAATACCACTTCAAAGCTGTCATTGAGACTTAGGCTGGTTTTATTAAATAATCTTTTATTGTTTTTCAAAATTAAACTAGTGTACAAAATTCTTTGAAAATATATTTATTTTTTAAATTTTCTTTTATAATTTTCCTCCATTACATAGCACACTTGGTGCCATGGTCTGAAGATCACTTGAGATGTGAAAGTGACAATTACTATGAAATGTTGATTCCTATGGGCTCTCTGTCTATATCTACAAATGCTCTATCTCCAAATATTGAGTACTATTTCCCCATAGCAAATTTTAAACAAAATATATATTTGGAAAACCTTTTGCTTTACTATTGTTAATTATTTTTCTCATTTCAGGATGTAAAAGATTAACATAATTTATGAATAAGTTATGGATTTTCTTTTTGTTGTTGTTCAAGTTATTTTATTCTAATTTACATTTGACCCTTTGCTTGACAGGAATTGGAAAGTCCATTCAAAATCTCGGGCCTATCAGCTAATCCATTTTTGTACAACCTTACCAAAGTGGTAGTCCTCTCTGCTTTCTCCGGAGTCTTGTCCGAACTTCTTGGCTTTAAACTAAAGCTCTACAAGATCAAGTTCAAGACCTGAGAACCAAGAACCACTATAAAAATGATTTAAAATTTCTATTTGCCTGGAGTAACCCTAAACAAGGGTGGACAATCATTTGAAGAACGTCTCTTTTTGCTTTGTTTTTATGTGTTTTTGTTGTTCCTAATGTTAATGTTTGTGTCTGGACATAGGAAATATTGACTACAGTATTCACGCATGGATTTGTCTGCGTGTAAATAGATATTTAGGTTATCTATGAGTCTAGGTCAAGTATGTATGTGTATGTATTTAATTATGCAGATGTGTGTAAATGGAGACACTTGGAGATATGGATCTGGAGGTATTTGTCTGCAGTGTATATACAATAGTTGCAATTATGCTTGCATTATGTCTAGCCAGGTCTATACATACAGATTGCAAGAGTACTACATGGTAGATATTTGTACAAATGCAGACATGATATACGTGTGTGTGTGTATATATATATATATATATATATATATATATATATATATATATATATATGTATGTATATGGGCACCTCATGGTGGTGTATTGATTAGCAAGCTTGTCTGATTATGACTGAGTAGTGAGTTCGATATTCACTGGGTGCCCTCTACTTTCGGCCTTGTGCCACATCTAAGCTATGCTTGGAAAATCACTATATAAAATAATGTATGTAGATGTTTTATAGAAATGCTGTTTGTATTTATGGTAAATATGCAAAGTGGATATGTGTTAAGATTATGAATATGCGGGTATATGTAAAATGTATGTGCACACGATACTTAAGTTTTTGATATGTGTATGTACCTGTGTACATTTTTTATATACTTAATTTTACATCTGTGTACAGTGTATATGTGTACATAGAATTGAATTAATTTGCCTGTACTTAAAGAGTGTGTGTGTGTGTATGCAAAGTATGTTTTTTATATAGATTGGATTGTGTAATATACTCACACTGAGTGTATACACAAATTTGTATGTGCCAATTCAAAGAATATGTTTAAATGTGCACACTTGTTCAACTTGTTTTTTTAGGTTGAATGTGTATACAGTTGACTTTTTCTTTTGTATTAATCTGTGTGCAAATGAATGCATACATTTAGTGTGATCCTTTTCAAAACTGTTTTATTGACTTAGACTGACCCAGACTCCATTTTGATTGCAACTGTTTCATATTCTTGGTCAGCGCCATTAATGAAAAATCCTTTTCTCTCAATGTCTAATACATCTTTCTGGCAATTTCCACAACTGTCTGAAAATTACTCAATGTGTCTAAACCAAAGTATAGACTCTGCTCAATAATAAGCAAATTACAAATCAGCAAAACTTCTGAATAAACTGGTACTTTTATATTGAGTGGCCTGAAATCCTATAAATAAAACAATTTATTCTCATGGGTCTGATGTGTATAAATCATTTGTAATGATAAAATAAATCTTTTCTCTTTGTTCTGTTTATCCAAAAGGACCGTCCGTCTCTCATCTTTTAATGAAATTATGTAAAGTATTGTAACATTTATTACAAGTTCAGTGTAGATTCTGACATAGGAAATTAGTAAAAAAAAACACTTTAAAAATTTCTCATGAAATTTCTCTTTTGGGCACAACCTGCCACCTTCATAGAATATGAGAAGATCAAAACCATTCTTTGGAAATCCTGTTTAGTCATCTATATGCATACAATGGAAATATTTCTACTTATTGGTGTCTATCAGAATACAATATATAGATATACTAATACATAAAAATGTATGTGTCTAGTACACATATATATGAAAAGTAGTTTCTACATTTAAAATATATAGAACTTTGATTTTAATTTTATTTATAAACATAATAAACCTGGATTTTATAATGATAGATTCTAAGAAAATTATAAAATGAGTTTAAGAAATGTGAAATTTTTGAAATATTTTAAGTTGTGAATGAGAATTCCTTGGCCAATTTGATAGAAACTGATTTGCGGTTTAATGTTATTCATTTTTTTTCTGATTTCTGAATTTTTTCATAGACTTGTTTTGAGCAACAAAGGAAAAAGAAATTCCATAAGATTTAATTTGATCTTCTATTAAATGATTTGACTTCATTTGACTTTTTATTCCAATAAAATCAGTGGTTAATTTTCTGTGATTAAAATTGAAATATTGGATATTAAATATAGACAACTACAAATCAAGCAAGTTTGTTTTAATTCTCATAAAAATTGGAGCCTACATGTCTATTTTTTCAATTACTGTCTAAACAGCAATTGCTCTTACGAAAAGATGAGTTTGCCTCTGAAATTTTGTACAATGTCTTCATAGAATAGAAGGACTTCATTTCACTATTAGATATGGTCATTTGTCTTAGATTCTATTCTTCAGATAAAACTGAAATCTGTAACTATTTTATTCTTTTATCATTGTAAAATTGTCGATGACTATTCAAAATATTACAAGCTTCCGTATTGTTAGATCTTCAATGTACAAATCTAATCAGCAATTCTAATCTTTTTTAATCCAGTGAATAGAGAATAATTTTCAAGGGTATTAGTTAGTGTTTGCATTTAGGTAAATTTTGGTAATTTTATAAAATTTTTCTAATCAGCGTAGGAGATATGAAGTTATTAGTGTGGCTTGAGTTCCAAGATTACAAGTAAAAAAAAAAAAAAATCTATAATTCTTTTATAAAAAAATATAATAATTATAAACTTTCTATTGTTTTAGACTTAATTGAAACACAAATTTTCACTAAGAATTACCAAGAGCCATGAAGACACAAATAGCTGTAGAATGGAAATGTAAGGAAATACACAATATTTCTTTTGATTTTTCTACTTTTACAACAGAGAATTATGTAAAAAAAAATATTTTGTAGTTGTTGTACTTTGATGGATTTTATTTTGTCTATAGTTATTGGTTTATAAAAAAAATGAGTAAAGAAATACAAAATGAGCCACAAATTATAAAAGCGGAAACATTTTTATATATTAAAAAAAAAAACTAAAAAAAATGTTTTGAGTGTTGTGTCAAATATTTTTGCTGTATTTTTAAAAAACCCCAAAAAACTCCAACACCCAGAAAATGCTATTCCTCGCTGCACACACACACATATATAGATATATATATATAGAGAGAGATATGCAGAAAGATTACAGACTTTGCAACTTGTGTGTGTTAAGTATATGTCCAAATTTTCATATCACCCTTTGTAAACTGATTTTAATTTTCCAAAGAGAAATGCACATTTTTGAAACCTGAAATGATTGTCTTGCTCACATCTTCAGTTCTCAATGAAAACATTTAAAAATGTTATATTTTGATTTATTTTGTATTGGCAGTAACAAATATCTTTCTTCACAATGTTTAGGTTGAAATACCTGCATAATACAATTTTTTATAGATAAACACACACACACACACACACACACACACACACACACACACACACACACACACACACACACACACACGTAAGTGGAAAATGAGTGGCGACAGTCTGTTTCCTGCTTAAACGTAATCTTCAGGCATTGCCTGAAAATTGTATTCAGATATGAAACCGACTGTTACCACTTGGCGTTCACCACAGTGTCAACTTTTATATGTAGATACACTATCTCCCTGATATTGAGCACTTTTTACCCATAACAATAGCATACCTTAAAACTGTTTTTATCATATATATATATATATATATATATATATGATCAGAAGAACCCAGACACACAAATATATACCTACTAATAATGATCATGAATGAGGAGGTATATATTTTTAACTCCCTGATGGGATTAATTTCTAACTGACGATTAGTCTGATGCTTCTTGAATTTATCGAAGCACATACTATTCTACTGAGTTTTAATGCTATCCTGAGAACTTTGAACAGAACTTTTCATTCTGATCCTTTTGTTTAGTGATAGTTGTGTGCTATTCAAATGCTAATCATAAAAAAACGTTTTTCTCTCTCGCGAAAAAACAAAAATCCACTTTTGCATTATTCGTTTTCCCCCCATTTTTGCTAAATGGGAAGAAGTTGAGTTATTTCTGAGATTTTTCAGGTTTTCAATATTGTTTAGGGCAAAGAAGACATTGTAAATACCAAAGCTTTACTTGGACACTGGAAATCTGTTTTGAAGTCTTAAGAAATGTACAACTAACTGCCAAGATCAAATCTGTCTTTTGCTTCAATTTGGTGTTATGTGTTTCTGTATACAAGTGAGAAGGACATCTTGTATGATGCTCTCTTCCCATTCATGCTTCATGTGATTATTTTGTATTTTCTTTAATGTCTTTTTAAGAAAAAAGATCTGACTTTACACAAATCTATGTTCAGTATTTCAGTAGTTTGATGTAAAATATTTTGCCATATTTGTCTTTATATTTGATCTTTTCTATGTTAATGAAAACAAATATCAAATAAGTTAGATTTAAAGAAATCAGAAAGCCTCTCATACATATTTATTAAACAAACTGAATTTCTTTGACTGCCATTTAAAAATTGTTAATATGAATTGATCAATAAAGTAATATTGGAAAATTGACACTATATATATTGTTTCATTTTTCAAAATTCAACCTTATTAAGTGGCTTATTTGATATTTTGTTTTTTTTTTGTAATGTTAAAAACAGTTTGTTTTTTTGTTTTTAAAGTTAATTTTTTCTATAACTTTAAAATGTGATTTTTCTGGGTTTTTTGTTTTTTTTTAAGCTAAAATGTTTTGGGTTTTTTCATTCGAACAATGATAAAAATTTACTTTTGAATGTGGTAAAATGGATCCAAGTGTAGGAAACGAAATAAAAACTAGCTTAGATTCTGCTTTTGAATTTCCATAATATAGAAATAAGTTCAGAAATCGAGTTCACACCTGCTCATCAGACATTACCTGATTCTTACACCAAAACCATTCAGTAATTATTATGTTCTGAAATTGAAAAAAAAAGTGGCCTTTTTTATTGCTTTGTTGATACTGTTGCATTGAACATTTTGAAAATAGGTAATTCTCAAATGACTACACTAGCCAAAGAAAAGCAAACATCTGAAACTGGTTTCACATACTGCAGGGACTTTACTGAAAATGTCTTTAAGGCAAAAAACTTGCTGGGCCTGCAGTTTGGGGGCTTGTATAAACTGCTATTAAGTTTCAGGATTTAACAGAATATTTTCCATATTGAGGTTCTACAGTTATTTAAAGGAAAAAAAAAAAAAAAAAGATTTATTCACCTTTGTTCTCTAAACTGCAAACTTCCATAAGAAGCTACATTAACAAAATTAAATAATTCCAGTTGGCATTTATTTTGGTATGTGTAATTGTTTGATATTTGTTTTTATGTTATTAAAAAGAAAATTACATTTAAAAGATCTTTTTGCAATATGGTATCAGCTGTATCATTTTCTGATCTTTCAAATCACTTGTATGTTACATTTGTCAGAAGGGAGAAAATGGCATAAAAAATTAAATAATTCGTTTCCAAAGGTCTAAATTTTTAAAATTAACTTTCGGCAAATGCTGTTTAGTGCAAGTAAGTATGCAAACCCACACAGATACATTTGGACAGTGAACATATTTGTTCATATATGTAGATATTTAAGAATGAATATGTCTGTCAAAAATGTTGTTTAAGAAATTGCATCCATACCTCAAATTAAGTTTATTAACTTTTAATTTGAAAATTTCTAAGAAATAAATGTATTTTAGCAGTACAATTCAATTTTTTTTTATTTAAAAAAAAAAAAAAATTAAGAGAAGCTTCTATTTGGTTTTACATGCATTCACCCCTTAGTGATAGTCATGTGACATTGTGGCACACTCTGAAAACAGACCCAGCCCAAGGACAGAATTTTCAATAGCATAAAGTAGCTATTCCCAGTAGCGAGACCAGTAAAAGGACTTTGGCGTGATTTCCCTTGAGAAAATGTTAAATTTTCCTTGCTCCCTTGTTCCTTGTTCCCATCAAAAGTATGAATTGTTTTATGCTCTGTTGCCGTTGTGTATGCTGCACTTTCTGATCAAAGATGCTCAACCTGTAAGTGTGTGTTTGTATCCATATTCACAAAACAAACTCCTAAATCTCCCCTCCCCCCATCTACACATATACATCCAATTTGAATTCAGGTTGTGTTTATTTATCAATAAATGATTGTGTGTTTGCAGATTGATATGAAATGAGCTCAAGTCCCAATTTTACGGATGGAAGATATAAAATTTGAATTTCTCTCAAGTTTAATGCCTGCACATGCATATATGAATGTGAACGTATCGTATCTACATTCACGTACAGTGCCTCCCACTATGTGGCAGGCCTATAAATATTAATATACACATTTGTAGAAAAATAAGAGATGAGAGGAAAGAAAAAAAAAGGATTAATTACTTTTTTCTTCCTCCACCTATCAACTCTTCAAAAAATATTATGCAATTCAAGTCATGGGATAGAAGCTGGCGGGTGGATGTCTTTTGAAATTGTGAGGTCTTTAAGTTTTAAATTGGTATAGAATATTAAAAAGGAGAAAGAAATTTTCTTCTCCCATAGAAAAAGTTGAATGACTGGAATATTTTTCCCTTCTTTCAAAATGATTGTTTGTTGTGAATATATCTCGATGTAACAGGTCAGCAATTAAATTATTTTGTAAAGTTTATAAATTTTGTAATCCATTTTGTTTGCTTTTGAAGAGTTTATTTTCTCTGCATGAAAACAAAAAGTCAGTACGAAACAGGTCAACATCCCTGGTGACCTGACCTGTTTTCTTTTTGCTGCTGACTCTTCTTTCTTACCACCAAAACGATGCAGCAAAGCTTTTAGATTTTCTTTTTTTTTAATCAACTTCGCCCTAAGTAAGGCAGTAAAGCCACTAAGACACTAGGGGTTACTGGGTGAGGAAGAATTAGAAACAGAAACATTACTCAGTAGGAAGAACAATAGAAGAGTAATCAGGGAGACAGTAGATAATGATTGACATTGCATTTGAACTTTTGAAGATTAAAGATATCTGGAAAGCATGGAGCCAGAAGGGATTTCCATAAGCAAGAAGTGTGAGAAAAGAAACTATTAGCATAGAACTTGGGGTTACATCTAGCCGACTCAACTGTAAATTGATGAGACCTCTCCGCCAATCTAGTACTGCATTTAAATTCATAAAGTCTAGGTTCCTTAGTGAAGAGCTGATCTAAACAGTTGCCATATTTATAGAAAAGGTACAGGGAAGCAACTTTACGGTGATGGGAAAGTGACTGAAGCCAAGATGCCAGATGAGGATCAATAATATTGCTGAGTTTTCTTTGGATTTTATCAAGGATCTTTCGATATATCCCAGGAGCACCAAACCGTATGTAGCAGCAATGTCCTAAGCCTGGGCAAATGGTAGACTTATAGATATGTAAGATAGTTTCTAGAGAGAAAAATTGTCTAGCACGACACAGTGAACCAACTTTTCTAGCAGTTAATCTAGCAATGGATTTGACATAGTCTTTCTTTTTCATGTCAGTTGAGAATGATACCCCGACAAGGATGCAACGAGGCCCTCTCCTAGAGGTTAGCATCACCCATACTGATGGAAGGCAGAAAGGGGGTCTCTCACGTGATTAATAGAGAGCAGTTTTGTTTTAGTGGCATTAAAATTAACAAGCCATCCTTTGCCTCAGTTAACAAGACTGAGGGTCATTTTTAGAATTTCTGTTTCTTTTTGTCGGGCTCCATTTCAGTAAGCCATCATAGTTGCTGCCATCAGACCATTTTGGTTTAGTTATCTTTCCCGCCTTTATAGTGTTAATATTTCATTTAGTAAGCTGCAAAGGAATTTGAATAGAACTTTTTCATTCACTCAAGTCTTCCTAATTATTCGCAAACTGATTATAACACAATCATGTTTAGGAAAATTGCTGTCTGTTCTCTGTGGAATGTTGATGTCATTATTGGTGTAGAAATATCTTAAGTCATTCTCTTTGCTACATGGAGAAATCACTGCATAGTCACACGCCATGATGGCACTTTAAGTTCAGTTCTTAGAAAAAACAGTGACAATATTATTGGAGAGAAATTGATTGATTAAAAATCAGAATCTGTCAGCATTTTATAAATTCAAAAGCTTTAACTTTAAATTTCATTTGAAAAAAAAAAAAAAAAAAAAAAAAAAAAATCGCCATGTGCAGAAGAATAGGGGGTGAAAATTAATTCATCTTTAAAATGCTGAAACGAAAAAATAGCATTTATTTATTTTTACATTTAAAAAAATATTTATTTGTAATATAATGACTTTAGGTATTGATAGTCAACTCCAAATAACGCCAAATTCAAGAATTATAGTAAAATAGTTTTTATTCTCAATGTAAATAAGAAAAAAGTAATTTTTGATAAATAAAAAAAAAATCAATCTTGTTTTGTTACTTCAAATTATTTAGTTCATATCTCCTTGTATTTATAAAATTTTATTTTTCCATCATTAATCTGTTTATTCTTTTCATGAATGTAGTTTTCACTGAAAAATGATACAAAATCTCAAGCAGTGAACACGAGGAAAAAGTTGATAATTGTTGTTTAAAGATGGCTTCAAAGTTTTTCAGAAGAGCCATACAGATACCAACCACAAATTAAAATGGCTTTACTGTTTTAAGGGCACTCTATCAGGAAGCTTGAAAAAATCAATTCGCCCAAGTTGCAGTAAATACACTTCGATTTTTCGGTTGGAGATGGTCATGCCTCTCTGTGGACAGCAAGTGAAGGAAAACGTGTTCCATTGTTTGCCTCGGATTTTCTGATCTGGTCTTATGCTAATGTAAGTAGAAGCCGTCTGCACTTCCAAGGAACCAAAACGAGGCCACATCTTGATCAAATTTTGACCGCATGTGATGAGCAAATCGCCCGAGTATTTTTGTGTGATTCTTACATCTTTCAAGTTAACATTCATATTACCTGTGTGTGAACGCTGGAAACGAGCTGTGGAGACCATTTCTGTGCTGTGTTTAAACACCCACGGCCCGTATCTGAAGCAAACAATGTGATTCTTTTGTGAAAACATTCCAGGTAGATCATGCAAAATTACAAGTACAGAATTTGAAAGTTGAAAAAAAAAAAACTTTGTAAAAAAACAATGTAAAACACACTGATTTTCATGTATCTCTGATGCATAAACAATTTATGAAAATGTTTCAAAACAAAATGTCTTCCAGGTCAGAGCAAATGGCTTGTAAGAGAATAAGTCAGTTTCTATTTTAACTTTTGGCTTAGTGGTGCTTGTTACTGGGAGAACAACTAATTTAAAAGTAAATAGTATTTCAGTGAGTTTAATTCTTATCAAATCACTCCCTCATGCTGAGTATACTTGCTGTTAAAATAAGGGCAAAGTGGTGATAAGTGGAAAAATGTTAAGGGTAGCAAGAACATGCCTTCATCTTTTTCTATTTGCCTTTTCTTTAGAAAGTTAAAATGAAGGCTCAGATTTCTTTGAAGAAAAAGTACAACTCCAAGATGGCCTATCAGAGAAAAGTCAGCCTTTTAACCAATGCTGATGGAATGCAACAAATTTTTATGTAGAGTTTTCTTGTAGCATTGCATGAGATTCACTTCTGATTGATTTTAATCACAACTAGCATCCATAGCCAATTAGCTGGTCGATCAGAAAAAGCGTTCAATTAGAATGGAGCAAAAACAGCATCATGTTTAGATCTATCTTCTTCAAAGTACTTTCATTAAAAAAACATTTTGAATTAATGCACTTACTCATATAAGAGAAGTAGTCTGTATTTATTCAATCGAAGTTAGCCGAGGACATGAAGGGGTAAAACAGGCAACATGAAGACCCACTTCTGACAACAATTATTTTGGAGTTTTCGAAATTCAATTTGTCAGTGTGCTACCAGGGATGTAAAAGGATTAATTTATAAAGTAATTGTTAAGTTTGATGAAAATTGGTTGAAAGATCAACGAAAAATAAAGAAACCATCAAAAATCGCCATTTTTTGCTATTTACATGGGTTTTCACTATATAGCTGAACTCAATTATCAAGGTAAATGACTGTTAAATAATCAGCTTATTGTTGGCTACAATAGAGTGGATTTTGTATTAGATTGCTTGAAAATTGAGTAAGTTTTTTGTTTAAAATTTGTGTTGAAATCGATTTTTCATTTTCCGTGGTTTTTCGCTAAACGCAGTGGCGTAGAAATAAAAATGAAGTATCGTTAAGATCGTCATGATATAAGTAACCTACATACCGAGTTTGAACGAAATCGGAGGAAAGAAGTTGAATTTATCGATTTTTGATCGGCTTTATCGATTATTGATTTCTTAAAAGTTATCCTTTTTACGCTAAGAACCTATCTCTTACATTGTACAATGTATTTGCCAAGTTTGGTCAAAATCAGTTGAATGGATCTCGAGTGAAAAGTTATCACAGACAGACATCCCTTGTTTTATATATATATATATAATCGATAATCATTTTCTCTCTCACTCTTTCTCTTTCAAAATTCTATGTCCAGTTAAGCCTGCGCAATGTTTGTTTTACAAAATTTCCATTTAACTTCTTGGGAAAGATAGTCGTTTCTGTTTGTCTTCTTGATGGTTTTTAATTTGGAATATTCCTCGTACTAGATTAGCTGTCAGAGATTCCAATCTACCTTGCTATTTAACACAATTTCTCAAAATTAATGCAACAGACTAGGCCAACACTTGAACCTAGTTCTCAAGTCCCATTTTTTGCACCAGTTAGACATTACCGACACAATTTTTTTTCTTCTAGGAAGAAAAAGAAAATTGGCGATGATTGTGAGGGGGGGGGGGCATCCTTAGATTTTTCTGCTAACAACAAAACGAAAACAGCCATTACGCTCAAAAAGTCAACAAGAATTTATTCACATAAATATTAACTTCTTGTTCTTAGTAAAATATTGCACTACAAATGACAGCGGCAAACACCTTCAATGGCACTAGAAATAAGTTTTTCTTTCTAATGTTAGTTATCTACTACTGTGTTTATATGGGCGGGTGTGTTTATATTGCTAATTTGATCAACTGCTAAGTTGCATTACCTGTGTCATTTCAATAGAAACATTCGCAACAATAAAGCCATGTTATTGGCCACCTCACAAACGATGTTAGTATTTAGAATGAATATCAATAAATGACAGTATTTGATTTTTTTAACATATGGGAGAACCTGAAAATTTTCTGTAAGCGATCTGGGATTGCAAAGGAAATATTTGTCGCAGATTACTTTCACAGCGCAGAGAATAAATCACTAAGTTCAGATTCGAACATCGGGGGCAGAAAGAAATGCCGAAAACTCGATTCGCAGGTACTATCTCACAAATCACAATGCACGCAACCAGTCAGAAAAATAACTCACTCTCCGATAAACGCTGTAGCCAAAATACACCAATTTTTTCTTCCCGATTCAAGAACACCAACTACTTTTATCGGCCGAGCATTTTTTTCCTTTCGTCGACAACTGGGAGAGGACGCCCAATTTTTGCATATCAAAATACTTTTACAGCGACGGACTTGTTTCTTAATTTAAATATTCCGTCTTCAGCATATCACAATACGGAATACGTAACCCCCTTTTTGTTTTTTGCTAAGTAATTTTCTTTTTCGCCACATTTTCCATCGTAGGATACACGCGACGCGCTGTCGCTTGGTTTGACGAGGTAAGTCGCCGTTTCCTTCGCTATATTTTCATAAAAGCATATAAAATCATCAGAATAAGCATTTTATTTTTTTTTTTTTATTGAAAACTTCATAATCTTAAAATTGAAATTTTTCCCCTACAATGTAATTGACAATAAATAAATAAATCTCCACTTAAGAGAGAAAAATTGCACTTATAAATTTTATCAATTAAAGTCTTTTCGGTTTCTTGTTTTCTTGGCATTTTAATGTCTCTCATGACAAAGATGAGCTCATAAGTGAAATTGTATAAAGGATGACTATCCTTTTATTCCGGGAAAGAGATTGTCTACTCTTAATTCAATACTTTCCAATTCAAAACTGCTGATTTATTTAAAGATTATTTACACTATATTCCGACGAGTGTCCTAATCTTTGTTGTTGTTATCACAACGTTTTGGTCGTTGTGCCCTCCGGCCTTCCCCAGCTGTATATCAATTTGGGTAACCTACAGGGATTTCTAAACTAAACCCTTTATTTAATCAACTGGGGTAGACTGTTCTCCTTCGACTATCATTGTCTAAGAATATCATCTAGTTCTTATTTTTAGTACTGCTCAGTTATTGCTCACATGTTGAGTCTAAGTATACACTGCTTGGCCCAGAGATTGAACTCACGATCACTGTTGCCAAATTCACGAACCAACACTTTAATTCACTACGCTATTGTTCAGTAGGAACCCACTAGGCTATTGTCCTACGGGACGAAACGTTGTGATAACAACAGCAAAGATGAGGACAATAGTCTGAATATAAATCGTGTAAATAATGACACAGAAATTCAGAGATATTATTTGAAGATATTGCAAATGATAAACCTGTATTTAAAAGGTAAAAGTATAACGTGAAACAGTCTGTGGTGAGTTGTGGAAGTTACATATTTTCCAGTGATAACAACAAAGATTAGGACACTCGTCGGAATATAGTGTAAATAATCTTTTTAAAAAATCAGCAGTTTTGAATTGGAAAGTATTGATTTAAGAGTAGACAATCTCTTTCCCGGAATAAAAGGATAGTCATCCTTTATACAATTTCACTTATGAGCTCATCTTTGTCATGAGAGACATTAAAATGCCAAGAAAACAAGAAACCGAAAAGACTTTAATTGATAAAATTTATAAGTGCAATTTTTCTCTCTTAAGTGGAGATTTATTTATTTATTGTCAATTACATTGTAGGGGGAAAAAAATTCAATTTTAAGATTATGACGTTTTCAATAAAAAAATAAAATAAAATGCTTATTCTGATGATTGGTCTTCAAGGCAGGTAGGTCATATTTACTGGGAAGGTTAGTCTAACACTTGTCTTGCCTCTCTATTCTCTCTTTTTTGCATTGTCTTAAACTAAAATTAGTAAATATTCATAACGAATTAGACAGATTCTAGGTTAAACTTAAAAAATTAATATGCGTTAAAAAAAAAAAAAAAAACTTACGCCGAAGTAGAATAGACCAAATCAACCGTGTTATCGACTGTGGAATTGAGAAACTGGTGCTGATCATATTTTGCAGTACCATAATTTTCAATACTGTCGAACCAAACTGAGCGGCATTTGTCCCCAGCTAGGACGTTACCAGATCTCATCCTCGCTTGCCATTTTCCATAGAGCTCAATGTCGGCCGACGTCTCGGCCATGTTTATCACAGCCTGTGGGTGATACACATTGCAGGACTTGTCGCGCCAGTTAAGGGCAATTGCGATGTTGAGGCGCTGGTCGACAAGACGCAGAGTTTTGTCAACGGTTATTTCCAGTAATGTGCCGCCACGCAAAAAGAGATTCACTAATCCTGTCTGAGACACATAGATTGATGGATGTCGGTCAATGATCTGCCGACAGTTTCGTAGCAGAGGATCAAGAGGGGTGACATTGATCCTTCGCATTTGGTTCTCTTGTTCATCTTTCGGATGCAAACTTGAACTAGCACTTAAAGCGGCATCACAACTACTGTTATTATTATTATTAGCGGCACTTCTGTAAGTCAAGTCCCCTGATCCTTTTTGACCAATTTTTTTCAGGTTCATATTCGATTTTAAGTAGTTGGCTATTTCCCAAGGTGCATTTTGCAGCCCATGACAATTATCCTGTTTGTTGCTTGTAACTTTATTTAGGGGGTCGTATTTTTTATCTGTCGGATAATTTATCCATCCGCTGCATCTTTGTCTCCGGTGAGGTCGAGATCTTCTCCTTCGGCCATAGTTTGATTGAGGCCCCGACTCGGCAATTCTGACAGCGTTGTTGTTAGAGCTGTTGCAATTGGAGTTGATATAATCTCGGCTTTTGTTTATGACCATTTGCTGCAATGCGAGTTCGGGATGAGACGATAGACCGGAGACATGTTGGTTCAGTTTGGGATGTTTAAGTTCTTTTGTGAATGTTTCCTCGGTTAAGATATCTACATTCGTGAACCCTTCCTTCTTAACATTTGTGTTGTTGACGACAGCAGGGTTTTTCTTTCGAATTTCTTGTCTGCGCTCGTAAGGTCTGAGCTTATCTCTTCCGTTGCCATTTGAATTCCTTGAGCCAACTTCTTTCGTTTCGACATCGGCTGGTTTGGAAATTGTATTTCGAGAAGAGAAATTCTTTGCTAATTGAGAATCGTGTAAGGTATTCGGATCATTCCCAGGTGAATGAGTTCGGTGTATTCCTTCATTGGCCCGCCTCGTCGGCTTATGATCCCACAAAGAATTATCGCATTTCGACAGGGAGGCATATTTTAATTGGCACATATGCTTCCAATCTTTGATGTAAGAACAGTTTTGTTGCACCATCTTGTCACACACTTTTTTTCTTTCTCTGTTTTTATTTTTATCTTTTTCTATTTTCTTTCAGTACAACACTTGAATCAATTTACGTTTGGCTTTCAAAAAGTTCCAGTCAATAGTATCGCAAAAGTCGTTATAACCAAAATTGTTTAAAACTGTGACGTCTTTGCTGGGAGCATAACGTGCATTAAAGCAACGTTCTTTAAGGCGTTCCAGTCTTCGGATGTTTGAAACAAAAATCCAACGTTAATATAGTTTCGTTTTGGATGAGAGTTTGCCTCGACAGGTTGTTTCTGCAAGAATAGATTCTCGAAATTCACTTGAAGACGCTAGGCAAATCGACCGACTTTGATAAAAAGAAAAAAATTAATTTGTATTCATCGCTTCAAAAATAGCGTTTATTGCCAGCGATATTGAACGAATTTTTGTTTGATGCTCCCGAACGTAGCTCTTTAACAAAATTAGCTTCAACATCTGCCAGAATGAGTACATATTGAATAAATGCTAGCATGCATATTAGAACAGAGTGACAGAAATAGTGTGTGTGAGGGGGCGCACATTTATTTCTTTGTCCAAATATTTTCAGCTGAATGAAGTGATTCATTTACTTGGCGATGAGATCAATATTGGTTTGGCTTGTTTTTACGGTATATCAACCTCAATGGACTATTTAATGGCGACAATATTTTTTTTATTGTTGATAATATTTTTTTTCAAAAATGTATTGCTGGTAATATTATTTTAAAAAAAATGTATTGCTGGTAATAATTTTTTCCTTCAGAAATTCATTGCTGGTAATAATTTTTTTTACAAAAAAGTATTCAGTCAGTTATGTGTCATGCGTGATACACGCTTAGGCGATCATGTATCTTTTCGACACATGACTGACGAAGCAGATTTTTTCCCGCAGTAGGTTGCCTTTTCTTTCTGCGGTAGACCAGTTGCCATCCAAGGCTACAGAATCCGATCTGACCTGCTATTTACCCATAGCTGGAGGGAGAAGAATAGGATTAATATCTTTCTCAAGGGTATTAGCACGCAAGTCAATGTAATGGATTCGACTGGAATTCGAACTCGGCTTTCCAGTAATATTTTTTTACAAAAAAGTATTTCTGATATTAAATCTATTTTTACACTTTCATAGTGTTTTGACCCCACCTTGGGGGTTGACTATTTTCCCATAGCTAGGACCCCTAACAGGTGCTACCACCCAAGCTCAGAGTGGACCTGGGAACACAGCAATTAAGAGGTGCGTCTACGCTTTTCAAAACCCCTGATCAGAGGCCTTTCTGCTGGATGTACTTTATCTTCTTACCCAGAAGGGTCAATATTGGTATTAGTTTGTCAAATAAATATTGATTCAAGTATTAAAATGGCGAATCGGAACGTTTTTAAATATTTCCAAATTCTTTGATTCTTTTTACAGACATTTTTCTTTTTAATTAGTGAAAAGTTGTTCGTTTGCAAATTTGGGTTTTCACGTTTACTGAACAAAAGAAATTATCAAGAAGTAACGATATTTGTGATTATTACCTGAAAATGGATTTCAAAATTTCTTCCTGAACTACTTACTAGAATTTTCCTTCTAATAAAAAAAATTTGCCAAAAATGTATTTATAACATACATGCAAATGTGGAAAAATATAAAAGACAAATTAACTGTCTCATTTAAAGTTAGATTCACGAAACATAATAAAGTCATGTCTAAAGGTTAAGTTGAGAAATGGTTTATATCTGGAGAGAAAAGAGTGCATATTGTCTAGGGTGGAATCCAAATAGTTAGCAGGAAATGCTATTGGAGTGTCAAAAAATGAAAGAAGCCTGTTGAATGTGTTAAGTTCGGCCCGAGTGGATTTCAGCTCAGGTGTGGCATTGAATCGTATTCCGTGCCTTTTTTCGTTTTCTTTGACGCCCAATCTTGCAGTGACTGAGTTTGGATTCAGTATTACCAGTGAGGCATGCGTAGGATGTGCAACATTCGGCTTACTATACCAACATGAGCTTAAATTTCATGTTGCATTATTATTTCATGATTAAAATGATCAAAGTATATTACATAATAAGCTTTCATTCAAATAGTTTATATTTCTGCCTTTCAGTTCTCTATTATATATTTCGAAACTATAAATATATTTAACTGTCTTTTTGTTTTTTTTAATTTTTCTCTTTCATGGATGCCATTCAGAGACTTGTTTAGAGACCAAGTTAATGCCCTTTTAAGCTTCCTTCACGTGAATTGCGGTAAAATTTTGAATATGTAAGAATTAAATATTACAGGGGGGCAGAATTTTAGAAATATCAAAGGGGGGCACGGCCCAAGTTAGAAGATATATATATATATATATATATATATATATATATATATATATATATATATATAAATAATGTAAAATTACAAATGAAAACTTTTTGACACACAGCAAATTCTAATTCAAATTTTTTAACTCTGTATTTAGCAGAACCGAAACGTGGAGTACTCAGAGAGGATCGAACTCACTACTCAGTCGTAAATTATTCTTAAGAGACAAGCTTGCTAACCATTACACCACGCCGAGCCATCTTGACCCGTATCGTTCTTCTTGTCAATCTTTGAAGCCTTTTATATATCCCGAATCAGATTTAAAACAATCACTGGTCCTTGGGGGTGAAGTTTCTTCTTTTTTTTGTTTGTTTTTTTTATTATGGAATTGTCAACAAAATACGATACATTGAATCAATTGGTATGTTTCATTCGAATGGTACTTATTCAAAACGGTATTATTTATTATTACTTATTCAAAATGGTATTATTCGAATGGTACTTATATTCGATTGTACGTTTCATGATGTTTCATTCGAAATGTCTATTCCGCTCCCAAATTACTTGAATCCGCCTCCTATCCCAGTAGTAGAGGTCGTGACCATAACGGATTGTCATTTGTAATTTCGGCAATATTCACCAAAGTCTCCGTCCCCTCAGGAGATCACGACCGAATTCAGCCATGTAAATGCAAGGTACCTGATTCATTGACGATATAATTATCTGATAATAGCTTTCTGGGGCACAAATTATTTCTGGTTACGTATACTCCATATGTAAGGGTAAACTTTATTCTAATAGGGGACATTCGAAACTATACTAAGTTATAATTTAATAAATAACACCATACCATCAGTACACTAACCAACCGTACCTTTACTCAAGGGTTATAAGCTAATCTTACATCTAACCACTCCACACTCACTCCGATTCTTATTTTAAATTCAACCAGAGCGATATTACTCATCCAGTAGTCTCCCCTGGGCCTGGATGGGATCTACCACTGTACTCGGCAACCATCCTAGATTTGGTGTCTCGATAAAAACGCCCAGCGCCCTTTACTGTGATCAGGTTCATAGGAGTAGACAGGCACATATATCGCCCAGCCGGCACTCCTTCTACTCTTTTCTTTGTTTCTAATGAAATTTTCCTGTTTCTTAATACTTTGCTTAGCTTTTGGAAAGCACATTTCGCTATCCCAATGCGCATTCGGATTTCGGAGTCGCAATTTCCGTCCTCTGTTAAAACGCTTCCCAGATAGTAACATTTTTGTTCTTGCTTGATTTTGGTATCCCCAATTTGTAATTTGCATGTTGGACTGTTCATTTTGCTGACAACCATTGCATTCTGTTTACTTGCAATTAATGTTTAAACTTTTCTTCTCGCTTTCCTTTACTACCTTCTGTAGGAGTTCCTGCAGATTGTGGGTTATCGTACTTAGTTCCGCTAAAAGCGCCAGTCAGATGGCGTTAATTAAGTCTATAAAAAGGCAAGCTTATTCTCCCTCTCTCTCTTTATAACTCTTGCCTCCAGATGTAGTCGAACGTAGATAAAGAACGCTGCCGCTGGGACGCGTTCGTTTTTCTTGGCCTTTGAACTCTATTACATAGGCACACGTTTATTTTACATACGCACAACAAGCACATTCTTATAACTAATTTTAATTTTATTTCCTTTCATTTCAATCTTATACACATGCAATTACTTTTGCTAATAGATGCATTAATTGCCGTATTTTTTAAATTCCTTCTTCTGTTCTTATTTTTACCCGGACTCACATGAGTCTATAGTGGCGGGGTTAAAATGAACAGTTGGTTTATCCACGCCAAAAAGGTTAATGAATGAAGATAATGACGAGGAAACACGCGGGTTATTTTTTAACAAAACAGGATGAGAAATTTATTTACGAATTTACACGCTTCAAGTTGCGTCAGTAGTTAATTTCAGGAAATTAAATCAAATTTTTAAAAATCCTTTGTTTCAACGAATTGTCATGAAGAGAAAATGTTTATTCAACAGATTAAATCATCTGACACAAGATAATATTAAAAAAATATTTAAAATAAAGGTAAGAAAGTTAATTGTTCCCAGAAGTGAAATACAGTTTCATACGTCCAAAATTGGATGAAGAGAGTTTGAAATACTTAGCTTTCTTGGATTGTTGAAATAAAGTTCTTTGAAATGCCAAGTGCTTCATTAAGGCAAATGTTATATTAGGCGTTTGATATCGAGAGAAAGGAATAACGAGGATTAAATTTTAAACAACTTTTGTTGTTGGTAGGTCGTACAGAGACGTTGAAGAATGTGTGGAGTGTCTGTTTCAGTGACCAATTGTCGGGATGGTGGTCGGGTGTAAGAGCACCGCTGGAGGTTGACCTAATTCTTATGTGGATTTGGTGCGAGGTCACAGGATACGGTGTTGGTGTCCGTTTTGGTTGATCGTAGGCACGGTGGAGGGTAGTCTATCCTACCAATATTATCGAAGCTAGGTGAATTGTCCGTTTCAGTGAGCGATCGTCAGGATAGAGATCTGGTGTAAGCGTAGCCCTGGGAGTTGACCTATTTCTTGTGCTGGCCTGTCCGAGATCAGAGGATATGGTCGGTGCACGGTGCATGTTTAGTTGATCGAGGGCACGGTGGTGGGTCGTTTCGTTGGTTGGTACACCTGTTGTGTTGAACCGAGGTTACGTCGGATTGGCGTCACGTTGGTGAGTCGAGTGGGTTGCATGCTTGCAGCGTCGGAGTCGCTTATTTTGTGGAATCAGAGTCGCTTGTTTGCGGAGTCGCTTGTTTCGCGGAGGAGACGTTTGGCTGTGGAGTCTGAGACGCTTGGTTGCAGGGTCGAATTCGCTGCTTTGCGGAGTCGGAGTAGCTTGTTTGCGGAGTCGGATTTGCCGAGGTGACGGCGTTGGCATCGAGGAAGGCTTGTAGCTTGGTGGTGTCGACGTTGAGATATCAAAGTATTTGCTGAGGTTACAGCGTCGTCGATGATAATGGCTTGTAGCTGGGTGGAGTCGAGGCTGGATAGTCGGCCGGTCGCGGCTGGTGTTTGCCGAGGTGATGAGGTTGGTGTCGATGAAGGCTTGTAGCTGGGAGGAGATTCGTCGACGATAAAGGCTTGTAGCTGGGTGGTGTCGAGTCTGGATTGTCGGCCGCTCGTGGCTGGTGTTTGTGGTGATGACGACATTAGTATCGATGAAGGCTTGTTGCTGGGAGGAGATTCGTCGACGATAAAGGCTTGTAGCTGGGTGGTGTCGAGTCTGGATTGTCGGCCGCTCGTGGCTGGTGTTTGTGGTGATGACGACATTAGTATCGATGAAGGCTTGTTGCTGGGAGGAGATTCGTCGACGATAAAGGCTTGTAGCTGGGTGGTGTCGAGTCTGGATTGTCGGCCGCTCGTGGCTGGTGTTTGTGGTGATGACGACATTAGTATCGATGAAGGCTTGTTGCTGGGAGGAGATTCGTCGACGATAAAGGCTTGTAGCTGGGTGGTGTCGAGTCTGGATTGTCGGCCGCTCGTGGCTGGTGTTTGTGGTGATGACGACATTAGTATCGATGAAGGCTTGTTGCTGGGAGGAGATTCGTCGACGATAAAGGCTTGTAGCTGGGTGGTGTCGAGTCTGGATTGTCGGCCGCTCGTGGCTGGTGTTTGTGGTGATGACGACATTAGTATCGATGAAGGCTTGTTGCTGGGAGGAGATTCGTCGACGATAAAGGCTTGTAGCTGGGTGGTGTCGAGTCTGGATTGTCGGCCGCTCGTGGCTGGTGTTTGTGGTGATGACGACATTAGTATCGATGAAGGCTTGTTGCTGGGAGGATTCGAGGTTAACATGTTTTCAAGTCTAAGCTGGATAGCCAAGGTGGTTGGTCAAGCTTGGGAGTGGTAACGGGCGTTGAGAGTTGCGGTCATGTTGATTAATGGTGGTGGGGGCGGCGGCAGCAGCAGCAGCTGCAACGGCCTGCGTGACGGCCGGCTACACGCTGGCCGCGACTGACAGGTGTTATTCTCAAAGACCTGCTTTGAAGCGGGTCTGGTAGTCCCCAGGGGCATTTCTCTGTCCGGCGGGAACGTTCGCGATTGGCCACTGCCGGAGCTCGCTTTGTAAACCCGATGTGATGCGTGGAGCTTAATGCGCAAAATCGACTTTTGTTATTTCTTCCTTCGTGGCATTCACATCCGGTCAGCGTGCAGAATGAATCAGAAAGAGATCTATTGTGATGGAGTATAACACCAATAATATAATTAGCGCGTAATCGGACACTGGCAAAAATCTGAACGTTGGACGCGTGAACAGAAATGAAACTTTTTACGTGACTTCAGACTTTGTTCTCCTCTTGATTTAATATTTTCCCTCATTTTATATCAGATTTCGCATAGGCTCGCTATTTTCTTTTCTTTCTTTCCCTAGGCTCAACGGCTAATTCCTGTGAAAACAAGATTTTCATTGACCCAAAGGAAATTTCACATAGACTCGCGAATTTGATTTCTTTTTTTTCACCATCTCACCCGAATTTGAAGGGAATGGGTAAAGGAAGTTATTATCATTTCGTACTCACCACAAGTCCGCCAATATTGTTTGTGGGAAAAATGTTGATAAAACCTCATATTAAGGTTGATTCCCACATCAAAGTAGTGACTTATTTTTGCCCAAACATCATAGAATTCTGCAACAAGTTTCCTTTCTGCTTCTGCTATCAACACTGTGTCATCTGCCTCTTAACTTGTTAAAATTGTAATAATGAATCCTGGTAGGACTTCTAATTCTCCCAGGATTGCCTCACTGTATCGGTTGAATAAGTCAGGTGAAAAGACACATCCTTGTCTTATAGTCTTACCTCTATTTCTATTTTTATTTATTTACTGAATTCATTTTCTATCCATATGTGGATATCAGGATTATTTAAAATTCTTTGTCAAGGTTATCTAGCAGTTCAAAGTTCTTTGTGACGTACTTTATCAAGCGCTTTTACATAATCTATAAAACACAGGTATACATCATTCTGTATTTACATTGCTCTTTCTTTGACGATATATTTTTGAATTTTTTTTAGAGTAAATAGATAAGTTAGTAGAATAGAATCAAAGTTAGTTCCCTTTGATCTTAACATTAAACTTCATGAGTTATCTCCCTTTATAGAAAGTATATCAGAGTTGTCTCCTCTGAAAATTTCAACATGGCGTTTTGGAGACGACAACAATTCTTGTTTGTTGTTGTCATTATGACAATTTGACAATCTCCTTTAATTCGAAGATAATTTTTCGATCAATTTCTACCAGTTACTTATGTTTTCATAAGATCAAAATTATTTTTTCTTGAATTAATTAACAGGTAAATAGAAAATGTTTACTTTTTTATTTTTGTTGTCTAATCAAAAAATGTTTTAGAGAAAAAATAACTTTTTTAATTTGAAGTTGTTCTTTAAAACTTGACAAAAAGTTATTATGAAAAATCTCAACCTTTCAAAAATAACTTTTCGTATAAAAAACATAAAAAATTACAAATTTTATCGATGATTAATTAATAATTTTAAGAAAATGTGATGTATTTTTTTCCCCTCATATTTGTTCGCAAACTGACAAAAAAACTGTTTATTGAATTGTAAAGTAAACAAACTTCACTAGAAAATCTTTATTTGTTCATTCATTGAAAGAAAACGTTCAGACTTTTTAAAGGTTTACCGAAAAAAGTTAAATTTTCGTAAATTATTTAAAAAAAATTTAGGTACCTCCACTCACTTGCTCGCTGAAAAAACAGCATAATTGAAAAAACGTCCCAGTTTTATCGTCAAAATGTTTATTAAGACTAAGAGGAAAGACCAAAGGATTTTTTAATTATTAAATTATATTTTTTAACGCTTTCTAGCATGTTCAAAATTTTGGTTAAAAATCTTGTTTTTTTAACGTAAGCGGTCGACGTTAATTTATAAATTTATATAATTCATAAAAAAAAGTATTTTTGTCTAATAATGTGATGTTTTTTTCTGTTGACAGACTTTTCACCTGGAAGTGCTAGTTAATTAGGATGTTCAAGAACGATTATCAGGTAAAGTAAGCGAATTTGTATATGTATTTTTTTTTTGTAAAGAAAAATGATTATCTCTATTTAAGACATTTTTCCTTGTAATATGTGGCCTACATAATTTTCGTAAAAAAAGAAAAAAGTTTCCTGTAAATTGACAAAAAAGAAGATTAAAAGTTGATTTCCCTTCTTCTTAAAAACCTTATTTCATTAGCTGACTTATTGCTCCTTTCAGGGCTCCTTTCAGACATTGTAAGAATACCTTGTTAAACTTATTCTTCATTGTATCTCTAAGGCAAGCAAGGAGATGTACTTGACAATGCCTGTGTCCTCTCTAAGTAACATGTAAAAAAAAAAAATTATTTTGCCCCAAGCAAGGTTATTGCAGGCAGTATGTTTGTCCACAAACAGATATTGAATGATGGAAGACAACAACAAACAAAGTGAAGAGTAAAAAAAATATATTGCTAAGTTTATTTTCGTTAAACAAGAAAGTACATCAACAAAAATTTAATTATCTATAAAATTTAATTTAAAAAACAAATTATTAGATAAGGGTAACTGGGTGGAATAATGGTTATGTTTGGTCGCCTCAGTGTGGGTAATGGTTAATGAGCTAATTTGGCTGTGCTTTACTGCTGTTCATTTTTCACTGGGTATTCCGTATTTGTGACCTTGTGCCAAACTAAGTTTAATATTTAGCCACCTCAGCGTTGGGTAATGAGGTATTTTGGCTAACCTTTACTGGTGAGTTCAATATTATTCAATACTCGTGGTCTTGTGCCAAACTAAGCTTCGTAAATATATGCATGCTCTGTCATGGGGTAACAATTCGATTTGCACTGGGTAGCTTGTGCCAAAAATATGATAAGTTTAGCAAATACGGATAAGTTATGTTGTTAGAAGGAAGTGAAAGAGGATGAGATGATTGAGAATGGAGAAGAGTGAAGAAAGGGCAAATAAGGAACAGGGTTCAAAAAGACAGAAGATTGTGATTGAAGTTGCATTTAAATTTTTGAAGATAGTAGTTATCAGGGAAGCAAGAAATCAGTACGGAGATACACAGGTGGGAAGTGAGAGAAAAAAAATCTGTCAGAATAGAAATAGCAGTTGCATCTAGCTTGTTCAACAATAAAAATGGGGAGGACTGAGGAAAGGTGAAAAAAGGAACGGGGTCCAAGAACTCGGAAGATATATATATTTCGGTTGAGCTCTCTGGTTTGAGGTGTGAGTTTGTAAACAGTGACTATTTAAGGTAATATTGTACGACTCTTCGGCAGAATTGAGTCACTGTCAGTCACTGTGTGTTTATCAAAATCTAAAAATAAACACGCTAGAATTCACCTTCATCCCTGCTGTGCGCCGACGGCTTAGTGGGAGAAGTTCCGACTGACGCCAATTCAGTCGGGTTTCGATCCTAGCTAGAGGCAATCGGACGTCTAGCCACACTGATGAGCTGTGAAACAGTGAAACAGTCTGTCTGTGGATGACAAAAATATATATATATATATATATGTTTTTTTTTTCATTGTTTCATCCCAAGCAAGGCAGTAATGCCACTAGAATATGGGGTGCAGGGGGTTACAGGGAATGAAAGAGATGGAAGACTTTAGTGGGGAGGATTGTGGACAGGACAAAAAAGGAACAGGGTTCAAGAAGACAGAAGATGGCAATTGATGCTGCATTTAAATTTTTGAAGATTGTAGTTATCAGGGAAGCAAGAAATCAGAAGAGAGTTCAACAAGTAAGAAGTGTGAGAAAAGGAAAACTCTTAGAAAAAAGTGGTCACGTCTAGCTATTTCAACAATAAAATGGTGGGACCTAGTAGCCAATCTAGTAGCACATTTAAATTATTGTAGTCACGGCATCAGGGAAAAAAAAGCTTGTCAGAACAGACATGAAAATATTTGTAGAAAAGACAGAGGGAAGCCATGTCATCTTGGTGAGAAAGTGACTGATGTCATGATGCCTGGTCAGGATTGATTACATTACAGATCCTTCTTTGCAATTTGTCAAGAATCTCTAGATGTACAGCAGGAGCAGCAGACCATATATAGCAACAGTATTCAGTGCATGAACAAGTGGTTGATTTATAATTGTGCAAGATGGATTCTGACATGAACCAACTTTCCCTGTTGTAGATGAAGTAATGTTTTGATATAGTCACTCCACTTGATGTCATTAGAAAATGTGAGGCCAAGAAGGCGTGTCTGTTTCTCTCCTTCAGTTTAGCGTCAGCTTTGCTGATAACAGGCAGAAGAGGATCTCTGTTTGTATGGGATGAAAGCAGTTTTGTTTTGGAGGTGTTAAAATTTACAAGCAATTTCTTGCCCCAGTTGGCCACTAATTGGCAGTCCTTTTCAAGAGCAGTTGCCAGGCTTACTTTGTTGGGTCTGTCAGATTTGCTACTGAGACGAGAGTAAATGATAGTTTAGTTTGTATAAATACCATTACAAGTCAGGAAGAATAATAAAGCAAACACCGGGTTTTTGCCACTTATTGTGCTCTGCTAGGGATCTGAACTTTAAAACATCTACAATAGGACAGATTACGAGATGCGTTTTATTTATGGCTTTAATGCACTAAATGTACAGAAGTTGTCTTTATGCTCGATGCATCAGTTATGCATTTAACTTGGCACCTCCCAAAATGGCCAATGCTTGTCTTGGAAGCTGCAATTTGCATGAGGTTAAGTAATGTTATACATTGAACATAATCATTGATATTTTTTTTATTTCAAAAGCTATCTTGTTGTAAAAACATTAAAAGATTATAAGTAAACGTTGCAAAATGTTGGGAATACAAAGACAGATGACGACTAAACGTCACAAAAATGTTAGAAAAATACAGAGTGAACATAAAATCATAAAATATTCAAAATGTTGAGGAAAAAAGAAATAAACTTTAAGGGAATATTTTAGTTGGTTGGAAGCTCGACAAGCTGATAAGGAACAAAAAGAAATGTGAGTCGTCAACAAGCAAACAGGAATATAAAAAAACACACCACGTGCTTACCTGGTTGCTGGCGTTTCAAATTTTGGTTTTGCAATGATACCTTTTAGCGCCGCAGCCAATACCTGTTAACAATTTTTGGGTTTGGAGTGTGTCGCTCCAAATTGGTAGCTGAATAATATTAGTGAGCTCCTGGCTGATAAGTAAAGCCTGTTAGTACAGAACTAGAGAGCAAACTAAGCCGAAATATGTCTATAAAGAACTTCACACTGTGGAGGGAAGTCCTTGCAACAATGGATTAGCATTAATATTCCAATGCTAAAGAAAAAAGGTCCTCTCAAGATGAAGATAACATGAATATAAATTTTCAAGAAATACAAGTGTTGAAAAATTTTAACAATCCAGAGTAAACAAACAATGGAGCATGTAAATATAATCTTGTAAATTATATGTGGACTCTACAATAGAATAAAATCTTTTTTTTTTGTTAGTAGTTTCTTACTTTTTACTTTTTTTTTTTTTTTAAGTTTATTCTTTTTTTGTGAGAATTATTTTGATAAAAACATAAAGCTATAAATAACTAAAAAATTCAATAAAACATTAGATAATTGCTGAAAACATTATGTTAATTTAAAAAAAAACGACTGCAGAATGAAAATCATTTTTTAGTCTTGGGTAACTTAATGACAAAATAGAAACAATTCCTATGTAATGTGTCTTGTCCCCACCCCCCAAAAAGGGGCTTCTTTGGACTAATGATGGTTTTATTGATGGTGTCAGTCTTAGTTATAGGAGAAGAAATTCAACAATTACAATTTTACATTGGGAAAACATGTTGAGTGAAAATAATTCATTATAGTTGTTGAGATTTTATAATTGTATTGGGCAAAGGGATTTACAGGTAGCATAAAATCGTAATCTTTCCTTTTCCAGTCTGTAGATCTGACAACTTTTCAGTGATATTTGTCTCATTCACGGCTGCTGCCATTTCTCTTGTCACGTGTAAAATGATGTCAATGTTTTTAATAGTCAAGCATTATTGTTTTTATATTTTGAATTTTTTTTACTTTTTAAGGGAGGAGCCTATTTTGAAATTTTTTCTGCCCAGGGGAAAGATGTTTTGGCCAATTGGAAACTTGTTGGTGGTGCAGGTATCAAAAAGGTATGTTTTGAGTTGTCCTTTTAAATTAGGCTTTTAAAAATTTGCAAGTAATTTATAAATGGCATTTTTGCTTTGTATCTGAAGATTTTGAGGATTTCATAAATTGGGAATATACTGACTTAAATACTGAGATGTATTCTTGACTTGAATATAGTTGTGGTGAACAGCCCTGTAAAAAGCAAGCGAGCCAGAGTGGCTTGCATCTGGTGCATAGGAAAATAAGGGTCTTTCTTACCTTAACGTGCAGCATGTGACATCGGCAAGTTTGCTCCATGAAAATGGCATTACTCTCCTGTCTAGCAATTCTAGCAGTATGTGCGGTAACGAGGGTTTTTGTACGGTTTGGCATGCTTCCACTGATAGCAAGTTGTGTGTTGAACTGGAGGAGGCTATTTACCTGGGTAACTGAGAATAAAAGCGAAGAACGCTGATTGGTTGGTCGACCGCAGTGTTGGCCCGATAAAAGAGGGGGGCTGAAGCAGTGAAAACGGGAGAAGAAAATTCGGATTAACCTTGTGACGTGTGCAGAAAGCAAGAACGGCGGATTGAACCAGCGGTATCTTGATTTGTACAAGTGACGTCGTACTAATGGAGACTCATTTAAACTACAATAGTCAACTATTTACATTATTTGGACTATTGTCCTCATCTTTGTCGCCATATTTATTACAACGTTTCGGTCATTGTATGTTCCGGCCTTCTTCAGGTGGTTGGAATGTCGAACTGAACCCTTTATTTTGCTCACTGGGGTAGACTGCTCTAGTTCCACGGGCCATGTTTAATGGGTGTCAGTTATCTCCTGTTAATTCCCCTCTTCAAGTTCGCCACTGCCTTAACCGGGTATTGAACTCACACTCTTTGGGTCCTGTCACTGGATCTAACTAACGCCTTTATCTACTGTGCCAGAGGGAAATTAACAGGAGATAACTGATATCCATTAAACATGGCATGTGGAACTAGAACAGTCTACCCCAGTGAGTGAAATAAAGGGTTCAGTTCAATATTCCAACCACCTGAAGAAGGCCGGAGCGTACAATGGACAAAATGTTGTAATAAATATGGCGACAAAGATGAGGACAGTAGTTTGAATAATGTAAATAGTGTACATAATACCTCATCTCTGAAATATAAACAGATACTGAAAGGCCAAAACGTAATAAATATGGTGACAAAGATGAGGACAATAGTTTGAATAATGTAAATAGTGTACATAATACCTCATCTCAGAAATATAGACAGATATAGTTGTTTTGATATACTTCTTGAAATGTCAAAAGCTTAAATTTTGACAAATTTTATGTGGGTATCTGCTTAGAAAATTGTTTTAGTTAAGAGTGTTGATATTTTCTAAAAACAGCTTGTTCTATTTTTTAGTATTCATCTCGACAATTTATTTGCATTTCATGAATTTACTGGAGTCATTACAAAAAATTGTCCATCATTAAAGATTTGCTGTATTAATGGTCATGTTTGTTACAGAAAGATTTGGTTGGCTATTTTATCCCATGTCGGAAATATTGTTCTCATTCTTGACATTTCATAACATCTGGTAAATTTTAGACTTGATAATCATCACATTTTTTTTGTTTCTACTCTACTTTCTTCGCTGGAATGATGAATTGCTTCACCCACGAATAAAACCAACATTTTGTATTCATTCAACCGTGGGGTTTTCTCTAAGCCAGTGCGTTCATTCAACCATTAAGCCTTTCATGTGGTGTTCATGCCTAAACTTGCTGACTGGACCTTTCAAGCAGTAACGCCTGTGCTGCTTATTTATTTCATTCTATATATTTGCCAGTGTTGGTCTTTGGCAGTATGGTGGCGCGGGGGGGGGGGGAAGGGGGGATTACAAAGTGCGATGTAGAAATGTTGGACATGGCTAAATCCCGGGTATGAAAAACAACTTGCATAAAACAAAGGCTTGTGATCATGTTTTATTCTCTTTCGATATGACTAACACGTGTGGAAGGTCCGAAGACGATAGTGGTCAATGATAATGATAAAAATAACAAAAATAAGAACGCAAGTCTAAAAAAAAGCTCATCATGTAACGCTAATAATATCCTGTTCTAAAAACCGAGACAGAAATTAGTAGCTGAAGTTTTGGTGAAAGATTTTATTCAGTGAATTCATTGAATGGAGGTGAGAAAGATTATTCAGATATTTGGATAAAGAGATCAGACAATTTAGTGAAACAAAATATTAGTAACTGCATTCAAAAGTATAATTTTTATTAAGATATTAAAAATGATTTTCATTGAATGTTTTTGCCTTTTAACTATTTTCTGATGGTTTTATGTATTTTGTTTTCATTCTTGAATTAATCGCAGGTATTTTGTTTATTTAATGTTACTCTTTTGGAATTAATGTTTAATGGTTAAGAAGAATAAGACTTTGCTTATCTTTTTTGTGGTGGCAACAGAAAAGGAAGCATGACTCTAAGAGAACAAGTGAAAACCAGAGCCTTACATCAGTCAACATTAAAAGAGACGCCAAGTAGAATATGTATGATTTGGTAAGCACAATTGAAAAAAATAATGTTCTTAGAAGGAAGCTTTGCCTTTATCTGAGATGCATATCTGAATATGCATAACATCCTTCAGTATAAAAAGAGAATGCTGACCAAGGAGAAGCAGTAGTAGTTTGACTGTTAGAAAATATGAAAAATGGTGATAGAACAACAAAACTTGTAGTCATAGGTACAAGGCTTACAGATGGGACAATTGTTGCATACTCCTGAAAACCTATGGCTCACCCATGTTTTTTTTATTTCCCTACCTCTAGCTATCCTACTTTCAGTTTTTTTCTTTCAAAAAACCAGAAGTGAGACAGCTAAACCTTTCTGCTTTTACCAAACTTGGAGTCAGGAGGGTGAGTTCAAATTTTTCTTTACAAGAATAATGAATTTGTTGAAGGATTATGAAAGTTTCAATTTACATTTAATTATAAGAGTTCTTACTCTGGAGGTCTTAATTAAGTTTTTACCATAGAGCTTATGGCATTGCTTATTTTACCAACAGGTTCTCATTCAAACCTATGATCTGACATCTAGATCTTTGGTAATCTGTTACTTTCCATCTTTTGTATGCTATATCTGGTCAATTTAAAATGTGAAATATTCTGTGATTGCACCTACCTACAAAGATCAAAGGTGATGTTATATTTTTATAACAAGACTGTCTTTATTTTCTTGAAGGTTTATGAAAGGGAAGTTAAAGGTTTTATTTATTCATTGGAAGGAACCACCAGCACCACAAAGATGACACTTCCAAAAGATTCTCGACAGACTTGTAAGTTTAAAAAAAAAGAAAAAAAAAGAAAAAAAAAGATCATTATTTTTTTGTCTTTCTTATTAAAAGGTCATCCTGTATGCAGGGGTTATGTGTTTGAAATTTCTTTGCTTTTGGTCTTCAACTTCTCTGAAGAAAAAAAAAAAAGAGATATTCTGGATAATTCTTGCTCTGATACCATGCTTAAAGCATTGGTTAGCAAAAAAAATATGACCATTGTTATCATAATGGAATTTTATGACTTTTGAAAAACTAGTTTCTGGACATTTTCTATGAATACTAAACTAAAAGGTAACAAAGCTGCACAAATGATTTCACTTCTTGATTTGGTTATTTTGAATATACTGGTTATCTCCCCTGTTATATAATATTTTGATTAATCCAAAGTAATGTCTGCTTTTGATGACTGTCAATCACGACTAGTTTACTTAACTTTGAAGCATCATTCAGTGAGAAATCTTTAGTACAAAACTTTACAAACTACTTTTGAAGTATTTAATCATTAACAAGTACCTTTTCCACAATCAATATAAATTTTTGTTCCATTTTGCCATTTTTCTTTAAAAAGAAGCAAAATAGGGTGGAATTATTGCTTATTTTATTCCATTTTTCAATGTGATCTTTTTGAGTTGGTTAAAATTAAACATTCCTAATACTGTCTAACCACATCTTGGCTTAAAATTAAAAAATACAACTTCTTTTTGTTGCTTTTGTTGTTACCATAATGATTTGAGTTGATTAGTAGATTTGTGCAGTCTTGATATTTCTATCTTGTAGGCTGCCATCTTCTGGACAAAAGAGACCCCCCCCCCCACATCCTTTGCTTTAGGTTTTGTACCTGAAGAAGGCCACAAAATGAATTGGCTGAAAAATGGTGGAAACCACAAAAGCAACAAAAAAGACTGAATTTAATACACTGGGAATGATATGGACTCTTCTCAAAATTATAGAAAAGCATAAAGTGTTATTTTTGTTAAGGCCATTATTCACATATTATTTAGTTTAATCAAGAACTTTGGGAAAGAGTAGCCAATATGCATTTGTGCACACTATTTATATCTGTACAATTTTGATTCGGATTTTGTACTGATTTATTGGTAATTTAATTAAGGACAAAATTGATTTGCAAAAAGGAAAAACAAAAAAAATTATCAAAATTCATTGTATGTTTAAAATAACTGATGATTCTTAAACCACGATTGAAATTTCTGTAAAAGACAATAAACAAGAATAAATAAAAGTGCAAAAGCAGCAAAACAAAAACGAAACAATGATGACGAATTCCTCAAGAAATGCTGATATTACCATTTATCAGCCATTTAATTGGTTCAACCCAATTATGAATGTTCTGGATAAGATGATAAGCTACATCTGACAGCAAGGCCTCTGATCAGGAGGTTTTGATGAGCATGGAACCACCTCTTAATTGTATTCCCAGGTCCACCCTGACCTGGGGGTGGTAGCACCTGTTAGGGTCCCAGCTATGGGCAAATAGTTATCCCCCCCCAAAATAAGTATGAAAAGTATAAAAATAGGTTTTAGTACCAGCAATACATTTTTGAGGAAAAAAAAAAAATTACCAGCAATAAAAATCTTGTCAGCATTAAATAACCCATTGAGGCTGATATGCCGTAAAACAAACAAACCAATTATGAATACATTATTTATTTGGATATGACATTTTTCTTCTCAAACGTAAGCTGATTTATTTTATTTGTTTATCAAAATTGTCAGTGGAAGATAAGTTTTTCTTGTTACTTTTCAGTGGTGCTTGTCCAACATTATCTGATTTTCCAATCCTATGTTAATAGGGGTCAAGATTTCTCCATTGAACTTGGGTAAGTATCAGGATGATAACATAGTGGCTGGATGTTGAAGCTTAATGTCATATCATTATTTGGACTATGACTAGGAAATCACTTTGCCAGCAAGGTTTCTTTATATTGTGTATTAGGAGGTTTAAAGATGACACAGAAATGGGACATGTGCGGACATTTTATGAACAAGTATCAAGAGTGAAAATCACTGGAGAAGCTTTTGTATATTTGGTCATTTAATCAGTTGGACAAAATGGAAATATTAATCATTATAAGTGAAACTATAACAAATTCACATTTCCTCACTTTATAAGTGACAAAAATATAATTTGAAAGTGTTGAAAGACTAAAATCTATCAGTCAACTCAGTATTAACATTACTGATGATGCACTCTAGTGCATCTTAGTGATGTACATTCAGTATTAGTATTACTATTTGACATTGTAATATTTCTGTACAAAATCCTCTTTTCCAACCATTCTGTGGAATTTGTGCATAATACTTGTGTAAATACTTTTTTGGCTACTCTATTTGAAATCCTTAAACTTCTGAATTGAAACCAGAAATCTATTTGTGTTAAAGTATTTTATGTATAAGCAGAGAGTTACGAACACAAAAAATTCTGTGTCCCTGAGCGGAGGCTCTGAAGAGATACAATTCACACTGATACATTTTGAAAATGTATAAATCCTCTTTCATGTATTCTACCTGTTGACAAAATCTAAATATTTTTGTCTGTATTTAAGGGGAATCAATATATTTCGCTTGTAGCTTGATATTAATCTGAATAAATGCTCTGTTCCATATTGTCCGTAAAGAAATTCTTGCACTTTTTAGTTCATTCAACCTTTAAATTGATGTTATTAAAAATCCGAACCTGTTTGGCTTGCGAAGAAATTCTTCACCTACAAAGAAAATGTCAAATTATGTCATTTCAGAGTTGTAGATATTAGCAGCAATAAGCGCAGAATTCTGTTCTCTACTACCCAAAAAGAAGTCCAATCGACACCACTTCATGCTAAAGTGCCTCTGAATATCATCAAACGAGGAATGGTAAGTTTTGGAACGCAGTGCACATTATAACAGTTATTTAACAATAAATACCTTTGACTCTCAATAAAAAAAAATTGAGCACATTTTCACAGAGTTAAGGACATTCAAACGTCAAAACTTACAGGAACACTGAGATTTACTCAGGTGGAAGCAGAAGATGATTATTTTGCATCAAATATTCCAAAGAGCTTCCAATTTTGAAATTCCTCATTCAAAGTCCTACCTTTTCCCTGGAGTCATGCACAGGCAGTTTTAGTGTTACTACTATATCAATCGCTAGGCAGACTTCACAATCATACAAAGAATATTTAAATAAAATGCTAATCAAATAAAACTCATCTTTATTTATATGCTTAATTGCAATCATTTCTAACAGCCAGCCATTTTTTGTGCATGCATTAAATGCAATTTATAGATTAATGAATATCTTTAAATTACCATGATGCCCTACCAGCATCAAGAATGTATTTTACTAACATTTTTCTTTCATTTCCCATTTTATTAAAACACCCATGCACATGAAAACACAACATTACTGAAAGGAAAGCGTCTATAGATGTTAAGGAATGAGAAATATTGTTCTCTCTTAAAAAGCTACAATTAATAAACATTTCAAGAAATGATATTTGTTTTCACTTGATGTAGAAGTAAAGTAGAATAAAGGGAAAAGAGGAATGTTTTGAAATGACAGGGCAACCACGGGAAAACATTGAATTTTTGACAAAATGGTAACTTTTTCCCACTGGTTCTCTGTCGCAATTGCCAAAGTGATTATTATAGCATATCAATAAATGATAAGTAAATGTAATAATCTTGTTTCAATATTTAATAGATCCCCCCCCCCAACCGATGTTTTAGTCTTTTGAACATAGAAAATAAATTTATTATTTGATTGTAATTAACTCCTTTACCTTTGCTTCAGTGGCTGAATTTGTGCCTTGACCTTGTTTCATTGGTTGGTGACTTGTGGAGGGGACAAACCTTTAAGGCTGTTGAAAGTGTATGTGTCACAGCAACTTGTCAACTGCGTAAGATCTTCACTATGAAACGACCTCCCTATGAAACTGCCAATGAAAATGGTTAGTCTCTCTTTTGGTCATTCTTATGTCATTCGTTTTTTAAATGTAATTTGTTTTATGATTTTATATTGCTAAAAGTCTTCATAGCATTCACTCATGGCAGTGCTTAACACATTTTTAGAGCATTGAACTGAGAACCCAAAGTTAATATTTAGGTGGAGGACTCTTTGATTTAACCATGTGACTCCTAGCAAATTCAGTAGAACCTTTTCGATAATTTTAAAATAAACAAATTCAACATTTATTTACTTAACCTGCCATGAGCCCCATTTGGGGATGTGTTAAAATTAAACTCACTACATGTTATTCCTTGTATTTACATTGAATTGCTGACATACATTGCATTTGCAGAGGTATATTTTACAACACTTAGCCTTTAAAGTTTTTATTATTAGCCGTAAGAAAACACTTTCTGTCGTAATTTTACATTTCACGAGTAGAAAAATAATGACTATTTTGAAAAGTATTTTTTTATTATTTCTAATTAATATTATTTTTGATGTTTTATACACATATATATTTGATGTTCTAGTCTCTATAAAAACGACAATGGTAATTACTGAAATTAAACATAAGGAATAAATAAACTCCTAAGACACCCGTCTGGGCCAAAAATGTGCATTAAAAAAATTTGGCAGTTGATGGGTTAATTTACAAAATATAAGAATGGAAATGGTTTATCGTGTGAATTCATCCCCTCAAAATAATAATACAAGTAAAATGAGTACAAGATAATAAAATGAAGTAAACTTGTAATCGTATTAAGTTACCAGTTCATTACGGCAGTTTAGCTTCAAGTTTATTATTGCAGAGGGATATTTTCATGCTGGAGATGTATTGCCTGAGTTTTATTTCTGAACGGGAGATAGCATAGTGATACTATTGTGTTGTATGCAACATGACACATGGGTTGGAGACTAAGAAGTTCCATGTCTTGTTACTATGGCATCGCATAGGTAAAAAGAGTGAGTAGAGAGAGGGAGTTTATGACATCAGCGAGTGGGCATTGGTGGAAGTGCACCTGGCAGACAAGGTAGGGTATTCTCACAACATTAGATACTTGAAAGTGTTATAACAAAGTTGTCAGCTATTCTGCTATCGATAAAAAAGCAGCTGTCTTAATTGTCTCATATCAAGTCAAATGAATATCTTTAAAAAAAATTAATTTAAAATTTCTTATCTCATTTTTGCTCATGGTTAAGTGCAATTGATAAAATACCCAACAAACAGAATTGACAAGGCTCTCAAAAAACAATAACAAAAGAAAGAAAAAGAACAGGGCAAAATAATACTAAGCAGGCAAGAGATATATATATATATATATATATATATATATATATATATATGCGCAAGTCAAAACGAAGCAGACGGTATATATATATATATATGCAAGTCAAAACGAAGCAGGCGGTATATATATATATATATATATATATATATATATATATATATATGCAAGTCAAAACGAAGCGGATGATATATATGCAAGTCAAAATGACGCAAAGCTACAGTAATAATTCAAAATGTTTGCAAAGTAAGACTTGTGTTCTCACACAAAAAGGGATAGAATCAAGTGATTCTGACTTCAAGACAAGAAAGAACAAAAATATGGTGCGTAAAACAAAGAATTGATTAATTTTTATTAATTAGGAAGCAATCACAGCATGCATCTGTAGGATTTGTCTATAAATTTGGGGAGGATATGTTCTTAGCAGCCATTCCCGTAGCATTTATTTTCTGTTTTTAAAAATTTTTTGAGTGAGCTTTTGTATCCGATTGTATTTTGTTTTGAAATGTACTGTGTATGTTCAGTTCCCACGCAAATTGATAAATTTCTTCTACATGATCACATATTTTGTAGAAGACCCCTTTTTTGTCTGTCACATTCTTTAACCCCCCCCCCCCCCATTCAAAGTAGACGAGGAAGAGATCGGAAGGACTGTTATGGCCGCTATTTAAGACCCTTGAAGGGATATGAACCAAACTATATGAGCTGGTGAAGAGCCTCCCCCCCAAAATACTGGTTCCAAGAAAGAGAAAACAACCACTGAGGCTACCAGGATTCAAGAAGAAGAAAAAAAGAAAAGCATCATCTATATCCAAACCTTCAGCTTTTATTTTTTTTATGCCTCCTAAACAAAACTGTTTTCATTTAATCGCCACAGAGAACCTTTTCTGCCTACCATCAGCATGGCTGATGCTAAACTCCAGGAGAGCAACAGTTTGCACCTTCTTGGGCTCATGTTTCCCACTGACATGAAGTATAGTGATAATATTGAATCAATTGCTAGGTCTACTGCTAGGAAAGTTGGTTTACTGTGTCGTGCCAGACAATTTTTCTCGTTAGAATCAATCTTGTACATTTATAAATCTACCATTTACATTGAATACTGCTTCCATATCTGGTTTTGTGCTCCTACTATATATTTTGAGATTCTTGGCAAAATTCAAAAAAGGGTCTGTAATATAATCGTTCCTGACCAGGCATCTCGACTACAGATGTGAACTGGCTTCCCTCTGTCTTTTCTACAAATATTTTCATGGCAACTGTTCTGGTGAGTTTTTTCCTTAGTGCTTTGACTGCATGAATTTAAGTGTGCTACTAGAGTGTCTATTAGGTCTCACTGTTTTACTGTTGAACTAGCTATATGCAATCAACTGTTCTATTCTAAAAGTTTCTTTTCTCACCTATGGATCTCCCTTCTGATTTCTTGCTTCCCTGACACTTACATTCTTCAAAGATTTAAATGCAATGTCAATTGCCATCTTCTGTCTTCTTAAATCTTGTTTCTTTATTGTTTTTTTTCCTCACTTCTCCTCACTAAAGTCTTCTCATGCTCTTTCACTCCATGTGACCCCCTGCATCCTAGTGACATTGTTGCCTTGCCTGGGGTGAAACGATTAAAACAAATGCTGAATGTTTCTTGTATGGAAATGGTTAACTTTACCATTAATATTAGTAATCTTAATAATTTTCTGTCATATGTTTAGTAATTAGCACATGCTGACATTGGATGGCATAGGTGGTTATTTGCTCAGTGTACGTTTCAATTGTCATCTTCTGTCTTCTTAAATCCTGTTTCTTTATTGTCCTTTTCCCCACTTCTCCTTACTAAAGTCTTCTCATGCTCTTTCACTCCCTGTAACTCCATATGTACTCTAGCGGCATCGTTGCTTTGCTTGGAGTGAAAGGATTTAAAAATAAGATCATTATGATAGGTTAATTTGTATAGATATTGCAAGGATCTGCTCGCTACATCAATGAACATCTGAAAACTGAATATATTAACCAGTGATCATTAAGCATTGACTCCCAATCAATATTCTCTCAGATAATCATATGAGGGACACTGCTTTTTTCCTAATTAATCAACTTCTCTCCTGAAACGTCTTATTTTTGGTTGACTTACAAATAACATTTTTACCAAAATGACATTTAGTATATTTTAATGGCCATAAATATATTCTTCATCAAAGGAGTCTTTCTTAAACTATAGCAGTTTTGTATAAATAAAAAACAAACACACGCACACATGCCTCATGTTAAGTGTAGATGCATTTATCAACCTAGCCAGAAAAAATGAGCAAATGTGTCTTACTAATGGATCTCGTAAAGCCTAGATTAATCACTGATTCGAATCTCCAACTTGTGCTGATTATCTTATTTCTTAAACATCACTTTTGACCTTATTTAATTTTTCTTATTCTTCAGTAGGGCCTTCTGTGTCTTAGGCACAAACACGCTTTTATCTGGGAAGATCTATGAAGTATAAGTGAGATTTGATGAATTTTCCATTGTTTTTATCCACAGATATCGATCAGAATTGCCAAATTGAGTTTGACCACATTCCAAAGCAATGTCAATTTGCCAATGACGTACAACAAGAAACACAGGTACATTTTTTTTTTTTTTTGTAATGGTTTCAAATTTTCTTTTTGGTTTCGATTAGCAATGCTAAAAATAGATGATACATTTAAATCTGATCAATTTTTTTAAGCATATATATACAGGCTGCAATGTCGAACTTGTCTAAATTATGAAAAAATTAAAATAACACTGACATCTCATTTTAAGAAATATATTTAAGAAAATCATACAACAATATCTTGAAATACTAAAGAGTAAATTTATTCAACAGAATCACCATTGGCTTCAATCACTGCTTCCAGATGACTTCGGAATCTCCTGCAACTCTTCTGGATGGACTCCTTGTTTAAGTTGGTGAATACTGCCATAATCCTTGCCATCTTTGGTGTTACTAAGAATTTTGTTGGTCTCTCGCTCAACTGCGCCCCACACATAATAATCAAGTTGGTTGCAGTCTGGGCAGTTAGGTGGCCAGATGTAAAGGGTGATGTGGTCACAGAAATTGTCTGACAGTCATGATTAGGTTCTCCTACTTGTGTGGCATGGTGCAGAGTCCTGTTGCCAGACATAGGGTCTTCCAGCTGTGGTGAATGTAGAAAGTACACAAGAAAGGAAATCTTGTCTTTGTTATTTTGTTGACCATAAAAAAATTCTTCACAAATAAGAATAACCAAATTTAGCTCTCTAGAAAAACGAGAAAGACATATTTCAGAATTTTTAAGGGATTGTAATATTGCCTAAAATAAGAAACTTGGTCAATAGTTGATTATTAAAACATCTTTTAAGAAATCTTTGGTAACATTTATTATTTAAAAAAAGTTATTTGTTCAGTTTTTTTTTAATACTGACCTCCCAACATTTTCTTTTTTGTGCAAAAATTATATTATGCTTTTACTTTTGATTTTAAAAATCAAGTTGAAGAATGAAGTTTTTTGAAAGATAGTTTGAAAGCTTATACAACTATAAAAAGAAATTTATATAAGCTCAACTGGAGAATGGTTGTTTTTTTTGTTTTTTTTTGTTTTTAAGAATTTATTTTGAATTCCATTTTCAGGTGATAAACTTAAAGAAAATTGTCAGAGCGAATAAATTACAAAGTAGTGATGACAGCAGTTCTCAAGAAAGTTCATTTCTATTAAGTCAGCCAATGCCACATTTGGAAATTGGTAAGAAAAAAAAATCTTAATTTTGGTATTTGAAACAGATGATCAGTTTATTAAAAAAAAAGTAAACTAAATAAATATTGAGAAACTAATTCACCAAATCTTTTGGTTGCATATCAAAATGCAGTCAAATCTCATGCGAATAACAGTTTCATGAAATTACATAAAAAAACCCAAAGAAACAAATCTCACAATTCAAAACAATTGTTTCTAAAGAGGAGGAAGTATCTGAATGATTTCTGATTTCAATCCAACCCATTCATTAAAATCTGTTTTATTTTTTTTTTTTTTAAATCTCTCAATTGCTATACATTTTCATCTTTTTGCAGATCATAAACCCAAAAGTCAGATTGCATTTGGTTCTAAAGTTCCATACTTGGCTTCAAAGAAAAATTTGCCCAAGGTATTTTTACAGTCAATTCACTTGCTTCCTGCCTTTCTGATTATTGTAAACCAATTAGAGTAATAGAAACGTCCTGGGTAACATGATAAACTACATCCAACAGCAGAGCCTCTGATCAAGAGATTTTGAGAAGTGCGGAACCACCTCTTAATTGTTTGTGTTCCCTGTCCACCCTGCCCCGGGGTGGTAGCACCTGTCAGGGTCCCAGCTATGGAGTCAAAAAACCATGAAAGTGTAAAAATAGGTTTTAATAACATCAATAAATTTTTTGAGGAAAAATTATTGCCAGCAATACATTTTTGAAGAAAAAAAATATTACCAGGAATATATTTTTGAAGAAAAAAATATTGCCAGCAATACATTTAAAAAAAAAATATTGCCAGCAATACATTTTTTGAAAAAATATTACCAGCATTAAATAAACCATTGAGGTTGATATGCTGTAAAACAAACCAAACCAAACAGAGTAATAGAAAGATTTTTGCTTCAAAATATCTTGGTTGTGAGTGTATTAAAATAAAGATATTTAGTTCATTTCTAGTTTTCAACATTGATATCTTATGTCCTACGTGTGAGTAGTATTTTAATGGGTTAATCCACTGATTATTTCAATAGTCAAAATGCATTTGAATAAGCAAAAATTATCCTACTTTTGTCATCAATTGAGAGAATCTTAGACAGAGTTTCAGTATTGATATAAAATGATATTTTAGCAAATAATCAATTCTACTTTTACGACAACAGTCATCATGGTCACCTGAAATCAATCTTTATGATTAATTCAGAATAATTAAAAGTTTGAAGTATAGTGTGGCAAAATCATAATATTTATAATCAATTGTTTTATTTCATGTGATGGTATCTGTTGCTATTAATGGATGGGTCATCTTAGAGGATCAAGTTAGCTATTAAATGAGAAGAGTGATTTGAAAGCTTAAGAAGAACCAATGCTTCTTTCAGCTGGTGCATTAGCACAAAATAGGATTTGACATTAGAGTGTGCTGGAGAAATTGGGGTTAATTTCATTACAAGACATTTACAGATAGTAAACCAAATAGTTGTTGATTAAACTGAAGCTTAGCATGAAAGGCTTCAAAGAAAGATACCCCTAAACTGTTGGGGAAATTCAGACAGGTCTGTTTGAATTGAAACATTTTATAAATAAGGAATTCTTGGAAATGGTGAAATGTTCTCAGGAAATTGAAGAGACTTAGCATTTCCACTTGACATAAAAGTTGTTTTCTTACTTGTTAACTTGGTCAGTTACAGCTTTGATTGCATTTGTTAACACTTTTGTTATGTTTTAGTCTTTTAAAAGACTGATCAAGTGTGTCAGCATGGCACAAAAATGATTTGCTTATGCTGACAGAATTCACTTAAAATAAGTAATAAGAATTTAACTTCAAAATCCAAATCAGTTGAATATTGTTCATTGCGTCATTTCCTGTTATGCAATAAAACTGAAAATTAAAATTTATTTAATTTGTAAACATTTTGGTAAATCTTTAAAAATAAAGATTTAATTCTTTTTTTAGTATCTCTATCTATAAAAGGCAGGATGTGTGTGCGTTTGTGCACGGCCGCAATTTTCGACGGATTTGCACCAAAATTTACATGCACATGCTCCAAGTTAGTGGGAACGCCAAGACCGACTTTGCATTTCCCAACTCCCATCGATAGTGGAAATAATCGATTTTTTTTCATGCTTCTATGGTAGTTTTCATGTAGTTTGCGGCCATTTTCTACTGGCCACAGTGAGAGCCTATAGCTGGCTGCCACGAATAGACAGGAAGCTTCTATTGGCCAGCGTAAGAACCAACAGCTGACTGACACGAATGTTAACTAGCATGCTAGCATGCAAAAAAAAATCGATAGCTGCATTTGTCACAAGTGGGAAAAATTTAAATCTGCATGGCACTTTACTCCAATTGGCTCATTCGCTTGCTTAAACTCAACGTTGATTCTGATTCCGCAGAACTGGGTTGGGTGTGAAAAAGTATTTGTTGTTAACATTCTTTTTCATTTGGTTTTTCCAGTTACGAGTCCTTTTTTAAAGCTGATCGTTTTGTGTTCATTTTGTTTAGTTCTTTTTTCGTAACAGATTTAATGTTTAGTATAGAGCTTAGAAAAAAATTGCAGTGTGAGATAGGCAAGAAGTAAGGCATGTAGCAACATCAGCACGGCAAAGGGCACTCTTTTAAAGGCAAGGAAGGGCAAAAATATTTTAAGTCAAGTGATAGCGATTGCTGTATGAGTCGTACGATTTTTTAATCAAGCACGGGCAACGCCGGGCCATGCTGCTAGTGCAAAATAGTTATTCAGTTTTTGGGTGATTGCATACAATTTTATATATAGCTTTTTATAAGGTTTTTATAAAATTACACTCACACACACACACACACGTGTATATCTATATGTGTGTGTGTGTGTGTGTGTATATATATATATATATATATACACACATACATAAATAAATATAATATAAATAAATAAAAAGAATTAAGAAAAAAATAGGCACAACTGCCAGTTTCATGTTGAATGTTTTTTCAGTAGAAAATCAAGAGCTTTTAGATCCTGTTTTGCATGCAAAAACTTTCCATGATGTTTTTAAGATACTCCATCACTGATCCGAGCCGGAGTTTTCTCAAGTCATGATGAGCGGTTGTACTCTCAATGAGGCTCCTTGCCTGGAACATCTATTGGGACTTAAGCTCACACCAGATCTCAAGTGGAGCTCGTAAATAGAGTCCAATGCTAAAGACGCTAGGAAAATGGTTGCCTCCCTCTACCGCTTCAGAAAGTACCCAACTCTCCTGCTGTAGTTTTTATCTCTTTAGGAGCCAGATTAGAAAAAAAAAAAAATGGAAATATTGCTGCCACATCTGGGGTGGAGCTTCCCAATCTTCACTTTCCTACTTTGACCGTGTTCAAAATCATTTGAACCCAGCCTTGTGGTTGATGAATTGTTTTTCATCCTTCAATTCCTTTCCCACAAACGAAATATTTCTAGCTACTTGCTACTCTGCTGATATCTTCATGGCCCATGTTCAGGTGGACTATATTCCTTGGTTCCTCCAGTCCAGACTTTCACTGCTAGTCGACTCATCTACCTACCCTTCAAATTCCCTTCGTAAGGAGTAAGTTTCATTCAGCTTCTTCCCCAGAAATTTTGAAATATAGAACAAACTCCCGGGGGGATGCTTCCCTGATCACTACAATGTTAACTTATTCAAGTCTAGGGTTAAGCATTATCTATCCTACATATCCTCATAATATGCAACCCTTATTGCCTTGCAACATCCTCATTCAGTAACCATCTACCTTGAGTGGCACTTTGGCCTTGTATTGAGCGAACAATAGGAAAAAAAAATACAAATTTCCACTTACACACGTTTCCTTCCTTTATCCTTCAGTTTCCAGAAAATGCATCAAAAGCCCTGTGATATTGTTGGACTGTCTTCTTATGAAAGAACTTTTGTTGTTGTAGTATCTTTGTTCCCACAACCCTTCAATAATTAAATATTGGATTCACTTCTGGTTTTTACATTTACCTGATAGACTATATTAGTATTTGCATCTTGCTCCTACCCTGCAAATGGACAGCTGTTTATTTCTACAGATAGAAGAGGGGTATCGATTCATATCATGTGCACACAATATCTTACGTTTTTCAGATTATGTTGTGTGCTACCGTTTTATAATGTTTCTGTGAAGTATTTTATTGAATTTACTATTCAGTTTTTAAGAACAGGTACAAGCAGGAAAAAGGCCAACAAAAAAAAGAAAGGTCATTTGGTTTACTCTTCCCCATGCAACAAATCAACAAAAAGAAAACTAGTCAACGAGTGTTTTTTAACTTATTGATAAACACTTCCCTGCTACTAGTAAGAAAAGTTATATTTTTACATCCTCCAACAACAGAAGAGTGTTGAATAAAAGTTTGAATCACTTTCCAAATGTAGATATGAGAGCGAGTACATACTAATGCTATCTACTGCCTTATTAAATATTTATAGACTCTTCAATGTTTGTCACCAAAAATCCAACCTGAAGATCAGTATGAAAATAGCAGTTGCACTTATTTTCTTTTCTTAATTTGCTTTTGTTGATATAATATAGAGCACTGTTTTTAAACTGACACTATGTGATTGCAAGTTTTTTGTTAATATAAGTAAGTGTTGTGTTATTATTTAGTAATATTGCTATGCACACAGGCACTTGTCACAATTAGTCTTTCATAGTTCTAAAATAGATTGTTATACTTTAATACTTATTTTTTTATGATGAAAAAGAATTGTATTTTTTTTTACTCTTCAGAGGCATTCAGCTGAAACGCACAGTCAGTTGACCTTTCAAAAAATTAGTAAGTAGAAAAAATGTCATTGGGATTTTGTGATTTTGAAGGTTTTTTTTTTACTTCTTGCATGTAAATATTCACATTTCATCACCTATTTTGATATGTCACAAGAATATAAGAAACCTTTTTGTGGAAAATCTGAATTGTTTGCTTTCTCATATTTTATTGGAGTCATTGTTTTCTCATATTTTATTGGAGTCATTGTTTTGCTTTCTCATATTGGAGTCATTGTTTTGCTTTCTCATATTGGAGTCATTGTTTTGCTTTCTCATATTGGAGTCATTGTTTTGCTTTCTCATATTGGAGTCATTGTTTTGCTTTCTCATATTGGAGTCATTGTTTTGCTTTCTCATATTGGAGTCATTGTTTTGCTTTCTCATATTGGAGTCATTGTTTTGCTTTCTCATATTGGAGTCATTGTTTTGCTTTCTCATATTGGAGTCATTGTTTTGCTTTCTCATATTGGAGTCATTGTTTTGCTTTCTCATATTGGAGTCATTGTTTTGCTTTCTCATATTGGAGTCATTGTTTTGCTTTCTCATATTGGAGTCATTGTTTTGCTTTCTCATATTGGAGTCATTGTTTTGCTTTCTCATATTGGAGTCATTGTTTTGCTTTCTCATATTGGAGTCATTGTTTTGCTTTCTCATATTGGAGTCATTGTTTTGCTTTCTCATATTGGAGTCATTGTTTTGCTTTCTCATATTGGAGTCATTGTTTTGCTTTCTCATATTGGAGTCATTGTTTTGCTTTCTCATATTGGAGTCATTGTTTTGCTTTCTCATATTGGAGTCATTGTTTTGCTTTCTCATATTGGAGTCATTGTTTTGCTTTCTCATATTGGAGTCATTGTTTTGCTTTCTCATATTGGAGTCATTGTTTTGCTTTCTCATATTGGAGTCATTGTTTTGCTTTCTCATATTGGAGTCATTGTTTTGCTTTCTCATATTGGAGTCATTGTTTTGCTTTCTCATATTGGAGTCATTGTTTTGCTTTCTCATATTGGAGTCATTGTTTTGCTTTCTCATATTGGAGTCATTGTTTTGCTTTCTCATATTGGAGTCATTGTTTTGCTTTCTCATATTGGAGTCATTGTTTTGCTTTCTCATATTGGAGTCATTGTTTTGCTTTCTCATATTGGAGTCATTGTTTTGCTTTCTCATATTGGAGTCATTGTTTTGCTTTCTCATATTGGAGTCATTGTTTTGCTTTCTCATATTGGAGTCATTGTTTTGCTTTCTCATATTGGAGTCATTGTTTTGCTTTCTCATATTGGAGTCATTGTTTTGCTTTCTCATATTGGAGTCATTGTTTTGCTTTCTCATATTGGAGTCATTGTTTTGCTTTCTCATATTGGAGTCATTGTTTTGCTTTCTCATATTGGAGTCATTGTTTTGCTTTCTCATATTGGAGTCATTGTTTTGCTTTCTCATATTGGAGTCATTGTTTTGCTTTCTCATATTGGAGTCATTGTTTTGCTTTCTCATATTGGAGTCATTGTTTTGCTTTCTCATATTTTATTGGAGTCATTGTTTTTTTGTTTTTTTTGATGATGTTTTTATTAGGTTAGGGGGTTGTGTATTGAACAAAAATGAAAGAGTTGGTTGAGAAAATAGACAAAAGAGTTAGAATAAATATTTCTGTCATTTTATTTATCGAGAATATTTTCTTTGTGTAGAGAAAATGTTTAGGAATGTTCTTATGAGTCATTGTAAAGATGAAGGCGTCTTCCTTTTTGCATTGCTGTGTGGTGGTCTTTTGTCATTCTCTATACCTTTGCCTGGGTCTCTATTTTCTGCTGGGAGTGACCACTGTCTTAGAGAACATTGTTCTTTGTCTTGTCATCTTTGTCTAAAAATGTAATTTATCAAGCACTGGCTTAATTCACAGTTGTTTGCTATATCCTTGTGAAGTTTATTTAACTGATAATTATTAGGACAATAAATGTCTGAAACAATTTTTGTGACAGCTCGGATGTTTTCATTTAATAAGATATTGGATGACACTGGTATTACTACAAAGCTCGCTTGTTACCAACTTCAACTAACTAATACTTACTACAACTAGTTTTCTAACTTTCCTTTTGCATTTGCTTGTTCAGATATAACATTTTCATTAGTGATCCAATGCTCCAGTCATTTCTTTGCAATCTTTGGCATGTCTGCATTCAAATATTTGGACAGAATTAATTCATTTATGTCACTGGATGTGAGAAACTTCTTGTACAATCTCTTCAAGGCAGACCACACTTTATAAAATCCTCAGTGTAATGGGCAGTATAGATGACATAATGGAATTATGGTGGTCAGTAACACTTACATTAAAAACACAAAGTTTAAATATAACTCATTGGGAGCTTGTCATAAAGGTTGCCATATGCACTTTGTTGTTGACTTTTACTACTTTTATTTTACATTAATTTCCAGTACTGATTAAGTTGTGGATATTTGATTCCAATGTGGTTGTCCTCATTTTAAGAAGTCCTCTTTAGATGTCATGTCAACCCAATTGTTGGAGAAGCTGAATTCTTCAAAACAAATCTGTTTTATGCCTATATTTGTCTTTGTAATGGCAGGAAGATAATGTTATTACAAGATTTAACTTCTGCAGGTCATTTATGGAATAATCTGTTTGAAATTCAGGACTGTTTTATCTCATGACAATCTGAATGCATCAGACAACACCTCATGATGAGGAGTCTGAGCAAAGCACAGTGAAGAATGAAGCTGAATCTTTTACTTATGTGAGTGAATCATGGATTCCTCACATGAACTGATACCCATTGTCCTGTTGACCAAGTTCCATGATGCCAATCTGTGTCTGTATAGATAAATGACTTAACACATGGCAGTTATGATTTTAGTCATGTTTGGTGTACATCTTCTTTTACTAATGTTAATTTTGGAGTGTAGAGGGCTAGCAGCTCCAGCTTTTAAAACCTACTATGGATACCATAGCAGCAACACATAGCATGGTGAGGTTGTATCGAGGGTCTATAAGGTTATTGTAAATTAATAAAAGTTGGGGTTTTGCATTCTTTATTGATTTCATGCTGACAACTTTATTTAGCAAAAGTGTGTATAGTCATTTTGGTTATTATTTATATATTCTTCAATATTATAATATCACTTTGAATTATTCAGTGTGGGATTATGAGTGTCATGGCTAACATAACTATATATATATATATATATGTATGTGTGTGTGTATGTATATATATATATATATGTGTGTGTGTGTGTGTTTATATATTCTTAGCCACTTTCCCATGTGAATAGATTTTGTTTACTGAAAGGTTAGATAGAATGTTGCCATGTGTATTGCCATGTTCTTTGATGAATAAAACTAAAGTAATAAATTCAGATTTTACTACAATGTTATTTAGAAAAAATATTTGTTTATATTGCTTTTGCTTATTTCATTATTATTTAATAGACAGCATTATTAGTCATGTAGATGTTATTTTGAAAAAAGATTGATTTGTATAATGAATTAACACTGACATGTGGATTTTGATCAGTTAGGGCACACACTCTACGAAAGGAATCTATTTAATTAAAAATTTTGGTGAACCATACCTGAATAAGTACAATGATTCCTCCACAAAAATTGAATTGTAAAAGAAAAATCTTTTTATCTTGAAATTTTTTCTGCTAAAACTTATTTTGTTTTTTTTTTTTTGTCCTTAGAGCATGACATGTCATTCAAACCTCATCCACCACGTGAACCTTCATCAGAAAAAAATCGCCGTAGGATTCGAGTGAGGAACGCAGGTCATGACCTCAATTCTGAATCATCCCAGGTTTCTCTTTGTGGGAAAACTCACCCCAATTCATCTGAAGAAGGAAAAACAAATAGGGACATTTGCAGAGATAAAACTCTCAAAAACAAAAATAATTCTCAATCTGCCAACTTGATGGAAGAGAAAATTCCTAATTGCAAAGATCATTCCAAGATCATGCGGCAGAAATGGCCTGATACCAAAAGTTCTGATAACACCTCAGAGTTTGTGGATACTGGTATTGGGCCTGATGTTCCTGAAATTCAGTCACCCCGGAAACCAAGTATGACATTTAATGTTCTGTTTATATGCTTAGCTTTCTGTAGTTTTTTTTAAAATGCTTCACTAAGGTACAAAAACGAATTCACATAATAAGAAATTTTGAGAGTTAGTATCAGCAAATTTTGTGAC
>OZ038498.1:13151849-13181849 GCA_964036315.1 Acanthosepion esculentum | reverse complement strand
TATTCATTCTCTTTGAAAGTTTTCCTAAATTTGACCAAATTCTAAAAGTGTGCTCTCATGAGCTACACTCACTGGCATCCCAACTGCATGAATTTAAACATGCTACTTGGTTGGTATTTTGGTCCCACTCTTTCACTGTTGAAACAGTTAAATGTAACCGCCTCTTCTACTCCAACACTTCCTCTCTTGCACTTCCCGACAGTGCAACTCCCTTCCCCTTACTCGCTTCCCTGATAGCTATAATCTTCAAATATTCAAATGTAATGTGAATTGACATCTTCTGATGCCTTGATTCTGATCGCCATTGTTCTATATATCCTTTTCTCAAACAACCCTCTTCTGAATGTGGCTTGGTCTGTGCATTCTATGAATCTTGACCAACTTTTGGACCAAACAAAGACAATGTTAAAGGATGGATTGGCAATACTGGGACTAGCTATAGCAGTTACATGTTTGCTTTATAAAATGCTTGAACCAAAAGAAAAGCAAGGCTGAATTTCTGAACTTCTGTGCTTACAATTATTACGGACTTGATCATATGGTGAGAGATTGCTCACTCCAAGGATGAGAAGCAATCGCAGATGAAGATAACGGAAGGAAGTACAATAAAATCAGTATGTATGTTTGTATGTTGCGGCATTCACCCTGGATCGGTTAAGCCGGCTCCTTCCAAGGAATTCACCGCGTCCGGAACGAAGGCCGACCAAGCACGGCGATCCGTCGCCAATGCTGAAACGAGCGACAGCCATTCCCGATTCCAACGGCGGCGAAGTCTTGAAACGGAGTAACAAGGGAGTTTGAACTTCACACGCGGTCCCCACACCTCGCGTGCTATCCTAGTGGAGGGAGGAATATGCTCTTACTTGCCGCAGAATTTCCACAGATGCAGAGGCAGGAGCAACCAAGAGGCCGCCGGATGCCGGTACAGACGCCGAATGGTTTTGAATTCAGAGTTGACCTTCTCCTAGACCAGTTGCCATCCAAGGCTATAGAACCTAGTCTGTCCTGCTATTTACCCATAGTTGGAGGGAGAAGAAGAGGATTCACACCTTTCCCAAGGGTGTTAGCACGTAAGTGAATGTAATGGATTCGACTGGAATTCGAACTCGGCTCTACGATTCCTCAATCCGAGCCGTTATCCATTACTCCACCGTGCTTCCTAATAAAATCAGTGCCAAGCATTAAGATCAAATCTGGTCTGATTTTATTAAGCAAATGGAATGAGAGCAAAAAAAGACATCACTGATCATCTTCTCTTTATTTAAATTGTAAATGCAGTGCTGCAATTGAGGTACAGGCTAATGAAGCATAGCTATGGATTATGGCAGTTTCCGCTCAATTATGAGTCTGTCAGTTTGTTTTATATGGACAAGGGAAGACGTTAATGTTGATGTGTTAATGAAAAACTTGAAGTGTTGTGAAGTTGGAAGTAATCAATATATACAATGGGGGTTGCTTAAGATTGAAATTATGGTAGCAGATTGAAAACTTTTAAGATTTAATGAAGAGCCTGTGTATTTGAATATTTAACAAGTTTTTTTTTTTTTAATTGAATATGAACTTCTGGCATTGATTCAAAATATACAGCCATTTCAAGAACACATTTTCTCATTGATAAGTGACTTATATTCTTTTCTTTGTAATTGCTATTTTTTTTCTTAGTTCTTCTGAATTGATGTGTGCATTGATTTCTGTAAATTCTGGTATCTTTCTTTTCATTTAAAGGGGAAATCAAAAGGCAGTATTGCTGATCCAGTCTATTCTGGACGTGGTGCCAAACCAGAAGACGATTTTGTATCGGTTATGAATGGCAGTGATGACGACGACGACTCTGTTGAAAATGTATCTGCAACAAGCAACCGCTATGCGCGCACCCATAGTAACAGTGCAACTTCCAGCCGCGGCAGTTCGGGTAAGAGTGTTAGTTCTCGGGCAAACATCCCTTTACCTGAGAAAGGAAGCAAACTACCAGTCCACAGTCAATTGGTACAACAACAACTAATTCAATCAAGATCAAATGTTGGCCACAAATCAGAGCTGGCTAATCACACTATACCCTATGATTCAAGTCAATATACTGCTTTACCTACCATGGCAAACGGATGCCAAAGCTCGCTATCATGGCTGAATCGTAAATCACTACGAGAAGTGAGCCCATCAAATATTAGGAAGTCACTTGCCAAGTCTGGAGAGGTGAGGAATTTGCTTCTTTTTCTGTTTTGATAACACTTGATTGGGATTGAACTACATTGTTTATTGATTAGGAAATTGAAACATAGTGTAAGGATTGGAGACAGTGGCATTATTGGTGAAGGGATTAGTGGAATGTAGACTAGAGAGGCAAGATCACAAAAAGTGAGAGATGACTGATTATGGATTAAGTGAAAGTAGTCCTTTCTTCTAGTCATATGTAAGCCCACCAAAATTAAAGAAACCCAAACAATGCCAAAGCTACAATATGGCAAATTCCACAGAATTCATTTGCAAGCAAGCAAGCATAGAAAACTTTGGAACAGGTTAGGGACTCTGTGGAATGGTAACCCTAGTAACAACAGCAAAAATAGTCATCCTAAAGAATGACAAGAAAAAAATGTAGATGACTTGAAATTCTCACTAGAAAGAAAGACAGCAAATAATGCCAAGAAATGGCACAGAATATGTAGTTAAACAAAAATATCAGTAAGCAAGCAAAAAATGAATGGTTTAATAAGAAAAACTGCAGAACACAGATGTAGTAGGCATACAAAAAAATGATAAAGGGTGTAGCAGGACGTGCTCTTTGGCAGGATGCATAAACTTTAGAATAGAGAAAGAAAAGGTACTACATACAGTGCTGTTCGATAAAAGTGACTCACCTGATTTTTTTTACTTAAAAAATTTTTTTACCTATTGTTTTTGGGGTCAAACTAATTTTTAATCTTACATAAGACTTAATAAAGACCCCTTCCCGACCACCTAGTAAAAAAGTTTACTCACCCTAAGGTATTCTATTGATAATTATAATTTTGGATATAAATGAGATTTAGGGAAAAACTCTGTGCAAAAAAAGTGACTCACTTATTTCTTGCAACTAGTAATCAATAGAAACATAACCGAACAGCTTTAAATAAAGAAAAATAGAGGTATAATTTATAGGTAATATAGTTTGAAATACTTAATAATCTATGGGTCCTCCTTTATTTTGAATAACCTTTTCAACCCTTTTTGGCATTGACTTGATTAGGTTCTGGCAAATCTCATTTCCAGTCATTGAATTCCATTCGGATATGAAATTCACAATCAAATCCTCTTTGTTGCTCAACTGCTTTCTCGAGAGCCTGTACTTTATAATGCACCATAAGTTTTCTATGGGGTTGAAGTCAGGAGATTGGGGCAGCCATGTCATAACACTCACCTGCTTCTCATCAAAGTATTCCTTCATCAATTTTGATTTGTGACAGGGAGCATTATCCTGCATAAAAATGAGCTTGGTGGGGTCGATTTGCACCCTTTCAGCAGTTAGGAGTAGACAAGACTCTAAAATTCTCTTGTACTGCTCGCTCCTGAGGGTCTTTTCAATAGGTTTTAAGAAACCAGTTCCATGAAAAGAAAAGCATCCCCAGAACATTATACTGAACGGATGCTTGACAGTACTTACTTATTAAATTCAAAGAGCTTTCAAAGCTTCTTCATCGGATTTTAGATCGCTTATCCTTTGAATTTAGCCCAACTTTCATTTCATCGGAGAAGAGAACATTTATTAAAAAAACCCAGGTGAGTCATTTTTATGAACAGCACTGTAGATGCAATGAATATATCAGAAAGCATTTCCATGGTAACAATGGAGCAAAACGTACACTATACAGAATATGTAGAAGGGCCTTCGTTCAGCATTGGCCAAAATGAACAAAGCAACAGGATCAGATGAATTTGTCAAAGAGATGTTGACAAATTTGGAAGATTTTTGGATTGATAAGGTTACTGAAGCGATAAATGAAATATATATCAGTGGCAAAATACCAGAAGACATCAGTAAATAAATCTTCATAAAAACCAGTCGCAAATAAATACAATCTCTATCAACGAACCTGATGCGTTATATAACAAAGCTAATAATTAGGAATTTAATGGTCGAATTAGATCAGAAATAGTGCAAGAGTGAGGTGGCTTTGTTCAAGTCACTGGAACAAGAAGTTCTGTTTTCATGATCAGAATTCTATGATAGCAAGAGTTAGAAGTGCAAAAAGATTTGTATGTTACGCAAACTACACAAAAGCAATCATTAAAGTATAACATGAAGAATTTGAAAAATTAGAAAAGCTTGATCTACATGGCAAAGAGCTTTAACTAATCTGTAATCTCTACTGAGAATAAAACTACTGCATATAAATAGAGGATTAGTCAAGTAAACGGCATATGCATGAGATTTCCTATTGATTTCAGCATATGAGTGAACAACAGATTTGCTTAGACATTATTTACATTATTCAGACTATTGTCCTCATCTCTCTTGCCATATTTATTACAACGTTTCGGCCGTTGTACGCTCCGGCCTTCTTCAGGTGGTTAGAATGTCGAACTAAACCCTTTATTTTGCTCACTGGGGTAGACTATTCTAGTTCCACGTTTAATGGATGTCAGTTATCAGTTATCTCCTGTTAATTTCCCTCTGAAAGTTCTCCACTGCTTTAGCCGGGTATTGAACTCACACTCTTTGGGTCCTGTCACTGGATCTAACTTTTATCCACTGTGCCACGTGTCCTTGAGGATAGATACAGATTTGTTTAAACCTGAACTGCTAGGCTATTCACACAGATGATTTTATTATAGAGGTGGTGGATTGTGTAGAATCAATAGTATTTTTTTTTTTTTTTTTTTTTTTTGAAGAAATGATTCACAGTTTTGCCACAAAGTCACCAAACATGCCGCCTCAAATCTGAATTCAGTTTTCCTCCTCTGATATTAGCTGTCACCCAAGGCAAGAGCTCACTCTTCCCTGCTATTTCATTCATACCTTGAGAATACACAAAAATAGAAGTGTACAAAAAAGATGTTTTCTCACCAAATTTATTTAACTTTTCCAGCGAGGTGATTCTCAGAGGAGTGGAAGACTTACCAGAATTTATCTTTTTACTTAACTATTGTAACCTAGGGAATAGAATAATCAAATGAAGGTTGGTAATGAACGATAATACTTAGGACAAGAACAACGCATAAGATTCACCAGCAGCACGTAGAAGTAGTAGTCAACTGCTAGAAGTGAGTCAAGTGAATTCCACAATGAATCTCCAACTGCAGAATATCTACCAACTGCCCTACGCAGTCAGATGTGGCACAAGGCCGAATTTAATGTGGGATATCCAAGCCTGTAGGCTCGACCAAAAATTCCTCGCAGCCCCTGTATAAAATGGTGTCAGGTAGCTGTTTCCCAAGATGAGACTCTGCCCTTTGACATAGCCTTGTCTGGGAATCCTCTCTGCCTGGAGGCGGAGACTTTGACCAGAATAGCTGGAGACAAATCTTCAATTCTAGACCAACATACAGTATTTACTACTGTATTTATGTGAATGGAGACATGCCTATTATTGTCCGTAGGTATGCTACAACATTAACCTTAACAACAGATGCTATTCTGATGACACTGATGATGGTAGATTTCTGTCAGACAAGGTAATCAATGAAAGCAAGAAGAAAGAATTAACCATTAATGTAAGAAGACAAAATGCATGATTGTCAGCAAAAGAGACAACCCAAGGTATGAGTATCAGGGTTCTCAAATTCTAGCAGATGTAGAAGTTGAATTATCTGAGTAGTATTGTAAGAGATAAGTGAAAATGTGACAGAAACCCAAGGTACATAGGAATAGTGATGGAAGCTTTTTAGAGATCAAGCAAGGTACTAAGGAATAATAAAAAAATATTCAAAACAAAGAAAGGAGCTGCTACATAATGGCTCTGAATGGTGGAAATTTTTCTCTCAGATAAAGAATATACTTGAAGTAACAGCGATGTGATTCTATAAACAAATCAGGGACAGTATAAGGAAAAGATACTTGAAACTTTTGGAACATATCCTGAAGAAAAATGTTTTGGAGAATTTAATACTGAACAGATGCAAAGGGGCGGGGGAAAAAGAGAATAGCCTACAAGTTAAATAGGTGGCAGAATAGGTCACACAAAAAAAGGAAGGTTGATTTAAAGGAAAAGAATTGTGTATACACAAGGAAGAATAAATTTGTGTTGGGATGAGATGGAAGGAAGACCTTATGTAAGCGTTGAGGGGAAAATGTTTTTTTTGTGTTGGGATGTAAGGGAACAAATTCTCAATTATACCTGCAGCTGTATTATAGAATTTTTTTTCTATGTTATCAACCTTTAAAAGTTTTAGCTTTTATCATTATGTTTCTGTAATCTGAACTTGAGGAGAGATGATGTGTGTGTTTTTTTTTTTTTTTTTTTTTGAATCTCCAAAAAAATTAATGGATATAAAAGTTTATCTGAAAAAAAAAATTGCTTAAAAGTCATATAATAATTTAATATAATTTGTAATATTTTTTTTTTTATTCCATTTATTATATATATTATGATTATTATTTGTATTTTTGTATGTATTGATGATTATCATTTCTTTCAACTGTTTTCCACAGTTACTGAGATTATCTTCATTGATATTTGTTTTTGGACAACTATCCTGGAAATTGTTTCCCTTATTTTTACTCTCTGCTTTTGCTTACCGAAACTTATATTTATCAACTATGCATTTGTTTTAATATCTGTCTATATCTCTGAGATGAGGTACTATGATTACTTGTATTATTTACATTATTTGGACTGTTATCCTCATCTTCATTGCCATGTTCACAATGTTTCAGCCTTCTTCAGGTGACTGGAATTTTAAACTGAACCCGTTATTTCATCCACCGGAGTAGATTGTTCTAGTTCTACATGACGTGCCTCTTCCAGATGTCTCGGTTATTTCCCTTTAATTCAGTTCGCCAAATTTTTTGTTCACCACTGCTGTGGCCTGGTATTGAACTCACAACTCTTTGGGTCAAGTCACTGGATCTAACCAACGTCTTTATCCACCGGACCACTCAACTCCACCAAAGATGAGGATAACAGTCTGAATAATGTAAATAATGCAAGTAATCATAATACCTCATCTCAGAGATATAGACAGAATTTGTGGTTTGAAAATCAGCATTCCAAATCCTTTCTTTATTTGTGCTTAGGCATCAGTTATTGACAACATAAAAGGGGTTTACATAACAGGTCACATAGAAACAATATGGTAACATCAAAACGAACAGACTGCTGTCTACATATTATCAATTGGAAAAAAAAGATTACTAATTTAAACTCAACAGTTACTAAAAATTACTTCATTTTCATAACCAGTATAAAAATGGTATCAAATAATCCATTAACCCCTTCCTCCCTCAATGGTACAGTTAAAGAGCAGAATATTAGATTACTTGTATTATTTACATTATTCGGGCTGTTATCCTCATTTTCATTGCCATATTCACAATGTTTCAGCCATTGTATGCTCAAGCCTTTTCTGGTGATTGGAATTTTGAACCGAACCCTTTATTTCATCCACTGGGGTAGATTGTTCTGGTTCCATGTGCTATGCCTCTTCCAGATGTCTCAGTTATTTCCCTTTACTTCAATTCTCCAAGTTTTTTGGTTCACTACTGCTGTGGTCTAGTATTGAACTCACAACTCTTTTGGGTCTAGTCATTGGATCTAACCAATGTCTTTATCCACTGGGCCATTTGTTGCTCTCATTCCTTTTTATCACTTGATAGTTTAGATGTTAATACTGTTAGAAAAGTAGTATAAATTATTTTTTATTGCATAAATAATGACTTCCTCTTGTTTAAATCCCAATTTATATTTTTCTTTCTGCTATCTTTTTCCTCATTTAACAAACTTTTTGATATTTCTGTTTGTTTATCTATGACTCTTTCATAATTTATTTTGCTCTCTCATGTTTTTGTTTATATAATGTTATATACACATATATATCTTCTTTTTTAAGTAAATATTTTGAAGCTTTTAAAACATATAATCCATCTAATATTTATGTACATACATTATATATATATATATATATATATATATATATATATATATATATATAAAGTGTAATTTGGCAGCAACTTTTCTTTTAAACATGTTGTGTTGAATGTTAAAGACAACATCGTCCTGCATATTTTCTTTTGAATTTTCTCATATTTTCTAATGAGACTTTTTATTTGAAAATTATATCAAAATAAATATTGTCCAAAAGTACTCGGTTATCTTACGGACAATATTTATTTTGATATAATTTTCAAATAAAAAGTCTCATGAGAAAATTCCAAAGAAAATATGCAGGACGATGTTGTCTTTAACATTCAACACAACATGTTTAAAAGAAAAGTTGCTGCCAAATTACACTTTATATATATATATATATATATAATGTGTGTTCAAAAGGTTGTTCTAGCTGGTGGTGGTGGTAGCTTACACTATCTCTAAAATTCTCCCATTAAATGCATGTCAAATAGCCTCTGACAACCACCTGTACCATAACCACATGCATTTGGGTAGTTGGAGCTTATCCCAGGAAGGCAGTCCATCTATGGGTAGGAAAACCTTGGCTGCCTTGTGGTCATATTAAAAAAAAACAGAAAAGGCTGTGGAAGTAAATCCAGGGTGGAGCCCTTGAGGGTGTGATTGGCTGTCAAGTCTTGTTTCCAAGCTGGCCTTAAATGTAATGACTTTTATTCATTTCTTTGGATCTTCTTGGTACAGCAGAGAGGGTGGCTCTGTGGTTTGGGTAGTGCACAGCCTCCATCTACCATCATCCAGTTCTGCACTCTGCAAAGGTGACTCCTGTCTAGCCACCAAAAGGACTGAATTTTGACCAAACAAGGTGCTACCTTTATTTGATGAGATGCCTATTCATCTGAGAGCTTTTCTTCATATTAGATAGTTTTCCCAACCTCAGTGAAAATTGGTCATATATTTTTATTGAGAATTTGATTAGTAATAGGTAGGCATCACATCAAGTAGCAAAACTGAAAAATATTTATTTTTAAGGATTCTGCTTTTCATCTATTGAATTTGAATGTTTCAACATTTTTGTTGAATAAAATGAATTCTTGTATAAATATAGTTTCACTGGAATACTTTTGAAATAGAAATAAAAATATATGAACTTTGTATTAAGATTTTAATTGTCCTGATACCTCTTTTATTGTTACATTTGTAGCATTGTAATTATTTGGAAGTGTAGTCTCCCACGATGTATACTATTCTCAAGTTTTGTTTACTAGATGACCAAAATGTATCCATCAATATTATTTTTGTAGTTGACTTCTTTCTGATTGAGTGATGCCAAATATTATCTCCTCTGCCAAGCTAACAGCTTCATTGAACTGTTAGGTTATTGGCCAGACTTTCAAGATTCCATAGATTACTACAATGTTTCAACTAGTGTATTCTCAAACCTTCCACAGGTGGATGTTTTAGAAACTTTCTCAACTCAGTTTCAAGTAGCAAAGATTTGTGATCACATGAGAAAACTCAGACAAAAAAAACAAACTGTTTATTAATTTTAACTATGGAACAATTTACTCGCTACTTTTTGTATTTAAATTCAGTGAATTTGTTTTTGTTTTTTTAATCAAGATTTTTCTTCTCAGATTTCTAAGTTGAAAACTTCTGTTTCTTTTTGAGGAGATAAAAATGTTTTGAATAACACTGAAAAATTACTAGACTTAATGCCCATCTTAATTATCAAAATAATAAATATATTTGCCTAATTAATCTGAGGAAATCTTGTCTGATTATATTATTTGTTGTAAATTCTTCACTGTCGCTTTGTAATATTCCTTCTGATATTATAACAGAAACCTTATGACAGTAGCAAATACCAAACTGCAGATAATGCCATGATGGATTCACTTGAGGAACGAATGCTGGCCAGCATGAAAAGGCAACAGGATGAAGAATTGGCTCTTCACCAGAGAAAAGTTGCTGAGTCTTCAGGACTTCCTGTTGATCCTCCATTGTTAGCTAATCCCTTATATGATGATTCATTAACCACCAACAGTGATGATGATACCACCTTTAATTCCCTCAAAGTGCCTGTAAGTTTGCCCACTCCTCTCTGCTTTTCAACACAAGCCATTGGCAGATGCTTATTTCATCTATTTTGTTTCTTGTTCTAATAAACTGTATAGATTCTAATTGAAAAACATTTTGTGAGGATTTAAGAAGAGATAAATATTTGTATTTGGTGAATTTTCAAGGCAAAGACATTTATGAAGTGAAACAATTATACAAAAGAAAGCATATAATTACTTTTATTCTCTATATTAGGATTATTATATTTTGTTTGCATTGCATATATTATATATTATCTATAGCGAAGAAAACGGGGATTTACCTTGTCAAACTAAGTGACAGCGAGTCGCGTGTATTTTCCGACGAAAAAGAAAATTAATTACCAAACAAAAGGGCACGTATTCCACATGACATGCTGAGGACGGAATATTTGAATTAAAATTAAGTCTGACACAGGAGTCGCAATTAAATGTACTTTGATATGCAAAATACTGGAGATCGTCTCTCAGCTGTCGACGAATGGAAAAAATGTTCGCCCGATAAAAGCAGTTGGTGTTCTCGAATCTGGGGAATGGGGCAATTTTGGCTAGCACGTTTGAGTTATTTTTCTGACTGGTGGCGTGCATTTTGATTTGCGAATCGAATTTTCGGCATTTCTTTCTGCCCCCAATGTTCGAGTTGGAACTTAGTGATTTATTCTTTGTGACGTGGAAATAATCTGCGACAAATATTTCCCCTTGCAATCCCAGTTTACTTACATTATCCTCTTTAAAATTTCAGTACATCAGATTTAAATTCTTCTAAAAAATGAAAAAGTTTTATTTGTTGAATGCTGTTTAGTATTATCAGCCTTTTGTTCCCATAGAAATGACCCAAGAGAAAAGCTTCTGGACTTAAAACTGCTTTCTCCTGTGAGTCTTACCAGAGTCTGTTGCACAGAGAACCCTCTTGAATTTAGCTTTAGTCTGTTTGTCTAATGATCCTTTAGGTTCAAAATTGTAAAATATCCTCATTCATCACAGGTTGTTTTCACAATGTTTTTTTTTGTTATGTTTAAAGAGTCAAGTTTTTGCCACTTAACTCATGTGGGCCTAGCGGATATAAATGATTTGGATAATTTCAGTATTTAGGCTTTCACATTGTATATAGGTCATTATTCTTAAGTAATATTTTGATTTGATAGCTTTTAACCTTAACTGAGATTAAGCATTGTTTGGTGAGAAAATCTCCAGCATGAAACTTCACTAACCACTTTTGACTTGTGATATAAAGTGTCACTGCTAACATTGGGATTTGAACACAGATCACCAAAGAGCAAACACATGTGATCCCATTTTGAATAAGTCGGTCACGTGATGTAAAGGAAATGTATATATGGGAATTAGTGTGGTGTCTAAGTGATCACTATACTGATTACTATTTGGGTCACTATTCCATGGTTACTTTCAAGTGAGTATTATTAGGCAAGTATTATTAGTGTGAGTGATATTCGAAGGTGTCTGACACTAGTATTGTTCAACAGCGTATCTATAGTTGTATCTGCAATTACAAAGTCTCTACTACAACGAGCATTACGAAAGTCACAACGAGTATTCATTGACATTACAAAAGTGGCAACGAGTGTTTGTTGACATCACAAAAACATGTATGATCTTTCACAGTACCTACTTTGTAAAATGCACAAATCTTTTTCTTTGTAAAAAAGCAGATAATATGCCAAAAATGTACCTTATTTCTCTTCCATGTTACGCGTTAGAATCAATCTAAATAAAATACATGGTAATTTTGACCAAAATTAAGAAACACATTCATATATTGCTATGATGCTTTTTGAATGAAGTTCCAAGAATAGACATGTTCTAAATATCATCTGATAATCAGGCTGTTTTTGGCCAACTTATTGTTCATGAATGGATTTTCTGTTGCAGTGTTTTTATTAAAGTTTTCATTTGCTTCATCAATAATTGACTTTTGGTGATTATTGGCCAATCATTTTGCTGGGATGAATTTGGTTGTCATTGGCCTCTCCTCTTCTATTGCAGTTGGCTTTGAGATTTGCGCACAACTACAAAGAAGAGATGAAACATCCATCCAGACGCAGCACGGACACACTGAGTTCTTCAAATCCTCGGTAAACTTTTTCTTATTCTGACATTTTTATTTGTAAACTTGTGAATGTAAAAATTTAGTGTTATTATTTGCTGTTGAAAAATATTATAAGATTTGTTGACATTAACATTTATTTATATTGTTAACGATCTTTCATATGTCCGGATAAGAACGACAAAATGAAATTTGATTGTTTTTGAATATTGTCAAATTTATCTCAGCCTCTTCATTTTGGTCTTGGGAATTATGGAACCATTAATTCTTTCCTTTTCAAATCATTAAAATGATAATATTGAAGTGTAGCTATGCAGTAATATCAGGAAATTTCAACGGACCAACTTGATTCTTGATCCGTTTAATCAGGTTCACTGATGAAGCATCCCTTTTTGGCTTTCATTATCTTTTATCCTTTATACTTTATCCTTTATACTTTATCCTTTATTTATCATTTGATGACTTTTCTTTGTTCCATTTGCTCCTGTTTGGTTTTTATGTAAGTCATTTTATAAATTGGCAGAAAGGGTCACACACTTCTGTCCATCATATTATAACATTATAGAAATATGGACATTCTTGATTGTTATCCAATATTGATTTCAATGTTGTTTTTTCAATTAGTAAAATAATAATAATAAAATAATTTTCTTATATATTTTTCTTTGTTACTTACTTTTGCACAGTGATTGGAGTAATGTGTTCAGTCCCCCAATTGTACTTGCAAGTGAAATAAACCAGCAGCCTTTACAAATGGGGGGAGCACTTGATGGTTGTGTTGATGACAACATGACAACAGGTATATCAACCAACTCTAAGATTTTACAAGAGACAATTTTTTTTTTTTTTTTTTTTTTTTTTTTGAAAGAAATATTTCTTTCTTTTTACGTTAGATTTGTTCAATCAATTGTTGTCATTCTAGTATGAAATATTTTCATTTTCAGGAAACAGTTTTTGTTTCTAACCTTATATTTTGACTAATATATATTCATTGGCCTCCAATCTTTAGTATTTACTTCATACTTTCCTGATTTTCTGAAAATGGTTGCATAATCCAAAATGGATCACAAAAAAATGATCATCATCATCTAAAATTTAAATGGAAAACTTGAAATGTTTTATGACCCATATTTTCCAGTTTCCTGTCTCTGGAAATAAAAACAGTTGCTAATTGTTAAATGCTAGTTCTGGAAAGTAGAGTTCTTTCTTGCCATAACATGTTTCTTTTTCTATGCCAGTAGAATCATTAATGGATCTGTGAGAAGCAAAGTAAATTGAAACAGAAGGATTATTATGTTTTAGATTCATGTAGATAGCGTTCATATGTATGTAGATATACACAGCGCTCATATGTACGTAGATGAAAAACAGCATCTGTGAGGTACAAATGATAAGAAGTTATGGGGAAACCATGGCACATAGAAGAATTGCTATGAAGAAATGTTTTGTTTTATATGTTAAACTATTTCTCTTGATATTCTTCTTCTCACTTAGCAGCCTATATAATTGATAACTTATCAAAATCTTGTGATTGCAATTCTCTTTCCATATGCTGTGTTTGTGTGTAGGGATTTGATGACTTTTTCTTTCTGTCATAGACTGTAATTCTTGCTTGACTGTAATTTTATTGAGCATTTTGAATTTTTTTTAATTCATGGCTCTATTGAATATCACATGTAATAATGAATACAGACTTTTTCTGTGTCTCTTTTCCCTTACCGTTGTCACTCTAAAGTCAAAAGATATAGAAAATAAATACAGGAATCCTACCCTGTTTAAGCTGGTGGTAAGCAGGAAAGTTCTGTTTCACCACACAATAAAATTAACTTGCAAATATCATGTTAGGCAAAAGTGCACAGAGAGTACACTGGTCCTAGGCAAAAGTGCACAGTGAGTACACTGGTCCTAGGCAAAAGTGCACAGAGAGTACACTGGTCCTAGGCAAAAGTGCACAGAGAGTACACTGGTCCTAGGCAAAAGTGCACAGTGAGTACACTGGTCCTAGGCAAAAGTGCACAGAGAGTACACTGGTCCTAGGCAAAAGTGCACAGTGAGTACACTGGTCCTAGGCAAAAGTGCACAGTGAGTACACTGGTCCTATGCAAAAGTGCACAGAGAGTACACTGGTCCTATGCAAAAGTGCACAGAGAGTACACTGGTCCTAGGCAAAAGTGCACAGTGAGTACACTGATCCTAGGCAAAAGTGCACAGAGAGTACACTGGTCCTAGGCAAAAGTGCACAGTGAGTACACTGGTCCTAGGCAAAAGTGCACAGTGAGTACACTGGTCCTAGGCAAAAGTGCACAGTGAGTACACTGGTCCTAGGCAAAAGTGCACAGTGAGTACACTGGTCCTATGCAAAAGTGCACAGAGAGTACACTGGTCCTATGCAAAAGTGCACAGAGAGTACACTGGTCCTATGCAAAAGTGCACAGAGAGTACACTGGTCTAGGCAAAAGTGCACAGTGAGTACACTGGTCTAGGCAAAAGTGCACAGTGAGCACACTGGTCCTAGGCAAAAGTGCACAGTGAGCACACTGGTCCTAGGCAAAAGTGCACAGTGAGCACACTGGTCCTAGGCAAAAGTGCACAGTGAGCACACTGGTCCTAGGCAAAAGTGCACAGAGAGCACACTGGTCCTAGGCAAAAGTGCACAGAGAGCACACTGGTCCTAGGCAAAAGTGCACAGAGAGCACACTGGTCCTAGGCAAAAGTGCACAGTGAGTACACTGGTCCTAGGCAAAAGTGCACAGAGAGTACACTGGTCCTAGGCAAAAGTGCACAGTGAGTACACTGGTCCTATGCAAAAGTGCACAGAGAGTACACTGGTCCTATGCAAAAGTGCACAGAGAGTACACTGGTCCTAGGCAAAAGTGCACAGTGAGTACACTGATCCTAGGCAAAAGTGCACAGAGAGTACACTGGTCCTAGGCAAAAGTGCACAGTGAGTACACTGGTCCTAGGCAAAAGTGCACAGTGAGTACACTGGTCCTAGGCAAAAGTGCACAGTGAGTACACTGGTCCTAGGCAAAAGTGCACAGTGAGTACACTGGTCCTAGGCAAAAGTGCACAGTGAGTACACTGGTCCTATGCAAAAGTGCACAGAGAGTACACTGGTCCTATGCAAAAGTGCACAGAGAGTACACTGGTCTAGGCAAAAGTGCACAGAGAGTACACTGGTCTAGGCAAAAGTGCACAGTGAGTACACTGGTCCTAGGCAAAAGTGCACAGTGAGCACACTGGTCCTAGGCAAAAGTGCACAGTGAGCACACTGGTCCTAGGCAAAAGTGCACAGTGAGCACACTGGTCCTAGGCAAAAGTGCACAGAGAGCACACTGGTCCTAGGCAAAAGTGCACAGAGAGCACACTGGTCCTAGGCAAAAGTGCACAGAGAGCACACTGGTCCTAGGCAAAAGTGCACAGTGAGTACACTGGTCCTAGGCAAAAGTGCACAGTGAGTACACTGATCCTAGGCAAAAGTGCACAGTGAGTACACTGGTCCTAGGCAAAAGAGCTATAGAGCAACACTTTGAAATAATCCAGTCATTCTTTATTGGTAGCAAGTTAGCAAACATATAAAATGAAGTTGATGTTACATTTGTATTTTTTCATATAATAAAAATACATTTATAAACTGGAAATATAAATCTTCATTTGTGGTGAAATATATTTTTGAAAATATTGAATTAATTTCCATTGACATTGAAGCTTATTTACCATTATTTGTTTGTTTTTTTTTTTTTTTTTTTTTTTTTTTTTTGATCCATTATTGTTTTTTTTTTTGTCTTCGTAGATTGTGGTGTCCAACCGAAAAGCTGCTTGAATGAGAAAGACCATGAAGAGGAACTGCAACTTCTTTATGATCCTGTTCTTGGTTATTATTATGACCCAAAAAGCAGAAAATATTACCAACTGATCTGAAAAAGATTTTTTAAACAACCTTGGCAATCAGAAATTTTTGACAAGTACGTTGTGAGTCTTTAGACAATCTTGTAGCAAATGGTAAAAATAGACCATTAGCAACATTGTTCTTGCATTTTATCCACTTTTCTGAGTATTTTGTAGACTGACAAACTGAAGGTTCAAGAGATGAGTCCGTGTGAAATCATTTGACAAGTTCAGGTTGGTGAGTCTCATTGTTGCACTGCTGTAAAAGAATCTTCTAACCAAAAAGATATGAGAGATGACGTTTAATGTTTTTAGAATTTTAACAATTATACATTTGGAAAAACGTGGATACTTATCAAATTCAGCGACACTGTCATTTTGAACTGATTAAGAAAGGTTTCTATATAAAGAATATCAAGAAGGGCTTTGAACAAAAAAGAAAAATGATTTGCATTTGTCATCAACTGGACTGTAAACCTGTGTTGTTTTTTTGTTTTTTTTTAGAAGATTTCTGCTTTTGGCATCCATTAAAGATTAGAAAAACAGCCAGATGCAAATGTTTTTACTGCCTTAATATCAATTAACACTCTGGAATGAGCTTTTAAAAAGCAGGATTCTTTGAAGTTTTACAATGACGTGTAAAAAAAAACAAAAAAAAAACTTTATCTTTGTTTCCAATCAACAAAGCTACTGAAAACAGATATCAACATGATCAAGAAATCGATTTTTGAATGCAGAAAGCCAAAGTTAATTTCACAATAAATAAAAATTTGTTTTTGAAAAAACCAACCAAGTGTCTGATTTTAATAGCTGTTTCATTTTTCAGAATTGATCAGTTTTTGATGTATTTCAATTCATTCTAATTTATGTTTGCTGTAAGATTTTCCAAAATGACTGCCGCTTGTAAATATTAATTATTGCAAGAAACAGATTTTTTTTTGTATATTTATATTTAAAGTTTCCCGACCCAGCACTCTCAGGGTGACCATCTCAAAAGTAGCAGAGTGTATGATGCAGTCATAGACTAGATATCAGTAGGTTGGTTACTTCAGTGACTGATAACATTATGTCACCACAGGCATTTGAGTCTTCTGAAAAGAATAGGTCAGTATTTAGTACAGGGCCCCTCCCCTAAACTAGTGTCTGTACAAGAGACATAAAAAGTTTAATTGTTTTTTTCTTGAAAGATATATTTTCTTTTTTTACATCCCATGACCCATAGGGTCTTAGGGGCACCATGTGTGCTGCAGACGCAGCAGAAGTAGTTTTTCTTGAGTTAGATACAGACAGAGACCAACCCTCTCCAGGCCAGTTTTGAATTCAAAATTATTTCTTCTCCTAGACTAGTTGCCACACAAGGTTATAGAATCCAGTCTGTCCTGCTATTTACCCATAGCTGGGGGGATAAGAAGAGGATTCATACCTTTCCCATGACTCCTTAAAGATATCTTAGCAGAGCCAAGTCTCTCTCTCACTCACACACACACACACACACACACACACACACACACACACACACGATTTATGTCCATTAGCAAATTATACTTGGATATATAGTGGGTTTTCTTTCATTTCATTGACAAATGGGTCATGTTTACTGGTATGGAGATGGGTAGGTAATGATTGAACACTAGTACATGAAAAGTCTTTCATTGGGAGTGGCACTGGTTGCTGCTATGCAGAATAGACATGGTGACATATGTTAAGTAGTATTGTCCCCCACTGAGACCTGCAAAGATTTTAGGGAGCCAAATACGGAATAACATAATTTTCATATTATGTGTTGCCCTTCACCTTGTGGATTATAAGGTGTCATAATGCTACATTTAGCTAAGTGTTGTCGCAACTGTTTGAACTGAAATAAGTTAATGATCAGAATGGCTGTTAGGAGACATCCTGAATATTGGGGATATATAGATTATGAATCGGATGACGGTGCCTGTGGCCTTGTTTAGGCAAAGAAAATGCAGCAGTTGTCATGCACAGCAATGAGGGAATGCTGTGATGACACAATGGCTAACTGTAAGGACCTACAAAGTTAAATGGGCTGTAAAGGATTTTATCTGAGCTTGAAGTGACTGGCGTTTTATGACTAATAGTAAAATTGAAATGGGAGGGCTTCAAAGCAATCACCCTCTCATCTAAAGTAGGGAAAAAGGAACTCAACAAATGAAAACTTTCAGGATCAACTAATACTTGGCCAGAAAGTCGGGAATTCCAGTTGTCAGCCATCTTGTCAGTTTGCAATTACTGATCAAAAACTGTTGGAAGTGACAATATCTGTCATGATGTAGAGATGGGGAGGGGAAGTGGTAGGAAAGAGTTGGTAGACAGGCCAGTCATCAGCCATCCATCAAGACGTACAAACAGTTGCAGCTAGAGATTGGTGGAGAAGCAGTTGTTGCTAGCTGAAGGGAAGATCTAGTTTGCTATTGTGTCATTAGAGAAGACAGAAGTAGCAGTAAAGATGTCTTAAGTGTCACTTTTATCTGACTGAAATCCACAAGGGAAGTCGTCTCCAACGACCAACTGTGGGACAGGACCAGACAAGCCCCAATCGAGACTGACATCAAGAAACGGGAATGGGGATGGAGTGACCACACACTCTGCAAGCCTGCTTCTAGTGTCACCAGGCAGGCCCTTGATTGGAATCCACAAGGGAAGCGAAAAGTGGGTCGACCAAAACAGACTTGGTGCAGAAAGTCTTCATGCAGAGGTGAAGGCAGCTGGCACAACATGGGCCGAGCTGAAGAGGATCGCCCGGAACCGCGTCTTTTGGATAGGTGTCGTTGCTACCCTATGTTCCCCAAGAAATCAAGCGAAGAAGAAGAAATAATAATAATACTTACCCTCCCCACCACGCATGTGCCAGATGACTAAAGAACCCAGTATATTGAAAACGGGATTTGTGTCGTCTTTTTTTTGCCATGATGTTATTTTATTTAACTTTCACTGTGCCTTCTGCGTTTTTTGTTCATACCAACCCAAACGAGAACTGAGACACATCATTTGTCCAATTTTAAAACAAGTGTAAATAAACTTCTAGAGCAACTAATCATCCCCTTTATACTATTGGGAGATTTTAATGCCCATAGTCTGTTCTGGAACATTAATAAACTTAACTCTAGTGGAAGGATTATAGAAAATCTATTATAATAGATAAATTATAATCTATAAAATCTAAGTGAAATTCATTATGAAAATTTAAACTTAGAGAATCTACAACAATATAGTAATTTTCTTAGATGTGGCACAAGGCCGAAAGCATGAGCAGCCAGTGAGGATCGAACTCACTACTCAGTCATAATTGAACTAGCAAGACACGCTTTCTAACCATTACACCACGTCCAGTTACACTAGACTCTACAACAATACAAGCAGGCTTGTCATGTCATAAAAAAAACAGCATGAAAGAAACATGGAAACAATCTTTCCAAATGGCAAAAATATGGTAAACTGTCAGTGACAAATGAATATTTGATTAAATCAAAAACAAAGAAAAACGTACAGAAAGAAAGACCTAGCCAATGTACGAACAGACGAATTTGGATATAACTCATCAGCTAAAAGTTTCTCTTTTCAAAAATATAAGCACAAATCTTGAAAAACAAAATACGCACCAGACAGTACAGAAACGTATAATAACCTTTTGAGTATTACTGAATTGGAAGATTCACTTAATAAATACCATGAAACAACTACAGCGCCAGACCAAATACACTATCGGTTTTTAAAACTAGACTAACAGTAGTCTTGGGCATTCTTAACATATAGTATACAAGTCAGTTTTGTGACATGCGTGATACACGCTTAGGCGATCATGTATATTTCGATACATGACTGACGAAGCAGAATTTTTGCCCGCTGTTGGTTGCCATTTCTTTCTGCGGTAGATCAGTTGCCATCCAAGGCTATAGAACCCAGTCTGTTCTACTATTTACTCATATCTGAGAGGGAGAAGAAGAAGATTTATACCTTTCCCAAGGGTATTAGCACGTAAGTGAATGTAATGGATTCGACTGGAATTCGAACTCGGCTCTCCGATTCTCAATCCGAGCCGCTAATCTCTCTGAATCATGGCTGGAAACCATAGTCATACCTATTCCAAAACATATTACAAATCCGACTAACCACCGTCCAATATCTCTAACTAGCTGCTTCTGCAAAACGTTAGAATGGATGCTTACCAAAAGACTAAATCGGTATCTCGAAACTAACTACTCACAAAATACCAAAGTCATTTTAGGAAGAAGTACAATAGATAAAGAGAAACCTTCGTGAAAAAAAACACCCCCCCCCCCCCAAAAAAAAACGCTGCCATTTTCTTCGACATGGAGAAGGCTTACTATATGATTTGGCGACATGGCATCATGAGAGACCTTTTTAGTTTTGGTCTGAAAGGTAGGCTCTCAAATTTTATTAAAAATTACTTGCCAGGAATAACATTTAAAGTACAAATGGGTTCCATCCTCCCTGGTGCTAAAATTCAAGAGGAAGGTGTCCCACGGGGAGATATACTGTTAACCACTTTGATTAACGTTAAAATAAACATCATAATAAATTATTTAAACCCTTGTGTTGATTGTTTCGCATATGTAGACAGCTTCCTATTATGTTATCGACCTAAAGATGACCTGATTATGTACACTATTTACATTATTTGGACTATTGTCCTCATCTTTGTCGCCATATTTATTACAACGTTTCGGCCTTTCAGTATCTGTCTATATTTCTGAGATGAGGTATTATGTACATTATTCACATTATTCGGACTATTGTCCTCATCTTTGTCGACATATTTATTACAACGTTTCGGCCTTTCAGTATCTGTCTATATTTCTGAGATGAGGTATTATGTACATTATTCACATTATTCGGACTATTGTCCTCATCTTTGTCGACATATTTACAACGTTTCGGCCTTTCAGTATCTGTCTATATTTCTGAGATGAGGTATTATGTACACTATTTACATTATTCAGACTATTGTCCTCATCTTTGTCGACATATTTATTACAACGTTTCGGCCTTTCAGTATCTGTCTATATTTCTGAGATGAGGTATTATGTACATTATTCACATTATTCGGACTATTGTCCTCATCTTTGTTGCTATATTTATTACAACGTTTCGGCCTTTCAGTATCTGTCTATATTTCTGAGATGAGGTATTATGTACATTATTTACATTATTCGGACTATTGTCCTCATCTTTGTCGACATATTTATTACAACGATTCTAACCACCTGAAGAAGGCCGGAGAGTACAACGACCGAAACGTTGTAATATGGCGACAAAGATGAGAACAATAGTCCGAATAATGTAAATAGTGTACATAATACCTCATCTCAAAAATATAGACAGACACAATGACTCTATTTTTGAAATCGGGGAAACAGAAATATCGGAATGTCGAACAGTTTAAATATCTAGGGGTAATTTTTGACAAAAAGTTAAATTTCTATAGCGAACAAAACAGCGACTTACCTCGTCAAACTAAATGTGTATCCTACGACGGAAAATGTGGCGAAAAAGAAAAAAAAACGTGTATTTTGGCTACCGCGTTCGTCGGAGAGTGAGTTATTTCTTCTGACTTGTTACGTGATTTGTGAGATTGTACCCGATAATCGAGTCTGAACTTACAGTGATTTGTTCTTTGTGTTGTTCTGCGACAAATATTTACTTTGTTTTCAGAACGCTTTACAAGCTATTTCGGCGCTATGACGGTCGAGACATTCGACGTGAAGTTGATAACGAAGTTTGATGGCTCAGTGATCGAACAAAAAGTTACTGAATGGATTGAGAAGGCAGAACTTGTTTGTGACCTGTGTGGAATTAAAAAGGTTGAACGTGTTCTTCCCCTGAGGTTAACGGGCGGAGCGTTTGCTGTTTACCAACAGTTAAACTCAGAGCAAAAGTCAGGATGCCCGAGCGAATCCGATGATGGTTCATCGTCTGACAGTGATCGGATAATTGAGATCTGCGAATCCGATGCTTCCACAGACGCAGAGATTCCGGAAACTCGAGATACGTCTGATGACTCCTCAGGAGACGACTCTCCAACACGCGTAATGGAGATAATTCCATTACGACGAAGCACCAGGATAAAGAGAGCTGCTCCAAGCTGTTCGATTTGTGATAATGAGATCAGGGGGGAGTATAACGAAGAAAACGGCGACTTACCTCGTCAAACCAAGCGTCGCGTGTATCCTACGACGGAAAATGTGGCGAAAAAGAAAATTTCGTGTATTTTGGCTACCGCGTTCGTCGGAGTGTGAGTTATTTTTTTCTGACTGGTTACGTGCATTGGGATTTGTGAGTTTGTACCCGATAATCGAGTCTGAACTTACAGGGATTTGTTCTCTGCGTTGTGGAAGTAATCTGCGACACATATTTCCTTTGCTTTCAGAACGCTTACAATTTCATACCTCATATCAATTATTTGACACAAAGATACAGTAAGTCCCTAAATCCTCTACGTGTAGTTGCAAACACAGATTGGGGTGCAGATAGACAATCTCTTAAAAAGATATCTAAAATTTTAATACGCTCCAAACTGGACTATGACTGCTTTATTTATGGAGAGGTAGCAGAGCAAAATATATAAATCATACTGGATCGCATCCATCATGAAGGATTGAAACTCTCCCTGCGAGTTTTCAGAACATCTAAAGAAAGGCCGCTCCTTTAAAATTCACAAGAGATGAATTAGCTTTTGAATATTACATGAAACTTAAATGATGCCCAGACAACCCAGCACACACCTGCACTGTCAAATGTTGATTATAAAACTTTATTCAATATGAAAGAGAAAGCAATGAAAAAATTTGGCTTGCAAATGAAAAAGAACGTAGAAGTTTCCAAAATACCCATTACAAATATTTGCAAATCCACCAGACCTAAAATCCGGCAGACCTAAAATCCGGCCTTGGACAACTAGGCAGCCTAAAGTACTCGTCAATCTAAATAAGAGCTCAAAGCAAAACACAAACCCAGTCACTTTTCAAGAGGAATTATAAACGTTAGAACAATATCCAGAATAAGTGTACATCTATACTGATGGTTCGAAAGATAGCAATAGCGAAGGATGTGAATTTATTTATAATAATGCAACCATTAAAAAACGTCCCCCAAATGAAGCTCCTACATTTAGTGTAGAAGACAGAGCGATGTGATGACCAAAGAAAAATCTTCAAATTTTAGCATCTTTTCTTATTCAGTCAATAATAATATCTATCAATTACAAAATATTGGAAAAAAATCTGTACTTAAAAAAAGAAATGTTCATCTGGATTCCTAGGCATGTAGTAATTAAGTGCAATGACAAAGCAGGCAAAAGTGCCAAATAGGCATTAAGACGAGTTCCTGAAAATGACTAAATTCCATGTATTGATCGAAAACCATTAAGAAACACCTGCAAAGTCAATGGTAAAAACAATGGAGCAGAAAAAGGTAAAATAAACTAAATCCAATCTTACTAACCTTGAAGAAAAAACCCTACCCTTATGGAAAATTCAAATAAGATGTTACTATAACCATAAGAGATTACTATAACGACCACGAATAGGTCACACTAAAATGACCCGTCCTGGGTATGACGATAAACTGCATCCGCGTCCTGGGTAAGACGATAAACTACGTCCAACAGCAAGGCCTCTGATCAGGAGGTTTTGGGGAGTGTGGAACCACCGCTTAATTGCTAGTGTCCCCAGCTTCATGTTAACCCGGGGTGGTAGCACCTGATAGGATCCCAGCTATGGGTAAATAGTTAAACCTCAAACCCAGATCTCGTCCTGAGTATGACGATAAACTACATCCGCGTCCTAGGTAAGACGATAAACTACATCTGCGTCCTGGGTAAGACGATAAACTACATCCGCGTCCTGGGTATGACGATAAACTACATCTACGTCCTGGGTAAGACGATAAACTACATCCGTGTGCTGGGTAAGACGATAAACTAGATCCGCGTCCTGGGTATGACGATAAACTACATCCGCGTCCTGGGTATGACGATAAACTACATCTACGTCCTGGGTAAGACGATAAACTACATCCGTGTGCTGGGTAAGACGATAAACTACATCCGCGTCCTGGGTATGACGATAAACTAGATCCGCGTCCTGGGTATGACGATAAACTAGATCCGCGTCCTGGGTATGACGATAAACTAGATCCGCGTCCTTGGTAAGACGATAAACTACATCCGCGTCTTGGGTAAGACGATAAACTACATCGGCGTCCTGTGTAAGATGATAAACTACGTCTGCGTCTTGGGTATGACGATAAACTACATCCGCGTCCGGGGTAAGACGATAAACTACATCGGCGTCCTGGGTAAGACGATAAACTACAACCGCGTCCTGGGTATGACGATAAACTACATCCGCGTTCTGGGTATGACGATAAACTACATCCGCGTCCTGGGTCAGACGATAAACTACATCCGCGTCCTGGGTAAAACGATAAACTACATCCGCGTAATGTGTATGACGATAAACTACGTCTGCATCTTGGGTATGACGATAAACTACATCCGTGTCCAGGGTAAGACGATAAACTACGTCCAACAACAAGGCGTCTGATCAGGAGGTTTTGAGAAGCGTGGAACCATCTCTTAATTGCTGGTGTTCCCAGGTCCACCCTGACCCGGGTGGTAGCACGTGTTAGGGTCCCATCTATGGGCAAATAGTTAACACTCAGACTATATCCGCGTCCTGGGTATGACGATAAACTACGTCCAACAGCAAGGCCTCTGATAATATGTTTTTGAAAAAATAATTGTGCCAGCTGTACAATTTTGAGGAAAAAATATTAACAGAAATAGATTTTTGACAAAACAAAAATATTACCAGAAAAAAAAAGTTGGCATTAAATAACCCATTGAGGTTGATATGCTGTAAAACAAATCAAAACAAACAAACGAAACTAAAATGACGCATTCATTTTTTATTAAAACAAGAAGAACCACTATTTGTGTCCTACAAATCAAATCCAATATACGGTAAAACATTTTCTAACTGAATACATTTTGATCTTGACTCCAAAAGACACAATTTTTTCAAGGCAAACAGCCTTAAAGAACTATTCGAAAAATATTAAAATAAATAGAATTTTAACATTCTCGAAATCAGTTGGATTATATCTGAAAAATAAAACAAGACAAAAAACAATGATTGATCATTTTCACTAAATATACACGAATATAAATCAGTTTTCACATAAAATATCTCTAAAGTGGTGATATACTGTTAAAAATCCACTTAAACTAAAGCTTAGCTGGTTTGAAAGATAACATTGTCAGTTTACAATAGAATTTTTTCATTCAGAATTAGACAAGATTTTCTCACTAATCTTGTGAATTCACGCAGATCATAGCGTTTTATAGCTTTACTGCATTAATCACATTGTTCACATTGCTGCAAATTGAAAGTCAAGGAAATTGTGTTATTGAGAATTCTTTCGACGCTGCCTATCCTATTGGTAATTCTGGGTGCAGGCATTTTTCTTATAATTTTCACTAAGGATAACCCGGATGTAAACACTCCAAGTTGGATTACTGGCTTTAATTATTCATTGCCCGCAATAATTTCTTCATTTCTGAATGAAGATACTGTATCTATAAAATGTCGGAACTATCCAGTAGGGGTTTGCAATCTGGACTACCTCTGCACTGGTTCGATCTTACTCCCCAAAACAACCTACACACTGTTTAACAGAATCTGGGCTAAAATATTTAAAGCTGTATTCTAGGTTTTTGGTCTATAATTGTCCAGCTTACCCCACAATGAGCTTAGCCTTTATTAAACAATGCGGTCATAGATAGTTTGGACTAGGGTCAAACTAGTCTCACACTTTTCAAGATATGAACAATGAAAACCTCTTCAAAAGCTTTCCTTGGTAACTGTGGACCTGATTTATAGGTTTTAAATTCTGTGTGTTATGGCACTGAAGAACTCCGGCAGTAAAATCATTGTATATTTCAAAGCATTTTTCAGTCTTTAATTGTCTTTTGGGGCTTTTGAGACCCCCTTTCCATTCTTCGATTGCTACCTAGCCAGTTCTTTTCGCTCCAAATATTTGGAGGCATTTAATTATTTTTTTCGTTTCTCAAGTGTGTGTAAAGCTGTGAAAGAGGTTTGAAACTATGAAACTGAAGCCGTTGTATAGTTACGCTGCCAGAAGTTAAAATTCAAGGTAAAAAAGGCGAGCATTTTGAAGTGATTTTCACCAGTTGAAGCAGCATCTTCTTCCCTAATATCCCTTATTCCTCATCTGGTATTGTGCAGGCTTAAGTTATTACACAAATCCATAGAAGAGCATATAGAGGTCTGGATTAACAATATTATAATGAAAGCTCATAACCAATTTAAACTGATGCTTTAATTTTAAATCCATTTCCACAGCCATCAACGTTTTCTTTTTTCTTCTGAACAGCACAGAAATCTTCAAGTCTACATCAATTCCGGAACCTTGAGTTAAGCTGACACTGAGTGGCAGTAATTAGTCATGTCTTTGCTGACGGAATTCTACAAATTCAGCTTCTCTGCTTTGCTTATCACGCCTGCATGGCTACATTTTGTTTTGTATTTTTCTTCAAATTTCAGAGACGGACAAATTTCTCTGACCTTGTCACAACCAAGAGATAAAACTCTTAAACCTTCCCAATGATTTTTCTTCCTTTAAATTTGAAACCCAGTTTATTCTTGAACCTGAATCATTTTCTTTATATTGATTAGAACAAAGTTTCACTCAAAACTTAGCATGAGGGCAATCGCATTCTGAGTGTTATTTGTATTATAAAATAGGGAAAAATGATTCTCAAAAGAAGCTTTTATGATTAGAGTTTATATTTTTAATCAGTAAGAATCTCCATTTTTAAATGTCGGTTATTTATTTAAAATACGAAGTCATAGCGTAATAGTTAACAAGCTCATTTGTTCGGGTGATGAATTTAATACTAGAAGTTTCAGTGAATGCTCCAAAACCTGTCCCTGTGCCATACAAATCTATACTTACCAAATATTTATTTGAAGGACAAAAAAAAGTATTATTACAAATATTTATATAATTGTAAAATTAAAAAAAAGTTCATATTTGATTTAAGAAACAGTTTTAAATTGCCATCTTTATTCCTTATATTTAATAAATTACTTTCTGAAATTGGATTTGAACCGTAATTCATTGTTAAGGGAATTACGGAGTCTTGCAGTCTTCCTTAAGAAATAAATTTTAATGATGAAATGGAAATGCAAATGCTTGGAATTTGCCGATATTTTCTGCGACAAGTTGTAGAGAGTGATGGAGAAAAAAAAGATGGGAGCGTAAGGACTAGGTGAGTAAGAAATGAGAGTGAAAAGAGTGAGGAAAATTAGAAATTAGAGAAGATGGAAATGGATAGAGAGAAGATCGAGGAGAGAGAGAGAGAGAGAGAGAAATGGGAGTGGAAATAAAAATGGTGGTTTTTAAGAGTGAAGAGAAATGAATGTAGTTTATTGAAATAATAACAGAGAAAAAAACAGGGTTTGTATTGGGATAAATGTAAACAGTCTGCCATAATTTGGTTTTTCAAAACAGCAAATGAATAATATTGTCCTATCTTGAATAATTGTCGATTGAAGCCACAGAGAGATAATGCAATTAAATGTTTGATTTAAAAAACAAACTCTACATTGACGTACCAAAATATATGAGCGCTGTTAAAAAATGGTTGCTGAAGACATTAGGTTTATAATACCCAGAAATTCAATCAAATCCTCAAGGACACATGGCACAGTGGATAAAGGCGTTAGTTAGATCCAGTGACAGGACCCAAGAAGTGTGAGTTCAATACCCAGCAAAGGCAGGCAAATTAACAGGAGATAACTGATAACTGACATTCATTAAACATGGCACGTGGAACTAGAACAGTGAGCGAAATAAAGGGTTCAGTTCGACATTCCAACCACCTGAAGAAGGCCGGAGCGTACAACGGCTAAAACGTAATAAATATGGCGACAAAGATGAGGACAATAGTCCGAATAATGTAAATATAGACAGAAACCTTTCGATCACCTCCTATAAATGCTCGGTTGAGTTCATGTCAAAATAGCAAGTTTCGTTGGAAGTTTCCACAATGATTTTCAAATCAATTCTGGGCCTGAAGACACGGTGTATTATCCTACTGGATACTCGTTTTGGGTTTATATGGAATCCATAAATGGGTGTAAACGGTCACGAGGCAATACAACGTGGCGGTCACTGGTCAATGACATGTTTACACGGTCCCAACCCATGCCACATGAACGTATCTAACATCATTATGGAATCTATAGTAGCCTGAATGATGAATCACACTCAGTTGGTAGGCCTCCGTCGGTCCGGGCTGACGATGGGTAGCATCCTAGTTGTCTACTTGGCTGGAGCGTCGACGTCTAGGTCCGATGTGTTACTGTTATAGTGTCTCCGGAATTATGGTAAGGTTCGAGCGTCATTCACCTTTCACATGTGAACCATTTGCCACATCTAGGGACTGTAGAGGCCGATGCGGGAGTGACAATCTCTGTTGAAGAGGTCGCATGTGTGTTCTGTCTCTGGTCTGTTGGAGCTGTCGCTTTGCTTTCTACGGGTCCGCCTTTCCGTGACGACTTGTGTCAGTTTTTCCTATCCTGACTTGAGGAGTTTGGTCAGGGGTTCTTCTTCATTTGGATCGTATGGCTGCCAGGCTCTCCCAGGACTCTGCGTTGATGTCCACAGCTTTCATGCCGCGCCTCAAGACATAGAGGTGCCGCAGCTGTGGTCAACCGGCGGGTCTCCTTCCAGAGGCCGGCTCGCCATACAGGAGGGGATGCGGCCGTCCGGCATGCGGTGGGCGTGGCCTAACCAACGGAGTCTGCGCAGTTTGAACAGTGTGAACATACTGGACAATCCTGCTCGAGACAGGTCCTCAGTGTTGCGCACTATTTCCAGGATGCGGCAAATGGTTCACATGTGAAAGGTGAATCACGTTCGAACCTTACCATAATTCCGAAAACACTATAACAGTAACATATCGGACCAAGTCACATGTTACCTGTCCTCCAGGATCCGATTAATGACAAGACCAGGGGAATTACTGTGTCCGGCGTCGCAGTGTTAACAGGGGCACCATTGTGGGACTTTTGCTAGTATATCTAATGGAAGATAAAGAACGTTGTTGGATATGTGCCTATTCACTCTTGCATTGAATGCGGATGATATTTGAACCCGTGTCGATTTGCCTGTTATCTACACTATTTACAATGTTCGGACTATCGTCCTCATCTTTGTTGCCAATATTATCACAGCGTTTCGGCCGTTGTACGCTACGACATTCTTCAGGTGGTTCGAATGTCGAAGTGAACTCTTTATTTCGCTCGCTGGGGTAGACTCTTCTAGTTCTACGTGCCATGGATACTCAGTTGTCAGTTATCTCCTGTTAATTCCCTTCTGAAAGTTCTCCACTGCCCTAACCAGGGATTGAACTCAGACACCTTGGGTCCTGTCACTAGATCTAACTAACGCCTTTATCCATGCCATGTGTCCTTGAGGATAATTCTAGCCAGATTCATCTTGTCATGATCATTAATCACCCGTGGGGTCGGAAATGCTTCCTATCAAGTATTTCCGGAACATACGTGACACCGCAGACTGAGGGATGCCAAATATCTTCACAATTTCAGAAATGAGGCACCCACTGTCATCTCATAATCGAATTCCAATAATTCCTGTCTCCAGGTGATTAACAGCCTAACCGACGTTCATACTGACTTACCAGATGGCTGAGGATAATTTTTTCCCATGAATTTAAGTTACGTTGGCGCCCACCATTCACCATTAGCTTGATATACTCCTAGCCTATGATTTTTGGCACAGCAGTTTATAATTCATAAATTTTAAGCTTATTTATTTTCTG
>OZ038498.1:13134349-13146849 GCA_964036315.1 Acanthosepion esculentum | reverse complement strand
CTCATTTTAACAGATATATTTACTAAAATCATGAAAAAATATCTTGATATGAGTTAATTTATTCAATAAAATCGCTTCTGGCTTCAGTCACGACCTTCACACCACTTCGGAATCTTCTGGGCTGTCTTCTTGTTTAAGTTAGTGGATGATGCCGTAATCTTTGCCTTCAGTTCATCTTTGGTGCTACAAGGAGTGTTGTTGGTCTCTCGTTTAACTGTGCCCCACACATAATAATCAAGGGGGTTGCAGTCCGGGGAGTTGGCTAGATGTAAGCACTGATGTGATCGTAGAAATTGTCTGGCAGACGTGGCTGGGTTCTCCTGATTGTGTAGCATGGTGCAGGGACGTGTTGCAAGACACAGGGTCTTTCAGCAGCCACCCTCTTGACCCAGACTAAAACTCAAGGCACTTGGCGTAGTCCTCCGTGTTGAGTCTGAGGCCCTGTGGGAAGACGAATGGAGACATAACGTTGATATCACTCGTGATCACGTCAAACACCTTCGTAATCACAATTACACTCATCCACCCTTTTCTGAATCCTCTGCACTGTCCTCAGATTGACACCCAAACACTTCATATGGGAGCTTCCGGTGCGAATGCCAAGCAGTACAGCATGCCATTTCCAAATTTCTGGAGGAGTGAATTGCGTCATGGTGCTCTTTTTCAGAAGGTGACCCTATTATACTGTGCAGTTGACAAAATGAAAAACAACGCGCATGAGCAAAATTAAAACTATAAAATGGAGACAATTTTCCCATCGTACCCTGTATATACAGGGAAATTGAAAAGTAATTTGCTGTGGCGTAATGGATAGCGGCTCGGATTGAGAAATTGGGGAGCTGAGTTCAAATTCCAGTCGAATCCATTACATTCACTTACGTGCTAATACCCTTGGGAAAGGTATGAATCCTCTTCTTCTTCCCCCAGCTATGGTTAAATAGCAGGACAGACCGGGTTCTATAGCCTTGGATGGCAACTGGTCTACAGCAGAACGAAATGGCAACCTACTGCGGGAAAAAATCTGCCTCGTCATTGATGTATCGAAAGATACATGATCGCCTAAGCGTGTATCACGCATGGCACATAACTGAACTGATATTCATTTACGTCCTAATACCCTTGGGAAAGGTATGAATACTTTTCTTCTTCCCCCAGCTATGGGTAAATAGCAGGACAGACCGGGTTCTATCTATAGCCTTGAATGGCAACTGGTCTACTGCAGAAAGAAATGTCAACCTACTGCTGGAAAAAATCTGCCTCGTCAGTCATGTATAGAAAGATACATGATCGCCTAAGCGTGTATCACGCATAGCGCATAACTGACTGATGCATGAGTAACCAAGCAGGAGTCATGACTTAACACCCTGTGACTTTTTTTTCACTAGGGTTAGTTAAAGGAGCAAATCTACTATACCAAATCAAGACTTTGGAAGAACTTGAAAGGTAAATACAAGAAGTCTTCCATACCAGAAGAGTTCCTGCTGAAATCAATTGACGCGATTCCTGGGCGGCCCGAGAAGCTGGTAGCGAAATCTGGTGCCCATATGAAATTTTAAATAAAACTTAATGCCAAATGCTTTCTTCTCATATCAATTCCGTGTAAAAATTATAGATTTGTACTATTCGCCGATTCAAGCATCGGTTGAGAGTTTTACAATATATCACTCGCGGGTAAGTAAACGACTATTGTATTTACCGCTGGACATATTATTGAACACTTATTAAGAAAATCGATTGAATTGAATTGAGAAAATAAATTAAGTGGCTATTCTGAAATTGTATTCGTTTGTTTTGTCTTTATTGTCATGATGATAATTCAACTGATTAATAATCATTTTCTGACTTGGAATCTTGGAATTTTTTATAACTCTGTTTAATTAGCTCAGTTTGTTATCCGAGAATACAGGATAAACATCGATGGAGTTGATAACATTTCAAGGCTAAATAGATTGAAATCGATATCCGTGCAGTTTATCATATTATAGGACATTATTATCTTATAGGACATTATTATTTTATTATAGGAATTTATTATGCTATTATAGGACATTATTATCTTATAGGACATTATTATTTTATTATAGGAATTTATTATGCTATTATAGGACATTATTATCTTATAGGATATTATTATTTTATTATAGGAATTTATTATGCTATTATAGGACATTATTATCTTATAGGATATTATTATTTTATTATAGGAATTTATTATGCTATTATAGGACATTATTATCTTATTATAGAACATTATTATTATAGGATTTATTATCTTATTATAGGACATTATTATGTTATTGTAGGACATTATTATCTTATTGCAAAACTTCATTATCTTATTACTGGACATTATTATGTTATTGTAGGATATTATTATATTATTATAGGAATTTATTATGTTATAATAAGACATTATTACCTTATTATAGGACATTATTATGTTATTATAGGGCATTATTGTCTTATTATAGGACATTATTATGTAATTGTAAGACATTATTATCTTATTATACGGCATTATTCTCTTATTACAAGACATTATTAAGATATTATAGGACATTATGTTATTAGTGGGCATTATTATCTTATAGGAGTTTATTGTCTTATTATAGGACTTTATTATCTTATTATGGGACATTATTCCCTTATGATAGGACACAGTTTCCTATATCCGATCAATGAAAGATTTATTATGACAGCAAAAATAAATTGACAAAAATGACGAATGTGAGCTCAGAAATTTAAAAAAAAGCCCAAAATATGAAGAAAAGCAGCTCTGTAGCCATTTGATTGATTGATTTTTTTTATTAATTTGTTTTTTACGGTTTTTCAACCTTTTACAGGTTATTTAAAGCCATAAAATAAGAGTGTCAGTTCAATATCTGGTTAAGGCAGTGGAGAACTTGGAGAGGGGAATTAACAGAAGATAACTGATAACTGACATCCATTAGACATGGCACGTGGAACTAGAACAGTCTACCCCAGTGAGCGAAATGAAGGGTTCAGTTCGACATTTCAACCGCCAGAAGAAGGCCGCAGCGTACAACGGCCAAAACGTTGTAACAAATATGGCGATAAAGATGAGGACAATAGTGTAAATAGTGTACATAATACCTCATCTCAGAAACAGATACTGACCGGCCGAATCGTTGTGATAAATATGGCAACAAAGATGAAGACAATAGTCCGAATAATGTAAATAGTTTACATAATAGCTCATCTCAGAAATATAGACAGATACTGAAAGGCCGAATTGTTGTGATAAATATGGCGACAAAGATGAGGGTAATAGTCTGAATAATGTAAATAGTGTACATAATAATCTCAGAAAAAAATATAGACAGATACAGAATTGAAATTCCTTTTATCAATCAAGATGTATGGGGATCGTAATGTAAAAGAGCCCCGAAACTTTCCCGAGGAAGAAAAATACAAAAGTTCGAACGGGATCGGGGACACGGCTCATATGTGGCATAATCGATGGGTGGGGGGCAATAATTCTTATACCCCCCCCCCAACTAGCCGTCATCGACTACTCTGAAACAAGAAATCTGAAATAATTCTGTTCGGGAAGGGCCCCAGTTTTCGTTCACGCCTTCCCTAAATAGTGTTATAACTGATATACCTGTGACATAAGGGATCCTGAGACGGTTCCTAAAGACTAAGGTAGGCCAGTGGGTGTCAATGGGAAAGGCTGTTGTTGACCATTGCCCCATTATGTTCTAGTCAGATGCCCAATCCTAATCGGATGGATAATGTCTCTCTGTTGTATGAATACCGGGGGCCTGAGGTCGGAATTTCGCAGAGCGAGGCTCGATCGCGATCTCCTGCGCCCTGGAGTGAATGCCTGTTGTTTACAGGAGACCCGGTTTTTAACTCGCGACCATGAATATATTCTAAGATGTTTGTCCTCTATTCAGCATGTTTTGATGTACGGTCAAGAGGTGTTTCCTGGCTGTGGAGCAAGTCTTTGAATATATCATCTGCTCTTTCTTTTTTAGTTAAAAGAAATACAAAATATTTTATGAAAATACGAGACTTATCTCATCTAAGTCTGTAAAACAAAACTGCTGTCTAAACAAATAGAAATCCAGCGCTGCCTGTGAATTTGCCGTCGTTAACTCCTTTCAACCATCTTGATAATAATTATAATTTGTTTATGAGCCCAAAAGTTTTGTATTTAGAACTTGGTGTCTTGCCTAATTGTGTGGCGCACAAAAGAAACTCTGTGCAGGTTTGTTTTGTAAATTTTGTACCCTGTCCTTTTACTATTTTTCCTGTGATCTAATAAATGTAAAATTCTTTCAAATTTCGAATCGGATTAAGAGTCTTGTGTTTTTTTCAAATCGGATTAAGAGTCTTGTCTTTTTTTCGTTTGCGTCTTTCATAATGCTCCCAAATCCTTTTAGTCTTGCTGAAAATGTTGTTTCATACAGAGATTTTATAGAACTAACAAACTGGGGCCAAAACTCTATTAAAGTGTAAAAATAGTTTATAATACAGGAAAACATTTTCATAAAGAAGTATTACCAACAATACATTTTTTGAAAAAATATTAACAGCAATACATTTTTGGAGAAAAAACTATTACCAGCAATACATTTAAAAAAAAAATATTACCAGAAATACATTTTTGAAGAAAATAAATATTACCAGCAATAAGTTTTTTTAAAAAAAATATTACCAGCAATATATTTTTGAAGAAAAAATTATTGCCAGCAACACATTTTTGAAGAAAATTAATTATTTCCAGCAATACATTTTTGAAAAGAAAATGTTACCAGCAATACATTTTTGAAGAAAATATTATTGCCAGCAATAAATTTTTGAAGAAATACATATTACCAGCAATACATTTTTGAAGAAAAAGTATTGCCAGGGATACATTTTTTGAAAAAATATTGCCGGCGTACTTTTTTGAAGAAAATACTATTGTCAGGAATACGTTATTAAAGAAAAATATTACCAGCATTTTGAAGAAATAATATTACTAGCTGTACATTTCGGAAGGAAGAAATATTGCAAGCAATACATTTTTGAAGAAAATATATAACCAGCAATACATTTTTGAAGAAAATAAATATTACCAACATTACATTTTTGGATAAACTGTTACCAGGGATACATTTTTTTTTTAAAATATTGCCAGGTGTACATTTTTGAAGAAGTAACTATTGTCAGCAATACGTTTTTGAACGAAAAAATATTGCCAGCAATACATTTTTTGAAAAAATATGACCAGCAATACTTTTTTGAATAAAAAAGTATTATCAGCAACACATTTTTGAATAAAAAATGCATTTCCAGCAATACATTTTTGAGGGAAGAAATATTGCTAGCAATACATTTTTGAATGAAAACATATTGCCAGCAATACATTTTTGAAGAACATAAATATTACCAGGGATATATTTTTTGAAAAAATATTGCCAGGAATACATTTTTGAAGACAAAAGTATTGTCAGCAATACATTTTTGAAGAAAAAATATTACCAGCAATACAGTTTTGAAAGTAAATATTACCAGCAATACATTTTTGAAGAAAATTAATATTACCAGCAATACATTTTTTGAAAATAATTTACCAGCAATACATTTTTGAAGAAAAAAATGTATTACCAGCAACACATTTTTGGAGAAATATCTATTGCCAGCAATAAGAAAAAAGTATTGCCAGAAACACATTTTTGAAGAAAAAATGATTGCCAGCAATATATTTTCGAAGGAAAGAATATTGCCAGTAATATATTTTTGAAGAAAAAAGTACCATCATCATATTGATTATATTTTTCTATTGTACTTGGCTTTTCCCTTCACTCATTGTGCTGTTCCAAAGAATTTTCCACATTTTTCTGCACTTTACATGGTTGCTTTCTTCCTTTAATCGAGAAGCTGTTTATTTTTAGCCCCGGGTTCATACATTGTCTATTGTAATTTTCGTCTACAACCGTTCTTTGGAAGAAGCGCGGAGACAGCTTCGATTTTATTTGGCGCATTTTGTTGCGAGAGAGTAGAGCTAAGGCCGTTCCAGAAACTTTTACATTTGTGTAAAGAGGCCGACATTCGTCTACATTCGTACACTTTTATGGAGCAAATGGAAAGGATTTTTAATGTTCATCACGACTTACAATAGAAAAATAACACTAACTTGATTCTCGAAATGCGTCGACACAGACGCGCAAATATTTTGTGAACCAATTTATCATCTTAACGTTGTCAAGTCGTTTCAATCACTCACCTTTTAACTGACGTTTCCTAGCAACGCAGTTCACGTTGTTTTGACCGTTACCATTCATATTTATGGCGGAAGAAATGAGGATCGAGGGTTAATCTAAAGTCATTTAATGGTTAATGGTATAAATTCACTTAGAATTGATCTACTATTGCACCAGTAGTACAAGCTACCTTGTCAATGAATGCCAAATGTTTCCTTATAAGGAGACGGCTAATATTATAATTACAATTTCGTTTGTAAAAACGTTAAGGAGCGCAATATGAGGAAAATTCAACGGATATTTTTCTTTTAGAAATCAGAATGAAAAAAATGGCGTTAAACACGGATGATAAGTTAAATTCTTCACTTATCAAAATATTACATTGGTCAACACGATTTTTGATGCCAATACGAGGAAAATTCAACGAATTTTTTCTTTTAGAAATCAGAATTAAAAAAATGGCATTAAACACGGATGATAAGTTAAATTCTTCACTTATCAAAATATTTACATTGGTCAACACGATTTTTGATGTCGTGAAACAAAAACACTTTTTTTAGCTAATTTGATGGCGCTGATTCCGAAAATGACCTTAGTTTTTCATGGTTAGCTACCGTTTTTGCTGTACTAAAATTGCTCATTTTTGGAAAAGGATCAATTTTAGCTGATCGCAAAATTTACTTAATAAAGGTCGTAGAAACCCATCAATATTTTCAGGCAGGCGGAACGATTTATGCCTGCCACCAGAAATAAACTATTTTTATAAGAAAAAGAAGTGTTTTTCAGTCAAAAATTTTAAAATACAAGTACCGAAATTTTCTAATTTATCGCCCAAATTCAAATTAACTGATAAACTTTATCAGTAATAGACTTTAGTAAACCTGATAATTAAGGAAAAAAATGAAAGCCTAAAATCTTCTGTTTGATATTCATAAATTTATCCCATCTTTTTTATCTCTTCACTATAGAAGGAAACCAAACACATTGAGAGCATTTTGTATTCACAGTTAGAAAGAAACTCCAACTAAAGACATTCCAATTGAATGCACCTATTCCATTGTACATGATACTGCTGGAGTATCAAAAGGGACTTAAATAACATTGAACATGACAGACAATCAAGAAAAATAAAATATTTACTATAGTTCTTATGTTCACGAAGGTTTTATTTCTGCTGTTAGTTTATTCAATGATTTAATGAAAATACTTGTTGGTCTTGCTATATACAATTGTGTTATTTTTAAAGACTTAGGGTCTGATTGTTTTTGCAAAAATAGTATTTCTCAATAAGCAGACCAATATTTGTTGGTTTAAATACGAATTGAGAGTTTTCTACGATTTTATTTTGGGAAATATTGCCATCGGTCAATATCTTATATACAGAAAGCATATGAAAAAGTGTTTTTTCTAAAAATTAGGCATTTCTGTACAGCAAAAACGGTAGCTAACCAAGAAAAAGTAGAATCATTTTCAGATTCGGCGCTCTCGATTTAGCTAAAAACGATGTTTGATGTCTCGACATCATTTCAATTTTTTTTGTTGACCAGTGTTATTTCTTGTTTATCCACACGATAAAAGGGCGTGAAAAAAAATGAATATGGTATTGTTAAAAAAGATTTTTGTGTTTCCATTAGTGTCAAAATTTGGTATCAGAAATATTGCATATCTTTTCAGTGGTGTGAGTTACTGTTGAGGGGTCTCCCCTTTTTACATAAATTGACTCACCCAGGGCTACATATTCTACTGCCAGTGAATACCCGACAGTCGGACAGTAGTAGTAGTGGAACGTTGAGTCTGTCGGTAGAATAACGTAGCGACAAGAGTCACAGTCACGAGCACTTAGACTCAGTAAGAAGTCATACAGCGATGCGTCGATACCAAAGACTTTATATATATTTGTCAACTAACCCCGCATTCCTGGAACTACTATACTGTATTACCAGTTTTGTATTATTACGTTAATACATTTATTTCCTATATTCGTTCTTGGCGTTTGTTATTATTTGATACCGGATTTCATCCCGGAATCCACAACAACTTGGCGACGAGGATATCGAACTCACACGGGAAGAAAAAAAAATTCTCCCTCGTTGTCCACAACAACTTGGCGACGAGGAATTCGAACTCAAACGGAAGGAAAACGAAACAAAATTCTCCCTCGTTGTCCACAACGACTTGGCGACGAGGAATTCGAACTCACACGTGAAAGGAAAAAGAAAAAAGAAAAATTCTCCCTTGCCGACCACAACAACTTGGTGACGAGAAACTGTGACCTACACGGAAAGAAAAAAAATTCTCATAAAACAGGAGGGATTGGAAAAGGAAGATTGCATGTACCTATCTTTCGAATTTGCTTGTCTACCTTGAAAAGCATGAATCGAAAGCCTCGACTTGAACACCGACATACGGTATAAGAAAAATATCTACAACCATCTCTGACATAAAGTAGGCAGAATCACAACTACAAAAATCAGATTATTTTCCATTTGGGATTAAACGAAAAGCAAGAACAGATAAAGAAGGAGAAGATAGGAAAGAAGTCGATATTTTTAAAAGAATCAATCTAAAAGATTTCCACCGTTCGTTAATTCTTGTTCAATTTTTGTCACCTTTTGTCAGAATGGGAAATGATAAAACATCTTTGATAACACGATTGACAAGTTTTCTTTTTTTCTAAGTTTCATCTGATTAGTTCCTTTTGTTTGTCAAAACTACCAGGTGATAAAATAGGTCATACTTATTACATAATTAGTTGAAAGAGATCCGGTGGAATCATCGTAAAAAAGTAACATTCTTCATTTGAATTTTTGATTTTCGCTATATCATTCGTTGAAAAATTAATTAGTTGAGGAAAAAGACGAGAGATGTTAGGCATTGATAAAACTGGGTGTAGAAGTCTTAGTGGAAGTCAAGATATTTACACTCTTGTGCAAATTAATTGAAACAAAACTTAAAATTCCATTATCATTTACTTTTTTTCGTATTTTTCCAACGAAACATGACCTAGTGGACATGTTAGTACTTCCTATGTCCATTCCACGAAATCGTTCCTTGCAGATTGATCACATAATGTCGATTGGATCTAAATCAGGTGAGTTTCCGTGCCAGTCTATAGTACTTTGATTTACTCACAGGTAATGCTTGCCATTGTGTTCGTGCTGCGTTAAAATCTTTTTACGCTTCCTTGGAGTAACATCCATCGCAGTCAATGGACGTAGGACAACTAATCGACAATCGAGACAATAGTGTGTGGACGTGATAAAAATCTTATGCAATCACAGATGAAGCAATATTTTTCAAAGACAAATTTCATCACACACCCCGAAAATAGATTCATATTACTGAATACCAATGCAAATAACCTAATCTGAGGAAAAAATAGAAATACATTACACACTATGGGTCTAAAACTGACTGTGTAGTGGGAGAAAGAAAACTAAAGCGGTTACTTGAATTAATTTGCACAAGGGTGTATACTTTGCAAACCATGGCAATCGGCTGTCTTTAGAATTAAACTGTAACTTTTCGAATGACGATGCAATTCAACATTTATGCTTGTTTAAGACCCACAGAGCCCACCTGTGGTTTATACTGCAACTACGCCGAGCCGGCCTTAGTTACAGTTTCTGGGAGATAGCGTGTTATTCAGCGTGATCAATAATCTGAACAAGGCTAGCACTCGGTCACGATGACTCGTAACTCTCAGTCACGATGACTTGTGACTTCGTGCTAGCACTCACAAGGCTTGGGTCAACCCGTGGCATGGTTTTCAGGTACTTTCTAAAGATGCCGCACGCTAGGAACAGAAACATCAGGACGTCTCCTTCCTGACAAATAGACCATGGTGAGATTCGAACCCGAGTCTCATGGTCAGAAAGCGAACGTTCTAACCACTTGGCCCGCGTCCATAAATACACACACACACACACACACACACACACACACACACACACACACACAGCTTTCGGGAATTTTCAACCGATTCTTTTTTTCAATCTCTGAGGCATCGATTGTTCTCATTCTGCTGTTTATGCTACAAAAATCTCGCTAGAGTTGATTTTAACTGTAATGTCGATTGGCTATCCACCATACTAGAAAGAATATACATTTTTGCATTACTCGACACCGAGATTGAACTTACGACCGCGAGGTAAGTAGATCTCAGTATCCTCAAAGAGTTCAGTTCCGTCGTAGTATGGAAGTGCAGAGCCCTACGTAAAATCAAAAGTGAATTCTCTACTAATAGAAAAATAACTCAAAGATGGCAATAAAACGTTGAAGCAAACTTTTACCACGGAATATGGAGACCTACAAGACGTAAAACCTGAAAGATCATGAAATATTAAAGTCTGTGCTAAGATCGACACTGGCCAGGATAAACAATAACAAAATGGCAGGAGCAGACGATAATTTACTGGAGATACTATCAGTCTGAGACGATATTTGAAATCGGCAACATCATGGAAATAATAAATGAAATATATGATAGTGGCGAATAAACAGAAGACTATCGTAGATCCATCTTTATAGCACTGTTTAAGAAGCCAGGTACGAAGGAATGAGAGCTCCATTAGACATCAGCCTAATGAGCCACATATCTAAGCTTATGAAAAGGATGCTTAGGAATTGAACGCGCAACAGATTTAGACCTGAAATAGTAAGAGAACAGTGTGGTTTTATAAAAGACACTGGAACAAGAAATGCAATATTTATTATCAGAATAACATAAGAGAAAGCAATCCAAATGCAGAAAGGCGTATACGGATGTTTCGCAGACCACACACAAAAATGGATTTATTTGGGAAAGACATTAAAATAATCTACATCTCTATATATACTGAGACTAAACCAGTTGCATAAGAATATAAAATGAACTGAGTACGCACAAACGTAAATAGGCGTAAGACAAGGCCGCATTTTCTTATCGGATTTAATCAACTTTTAACACGAGACAATCTTAAAGAGAACTAAAAGTTCTACCAGGATTTATTATTGGAGGCGGGGGAATTTGGCTTAACAGCTTCAGATACGCAGATGACACGGTGTTCAGAACAGAAACAACAGGAACTCCTAGGCAATGTAGTTATGGAAGGCAAGAAGAAGTTCTTTTACGTCTGACTGCATTAGTCAAGACGGGAGTTCTTTTAGAGTCACATTTTGGCGGCGTGTTGAGATGTACGAGAGATGTAGAGAAGTTAGGAAGTCGAGAAAAGCAGGAACCTGAAAGAGAGCGAGAATCACACGTGTTGTGTTTATATATCTTCGCTGTACCACGTGATAGGCTCCAATTGATTTGCGCCTAAATTGATTCTGCGCGTGGGAGCGATCTGATTGGTCGAAGCTGACCAATCAGCAAGCTGGATTTACGGTGATCGACCAATGGATGCTTGTTGATTACTTTGTAAGTATGATGTTGGTAAAATCGTAACAAGAAGAGTGCATTTCCCAGCTGAGGGTAAACTGGCTGTCGTGGAAGATTCCACAAATACCCCCTGGAGATTAAAAGTTGCGGGAACTAAAACTTTTAATATGTCAAAGCATAGTGTGTACCTGTGGTTATCAGTGTGACAAGTGTGGTTAGAAATGGTCTCTGAAAATGTGTGCGGTGTGTAGCACAATGTGAGTATGTATGCGTGAATTTGTGTGTCATCGTAATGTACGCGTGAATTGTGCTGTCATCGTAAGTTTATTGTCAGCTGACGTTGTGTTGAATAGAATGCCCAAGTGTGTTGAGAAGAATCGCCGAATTGTTAAAGAGATTGAGAAGAATCGCCGAATTGGTTGAAAAGCTAGCTTAATTCTCTGAAGATCTGCAAAATTCCGTGAGTCGAATTTGCGCAGGCGATCTGTTGAATGTCATGGCGAGGTTGAAAAATAAAATTCGCTTATTGGTGATTAAGTAAATCTTTACTTTCATTTTATGTGAAAGAGGCGTTGAAAAATGTGGTCCGAAGAATGATTTCGAGACAGTGGGTCGCCCGAAAAAATGTTGTAAAGAATGGGAAGCAAGCAATGGCGTGAAAGAGTGTCCACGTGGAGTAGAATTAATTGTATGCGCGCGCTCTTGAGTTTCATGACTGAACAGGACGCGATTGCAATGACCAGTTGCAAGTAGTGAGAAAATGTGGAATTTGCAATATCAGTAGCGACGAATAACGTGCAAACAAATTCTCACAGTGATGTCGCATGTTATGTAATTGAACAGTGAGTCGTCCAGAAAAAAGTGTGTACGTTCATGTCAGTGAAACTTGAGTTTGCTTCCATGGTGCTGTGCGGTAGAAAATA
>OZ038498.1:13076849-13129349 GCA_964036315.1 Acanthosepion esculentum | reverse complement strand
AAAGAAGGGGATTTAGTTGACGCCCATCTGAAGGATTGGTATGAGGTACCAATGTGAGGAAGGATAAGCCTAGGGGGATAATTCTCCCCCGATCTCTCCTCACAGAAGGTGAAGATATGAGAGGGAGGGGTATTGTTGTTGACGCCCCTCGAAAGGATTGATATGAGGTACCGGTAGGAAGAGGAAGAGTTTTAGGAGGGTAATTCTCCTCCGACCTCTCCTCACGGAAGGGGGAAACCCCTCTAAACAAAGAGCGATAGATTTCCAAAAATGGAAAGTGATAAATTTTCCTGTCCGAAAACAAAGAAAATCCTTATTGGGGATTTGAAATTATCAAAGAACCCAGACCGCGTCCGGTCCCACACCGGGTTTTGGTCGACGTCTATATAAACGAACGTCCCGGGCGTTCAGGAGAGTTGCGGTTCCGCAGTTCGAGAGATTTCGAGTTCCGGTTCCAGAGTTTGAGAGTTAGAGAATAACGCCTCGCAGAAGGTGACCGCACGAAATTCACGCCTTTCGACTTAGAATTCTAACCAAATTGTTCAATGAAGTCCGACTTAGATTTTCCACCAAAGCCAGTTTTAACAAATATCGATTGAAGATACCAAAAGCCGTTTATTGAAACCCAACTTAAGATACCAAAAGCCGTTTATTGAAACCCAACTTAAGATACCAAAACTCGCTAAGAAACGCAAAAGTTTCACAATCCATAGACGTGGGCTGGGAGAGAGAGATGCACTCCTGTATCCAACAAACAGATAAAAAGTAAATTGTTATTCCTTAACAACATTTGAACTCCTTGAATTGTTCCTTTATTTTTCTTCTACATTCATTTGTGCAGCATCACCTTTGACCCGGTTTCGGCTCGCACTACGGTCCGACGCCTGATTGATTTCGTCAACCTAAGATCAAATCACTACGTGGGTAGGTTGGACCGAGACCAAAGTAGTTGCTTCGGTAACCAGACGTTGGAGGCGAGCTAGGAACGATAAAGCTGATGCCGAATCTAACCAGACATCAACCGCGACCAAGACAAGAGTTAGAATCTCACATCCGATGCTGCGGTAACCAGCAGGGTTAGAGCGTCACATCTGTCGTCGCGATCAGGACTTCAACGGGTGTCCTAGGGTTAGACTGACTCACATACGGTGTCGTGATTGCAGGATCACACCCACCCACCCGGGGTCAGTGTCACACTTTTTTAGCAGCCGACATCTTACACTGCATACCGGCACGGTATATCGGCGCGAAATATTTCCCGCATGCCCAGGAAGCGTGGCGTCATCTCCCGCCCAAAGGATTACCACATGTTACATAAATTTGGGCGGGAAAAAATAAAGTCAGATATCTATTGACCACACCTCATATAAATAGTAACTGATTGGCATCAAGCAAAGACCGTCGAAGTGGGGTTTAAGCGGGTCTTTACAAAAATGTTTATTATTATTATTATTATTATTATTATTATTGCACACGAAGAGAGTTTCTCATGCTTTGTTTCAACTCGACTTTGTCTTTTTCGGAAGCCATTGATGTTACCAAATAAAATCTGTACCTCTATTTAATATTTGGCTTTCACTATAGAAGGATGTCTTTTTTTGAAACCCTGAACTATTATTGAAATGGCGATTGCACGCTCGATTCACAGACTATTTTGAAACATTAAAATTCTTATAAAGAACAAAATTGAAAGGTGGAAAATGTTTTCCTTTGGAATTAGACAGCAGAAGGAAGGGATAGAAGGATTGGAGAAACACAACCTCTTACCCAATTCCCAAGCACAGCTAGGTTTTTTTTTCCCCACAAATTTCATATAAGCAGCCGGGTGAAAAAAAAAAACAAAAACAAAAAGAAAAAAACGCGCTTGATAATAGAGACATATTTTTGCGGTCCGCCATTATGTTGATCCGAACAGTTTTCTACCAAAGGTCTACCCCATGTCCCCTCTCCCCCCTCTCTCTCCCCCACTCCTCTCTCCCCCTCTCCTCTCTCCCCCCCTCTCTCTAATTCTGCCATGCACCTTTCACAACGTCTGCGACTATGGTTTTCAACAAATTCCTCTTTTTTATGTATCCTATTAGATGTTTTAATTCGATCTTCAGTTCTTAAAAGATTTCTTCCGGACTGATTGACTCTCTTCTTACTTGAAGCATGAAATGAACGGCAGAAATACTAATTAGTCGGAATATAAATTAAGATAAAGATAAAAATGTTGCTAAGTAAAAGACATTGAAGGCAGACATTCACAAATTGAATTGCAGAATAATTAGTCTAAATGGTCGAGTTGTATGTATATATATATATATATATATATGTTTGGTTTTGGAATGAATATATATGATATCCATATCTTACTCAGATGGCAGATAATAGTGAGTGAGTGCAATCAAAGAGAAACCAGTGATTATTTACCAAATACGAAGTAAATATGACGGTTGAATCAAAGAAACTAAGACTTTTAAGCGCTAAGAATTCTGCATGAATAAAGCCTTGATCAATCACTAGGAAGAGAATGATAGGTTCATTAAATTTTGACGTCATAGATTATTATTAAAATGACGTTAAGGAAACTGGAAATATGTTATGAATAAAAAGACAGACAAAAAATCGAATACACATAAAAATATAAGAATATTACCAAGATTTATTTTGTAAGAATACAAAATTGTGGCACAAGGCCGAAGAAGGGGAGGGTTTGAGGCTGGTCATCACTAACTATCTTATACCTAGCTAATCAGATTCACGACCCTTTCATACATTACAATTGCTACATTCACCAAAAGAACTCGTCCGTCAACATTCGATCCGCCATACACCAAAATACCGCTTCCTCACAAGGGGGGGGGGTCGACAAAACGCGCCCCAAGCCATAAAGATTTTGATGATAAATACTTTCTGTGGTGAAAAAATGAGAGGGACGGGAGATGAACCCAATAATCAACTAAAATATTAACGTAATTCAAATTAAACATAACAGATGTTAGTAGGGCCCGTCCAACCCTCAAAACAGAGAGGCCGCTGTATTCTGCCCATGGGACAAAATCAAGAAGCTCTCTCGCTAAAGGAGTGGGAAAGGAGAAAATATAAACGGACATGGGAAATTTGAAAGCTGACCCAGTCGAGATGAAAAAGTGGGGTCAACAAAATGGGGAGGTTGGGAATCTCGACTTGGATCATAACAAAAGAGAAAGCCGGGAACAGGCCAGGAACAACATTTACTCACATTAACTAGGTACACTAAAGCTTGTCTAACCTAACCAAGGGGAGGGCTCCACAGGAAACCACCCCGATGTGACATAGGTTGACTTAGAAGAGAAAATCATGGCTAGCCCCGTTCAAACGAACCAAGCTCGTCCCAGTCACCCACCTTTCGCTGAAGACTGTCGAATGCAGACGTTTTCTATCAGTTCTAATCTTCATCTTCAGCTGATGCTCAAAGGATCTTGATGAGAAAGACGGATGCCTCGCAAGACTTCCTCCTGTCGCGTCTTCCAAATCACCATTCGGGCCGTGGCTAGCAGCGTCAGAAACACCATTCGTTTCACCCCGGAATACGGGGGGGGGCACATTGTCAGAGGGACCCCCAGACGTGGCTATGCCCGAAGGCCTTGTGCCACATCTTGCTGTGTGGGGCAGTGGGTAAATAATTATAAATATAAGAATAGTAAAAGGTGTTAAGCAGAAATTCTAGAATTACATAAGCATTTTAGTATATTAAACGCACATTTTTTCATTACAGTTTTAACATTTATCCCTAAATGAATCGAAGAAATTGCTCTGATATGCTTACCATTCTCTTACAAGTAGAGAATATTTGGCCATAACATGATTATTATAATGATTGTAAATTTTGAAAATATGTTGACCTAATCCCGTGAAGGCGGCGAATATTTTACCATTATATGATTATGATTCGCTGAAATGAAGCCAAAGTTTTACTATCATATGTTAACAATTCACAAAAAAGAATCGAATATTTCGCCATCGTATGATTACCTTACTCCTTGCATAACATGATCAGTATTCCCGTAAATGAAGTGACCATTTTTCCGTTTCAAGAATACCTCTTTCTCAAATGAAAACTTTTACTAATATAAGATTATAACTTCTTCAAATGAAGACCTGAAGAACTTTACCCCGAATGAAGTACAAGATCAGCATTGAGATATTTATAGCGAATCAGAGTTTATCTCATGATCAAATTTTACCCCTTTCGTAAATAAAGCGAACGTTTTATTATCCATGATTACCATTTTTCAAAATCTTATGAATATTTTATCATAACATGATTAAATTACCTTAAATGTATGTATGTATAAAAGACACAAGTCATCGTGGCCGAGTGTTTGAGTGTGCTGGCCTTGTTGACCACGCAAGATAACACGCTCTCTCCCAGAAACTATAACTAAGGTCTACTCAGCATAGTTGCAGTATAAACCTCAGGTTGGCTCTGTTTGTGTTTAACAAACGCAAATGTGCCTGAGCGAGATTCTACAATAGGGATTAGCTGGCCGCCCTAATAGACGGGTATCCTCGAATACAAGTGGCCAGCTATTATAATGAAAGACTTGTAGAATCTCACTGAAATACTAGGAACCAGAACACTAAACGTTGCTGCAGAGAAAGATTAGCATTTCTCCTACATGAAGTGAGAGTTTTGGTATCACAAGTTTGTCATTTACCCGTATAGATATAATTTTTGCCATTATATGATTACAATTCACCGAACTGAATTGAAGCATTTGCTATGACAACACGAATTATATTACAGGAATATATTCCTCTGGAGTGGGAGGTTTCCCTGAACTCATACAAGAAATTATATAAAATCAATAGAATGCATAAATTTATATTCGGAATGAAATTCTGATTTAGCGCCTCACAAAATTGGCAAGTGCGAATCCGATGAGCAGCAGAAGAGTTGCAAGGAAGAAGGGAAAACAGCTTGTCCATTGTTTCTTAACACGAATAGAATTTCTTTTCATGACTTCGAATGAAGAAGCGATTTTGTTTTGCTTTACTCGTCCTTTTTTTTTAATAATATATTTTCAAAGAATATGGACGAACTTCTTCTGGAAATATTTCTATAACCTTAGCCGATCCAGTCAGCGAGGAAATGAGACGCTGCACGCTTGGCTTGAAATAAAGAAAATCTCATGATGACGCGTCGTTCTGAACTGTGCTTGTCGCAGACCAAATCTGGCAAAAAATGTGATTTCCATCTTCGAATTCCTCTACGACGTTTATTTTTGTATTGACAAAACGGGTTTATTTATTGAGCAAATATACAAAGTGACAAAACAATGTCAGTCATGAGAAAACATTTTATGAAAACTGTGTGCACAGCAAAATAACAAACAGAGCGTTAGTATTAAACAACCTTAGAATTAGTTTCATCTTTCAATGATTTCATTTATTAGTATTATTATTATTATTATTACTTCTGAACATTGATTTTTATTATCTGTACCACCTAAAAGTTTGCAATGGAGATTAAATGGCAGCAAAATCTCTTAATGTCTCAACAGTATTCTAGCTGTTTGCAGTAATGTCGTTTTCTTGTTTCGTTAAGCTTTTCGGGACTCCAACAACAATCGGTCCAACCAGATTTCTGGCGATGTCCACATATCCAAATTGGTACTTTTAACATATTTTACTCAGTGTTCAACTGAATCTGCAAAATTCACTTTTTTTTCTTTTTATGGTAACTGGATTTTGTCCTCTGGTCTGGATTGGGCATTCCATGTGAATGTTAAATTCCGAGAGAGTTTTGTGATTTCTCGTTTTGACTATTTCTCGTTGGTTTTCTGATGCAATTCTTGTTGATGTAATTAGTTTTCCTCGCTCTTTATTCTACAGCCCCCAAGTCCACTGGAAAAAGAGTTCAACGCGAGCCTCACTGTCGACTTTTATACTGAAATGATCCAATCATTTTCTACTGACAATAAAAGTTGCCAGCTTATAATAAATAAGTTTGAGTCTTTACGCACCTAGCCTAGAGTCCTTTCTGCTTTTAAAAAGTGTCTGAAAATTCCTCTTTCCAGATAGCCACCAACTGTTTCGTTGTCGTAATCACGTCTAAAGCTTTACATCGACTTCTTTTCAACGACGAGATTCGCTTTTGTAAAGAAATGCCAGGAGGCGTATGAGTCAAATCTGACTACTTTTGATTGCAATCAACATGTTCAAAATGTTCCCGTTTTCTGTGAGTAAATGAACTTCAGAACGAGGATTGCTTTCATTGGATTTACAGACAAGGTTGAAATAGTAGTGCCAAAGTTTTATCTGTACTTCACTCATTAATTTAACTCTAGACTTTTCTTAATCGTTTGATTTAATTCCGTGCATGAAGGATCAAGTTTCAAGCAAAACTTGATCCATTGTCATAGTGAATGTGGCAGTAAAACAATATATAACTTTACTCAATAGCATGTCACTGCCGACTGGGCAAACTCTTTATGTCTTTTTTTCATGGTAACTGTTCGGATGAGCTTTTCGCTATGATACCTAGACTTTATGAATTTAAGCGCAGTACTAGATTGGCGATGAGGTCTCATCAATTTACAGTTGAACTGGCTAGATGTAGCCATAAATGATATGCTAACAGTTTCTTCTCTGGTATTCTCTCGTATACATGTGGAACTTTCTTCCGACTCTTTGCTTTCCAGCCAACTTTAATCTGCAAAAATTTAAATGCAATGCTAATCGCTATCTACTGTTCACCTGATCACTCTCTTCTCTTACTGTTCATTATTAATGTTTATGTTCCTAATTCTTCGACGTGTAACCGCTTGTGTTTTAGTGGCATTACTGCCTTGGTTAGGGTGATCCCGATTAAAAAAAAGTTATATAAAAAATCTGTAAAGAGCGAGTTATTCAAAATGGTTGAACCATTTCCGGTGAGCTCTCGCATAGTATGTATAAACGTTGCCCTAAGAAATTTGCCGAATAACCCAAAATATAAACTGTCAAGTTTTTAATCCTTTGACCGGGTTTCTTCTGCAGAATTTGGTTTTTCTTTTTCTTGTTCTTCTGAGACATTTTTGCCGATAAAAATATCGGTAAAAATATCTCTCTTTTTCATAATCAGTTTCATTTTATTTTGCTTGATAATATCTATTTCCGAAATTTCACTCGATGAGAATTGTTGTAATTTCTTTGTTCCGGATTTTCTGTTCTTTTTTTATTCATCAACAATATTGTATAATTTTCAATTCCATATTCCATTCCAATGGCTACCATGACAATTTACATTATGGTAACTTATTGTTATTCTTGTCATCTTATACTATTTAAAAAAAATGTTTCTGAGATTTTATAAAGCTGAATTTATCGTTAAAAGTTCGTAAAATATAATCGAACTGTATCATTACTATGATGAATATCAGCAGAGATAAGGCGTCCCTGTAGATTATACTGAGCGAGTTCTGTTTTTTTTAACTTTTCATAAACGACTGTGAAACTCGAGAAACGCAACCCATGGATTCTCTCACGTCTTCTTGACACATTTCAGTGCGCCATTTGGCTTGGGTTATTTTTAAGCTCAATAAATTTATTTCAATTTAATTCTCTTCAATCTTTCGCAATTTATTTTTGCTGTAACCTAGAAAGGGTTGCTAAATGGGGAATAACTAAAACGGAGATTGGAAATGAAATCTTTATAACATCAACAAAAGACAATACTCGCCAGCGTCGTGAAGTAGGTAACCCACTGCAAGTGGTGGACTACTTAGACAGCATATTACCCCCACTTACAATCGTGTCCAACGTATTCATGAGGATTGAGACATACTCATTAGTGTTCATAGGTACGGTATATAACAACCACCCCTTTTTAGATTTAATCTGCACAGAGTCAATATCTTTCCATTTCGGGTTAATGTCGATTCTCTCTGTATCTCTTCTTTTCCTCTTACTTTGTCTTTTTTGGATTTTTGTCTCAGGAGTTTTCCGAGGAATGAACACATCAAATCTATCTATCTATCTATCTATCTATCTATCTATCTATCTATCTATCTATCTATCTATCTATTGTAACCTAAGAAGGGTCACTGAATGAGGAATAAGCAAAGCGGAAGTCGAAAATAAAATGGTAATCTTTATAACATCAACAAAATACATTCCTCGCCAGCGGCGTGAAGTAGGTAAACCACTACTAGTGGTGGACTGTTGAGACAGCATATTACCCTTCCATCCGCCCCATTGCAATATTATCCAACGAACTTATGAGAATTGGGACATACCCATTAGTGTTCATAGATACGGTATATAACACCCCCCCCCCGCCTTTTTAGATTTACTTTGCAAAGAGTCAATATCTTTTCCGTTTCGGGTTAATGCCGATTCTCTCTGTATCCCTTCTTTTCCTCTCACTTTGTCTTTTTTGGATTTTTGTCTCAGGAGCTTTCCGAGGAATGGCCACATCTGTGGTGGACTACTTAGACAGCATATTACCATATTTACCTGCCTCCCCACGAGGAAGGATGTGGCACAAGGCCAAATTTGGTGTGCGGTTATCCTAGCAATAAATTCTCCGTTGACCCCGCGTAAGTGGGATCGGGTATCTGTCTACCTCCCCGGACGAGACTCTGCACCTTCGGCAAAACCTCGTCCGGATTCCTCTCTGCTCGAAGGCAATAGAGTTCGACACGGCAAGAGCTGCTCACGTTGACAGCTCACGCTGCCAGCTTAGACAGCAGATTACTCTCACTTACATTAGTGTCCCACATATTCATTGGGGCATATCCATACGTGCGGTATATAAATTCTTTTTCATTTTAGTCAAAAACTCTGCTTCTTCTGTCGTCTTTTTTCTACATTCCATAAACTGTTCGAAATCTCCCAACTTTTTTAGCAGCAGACTAAAATTGTTTCGATTTAATCTAGAAGGATCAAACCAGAACAATTCATATCAGCAAAAACTGTAGATCGAGAAACCGAAACTGATACTAACCACTCTTGGTGGTTAGTATCAGCCATACAGATGGAAAGCAGAAATGGTTTCGTTTTGGGAATTTAAAATTAAAAAGCTATTTCATTTTCGAGATCTGCTTCAAATTTGGCTTTATTGACCCTATCGGACTTACCATTAAGACAATGCTTGTAAAATCGTCATAGATACTGAATCAAGAACTGATGACATCTGGAGGGTTATTGATAAAAGTTAGTAAGATAGAGTCATAGGGACACCCGCATTTATATAGAAAGATCTAGAAGAGTGGGCGTTCAAGATGACATTCATTTTGCAATTTCATAAAAAATGATTGGGTCAAATCAGAAATAAGACCAGAAACGGCGTGAACCTCCCACTTGCGAAGAAGACGACCATTTCAAACGCCAAATTTGCCGGCAAAATAAGTTTAAGACCGCATGGGTATTATTATATTTAAAGCAAAAAGTTATAGTAAAAATGTGCAAAAAATATTTATCAATATCAGTACCGTAACCTTTATTATTAATTAAAGCTTCACATCACCTAGTAATCGAGCTTCATAAGTGAGCAAAAAGTAATTTGGAATGATATTCCATATTTGTGTAATATAATCGTATAATTGGGCTAAATTTGTCGTTTTGTTTTTAGCGTGAACACTTTTAGCAATATAATTCCATAAATTTTCAATCAGATTAAGATCCGTGCTCTGTGGAGGTCACTCAATGACATTAATATTATGGTGATCAAAAAATTGCATTACATTTTGGCTTTGTGAATGGAGCTATTATCTTGTTGATAAATAGCTCCAGGTGGCATTTGGTCAGTCAAATATGGCAGAACATGTTCCTTAACTAGCTGCATAGAGCCTACACTGTTGAGTTTTGCATCAAATTTAACAATTGGACAAATACCAAAGCGACTGAACGCAACCCACACAATTATCCTCCTGCCTCTCGCTTTTACCGGCTTTTTGACACATTTAGGATGGAATTCTTCGGTTGGGCGACGTCTGACAAAGATTTTTCCATTCGATCCAAAGATGCGTGACTCGTCACTCCAAAGAAGTCTACGCCAGTCGTCGGCCGTCCATTGAATGTGAATTTTTGTGAAATCCATCCGCTTGAGTCGATTCCTCTCCGAAACAATTGGCTTTTTCTAGCGATGTGCCCGAATAATCCAAATTCTCTTAGACGGTTTCGGACATTTTGCGGAGTAAAAGTAACGCAAGATCTACCAAATAATTGGCTGCAAATGTCCACAGTCGTCAGCATTCGGTTAGCTTGGGAAAGCCTATGAGTTTGTTTATTCAGTTACACTGTTGTTTTTCTTTGGGCTCCCGATTTTTGCCTATCCTTATATTGTCCAGTATCCTGGTAAAGCTTCCAAGGCTGAACACAAGCCGTTTTGCTGAACTTTAATTGCTTGCTTATGTTCATAAAGGAAACGTTTTGTTGATGAAGTAACACTACTTTTGATCTAGTCACTGGGCTATGACTACGACGCTTTCCCATAGTGAATTAATTATATAACAATGTTCAGTTATTGCACTGTATAGTGCATTAATGACCAGCCATTTGACCACCCATTTAGCAAATACTTTGCATAATACTCATGCGGTCTGAAACTTATTTTTCCGGCAAATTTGGATAATTTAAATTAATCCAGCATTAAAATTTTTCAACTTGTAGAAAAATACACAATTTTTGCATCATTCGAAAGAGAAATAAATTCTGTATAAAACGTACACAACAAAACTATTTTCTATTGTTTTATTAGAAACACATTCTGAAATGAATAAAAACGCTAACCGTCGGTCTTAAACTTATTTTGTCAGTGTAAGTGTTTATCTCCATCAGTCGAATGTCCAAAAAGCAAATTATATTCAATATTTTAAGCGAAAAAAAAAATCTATGATTTTTGTAGAAAATATTACATGTCAGTTTCTTATCTCAATTATGTTTTTCATATATTCATTTCCTGAGAGATTAAATTGAAAAATAAAGATGAGCTTTTTTTTTATCTTTGCTTTATTTCGTTTGTTGGCCAACAATTGTATTTAAGGCATGTAGTCTCTCCTCTAATCCATTAACAAAATACCTATAAGTAAAACATGTAACGCTCCTAGGATAACGGTGAGACTTCTCATATCAGCCAACAAGAGATAAGCGGCCAAGCAAGACGCTTCAATATTATTTGAGCACACGTTTTGTTGAGAGATTACAGTTTAACATCATTCGGAATAATGTAGTACAGTAACAGAATCCAAAGAATTTTAGTTCCTGAAATCTTAGCATGGGGACAGAATGGTTATCTGAATGTTTACAGATCACTTTCAATGTAATATCGAAAGTAAGAATTATGTATGAAAAATGAAACAAAAACAATTAAATCTGAAGCTTATTTTATGTCTCTCAAAAATGCAATGATATCTAAAAATATTTCCTTCTTGTAATCGAAATAATGATTTTCTAATTTAATGTCTTTTAAAGCAGAATACGAAAAAAAACAGCACTTGTGTAATACAACGTTGTGGAAAAAAACAGAAAATCTTGTGCCTTGCCATTTTCAGATGTGACCGGAAATCGCCTGCTGTTTCAAATATGAAGGGAGTTCTCTTATTTTTCTTTTTTTTCGTGCTACTCCCTGTTTCATTACTCACCTCTAACTTGTACACTTTCTTGATTATTTCGTCGTATTTTCTTATCAATTTTAGTTGTCAGCCTTCAACAAGGAACAACTGACCACATATTAACAATCTGTCACTGTCCATACAATAATGGCTGATTTTAGCAAAGCTGTCGTCTGGATGGTTTCAATTTACAGCTTTTTAATTTTTAATAATTTATTTCGATATCTTTTAGATGAAGAATCATCATCATTATGCTTCTTGTTTGATAACTTTTATATAATACTCTTTTTATATAATACTCTTTTCATCTAATACTCTTTTCATATAATACTCTTTTTATATAATACTTTTTCATATAATACTCTTTTTGTATAATACTCTTTTTGTATAATAATCTTTTCATATAATACTCTTTTTATATAATACTCTTCGGGGCTGTTCAAAGCGTGCCAGTAATGATGGGTAAAGGCGTTACTACTACTACTGATACTCAACTTTCACGCTTTCATTACTGAGGAGAATAAGAATTATTGTTTTTCACGTGTTCATTCATACTAAATTTTTGCCCCAACAGCCAGCAACTCGTAAAATGGCTGGGTATTTTACAACTTTGAAATAAACAATTTAAATATGATTAAAGCAGGAAGGGAATTTCATTGTAATTATTCTTAAATGAAAATGCAAACATGGCACGTAGGACTAGAACAGTCTACCCCAGTGAGCGAAATTAAGGGTTAAGTTCGACATTCCAACCACCTGAAGAAGGCTGGAGCATTACAACATCCGAAACGTTTTAACAAATATGGCGACAAAGATGAGGGCAATAGTCTGAATAATGTAAACAGTGCACATAATACCTCATCTCAGAAATATAGACAGATAATGAAAATACAATTTGTTTTAAAAATTTACTTGATTCACACATCTCTAAAATAAAACACCCTGCCTGTGGCAGCTATGTTCTGTCTTCCCGATGGTTCTGGCCGAAAAAGAAATCCACCCGATCTTCCCTCGGTGAACTGAAGGAACCTCCACTATTCGCCACTTTGTGAATTCTTGATCCGAACAGCAGTGTATCGGTCTCCCCAGAACGGTCCGGTGGGAAGAGGAGGAAATGGCTGGGTATTACGTTGAAAGGAAATCACTATTCATGTAGAAAAAGTTCTTGTCGTAGCCGCAAAGACATGAAAAAGAAAAAAAATAAGCAACTCTTTCGGTTCCTGTACAAAGAGCCTTTTAAGGCCACTGTTTTTATGTCACTACCGAAGAATTTACACGAGTACAAAATGTCGTAACGAGGTCCACTCGCTTGGGGTCGGAAGTGACAGAGAGAGAGAGAGGAGGAAAAATTCTGCCTAAATAGTTTCAGCTGATCTGAGGGATCTTCGTCGGAGAGTGTAATTATAACAGTTTGCTTTCTCAGCTTTGTTGGCAAAATTAACTAGTTTCCTTCAGGGTCTATTTCTACTTCTGGGTTCGGATCGGACCTTTTTGGCACGTGACAACCAACCAACCAGACCAGCAAATTCTAACAAGCCGTCTCTTCCGCGTTCTGCCGCGTCCTAAGAGCCATTCTGTTCTCTCCCCGGTTCTTCGATCCGATCTGATCTGATCTCTGATCCCAACTGTCTAACTCAAACGTGCAGGTCGCTTATATAGAGAGAGGCGGAGCTAAACAATTTCTAGGCACCGCCTACGAATTTTAATATGCAAATTGCCTTGACCACCATGCAAGTTTTTCTGGTATCCGAAACTCTGCGGGAAACCACTTCTCAAATGGTACTAAAAATGAATTTGGGCTCCCTGCCGGATTTTCCGTAGACACCATCCACTTGAGTTTTGCCAAAACCACTTATCCCGTCTGGTTGAAGTCCGTGTGTTTGACCACCCAAAAGTCCAATTCGCCATTTATCATAAACTTTAATTTAACGAACCCGTCTCTGAATCACTCTGGAATTATTACATTTAATTAAATAATAATTCAACCCCAGAAACAATTATTAAGAAAAAATAAAGCAAGAAAAAAAACAACTTATTTCTGGAATTACTCCGGAATCCCTTCTACCCAAGTAATTAGCACCTTCATCCTAATTCTTTAGCACTGTTGATTACTAAATCCACCTCCGGGGGTGGTGGTGGTGGTGGTCCCTCTCTATGTCACACATCTAAAGAAAGTCTTTTTACAAGTCAGAGGGACGAACAACCATTGTCCGTTAAAACGATAGACAAAGTTTGGTCAAATTGGTAATTCATTTCACTCACCTGTAATAATCTTACCTGTTTCAAGTGTCAAGAAAAACGCACATCAAGTGGCATACCAATCGGTTAAAACAATTTGGAAACAAAAACAAATATGCCTCACAATTTTTAGCTGCCCTATGCAATTTCGTATAAGTCTGATGTCTAGCGTATCAGTAATAACTTTCATTAACTAATTAATTTTATTCTCTAGTTTGTTGCTAAATTATATTAAAGTCAATTTGGTTAATGAATTTATTTTAATAAATTTATTTCAATATTTATCTCCTCCTTCGATTGGGCGCTTCATAAGAATCTAGGTAACGTTTTTTTTAATCTTTTGTGAATGAAAAAAAAAATTTTATTTAAAGAAAAATGTAACGAGAGAAAGCGAAAAATTAGAAAAGAAAAAATACATAGATAGACTTTCTTCTGATAAAGCTCTTTTTAACGGGCCAGCGAAATATTACAAGAAATTAATTAAGTCATTAGCGAAATTGAGGTTTATATCATTTATTTCGTCTTTTAATGGCATCTTTTAATGGCATCTTTTTAGATGCCATTAAAAGATTAGTCTGCAAATGTATGTAAAATCCAAAAATTAGATGAGACCATGAGTAGGAATTTGTGTTAGCAACTGGAAGGGAGAAAGAAAGCAGGAGGCAATGAAACAAAGTGAAAGAATAGAAAGTGAGGGGGAGAGAGAGGGAGAGAGAGAGAGAGAGAGAGAGAGAGTGTTTGACACAAAGAGAGAGAGAGAGAAAATTTCTCATTGACAGATTTTGGAGAGAATGAACGTCATGGCGACTTGAGTATTTAAATGACGTTCACGGACAGCAGGAATCAACGGTAAAGTTCATTTCGATTTCATATTAAATAATCTCCTTTTCAAAATTCGTTTTCGCTCTGCGTAAAATCCATTCATGGACAAAGTAATAGATGGCATAATACAATGATATAAACTGTTCTTACAGGATTTGAATATGGATGATTACAAAGAAATCGCTTAATCTCGCACAAGTCTGCGATATTATAAATGGCTGCGATTCTAGCTTCCTATCATACAGAGTAGGCGCTTAAGTCATGGGCGTACTTGTGAGTTGATTGGTGTACATTTCCATACAGTGGGGGGCACCCTTGCAATAATAACTTACATATATGTTACTTAAAAATCTCAGCGTAGTTTGGCGCAGGGCGTCAGAAAAGGCTCAAACAGTTTGAATCGAACTTACCTCAAAAACGTTGTTTGAAACATTTCACTAAAATTTATCTAAGCCAAATTCCAAGGTTATATCGTCAATGTTTTCATGGAATTCAAATTTGCAATGAAATGAAAGACAAAACCAGTAAAGGTTTTGGTCGTATATACTTGTGCTAAATTCGACCTCATTTACCGAAACGGCATCTATAATTTCCTTTAAATCGCATGTAAAAGTCGAGAAAATGTTCAGGATTTTATCTGGGGGCAATGAAAACTCTTCAATTGTAACAGATTTACAGAAGAGTTTGTAAATAGGAAATGTTGTCTACGTAAATAGCAAACAAATAGATTAATGAATGAAACTTGTAAGTTTTTTAAAATTATGGTGAATTATATTTCGGAAAATAATAGAATAAAGAATATCACACATTAATAATTCTCAAAGACTTTCTTCTCTGTTGACTGAATATTTCAGTTTTGCTTGATCCAAATTTTATGATTATATTTGCTTTCTTTCAATATTTTTGGTAAGACATGACGCTTCCAAATCTCATGTTTTTCAACCATAGTCCCTGATCGTCCTCAATACGATTTATCTCAACAATGGCCTTTTTTATTATTATTTAAAAATTCTCTCGGATCATTTTGAAAGATAGATAGATAGAAATAAAGGCAGGGAACCTTTAACATTGTCTATGCAAACCGATCTTGTAAAATCTATGATAGAACAAAACAAAATTTGGATAGCAGTAGAAAAGATGTGTACAATATACGATCGTGCAGAAATTTATAACAGGCAAGATTCACAGGCGATGGAATAAAGTGTAAATATTTGTTGACCTCCACAACTTATGCAAATGGTCAGATCCATGGAACGCTCAATGAGGTTCGGACGCTGTAACAATGACAGTTCTTTCTCATGTGAAGCCGTTACTATCCTAAAGGCAATGAATATTGTAATAGATATCTGTTAATATGACGTCAGATGAACCTAATGAGCGGATTACATCTGCAAATCATGAAGTCGGGAAGATAAATTCTTGAGTTTTTCTTTTCTTTTCTTTCACTTTATATTCTATTACTTGATACTGCGTACTTACAAAGACTGGTTGCCTTAAAAGCATTATCTTTCAGCAATATACTGGTCGACGCTTATTTTCGAAAAATAATCTTTGTTATGTATGTATATTTATAATATATATATATATATATATATATATATATATATATATATATATTATGAAATGGACAAAGTCCGACAATTATTTAAAGACATTTTTATGTTTAACATTTTTTTTTTTATAGATACAAGTATTTAAGTAAATTTTAAAAAATGTCTTTAAATAATTGTCGGACTTTGTCCATTTCATAATGTGTGACGTCATTTGTTTACATTTGATACGCCATGAGCAGTTATGAATGTACGCGAGAGATTCATGGAAGATTGACGTTTATAAGCAGTAAATGCGACCTTACCAACCGAACGATCCTCATTGGCCGAATCGGTTAAGGCACGTCAGGCTATATGACGGTTCCGTATAGAATACAGGTTCGAATCCTGTCGGGGGACGAATATTTTCTATGAAAAATTCTCGGACATTCAGGCCAGTACTGTTTATTATAAACCAAGCATTTACTTAAATACTTTAAATACATACACACACACACACACACACACACACACATATATATATATATATATATATATATATATATGGCGCCTTCCTTGATGAATTTCAAGAAGAGAACTGGGCAGGATTATTATGAAAATAAATAGATATTATTTAATGAGATATGCTTCAATGAAGATATGTTGCCTAAATCTCTCTCCCTCTCTCTCTACCCTCTCTCTCTCTCTCTCTATATATATATATATATATATACACAATCAATAATCACCTTAGAGAAACTGTTATCAAATCGATTTTGTAAGTCACTGTCTGTAAATATACTTTGTGTTCTATTTCTGTGCCCCCCCCCACCTGTCAGACTAAAGTATATTGAGTAAATATGTACACGTTTTTATTCCTTCATAAGAGGAAAACGAAGTGATTGCTATCAAGTTGGTTACTCAATGAAGATGTATATTTGAAGCCTCGGTTTTAGCCCAAAATACGTTTTGGCTTTTTGTTTTTCATTAGCAAGTGACACAATCTGCTTGCTTGGTTCTCGAAAACCAATTTCGTTCTGTTCCTCTTATCAATTAGAAATGTTGAGAGAAGAGCTGATAAATTTCCACATTGAAAATTGAATAAAATATTTAAAAGCTTTTTTTCCTTATTTCTTGGCACTGGAATTTTCTGACGAGATTTTCTATTCGAGTGAATATTTCGCAAAGGCTTTTATGATTTTCTCGAAGCATTTCCGTTGCAGAAAAAGAAGTTTTCCATTCAAATCCATAAAAGCCGTTGCTTATCAAACACGCGACATTTTTTATCACATTCTAATGTATATGTATTTCAACAAATATCAAACCTGTAATTTTGCACGCAATTAGTTCTCGAGAGGAAAACATTTTTCACTTTCAGTTTCATTTCATTAACAATTCGTTTTTATTGAAAATAAACGAGAAAACAATTTGAAACTTATAGAATTTTGTTACTTTTTCTTCTCTTTATCTTGGAACAAAATATTAATTTTCAATTTCCTTAATTTTGATGTTGTAGTGATAAGTTGCCTTTTCATACTAAAATGTAAGTAAAAGTAAGTATTCTGCTGTTATTCGATATTTTAAGTAATTTTCAATTCTGCTAAATCGATTTTGAAATGTATACATGCGAAAGTTAATTGAAAGTTTCTTCAGAGCAATTTAACTATAAATATTTAATATTAAATTCATTGTGGTACTTAGATGTTTCTAATATAAGGATAATTTAATATTATATTGGTACTACTAAGATGTTTCTATCTCTTCTTGAATTCAGTATATATATATATATATATATATATATATATATATATATATATATATATATATATATATATATATATATATATATAATGCAAATGTCTTCGGCGAATCGAGCACTCTGAGTGACTGTCGTGTTTATTCAAAAATAAATACGTAAAAATTCACCTTCCTTTCTGCCGGGAGCTGATAGCTTAGGGTAAAAATGTCCGACTGATGCCAAATCAATCGAGTTTCAATCCCGGCTTGACGCAATCGGATGCCAAGCCACAATGGTGATCTGTGATACAGCGAAACTGTCTGTCTGTGGATGACAATATATATATATATATATATATATATATATATATATTATTTATTTCAGGATATTACACCGAAAACATGTCAAAATCGCTACACAATTGCTGTCCTGTTTCAATGCGTATCAATGCATCTCATAAGGCGATCGTAAATTACTGGCGAGTGAACGATTTATTTAGATTTTAAAGCAAAATACAATCTCTTTTTACAACAAAAGAAATATAGGGGGGTTATAAGTTTTGTGGGCTTTACTCTGATCGACCAATCAAATATGACGTACGTTAAATTTAAACTAAGCAAAGTAGCAAAAATTCAAAAAATTATTTTTTTATAAATGTGTCATAACCCCTAGATTGGCAGACATAAACTAGGGCGGATGTAAATGGATACATAAATTATAATAACTAGATAATACCATTTCCTAAGAGATAAAAATGGGTTGTAGAGGTAATTCAACAAAATGCTAAACAATATATATCCTTTGTGAGTTTCTTACATAATTTTTTTTATAGTTGATGAATAGCTTCTTTAAGAAACTCGTAAATAAATTAAACGTACAGAATTAATTGGTAAATTAATATGCAACTGTTATATAAAGATTCTTCATATAAGATGTTAATAACAATAACCAATTAATGTAAAATGTCACAAATACCAACCAAATACCAATACATCCGTACACGATGTTACTAATACTACGAGGAGATTAATACAATATTATATTAAATCCAAATTAATCTTACAAATAGAAAGATAAAACATATATGTTGCAAATCGGTACAACTTCGCCCCCCTAGGGTTGGGCACAGTTTACATTTATTTAATACTCTAACATGGAAAATATCGATTTTGGAATTTCGTTAAAAACATTCCCATCACAAACAAATATTTCGAAAAACTGGTTTTAAAGACTGAGGAGGATGTGATTATAAGAATGAGATGGGAAGCCCATTTATTCCTTCTTGATCGAGATGTTTCGGATATAGCAGATTCTTATGGGTTTACGAGTTTAAAAACTGCATGTCTCATTGAACGCTTACACGGCTTTGAAAGTGATCTTCTAAACATTATAAATGATGTCACTTTTCTTAAAAACAGGAATCAGCTTCAGGGGCATTTAGATTGTATTGTTAAGGATATTAATAAATCCAACCAAATCTTTGTTAAATCTGATAAAACTATTAATTTTTACAAATGAAATCCCAAAGAATACAACGCATTAATCAAAAACAATTTCGCTAAGGATCATAAGAAGATAGATATTAACAAAATTAATTATGTTGATAAAATTAACACTGATTCTAGAAATATTACTGATAAACTTAAAATCAGCAAATGGGTTAGTAAACTCTGTACTAAAGAATTTTATGTCTTACTTAAAGATCATAGACCAAACTTTCAGACAAAACTTTCTACGAGTATCATAAACCCAACCAGACTGGAAATCAGAAGAATTTTCAAAGTTATTCCAGATCGGGTCAACAAACAAATCAAACGATGCCTTGAACTTATACATTGGATTGGTACCGCAGAAGTCATTAATTGGTTTAGAGGTATTAGTAACAAAAGCAGCTGCTCTTTTACCCAATTTGATATTGTGGATTGGGCATTGGTCAGAATTCCTACAATTTCATTGGCCAATATCATTAATAATATTTTCCTTGGAACGGGTATTTTCATCCGGGTTGTTAGATTGGTTTAAAAATTTATTATTGTGTAAGTTTATAATCTTCTCAAGATTATTGGTGCAGCTATAACTTGTGTATTTAAATGAGATCTAATTGAGAGATGTAATGTGAGTCTTCTTGATAGGCTTGTAGTGGTATGACCAATATAATTATTTATGGATTTGTTTTGATCAGGAATACAGTTCCTTAAGGGACGTGTGAATTCGTAAATAATATCGGTTCTCAGTAATTTGGATCTTTCAAGTGAGTTATTGTTGTTGACGATGAGGTTAAAAGCTTTAGATTTTTTATAGTAGATACTTAATTTAATTTGTTTTTGTTTTTGTCAACTAGAGTTGTGTATTTCTTTATAATGGTTCTAAGGAAAGATTTATTTTACTTATAGTTACCATACATATCATATGATTTTTATCGAAAATATTAATGTTACTGTTTTTTGTATTTTTCAGTGTTGTTATTAGTTACATTAAAAAAGTCTAATTTAGTGATCTATGAGTTAATTCGGAAAACCCTTATTAATTAGCGTTTGTATCAAGTTGTTACATTCTATAGAAGACCGGATTTGAGAATGAATATTTTATAACGCCTATTTTTTGTATAACGAAGTAGTGAATGTATTATTACTAGACTCAACAAGAACATCCAAGAATGGGAGTTTATTTCTTTGACTAAGTTCATAGGTAACACTAAGGAGAGAATATTTTTTTCGAATGTAGTTTTGAGATGATCAATTTCTTCTTTGTGTCCTGAGCCAAAATAAAAATATCATCCATATAGCGGACATACTTTTTTGAGTAACTCTTCCAAATAACCTGTTGTCGACATGATACATACATACATATATATATATATATATATATATATATATATATATATATATAGATAGATAGATAGATAGATAGATAGATAGATAGATAATCAACCTCAAGGAACATCGTTTCTTTTATCGTTATATGATTGCTAAAAATGTTTTATAAGTCTTCATTCAGATTGAAAATGAAATGATATTTTAATTTTGGTGCTGATTTTCTTTATATTTTTGAATAACAATCAGTTCTGTCCTTAGCATTACTATTTGCACGGCTTGAACTACAACTATTTTATTAAATAATAATGATCCGTTATTTGTGTAAAAAATTATAACGAGATTTTTATTAGCCCAATGCTCTGACCTAGAGATTAAAACAATTTGACTTCCAACCGGCCTACCGATTTCCAAGTAATTTTTAATCAAGGAAAAAATGACAAAATGTCCAGGGGAGACAACTACTACTTCATTAACTGCGAAGTACACTACGCGTTAATTATTGTATTATGCCAATGACGATATTTTATTAATAATATGTTGCAAAAATTACTTGGAAGCACACACAGGGGAAAAAAAGGTAGTACGAGTCTAATAGGTTCACTAGACAAAATCCACACTTCTTGTCTCGAACTCACCGTCCCGAACCAAAAGCTGAATGAGCATACCATGTGTTCATACACTTGATCCAGACAACACCCAGACAGTGAGCGGCCAGAACCAGCCGATGAAAATGGCTACAAGCGACACCACCACCTTCATCAAGTGCTGTCCGATTCACCGTCCGTACGAAGATCGCCGATTCGCCGTCTCCACACTCCCTTGCAAAACATACACGCGACTCTGGCCGAGGTAAGTCACCGCTACATAATAATAATAATAAGAAAGCTTAGTGATAAAAATTATAAGGATTATAATAAGTGTGTTCAAAAAGTATCCCACTTTATTTTTCCCATTCAAACTAATGCCGCGTAGACAAAATCGTTGTTTGAAAATTTTTACACCGGTAGTCCGCGTCAGTTCCCGGCTCTTACGTTTAGACTACAGACGTTTAGTGCGCGTTCGTCGGATTTTCGTTTTCATGAAAGATGATCGAAACCATCACATTTTGCCAAAAGCTTTTGTGATACTAAAGTTCAAGCCATCCAGAATATTTAGCAGGTTTTTGGCGATGATGGCCGCACCTCAGGGGGACCATCGTGTAACATTCCAGGAAATTGCCCACGAATAAAGACAGGATCAGTGCATCTCGTCTGCAGTCGCTCTCTCACAGACGTGCCGTCGCCTCCCTCTGTCTTTTTTACAAATGCTTTCACGGTAACTGCTCCGATGAGCTGCTTTCGCTGGTTCCCAGACTTCATGAATTTAAGCGTTCAACTAGGCTGGCAGCTCGCTCTCACCCTTTCACTGTCAAAACTGTTAAATGTAGCCGTCTCTTCTACTCCAATGGCGTCATGTCTCGCACTCCTCACCTGTGGAACTCCCTCCCCTCTTCCTGTTTCCCTGATAGCTATAATCTCCAACTATTCAAATGTAATGTCAATCGACGTCTCCAGATGCCCTGATCTATCCCCTATCCTTCTCTTCCTCCTTTCCTCTATCACTCCTATTTGCTCTCGCTCCAACTCTCTGTAACCCCTTGCGTGCTAGTGGCTTCCCGTCTTGCTTGGGGTGAAATGCTTAAAAAAAAATTCAATTTTAACGGAGTATTGGTGCACGGGGAGAGTGTTGGCGAAATTCGTCTACAAGATCCTGGCGGAAGAGTAGAAACAACACCGCATGGGCATCACGTGATTTTCAGATTGGGGAAAAAACAGGTCACACATTGCCGAGTCGGGAGAGTAGGGAGCCTGTGGAACAAGTGGTGTGTTGTCCTTGAGAGAAAGGCTTCGTGAAATATCTTTGCTCGATGCGTTCGGACCTCTTGTGTGAAAACGAATATCTGTCGAGTGCTCTCAGCGTAACAGCCGGCACCTGGCTTAGCATATATGCGCGAAATATTTCCCGCATGCGGAGGAAGAGTGGCATGACTTCCCATTCAAAGTATGTTGTCCATGCGGCATGAGTCTTGGCGGGAAAAAAATAAAGTCAGATATCTATTGACCACACCTCATATAAATAGTAACTGATTGGCATCAAGCGAAGACCGTCGAAGGGAGGTTTAAGCGCGTATTTACAAAAATGTTTATTATTATTGCGCACGAAGAGAGTTTCTCATGCTTTGTTTCAACTCGACTTTGTCTTTTTCGGAAGCCATTGATGTTACCAAATAAAATCTGTACCTCAATTTAATATTTGGCTTTCACTATAGAAGGATGTCTTTTTTTGAAACCCTGAACTATTATTGAAATGGCGATTGCACGCTCGATTCACAGACTATTTTGAAACATTATAATTCTTATAAAGAACAAAAGCGAAAGGTGGAAAATGTTTTCCTTTGGAATTAGACAGCAGAAGGAAGGGATAGAAGGATTGGAGAAACACAACCTCTTACCCAATTCCCAAGCACAGCTAGGGTTTTTTTCCCCACAAATTTCATATAAGCAGCCGGGTGAAAAAAAGAAACAAAAACAAAAAGAAAAAAACGCGCTTGATAATAGAGACATATTTTTGTGGTCCGCCATGATGTTGATCCGAACAGTTTTCTACCAAAGGTCTACCCCATGTACTCTCTCCCCCCACTATCTCTCTCCCCCACTCCTCTCTCCCCCTCTCCCTTCCCCCTCTCTCTAATTCTGCCATGCACCTTTCACAACGTCTGCGACTATGGTTTTCAACAAATTCCGCCTTTTTATGTATCCTATTAGATGTTTTAATTCGATCTTCAGTTCTTAAAAGATTTCTTCCGGACTGATTGACTCTCTTCTTATTTCAAGCATGAAATAAACGGCAGAAATACTAATTAGTCGGAATATAAATTAAGTTAAAGATAAAAATGTTGCTAAGTAAAAGAATTTGAAGGCAGACATTAAGATTACGACAAACTGACTGAACTGCAGAATAATTAGTCTAACTTTTTTTTATCTTTTTCGGTTCAAGACTACCTCTTTCTCAAATGAAGATTTTTACTAATATAAGATTATAACTTCCTCAAATGACGTCATCTGAAGAACTTTACCTTAAATGAAATGAACATTTTGCTAATACAAGATCATCATTATCATATTTGTAGATTTTAGCCCACCATCAAATTTTACCATTTCCAAACATTTTATTATCTCATGATTCCCATTTCTCAACATCCTGTGAATATTTTATCATAACATGATTCAATTACCTTAAATGTATGTATGTATGAAAGACTTGTGCTAGAACGAAGTCACAAGTCATCGTGGCCGAGTGCTTGAGTGTGCTGGCCTTGTTCAGATTGTTGATCACGCTAGATAACACGCTCTCTCTCTCAAAAACTGTAACTAAAGTCTACTCAGCTTAGTTGTAGTATAAAGCACAGGTTGGCTCTGTTTGTGTTTAACAAAACGCAAATGTGCCTGAGCAAGATTCTACAATAGGGATTAGCTAGCCACCCTAATAGACGGGTATTCTCGAATACAAGTGGTCAGCTATTATTATGAAAGACTTATAGGATTTCACTGAAATACAGGGCCATGGAATCAGTTTACTAAACGTTGCTGCGGCACAAGATTAGCATTTCTCCTAAACCAAGCGGGAGTTTCGGTATCACAAGTTTGCTATTTTCCTCGTGTAGATATAATTATATGATTCACCGAAATAAATATTTTGCTATTACAACACAAATTACATTTCAAGAATATATTCCCTTCGATTAGGACTATAGCAATACAATTTCTCACACATCCTTAAGAGATAGATTTGTTTTCCTTTTAAGTCAATTTAATGACCAGGAGTTTTCAGGAATCTTGTCTCCAGCTCGCCTTTGAATTGGCAAACATAAAATTTTGCTAGTAATTTTAGATAATCATGAAAGTAGATTCCTTTGAAAAACTGACCATCCAAAAACTGAATGGATGGTCTCCTTTTCCGGAACACAAGTGGACCGATAGGGTTGGTGGGTCCTGTAGCCAGTATCCATATAATGAGTGATCAGTGAAAGGACCGTCAGTGAGTAAGTCAACAGTCAGTGAATTGGTCAGGCAGTGAGTGTAAAGGTTCCTTTTCGGTGGCCGGAAGTTAGTGTGATTGCAGGAGTCCACGAAGTTCATTGCCGATTAAGTGAGAAATCGTATTGTTTGCTACTTCCCAACCATGTCATTATTCTTTGTTGAATTCGATCACGACCCTAATATTAAGACAAACCTCTGAACATAGCCAGCCGGGTGTATAAGCATACAGCCGACCTTGGATGTCATCATAGCTTGTGTAGTGACGTGTAGCAACGCACCGTCACAGTAGGATAACATATCTGCTTAAATTTATTATCAGCTTCCGATAATTAACAAAATTTGAATCGATATATCGTGATCTGGACTCATTATACAAGAAATTATATAAAATCAAAAGAATGCATAAATTTATATTCGGAATGAAATTCTGATTTAGCGCCTCACAAAATTGGCAAGTGTGAATCCGATGAGCAGCGGAAGAGTTGCAAGGAAGAACGGAAAAAACTTGTCCATTGTTTCTTAACACAAATAGAATTTCTTTTCATGACTTCGAATGAAGAAGCGATTTTGTTTTGCTTTACTCGTCCTTTTTTTTAAAATAATATATTTTCAAAGAATATGGACGAACTTCTTCTGGAAATATTTCTATAACCTTAGCCGATCCAGTCAGCGAGGAAATGAGACGCTGCACGCTTGGCTTGAAATAAAGAAACTCTCATGATGACGCGTCGTTCTGAACTGTGCTTGTCGCAGACCAAATCTGGCGAAAAATGTTATTCCCATCTTCGAATTCCTCTACGACGTTTATATTTGTATTGACAAAACGGGTTTGTTTATTGAGCAAATATACAAAGTGACAAAACAATGGCAATGGAAAACTGTGCACAGCAAAATAACAAACAGAGCGTTAGTATTAAACAACCTTAGAATTAGTTTCATCTTTCAATGATTTCATTTATTAGTATTATTATTATTATTATTACTTCTGAACATTGATTTTTATTATCTGTACCACCTAAAAGTTTGCAATGGAGATTAAACGGCAGCAAAATCTCTTAATGTCTCAACAGTATTCTAGCTGTTTGCAGTAATGTCGTTTTCTTGTTTCGTTAAGCTTTTCGGGACTCCAACAACAATCGGTCCAACCAGATTTCTGGCGATGTCCACATATCCAAATTGGTGCTTTTAATATATTTTACTCAGTGTTCAACGGAATCTGCAAAATTCACTGTGAGACACGCAGTTTTTCTTTTTATGGTAACTGGATTTTGTCCTCTGGTCTGGATTGGGCATTCCATGTGAATGTTAAATTCCGAGAGGGTTTTGTGATTTCTCGTTTTGACTATTTCTCGTTGGTTTTCTCATGCAATTCTTGTTGATGTAATTAGTTTTCCTCGCTCTTTATTCTACAGCCCCCAAGTCCACTGGAAAAAGAGTTCAACGCGAGCCTCACTGTCGACTTTTATACTGAAATGATCCAATCATTTTCTACTGACAATAAAAGTTGCCAGCTTATAATAAATAAGTTTGAGTCTTCACGCACTTAGCCTGGAGTCCATTCTGCTTTTCAAAATTATTTTTCTCGCTTTTCATTCTATAGTCCTAAAGTCCATTGAAGTGCGCTATTTGCTTTGACTTATTGTTAAGGTCAATAAATGTCTTTGAATTTAATCGTTAAGAATGGAATTTGAAAAGAATTTACGAGCAAATCAGTTTGATTTTCTGTAGAAGATGAAGTCACTTCAAATTGAGTGAAAATCGGCCAGACTCGGGACTTACTCTCATTTTATCAGCAAACGAAGACTTAGCTTCATTGAGGATATGTTTGCAATTATTACGAGCGGCCACAAAGAGGTGCTTACAGTGGTCAGATCTATCACGATGTTATCGTCGAAAAGTTGATTTTTGTGGGCTATATCGGTTGAAAAGGAAGTGCGGACTATAGTAGAAGTAGGAAGCTTTAACATATTCTGCATATCAGTAGAGATCTCCTGAATATGTGTGTTCGGGACAGATCCATTAATGGGGGAGATGGATCATGCCGCACTCTCGCCTGCCTTATTCTTACAGTGGGCAGAAGTCCTTGAATCGAGCAGGCATCCTTTGCTGTCTGCGTGTCCATGGTGGATTACCAGGAGTATGATGAGGTTCTTCCATTTTCTCGTTAGAACTGGATTTAATCCTGCTGCGTTTTCGTAATCTTCTACCAGTGGCTTGCTCGTCCTCTGAAGTATCGGTAGTTGGGTGGGTTCTCTTTTGTGAAACCCATTCGTCACTACTTGAGGGACCAGAGCTCAAGGGCTACTCGTAATCTTCAAAAAGTGATCATGTTTCTGTTTCTTCCTAGTCCGTTAAAGTGTCCAGAGACAACCCCCGCTTAGGCTTGTCCCTTAGTGAGACTGTGTCTTCCCGTCCGTCAGGGTAACGGACACAAGCATATGGGGGTTGGCGTCTAAAAGCTTCACTTGACCCACCAGTGGTTCGTTCTTATTCAGTCTCGTGTGTCTTCTTAGTAATATCACTCCCGGTTTCGAGAGCCAAGCTGGTTGGGACGCTTCACTCAAACATTTAAGAAACGGAGGGAATTCTTCATGGGATATTACGTTAGCGACAGTGCATAGCTGCGTTCTAATTGCATGCAGGATCTCTGGGATGAGTTGTTCCCAATTCTCTGAAGCTACACCTTCATCAACAGCCACTAGTTGAACAGCGTTCCAAATTATTCCATTATAATTCTCGCACTGGCTATTACCTTGAGAGTTATATGGTGGTTGTTCTATTACCGTGCTCTTGTAGGAACCGCCGTACGCGTTCGGATATAAATGAAGCCCCTCTGCCCGATTCAATATACGTGGGTAACCCGAAGACGACAAAAACTGAGCAAACTGCTTGTATGACACTTGTAGAGGATACAGTGGGGCAGGATATTGCGAAAGGAAACCGCGAATATTCGTCAATTATTATCAGCATATATTTGTTAGGAGTTTTTGACGGAAGCTGTCCTTTAAAATCCAGTCAGATCCATAGTGTTGCGTGACTTTTATGACCTTGCTAGTATAAGGACGGTAAAACCTCGGTTTATTTCACATCTGCTACTGAGTAGGGAAGGTTTTTGATTTTCGTCACGTGGAACATGCGTGTGACACCTGGGTAGTACCACCCTCTATGTAGTTTCTTTCCCTTTGCAAGCAGCCGAACTACATACACGATAGAGGGCGTCCACAGCTGCGTTTTCTTTATCGAGGCGGTACGTTACGTCGAACGAGTAACATGAATGTTCCATTCTCCACCTAGCTATCTTCTCATTTTTAATTTTTCTTGTTGTTTTCGGGTCTGACTAATTTTTGGTCTGTAATTAGTTTAAAATATCACCCGATCAAGCAATGGCCCCATTTTATTAGTGATTCGATAATAGTATAGGCTTCTTTTTTTATTGCAGAATAACTACGTTCCGATTTAGACAGGGTTCTGCAGATAAAGACTGTGGGTCACCCCGTATATATATATATATATATATATATATATATATATATATATATATATATATATATATATATATTTGAATTGGACAAAGTCCGACAATTTATTTAAAGACATTTATGATATGTTTAACGTTCTTTTTTTTAAATACTTGTACCTATAAAAAGAACGTTAAACATATCATAAATGTCTTTATATATATGTATATATTATAAATTTATATAAATATTATAATTATAAATTATTATATAAAATGGCTTATGTAAGCCGAAAGCTTAGATTGGATTTAAACGTGTATGAATATGGTGTTTTCCTTTCGTCTTTCAACGATAATGTGATTAAGCTTATCAGACAATATGAAAGGAACTTAAAATAAATAGACAAATTCTGTCTATACTATTTAATGAAACATGCATTAATGAAAAATTGCTGCCGAAATATACACAATATGTTATAAAATATACTTTTATGGTATGCTATATTTATGAATAAAAGTACTCAGTATCATGCATAGAGCGTATGTAAATATAATAGTGGCAACTGAAGTCAACATTGAACAAAGTCTGTGTTTCATGCCTGACAGCAATCTTCGACTGTCTTAAGAAATTCCAGTGGCACGGTTTTCGATAGAATGTTTAAAGATTTCACTCCAAGAGGCATCGCAAAGAAAAATCAGGAAATGAAACCAAATCACTCAAAAAATCCCAGTGGCACGATTTTCGATAGGATGTTTAAAGATTTCACTCCAAGAGGCTTCGCGAAGAAAATCAGGGAATGAATCCCAATCGGGACGCTAGTAACAGAAAGAAGTTTATAGGAGTTCATATCTAATAAAGGAGCCAAGAGAAATATCATCATATACTACATCGTGGGCGAATTGCCGAAAGCAGACGGTTGTGATGTCTAATATGAGTCAGGAGAGAAGGTAAGGAACAAATCGAGTTAGGAAGTATGCTGATCAGAATCATTAGGGAAACAAATAAGGAAATCTGCTAATGGACCTAGCGATTGTGTAACTGAAAAATTGAAAGTAATATTAGTAGCATTAGTGTGTTTAAGACGCTTCTGGTTCAAGTCGGTCATATGTCAGTTTGAATCTTTTGCAACGGTTTATTCTCTTTTTAGCTTCCAACCTTTACTTTTATTCATTCTGTTTTTCCTCACATATCTTGACGCCATGTTTATCTTTTGATATCATTTCCTTTATATTATTTATTATATTTCTATTTCCATGCATTAAATTTGCAATTGCACTGATTGTACGGTTTCAGACTTCTTTTTTGCCGTATATTGCATATTCCCAGCCTTGCATCTTATACAGGCATGTCCCTGCTGATGTAAATGTTTATATCCATTGGTTGAATATCTAAAAACAAATTATATTTAATATTTTAAGCGAAAAAAAAAAAAAAACTATGGCCTTTGCAAAAACTGTTTTCATTCCTGATTTGTTTTTCTTTTTATCTGTTATCTTTTTCATATATCAATTTTAAGAGAGAATAAATTGAAAAATTCAAGATAAGATTCTTTTTTTAATCTTTTCTTTATTTCTTTTGTTGGCCAACAATTGTATTAAGGCATGTAACCTCTCCTTTAATTCATTAACAAAATACCCACCAGTAAAACATATAACGCGCGTAGGATGACGGCGGGGTTTCTCATATCAGCCAACAAAAGATCACCGGCCAATCAAAACGCTTCAGTTTTATTTGAGCGTACGTTTTTGTAATAATCTGACCTACTCAGACGGCATTAAGGAAAACGCACATGTTTATTTCCATAGTTTTGCTTTTTTCAATTGGCTAAAACACTTTGGAAACAAAAACAAATGTGCCTCACAATTTTTAGCTGCCCTATGCAATATGGTTAAGTTTAATGTCTAGCGTTTCAATAATCACTTTCATTAACTAATTAATTTTATTCCCAAGTAAGAGATAGAGTACAGTGCAGAGAATTTTGTGTACAGTAGTATGGCTTTGAATATGGATAGTTAAAAATATAGCTTATTTTAAAACAGGTCTGCGGTATTATAAATGTCTGCGATTCTAGCTTCCTATTCATCACTCTACATAGGGCGTTTTAGGCCTGACCGTGAGCTGCCTGGGGTGCATTTCCATACAGAACGACCACCTTGCAATAATAACATCAAAATATATTCCTTACTAATCTCAAGGTAGTTTGAAGCAATGCACCAGAAAATGAAATAAGCTTCTTTAATGTTATTACGTTTTTCTCTATATTTCTGTTCGCGGTTCCATATGGAATCAGCACTAATCTGATAATTATTTTCCTTCCTTCATGTCTTCTTTAAGAACTCTTTCGCAATTTTCTTTTGATGGATTTTTTCCCGAAAGGTGTCACTGATTTTTTTCATTTCTTTATAGAATTTTCTCTATTACTTTTGAAAATTATTTTTTTGTAAACATATTTACTTTCCTATGTTTTCTCTTTCGTTGTGCATTTAGTTGAATGCTTTGTTTGAGAACCTCAAATATTTACAGTTGATATTTTATAAGACCAGTAGTTAGAACATTAGCGTTCCGATCCTGACGCACGAGTTCGAATCTTACCATGGATATGTGATTTCTTGATAATATCAGCCCGGGAAGATGATCTTAAAGTGAAACACCGTTAGGAGACACATGAAAACGCTATCACGGCCTGACTTAAAAGTTGGTGAGGGAAATTGCGTAGAGGAAACGGTTCGGAATCCGTCGATGGTCCAGCTAACAGGAATTCAAAATCCTCACTAATGAACTCTTCAACCTTGGTTGACAATATATCTAGGGAAGCGAGATATTATTCCGAGATATCCCTCCCAGCAGATTAGACACTCGCTCAGGTTGTATCACCTAAAACTCACAATGACTGAACTTCTTTCAAAATTTCTTAAAAAATAGCCCGAAATATTCATACAATTTCGCAAAGTGGTTTACGCAGAAATAACGCAACACATTTTTTTAAGTGAGTTCACCCCAAGCAAGGCAATAAAGCCACTAAGACACAAGAGGCTACTGGGTGTGGAAGAATTAAAAAACAGAAACATTACTAAGAAGTGGGAACAAAGAAAGAATAATTAGGAAGACAGTAAATAGCAATTGACATTGCATTTAAGTTTTTGGAGATTAAAGTTGACTGACAAGAAAAGTAAGGAACCGGAAGACTTCCACAAGCGAGAAGTGTGAAAAAATGAATTGTTAGCATAGAAGTTACGGTTATATCTGACCAAATCGGCTATAAATTGGTGAGACCTCGGCGCCAGTCTAGTACTGAGCTTAAATTTATACAGTCTAGGTGCCATAACAAAGAGTTCATCCGAACAATTGCCATGAAAATATTTATAGAAATGGTACAGGGAGGCAAGTTTACGGCGGTGGGAAAGTGACTGAAGCCGAGACGCCAGATCAGGACCAATAGTATTGCTGATTCTTCTTTGGATTTTATCAAGGATTTTTCAATATATGGCGGGAGCACCGGACTATAAGTGGCAGCAATATTTATGGACGAATGACAGACTTGTAGATAAATTCTGGAGAGAAAAATTGTCTAGCACGACACAATGAACCAACCTTCTTAGCAGCTGACCTAGCAATGGATTCATTATAGTCTTTCAACTTTCAGTTCGACATTTCAACCACCTGAAAAAGGCCGGAGTGTACAACGGCCGAAACGTTGTAATAAATACGGCGACAAAGATGAGGACAATAGTCCGAATAATGTAAATAATGTATAATACCTCATCTCAGAAATATAGAAAGAGCTAGAAATAATGTAATAAATATGGCAACAAAGAAGAGGACATTAGTTCAAATAATGTCATAATATATAATAATACCTCATCTCAGAAATATAGAGAGATGGTGATTTATGTTTTATTCTTGTTTTTATTTGCTTAGTTTCTGGCCTTGATTTTATGCCTTCGACTGAAGAGTTATTTTATCTAGGATCGTTAACTTCATGTTAATAATTGTAGAAAATTCTCTAATTGCTTTATCTTCTATTCTAATAATGTTTTTCACTTTTCCATTATATATTTCATTTTCTTCCATCTTATTTTGTCATGTTTTCCTCGTTCCCAAATGTTTTGCTTACATTTCATCCTCCTCCTCCTTTCTTGTATAGATTTTTGATTTTATTGTAGCAGCATTTCATGTAAGTGATTATTCAGTTCAACAGTCGCACGTCTCAAGAACTCGTCCTCCACGAATAGTGGGGATGGTTAATGCCGGTCTTCATCTGTCTTATACTATAACAGAGCTAACCACAATCATTGACCAAAACGAACCATTCAATATTACTAGCCAAAATACCACATTCTTAGTTGTTGGAGTTTTTGGGTACCTTGGTGTAGTGAGCCAGCCAAAATGAGCTGACTCATTTTATAGTTCACCAATAGTAGGATTAACCAATCAGAAGGCTCAAAATATAAGGCGGCCATGTTTTTTCCGGAATATTCACAGCCAGCCTTTGATAACGAAGACTGAATTACGGAACAGCTGGAGGTTAGCCTTTCGTCTCTCTGAAGCGTCGTCCAAATCACGACTCGCATAACACCTAGTAAGCAAAAGAACAGTGTTTAGCCTTAGTCAACGACAATACCACATTTCTACTAACAGAACTGGCCTCAAGAATAAAGAACATTCCACGCTGCATGCGAACCATAATATCTTCAATAATCTTGCACAACGGGACTACGACCTTGCAGTGGACGAAGGTGTAAGCGATGGTTCTCACTGACTCAGCGAATGCAGTTAGGAGAATTGGGTAGGAATATGTCACATGTAAAAAAGCCTGAATTCACCTTCTTTTATAAGGTGAGCGTAACTCTTGGCTCGCTCAAAAAAATCAGTAATATTGATAATGCATTGGTGGTGGGGACTTTCAACAACAGGGCGATTCCTCGGCCTCAGCATTATCGTTCTTTTGTAATTTGATTTGTGGTTCGTATGGTCCGACCTAAGTTTTACTTCGGTCATATTTTGGCCATTATTGGCCTCCATATTACTTTTTTCCTTGATCTTTTTAACTACTCACATTTGAGTGATCCAGCATTTATCAGGAGGTTCTGTTTAGAGGAAGGACCTGAAAAGGTATTTTCGAATCAACCGACTTCTGTCGATCATACTGGTTTTTAAACAGTGTAAGGCAAGCAGGATTGTATATTTTTTCTTGTAGTAAAAAAATGATATAGAATTAAGTGGAGTGGTGGTGTTTAAAATAATGAATAATAGAAGAGGAAATGCTGTAAAATAAAGTTACACCACCACAAAAAAAAAAAAAAAGAAAATTCGCCCAGAGACGGAAAAGGAGTAATTAAATAATAAAGTTGACAAATAAATTCATAAAAAAAAACAAAACAAAAGCCTGGGAAAACTAAATGTTACCCCAGATAAATAGAAATGAAAAGCGTAAAGAAGGGAACAAAGAAGAAAGATGGCAAGAAAAAAATTCAAAACTCAAAAGAAAAAAGAACGGATTTTAGTCCAAATAAAGAGTTTTTACCAGTAACTAAAATAAGTAAACTGTAAATTAACTAAGAATTAAATTAAAATAAAAAGCAGTAATCTGGTGAAACTTTGTCACAACAGAAAAATAAAAATAAAGATGGCGGCCTAAATCCGAAAAGAAAAAACTGAAAAAAAAAAAAAAGAAAACTACAAAGAATAAAATCAATTCAATAAAAATAAATAAATAAAAATAAGAGCAAAATCAACTTAAAAGAATTCCGGGTCAAAAGTTCTTAATAGGTTTCAAAAAGGATTACAAAATATTCCTCTGAAAATTTCTTCTTGGTTTAATCGAAAGGTTTCTGAAAATAATCTAGAGTAGATGGTCACAATCACATTCAAAACGAGACTTCAGAAAACACCAGGTCTTATACGTAACACCACGAGAACAGGTCACGACTCGTCGACAAACTCCCCGATTGCAATCAAGTTACCAGTTTTATAAAACCTAATTTACATACGCTATGTAAATTAGGTGAATCTCGTTCAGAATTTACATATCCTTCGAGAATCACGTCGACAACGAGATTTTATGCAGGGCATGTGCGTTATTTATTTATTTTTGAACAGGCCAGCACGCGGAATGCTGTTTACTCAGGTACAGAGCCGAGATTGACGAAGTCAGCAAAGAGGTCAGTGGTTATGAGATGGTGACAGGGGCCAAGATCAATCGCGATAAGTCTGTGGGCTTGCGATTGGGTGCGTGGAAGGGAGTTTCTCTTCCCGGACCTTTCCTCTGGACGGATGGGCCGATCAAGATACTCGGCGTCTGGTTCGGTCCGGATCTCCAGTTGGAAATGAATTGGTCGGAGGTACGAGGGAAGGCCGAGATCGCGGTTGGTCTGTGGTCTCGGAGGAGGCTTTCCCTGAAGGGAAGGGCGGAAGTATGTGTTTCACACATATATCCTATTCTCGTGTACCGACTCTCTGTACTTCCACTTCCGTTTACCGCACTAATTTTATTAGTAAGGCTCTTGTTCTCTTTCTTGTGGAGAGGCAAGGCCGCTATGGTATCTCGGGAGATCTGTTGCCTTCATACCGCTGAGGGCGGCCTGGGTATGCCAAGCATTGAGATTCGTCAACATATGCTTCGCATTGCATTCCTGGGCCGATTGTGTCGCGAACCGGACGAGGTGGGAGCCTTCTGGAAGGAAGATGCCCGGAAAAATTTCCCGTCCCTGAGAAGTGTGCACTCGTGCGAGGGGGAGGCCCGCCGTAGACCCCGAGCCGAAAGCTCCTTCTATCACGAATGTCGTCGCGCTCTGAAATGCCTCTTACGGGCGTCGGAAGGCCTCTCCAACGTCCAGGCGTTGTCTCGTAGGGCATTGTATCAAGTGTTAGTTCGGGGGTCCGTTCAAGATGCTCTGATTAGCGAGCTCGGTCTTACGAAGCAGCAGGCTCGCTCAATATGGCCTTGGGCGCCAGGGTTGAAATGCCTCAATAACGATGAGGCATCACTCACCTGGCGGGTGATTCGTAGAGCCCTCTGGGTCGGCAAAAGACTTTGTGCAGCGGGCTTGGAGAATTCTCCAAACTGCCGCCGCTGTGTTGGGGAAGTCGAGACCATTGGTCACGCCTTCTTTCAGTGCAGAGTGGTAGTGCCGTTGTGCAAGTTTGTTGAAGGCCTCATGGTCCGCGTCTTGCGGAGAAAGACCTTTGTCCTGGATGTCGTTTCTGTTTGTAGCAATGTGGTGCCGCAGATGTCGAGGGCTGAGAATTATGTGTTCTGTTGCTTACTAGGCGTTATGAGAGTCGTGATTTGGACGACGCGTCAGAAGGAATTCTATGGTGGCGAGAAGTTTGTTTCTTCCGAACTGATCTTGTTCTTTAGGCATCAGCTTAAAGTCAAGATTAGGACGGAAAGGCGGCGGCTCACATCATCTGAATTTGGCGAAAGGTGGGTGAGTCTTGCGCGTTTGTGCCGTGTGAAAGGGGCTGACCTTGAGCGGCATTTTGATGCCGGTTAGGCATCAGGATTTTGTTTACCTGGGTTGAACTTGGGCAACCCATCCATGCTTAGGGTAGAGTAGATTTCTTGGTGTTTTATTTTTAGTTTCTTAGGATTTATGTAAACTTAGCTAAGGTATGTTTGCTCATTGGCCCCCTTTTTTTCTGTCCCCTTTTCTTTTCCTTTAGTTTAACTCCCCATCCCTCCCCTCTTTAGGTGCTCAGTGATTTCAGTTCTCTGGAGGATGCGGGACGCCTTTCGTTTTCGTGTGTGTGATCCTTTTCGTATGTTTGAGTGTGAATCAGTGCGTGTTTGTGTGAGTGGTTGCGATGGATAAATGTTTATCTATAATTTTTAAAGTCCCGTGTCGATTTCGCCCAGTTAATTGATTTTACTGGCACATTTAGGATTTGTGGGGGTTTTTTAATTACTAACATGATTTTGTTTAGTTTTTTGTACATATTTGTATTCATATTGTATATATTCATTGGGGATTATTTTATTAAATTTTTATGCCTGCCCCCCACAGACTTTATTGTACATATGGGGTTATTTAGGATTTTCATAGAGACAATGAGGTATTTTGGTGGTTGTAGAAAGAATGGTATGTATGAATGTGGTGTTTTGGTGAAAGGAATATTGTTTTGTATGCTTGGGTCAGTGCTTGCGACTAGCTAAGTTTAAATTTAAGACAATTGATGACCTTCCTTTCCCAACCCCCATTTTTGGCCTTGTGCCACATTTACTGTGTATTTTGTACAGTAATAAATATTGCTGTTTACTCAGGTAAAGCATTTCTTGTATTCTTTTTCTGTCTGGCTTTTACATTTTCTCTCTTCGTTAGAAAACGGCGCACATTACCCGGGTCTGTTTTCGAGGATGTCCATTTGTGTATTCACTACAATTATTTTATAAAGATTTGGTTGTTTCATGTCTTTTTCTTATTTATTTTCAGTTATATTGTTTATTAGACATTAGTTTTCATCCTTAATCAGTATATAAGTGTATATTCCTGGATCAAATTTAATTATCGCTAATTCTAATTTATTATTCAGTTCAGTTTTAACATCAGTCATCAAGTTCCTTTTAATGATGTTCCTTTTGAGATTCGTTAGTCTATTAACATTTATAGCGTTTTTGTCTGTTGTTTGGAAATATTCTCCGTATTCTCATTCATTAGAAACAGTATACTTTCACGATTTCTCACATAACTTCCTTATAATCTTCTGTAATTCATTTTTATTTTACAAACATTTTTCTCCTGTCATTACTAAGTGTTGTTCGAGGTCTACTATTATCCGCTGACAATATTCATTCTCAGGATTTGGAAGAATACCAAAACTATATTTTTCAACTCAAAACTGACTCCACCTTTAAGATCATTAAATTTCAAGACAACCGATGTAGGATGAGATTTCCATTTGATCTATAAATAATAAATCTATTTAATACTTTCTGAAAAGTGTTTTGGTTGTGACACCACACCTTTTATTAAATACAGTTGTTCATATACATTATATACAAAAAAAATTAATAAAATGATTCGCAATAATAATGTATATATTATGTCCCAAAAATTTTAAACACGACGAAATTGTAAAATCTTGAATAGAATTTGTACAGATTTTTATATAATATTTCCAAGTTATTTTCTGAAAGTTTGTAAATTTTAATTTGTATTTTTCATCTTAGAAACTGCTTTTTTATAAAAAAATCACATAAAATCTCATCTCTAAGTCATTAAAAAGATCGCATAAAAACTCATCTCTATTAAGCCATTAAAAAGATCACATAAAATCTCATCTCTATTAAACTATTGAAAAGATCACATAAAAGCTAATCTCTGTTAAGCTATTAAAAAGATCACCAAAAAACTAATCACTATTAAGCCATTAAAAAAGATCGCATAAAAAATCTCATCTCTATTAAGCCATTAAAAGATCACGTAAAAAACTTATATCTATTAAGTCATTAAAAAGATCACATAAAAACTCATCTCCATTGATGCCCAAATGTGAACATTAATTGGCCATAAGTCGCCAACCTATTATTCATACCGGATTTTTATTATTTTTTTAAATAAATATCACATTTTATGGTGGGTATTAATGGGTTAATAGAAAAAACAGTACAAAATACATTTTTTTATTAATGAAACAATTTATAAAAAAATCATTTATGGCACTGAATGGCACAATATGTCATCTAGTCTGCTTGTTTGGAGAGCGAAGATTGAGCGATTTTCTCTCACGCATTCACGATAACATGTTTCAGTTCTTCACGATGGCTATTGCCACTGTATATATACGTTGCCATTATTACCGAAAACACACTCTATAAGATTAAGCTATGGAGACAAAGTTGTCTACCTCTTGCAGAGGAAAGTGTGTACTAATGTGCACTCTCTTTCCGAAAGATAAGCTGTTTTTATTATTATTATTATTATTATTATTATTATTATTATTATTATAATAATATGCTATGTCCGTAACTGGGTCCGAGTGGTACCCATGACAATTTATTTCCCATTAAAGTTGCAGGTTTTCCATCTTATAGGATGTTAGCAAACAAGTGGTAGGGCGATATTTTTTAGAGTTCTCTGTGCCATTATGCTTTGGTAGAAGTATGTGTCACCTTGTGAGAATCATTCTGATGATTGCATTCATCATTTCATTAAATAGTGTTACCATAATGGCGTGAGTAGCAGTGAAAGTGGCAAGTAAGAAGATTGAAAAAATGACAATTCTTGGTGATTTCCAGTGTGAAACTTGATTAAAGCCTGTTTTATTTCTATTGGATAATATATTGCCATTTCTTCTTCTTCTTCTGCTTCTTCTTCTTCTTCTGCTTCTTCTTCTTCTTCTTCTTCTTCTTCTTCTGCTTCTTCTTCTCTCCTCCTTCTCCTTCTTCTTCTTCTTCTTCTTCTCCTACTCCTACTCCTCCTTCTTCTTCTTCAACACAGTATATGATGTCAATTGTTGATATTAAGTTTGTTTTCAGAACACCACTTGTGATTTAAGAAAATTAACCGATCATTTCTTCTTTTCATTGACAGGCAGTATTCAGTACTTTTTCGAAGTATCATTGCTGCTCCGAGCAGGTAAACTTTTTGTAATGGTTCTATTTCTAAATGCCAATCCAATATCTACAAGATTTTCCTCTGATGTTGTTTGTACAACTTCACAATGTTCCAATGATCACTGGTATTATTATTTCGCTTCTGCTAAAGCCTCCGACGCGTTTATTTTCAGGTAAAAGGTTTCATGACTTCAAAAGAAAAAAAATAAACCGTTGACTTGTTCTTTTGATCGGCAGGCTGGATCCAATTAAGTAAATTAAGAGAATTAAGTGGAATAAGAGCTTGGCAAAATTGTAATGGAATGCTATCTGAAGAACGATTCTAATACAAGAAAGTTCCGGAAAAACAATGTTAAGTGTGATCGGGGAACTGGTGCATTTCAGGCGAGCGAACTGCAATTAGTGGGACATCAGAAATAGTGGATGATTGTTGAAGATTGAAACTGAAGACAGTCAAGAGGAACATTTGGTGTGACAGGCGAAAATAGGATCTTGTTCAATAGAACTCGGGAATTTATCTTCAAATACTAAGTGCGGTACTTAATGAGGTAAAACTTGAATTGTTGTGAACAGCAGAAAACATTCAATTGGTAAATTCGTGATTAGTGGACCAACAAAAATGGATACAAAATTAACCTTGAATGAAGCACTGAAGGTTGTCAACACAAAGACATCACTGACGTAAATACGTTGATATTTGCAGGAGAAAACCTAGTTGCAGATCAACTTCGCGTTAACAAAGCGTCAGAAGTTCTTTTCCTTCTTTTTTCTTTTTTCTTCTTTTTCTTTTTTCTTCTTTTTCTTTTTTCTTCTTTTTTCTTTTTCTTCTTTTTTCTTTTTCTTTTTTCTTCTTTTTCTTTTTTCTTTTTTCTTTTTCTTTCTTATTTTTCTTTTTTCTTCTTTTTCTCCTTTTTCTTCTTTTTTTCTCCTTTTTCTTTTTCTTCTTTTTTCTTCTTCTTTTTTTTCTTTTTCTTTTTCTTCTTTTTTTCTTTTTCTTCTCCTTTTTCTTCTTTTTTCTTCTTTTTACTTCTTTTTTTCTCCTTTTTCTTTTTCATCTTCTTCCTCACCACCTTCAGTAAGGCAAGGTAATAAATATTAACATTCTGTTTGCACTAATTCTGATGTTAAGCTACACTTAACATATACAGTGTTTAAATTTTTCTATATTGGTGAGTAGTTACACGCGGTGCAATTTTCTGAAAACCTTTGGATATTAAATTGTGCCACTTAGTTCAATGCGGTCACTTTAGTTGTTGTGTGGAAGATTAACTCGTTCAGGATTAAGCACTTGTCACCATTTAATTCTTACAATATAAAAACGGACAACATCATTGTTTAGACTGTGTGATCCTATGCCAAGTGATTAGGTTTCTTAATGTGAAATCTATTTTCTTCCTTTGGCCACAGTCCAGTTGACAATATTCAACTGATACACTGCTGGAACATTTATAGCCATATTCCAATTACGAGCATTGAGGTCAGTTTATAATATTGCTATATTGTTGTTATTATTATTATTGCTTTTATGTTTAGTTAGGTAATCAATGTGTTCCGTGATTTTTAGAAATTTATAGTTTGGATTAATCAAGTCTAAATAAAAGATTGCACATAACATTTTTACACCAAAAATATTTTAATTTGTTATTAAAATATGAAGAAACAATAAAAATTTTAAATCATTTGCTTCTTCTGTACTAGTTTTGGCATTTTCTAAACAAAAGATCTTCATATAGTAATTCAAAGATGTAAAATTAACGTTAACACACCACTTCCCATTTTGTAGCGTTGAGCCAAACTAAATTTAGCTTATTCAATATCTAGAATTAATTCAACCATTTTCTTTTTGTCTATTGCTTCAAATTCTTAAGAAATTTATATTTCAATGTTTTATTAATTATTTCTTTTAAAAGCCCACATTGGAAAATTCATGACACCGAACCGAACAGCAAATTAAAATATTGTATTTTCATCATTCTCTTTCGATTAATACAAACTTCTGTTATGGATATATATATATATATATATATATATATATATATATATATATATATATATATATATATATATATATATATATAATTGGTGCTAGCCTTAAAAGGAATGAATATCTGCAGATGTTCGATTGTCTCATGCATATATTCAAGATGGAAATAACACAAGAAAATGGATTCAAATAACAATTTTGAGAAATAATTCTATGTATTAAGTCAAAACTATTATTTAAAAAATAATATATGATAAATCGAATTTGTAATGTGAATTTACTGTTAAAAAGATCTTTTTTCTATGAAGGAAAGTCATAATAAATTGGTTATCAGAGAAGCTATTTTAGTCAGCTGAAAGAGAGCTGAATTTACATCTACAGGCATCTATCGAATCCATATAAAAGTCGTTCTGTTGTTAATTTATAAATAAACCTATTTTATCAATTAATATTTAAGAGAAAAATATTATTATTCAAAAGATAATGTCTTACTAAGCTCTTTAAAGATGGCGATGTTAGCCGCTAAAAAGACATAACAATGTTGAAATGGTGGAAATCAAGGATTGCGAAATCACTTTGATATTCTCCATCATCAACGCCCTATGAAACCAAAGCAGTTTGGGTTATCATGGTCGCCAGTAGAATATGATAGGGTGTAATTATATTGCGACAACTGTGTTAATGAATTGTATTTGAGGAATATGTTATGACATAATTTATAATTATATACCTTGTGAAGGCAAAAGAACATATCAGCCGATATTCATTTGCAACATGAAGACTTGTGCTTAAAACTTCAATCATGCCATGTATTTCTCTCTGTGGAGGGGTCTACACCTTTTAACACAAATGGACTCACCCAGGGTATACATATACTACTGCCAGTGAATACCCGACAGTCTAGTAACAGTAGTAGTAGAACGTTGAGTCGGTCGATAGAATAACGGTGCGGCAAGAGTCACAGTAACAAGTACATAGACTCAGTAAGAAGTCATACAGCGATACGTCGATATAAAAGACTATCTGTATTACCAGTTTGTATTATTACGTTAATACGTTATTTTCCTATATTCATTCTTGGCGTTTGTTATTATTTGATACCGGATTTCATCCCGGAATCCACAACACTGTCATTGATTGAGTAGTAGTGAATATTGAACAGCAAATGAAGCAAATTCTGTATCACATTCTATTGAATTCAGTCTAACGCTATTATCACGACATTATTATTTGATTGCATTAAAACCCTTCTATATATAATAAAATAAAAAATCCATACCACAATAATCAACTTCAATAAAGTCATAATAGTAAATGCGGTCTGTTCAGTAACAGGGAAGGAATCTTAATCGCTGGTAGCATGAAATATACTGAGATTTGCTAAAAAAAGACGAATGATATGGTCCTAAACCAGAAATAGTTTTAGAAAACAAAAATGATAAAATTTGTCCATCAGTCTTGGACAAGAGAGCAGATTAAATTTTCGCAAAAAATATCTCAGTGGACGTCACTGTTTCAACAGAGTACAGATTAAATCTTCAAGAGATTGACAAGCTGGAAAATTGTGACAGACGTGTGCCGAGCATTAATAATGGAATGCGTTAGACTGACTGAACTGGAAAACAGAGAAAGACCCGAACAGATCCAGACAACAGGATTAATAGAATCGACAACAACACGGAAGAGAATGCTGGAATATTGAATTCGTTGTTGTTACCTGATCATTAGATATAACCAGATACGACTGATAGAAAAAAAATCAAAGAGTACCAAAAAATGAAAAAAAAACAAACAAACAAAACAAAACAAAAAACAACCGAACAGAAAGAACGAAAAAACTGTGACTGAGATATTAGCGTCATTTCTGCTGCCCCTAGAGACAGATGTTCGATCCTAGATAAAAGCTAATATGTTCATTGTCGATTTTTAAAGGAGTAAAGTATTTATTAATTCGAAAATTGACAGAATACAATGTTGCCTCCAACAATTTAACCTTGCCGCATAAACATCTAAGTTTAATAAATATTGACACTTGTAGTTTTACGGTTCAAAAGGATTTTTTCTGGCGAAGCCATTATCGCACAGCTTCCCATAACTGACCTCAGGTGACTCTTTTAAAAGAAAATATCGTAATTCTGTATTCAATTTATTTAAACATGATGCAGAACTTTTGCACAATACCTTTGATTAATTAAAATACCGTATATACAAAAAAAACATTATTTTAAATACAGCTGTACTTATTTTTTAAATTTTATATCTCGTGTATGAGGCGACCCCCTTAAATCTAGCTTCAAAATTAGGTCTTCAAAAGTCGAATGATACACGAGTATATACGGTAATTCATAATGTGAACATTGATATTATTCAAGGTCGAGATTGGCTGCAGGAAAATGGCGCACGTATTTACTACGTTTTATGAGCTTCACGCATCAATATTACATAGGTGTCTTTAGAAGAGGACTTCATTATAGCGAATATAACACAGATGACCATTAACACCACATTAAAGACCCAGACACCCACTTTGTGTTTAGTTATAGTTAGACAAAGAACAACCAAACTCTGATTATATGTCGTAAATCATCTTCGATATTTGAAAATCTAATTTTGAAGCTAATTTGACTACATTAAATGGATATATAGTTTGGTCAACGGCGTAGCCTAGGGCCACCAGTACATACGCTAATTTTTTTTATCTCGTGTATGAGGCGACTACCTTAAAATTAGCTCCGAAATTAGGTCTTCAAAAGTCGCACGATACGCGCAAATATACAGTACACACACACACGCACACACACACACAAACGCACACACACAAACACACGCACACACATATATATAGTTAGGTCTTCAAAAGTCGTACGATGCACGAGTATATACGGTATACAGTTTAATAACTGTTTAACATTGGATTTATTTTTTTTAATAAAAGGATATTGGCGCTATTGTAGAGGTTGGCATGTTTTGAAAACTGATATTAGCGAATTTGACTCCTTGCAGCGTACAAAGGTTTGTGTCAGACTAATCTTAATAAATATCTGCTCTAAAGTGTTGAACATGAAAACTACGCACTCAATGCATATCAGATTTAATTACTGATTAGCATTGGTTTAGCTTTTGACAAACTAAAATTTAATGCATCTTTGAATTTCACAATATTTTAATGAAGTATTAATAACATAAAACCCAACTTGAGAATCAAATATTACTGATAACAGAACAATGGTTGTTTCTGCCCCACTCCTCCACTTGTAGAAAGGGACTAGATGACGTCTGGATTAATAAAGAGTGCTCCAGTAACTTGGAATGATTTTTTAAATGTGAATTAAATTTAAGCGTCTAATGATTTCTTTCTTTTTCTTTCAGATTTAATAACTTAAGTCTTTTACAATTTCAACCATGGAAAGATTAACAATCAAACAACGTATTAAAGTTGTCGAAGGCTATTACGAAAATGGACGTTCAAATTTATAAATATATGGCCCAATGATTCCGCTAGCAAAAAATGCGCACCAAAAAGTGTCCTTTTGGGGATGCAGTGGTTTTTCAACAATCTCCCTTGGGTTTTCATCAGCCCAAATGCGACAATTCTGCTTATTACTGAATTCACCAAGTTGAAAATGGCTTCATCACAAGAAAAATGTTCTTTGCGAAAAATCTTCATCGTCTTGTCTTTGCTCGTGCACCCAACTGGTTTTGTTATAGCTCCAGCTTGTTGCATTTATGCTGAAACGATAGCAAATAGTGTTCAATCGCCCGGTTCATACTCTTCCTCGGTCTTTTGGGCAGGAGTAAAGGTTTATCCATTGTTTCCTGTTTAGGATAGGGCTTCCAGTTCCTCCACACACACACACACACACACACACACACACACACACACACACACACAAACATACACACACGCATACACACACGCATACACACACAAATATATATATATATATATATATATATATATATATATATATATATGTGTATGGTGTTCCAATAACGTGGACCACCGATTTTAAATGTGAATTAAGTTTAAGCGTCTAATCATTTTACACTTTTTCTTTCAGATTTAATTACTTAAGTCTTTTGCAATTTCAACTATGGAAAGATTAACAATCAAACAACGTGTTAAAGTTATCGAAGCTTATTACGAAAATGGACGTTCAAACAGAAATGCATTTCGTCTACTTTGCGATTTTTTTGGTCAACATAATCGACCAACCGAGAGTGCAATTGGAAAAATTATTCGTAAATTCAAAGAATCTGGGTCGGTGGCAGATGTGAAAACACCATTACGTGTTCATTTACGCCGTTTGGCTGAAAACATTGCTGCAGTGTACGAGAATGTGGCCGAAAATCCAGACACCTCTATTCATCATCGCGCACAGGAATTGAACCTCTCCACAACAGCGTTACATCGAATTTTGACAAAAGATTTGTCTCTACACGCTTACAAAATTCAATTGACACAAGAACTGGAACCCGCTGACAATTTGGAGCGCCGTACATTCGTCAATTGGGTGCACGAAAAAAGACAAGCCGATGAAGATTTTTCGCAAAAAATCCCCTTTAGTGATGAAGCCCATTTTCATCTTGGTGGATTCGTTAATAAGCAGAATTGTCGCATTTGGGCTGATGAAAATCCAAGGAAGATTGTTGAAAAGCCACTGCATCCATAAAAGTTTGGTGTGCATTTTTCCTAGCGGAATCATTGGGCCGTATTTCTTCGAAAATGATACCAGGAATTCTGTTACGCTGACTGGCGAGCGATACCGTTTTATGGCCCGAGTTGAATGCTATAGATGTCAAAGATTTGTGGTTCCAAAAGGACGGTCCTACATACCACACAGCCAATGCAACAATGGCTTTATTGAATGAGAAATTCACAGTCGTATCATCTCTCGAAACAGCGAGGTCAATTGGCCACCAAGATCGGGCGACTTGACGCCTTTTAGATTTCTTCTTTTGGGGTCATCTCAAAAGTAAGTTATGTGCCAACAAGCCAACAACAATTCAACAGCTGAAGGATGAGATAATAAGCCATATTGGTGAGATCAAGAAGCAACTATGCAGAGACGTCATCAAAAATGTCGATCATCGAGTTGAGGTGTGCCACCGAAGCCTTGGCGGATATTTGGGAGATGATATTTTTCACACATAATTAGCATGACTTAAATAACATGATCCAATAGAGAAATAAATAATTTTTCACCAATAACACTGATTTATTTACCGCTGACTTTGATACGTGTTAATAAAACACTCTTATATATAATCCGTATTAATGAAACACCCTTACTGTGGCTGAAAGAGTATAATTGTGGTATCCGTCAGCCACAGTCAAAATTTAATAACGTCTTGCCGTAGAGTGATTGTTGTGTATTAGAAAAATGGGAAACGTTTTTTCCAAAGTGGAAATGGTTGAAGGTTTTTTCCTCGAGTAACAATAAAAGATGAATAACAGGAATTGGGTGCACACAAGTGATGTAAAAACAGAACAGTTGGCGATTTCTAAAGATAACGACCCAATAAAAGGCAGCATTGCATCAAATCCAATTTCAATTCAGCATTAGTGACTCTCAACCGAACACCCAATATAATTTACAGTGACTATAGCATTCTATGGGTTTTCACAGTCACCGACCAGCAAGAGAACCATTATTAGCACCACAACATCAGTTATTACGCTTCACCTTGGCCAGTGAACGCCACTGGACTATTGAAGATTTTGGGTCCTGTCACTGGACGCCTTTATCCATTGCGCCATGTGTCGTTGAGGACAAAGCGAGTGAGTTCAATACCCGGTTAAGGCAGTGGAGAACTTGGAGAGGGGAACTAACAGGAGATAACTGACAACTGACATCCATTAAATGTGGCATGTGGAACTAGAACAGTCTACCCCAGTGAGCAAAATAAAGGGTTCAGTTCGACCTTAAGAAGGCCGGAGCGTACAACGGCCGAAATGTTGTAATAAATATAGCGACAAAGATGAGGACAATAGTCCGAATAATGTAAATAGACTCTCATCGATTCAAAAAGGAAAACGAACTCCATACTTCATAGCTATTATTTAAATTGCATACCAGGTGCTAGACACGGAATCTGTAGACAAACTTAGGTAAAGTAAGAAATACATGTTATTTATGGAGTTCAAATTGTTAATTGAAATGAAGACAGTATTCAGCTTCTCGTGGTTGAGAGCAAATTTTCGTGACAAGTAGCTTTGGTTATCCTATGAATATCTGAACAGAGCTATGGACAGCGACATTTGAACGCATTGTTATGGCCCAGAAGAATTCCTGATGACAGCATTGTGTCTCTGTCTCTTGAATATTTCATATGAATAGGTTTTATTAGCACCAAAAGGAGACGCAAAGCGAAAAAAAAAATGTCGGTAGGGTAATTTTAGAATCAAAATCGTTGTCATTAGAAAAAAAGATATAGAAATATTGGCAAGTTTGCCGACCTTTCGACACAGAAATTCAATTATGAATTATAATTACCGTATTTGACGGCATATAAGACGCACGGGTGTATAAGACGCACCCCAATTTCAGCAGGGCGAATCAAGAAAAAACTAGTAATTAGTAAAATTATTAGTAAATGGTACAGCCTAGGCTATATTTTTGAGGTATTATTTTGGTTAAACAAGTCATTATTAAAATTAAACAAAACATAATAGGAAAAAAAGAACACGATCCTATTAAAACTTTCTTATATCCTTTATAGGATCTGTACAACCTGCGTCTTGTAAACGTTTTATTGGAATAATTAGGATATAAAAATTCTGATTCTATTTATACCAATGCAACCGGGAATTATCGCAAGAAAAATATTAATGAAACAAATATATTTTACAAACATATAATTTGAATTTATTGCATATAATTTTAGTGAAACAAAGTACTAATATTAAACGTGAAGAAATTAATATAATGAATATTATCAATGATAACACTTTTAATCTGCATTAATAGACTTTATAATAATCACTATAGGTATATGAAAGTTACTCTAAAGTCTAAGCTAATAGGAGTTGCCAGGTAGTTAATTTCGGCCGACTATCGCGAATTTTAACCCTATATGGCATATAAGACGCAGGGGAATTTAAAAATATATTTTTAGTAAAAAAAGTGCGCCTTATATGCTGTCAAATAGGGTAACTATTGGCACTTATTTAAAACAAATACGAAAATGACACTGTGTAACAAGATTTTCACATTTTTTGGTCTTTGGTCAGTATCTGTGATTTCCTAATTGTTTCTGTCTAGAAAGGAATGGAAATGACTGTCATTCTCTTCAAACTTTGCTTTTGCGATTTAGACAGTGATGCTTTGAAACTAACCTATGTCCCATTACATTTCTAGAAATTTAAAGAAGATTCGAGAAGTTGCTAAAAGTTTCAAGAATTTCTAGAACGTTCTGGCAACATAGATGGAAGTATACATACAGGGAACGTAAGCTCAATAGCTCAGTTTACTTCTGGTTGTCCAAGTGCAGACAAGTCATTGTTGATAGATAGATTCGCAACAGATGGCGTGAAAAGGTTTTAAGCTTCCGGCAGACGCACTTTTCTATGTCTGTGGTGAATTTATCAAGACAATATGGTAACATCTAAGATGTGTGAGATCTACAAGGAATATTTCGGCATGCCTGTTCGGTATCAATACAGACCCTGTGCACCTCATTTCACCTGTGAATTCTGAAAAAGAACTTCAGAAGGTAAGATGGTAAGTTTTGCTTATTTTTAGTGTAAAAGTTTTGAAATTTCTTTTTAAATTTGAATAATTTTTTTACTTCTATTTTTTTAAAACCTGTATTATTGAAAAATATGTATTACATGTGTTTCAAAATCGCGTATTAGTGTCTACAGTTTTATAGATGTTTTCTGGGTTACTGGCAAGAACCATAAACTTTTGGAATATTAGGGATGTTTAGGATTCAAGATTTCATATGTTTGTGGCATTTACGCTGCATTAATTAGGTTCTGAAGTCAGAATTTTACATATTTCGCAACCAATTTTTAGAAATTTCAAAACTTTATTTTTTAGAACGTTTCAATAACTCTTTGTAAAATATATTTGTATTTTTATACTCATATTTTTATTTTCCTCTCTTGCAGGACGATACAGGAGAGAAACAGAGCCATGAAATTCGCAACCCCACGAATTTGGAGGGAGCCGACTGACCACTCAAGCAATTGCTTCTTCGGCCTGGTGGATTCTTCCAAACGTCGAACTGGCAAGAATGCGCCTGCTATCATATATTCAGGCCTTCAGTTAACCATCATCCCAGTGCCACGCTGTCTTGAGCTCCCCGTAGCCACCTCTCCCCCAAAGTGAGAACAACCACCTTCAGAAGAGGATGAAAAGTCATTGATCCAGATTAGGGAGGTACAGCAGAGGAGAGAAACATATATAACCCCAACAAAAACTACCTCAACGACCTGATTGGAGATCTTGGTCTCGCAATGTTCATTCTGAGATTTTGATATCGAGACTCAAGCAGTGGAATTTGTTAGGTGAATGTGTACAAGTGTGAGACTACCCACCTCTGCTACTCGTTGCACAAAGATATAGACCCCACGTCGTAGAATTTCTGTGCGGCGGATCGAGCGAGAGGAAGACTCACAGGCAAAAGAAAAACACAACTACAAACTTGGGTAGCACGAAAAGAAGAAGGAGGGCGTGCGACCTTTTTGTGGATGATTAACTCTGGGCTGATTCTCGGCTGGCAAAAAAATATATATACCTTAGCTAACAATGTCCGGCTGCTAATGGGTCGCTCTTCGTTGTTACTTGCTCCGGCCTAAATCAACCTTCCTCGAACCTAAACTAAGTCTAACTAACTGCCGTGACCCAAAGCGCTCCCGTATATATGCAGAATCCTCTTTCATCATTTCCGGACAAGGGACACCCACGAATAAACCCATAACTTTTCATGACCATTTCTCTCTTTGAAGAAAGTGGACATAAAAATATTTCTTAGCCTAGCTGACTCCGATTCAGGGACATTAAATTCAGACCCTTTTAAGTTTTGACCAGAGCCGGTCTTTTTCCTATCTTCATATTTTGACAAGTACTTAACATTCATCTACCCTTTTGGCCATATGTCCAAAACATGGTTTTATCTAGATTCCTAATCTAGTCATTGGGTCTTGAAGTTTGATACCCAGGTCAAATCTAACTAATCTTCTCGCACATACGTGTGCGCGCGCACGCACACACAGATGTGGGGGTGTATATATACACACACACAGATGTGCGGGCGTACACACACACGCGTGCGCATATATCCAACTCATAGTGTCACACAAGTCGCAGGTGAGAGAAACCATCACCAGTGTTTTTCAAGCTTTTTCACAAAAGGCAATGAAGCCACTAAGCTGCAAGGAGTTACTAAGTGTTGGAGAATATGAGAAAAACAAAACACTATTAAGAAGAGAGAAGAATAAAAAAAGAATTAAGAGGACAGAAGAGATTTAAATTTTTGAAGATCAGAGTTGACTTGGAAGCACGATGTCGAGAAGATATTTCAACAAGCGAGAAGTGCAATAGAAGAAACTGTTAGCATAGAACTTACGGTTGCATCTAGCCATCTCAATTGTAAAATGATGAAACCTTGCCTCCTATCTAGTACTGTGCTTACATTAATAAATTCTAAATATCATAGAACTTTCATCAGAACAATTACGATAAAAATATTTATGGAAAAGGCACAGGGAAGCTACGTTATGGTTGTAGGGAAAGTGACTGAAGCCGAGATGCCAGGTCAGGACCAATAACATTGCAAATTCTTCTTTGGATTTTATCAAGAATCTCTAAACATATAGCAGGAGCATCGGACCAGATGTGGTGGCAATATCCAAGCTTGAATATTACTGCAACTGGTCTGATGAATAATACTTCAGTAGTTGAAGCACTTTGGTTGAAACCTAATAGAGATCTTGTTTAAGGTGTCTATATCGCAGTGTCAGAGACACATACGGTTTTGAATTTTTGGGAGGTCCTCTTAGACTGCCAACAACAGTCTGCTATGTTATTTAATCCATATATGGAGATGAAAAAAGATTAAAATGATCTGGGACAGATTATTTTTTATGTATTAGAAGAAATCTGCAATATTTTTTTTTTTTTTTTTTTACTTATGATTATCTGTTCTTGAATTTTTTTTATTTTGAGCTTTTATTTTGATTTCGCGTTCTTTAAAAAGGGAAGAGATCTAAATTTGAGATAAACACATTTAGAACGAAATATTATACTTTGTTTTTCTTATGACCCAAATAAATAAAAGTAATTTAATATTATTGCATACAGAATTACAACATTTATATGGGTGGCTAGAGTTACTGAATAAAATTATCCTACTTTTCTTCATCGTCAATAAAATGCCGGTTTTCTTGTAAAGAGAATAAAATGTTCAATCTCATGGAAAAACATATTTTTATTACAATGCTTCCATAGCCTTTCAATAGATACACCCACAAAATTACAACGTATTGTGATAATTTAAATAACATCTTAAACTTTAAAGTTTGCTCTTACATTTCTACAAGTAGTTTGATGGCAACTAAGCAGTATTTTTATGAACTACCTTCACTGCTTCCCAAACTGCATGAATTTAAGCGTGATACTAGGTTGGCACTTCGGTCCCACCCTTTCACTGTCGAAACGGTTCAATGTAGCCGCCTCTTTTAATCCAACTGCTTCTAATCTCGCACTTCCTTCCTCCTACTTGCTTCCCTGATAGCTATAATCTTCAAATATTCAAGTGTAATATCAATCAACATATTATGATGCCATGATCCTGACCCCTGTCTTTCTGTTTACCCTTTCCTCAAACACCCCTCTTTACCCTTGCTCTCACTCTCCGTAACCCCTGACGTGCTAGTGACACTCCCGCCTTGCTTGGGGTGCAATGCTTAAAAAGAAAATGTTTCCTCTCCTCTTTCAATTTAACCGGATTATTAAAGTAGCCACTCTTCTATATTATTCTACCTCTGTCCCATAATGATTGTTCCATTTAGTCTATGAAATTTGTACGTAAATGGAACGATCATTATGGGACAGAGATAGGAACTCCCTTCCTTCTACTGATAATCTTCAAATATTGAAATGTAATATCAATCGACATCTTCAGATGCCTTGATCCTGACCCCCGTCCTTCTCTTTATCCTTTCCTCAAACACCCCTCTTTACTCTTGCTCTCACTCTCTGTAACCCCTTGGGTGCTAGTGGCACTCCCGCCTTGCTTGGGGTGCAATGCTTAAAAAGAAAATGTTTCCTCTCCTCTTTCAATTTAACCTGCTTATTAAAGTAGCCATTCTTCTATATTATTCTACCTCTGTCCCATAATGATTGTTCCATTTAGTCTATGAAATTTGTACGTAAATGGAACGATCATTATGGGACAGAGATAGGAACTCCCTTCCTTCTACTGATAATCTTCAAATATTGAAATGTAATATCAATCGACATCTTCAGATGCCTTGATCCTGACCCCCGTCCTTCTCTTTATCCTTTCCTCAAACACCCCTCTTTACTCTTGCTCTCACTCTCTGTAACCCATTGTGTGCTAGGGGCACTCCCGCTTTGCTTGGGGTGAAATGCTTAAAAATACTTTTAAGCAAACGACACAACGTCGTAAAAAAGTACGTAGTTATGTCGGATTTTCCCCTTTTTTTTAACGTCAGCTAAAGTACTTCGATAACGCGACGAGTGATGAAA
>OZ038498.1:13069349-13071849 GCA_964036315.1 Acanthosepion esculentum | reverse complement strand
TCTCCTAATGTCATGATCCACTCGAGCTCAGAAATATTGATATGGATCATTAATTCTTCTCTCTGAAAGGGAAAACTTACTATCATCAGCAGAAATGGATAGAAAGTTATTCAGTTCGTCGACGTTCATTTCACAACTAATCCAGCAATGGACAGATTCAGGTGCCGAGTTCTCTGTTTTGAAGCGAATCCAAAACTAAGGCTTTGTAGAAAACTGCCAAATGCGCAAGGACACAAAAAAGTTACATTTTCTATTTGTAAGAAAAAATAAAAATAAATCTAGTATTAAGGTTTTGTTTTGGGAAGTTAGAAAGAAGACAAATTGTCTCAGCAGGGGATTAAAAAAAAAGCCGTTCTAGTTTTAAACTAGGAAAAAGAAAAACGCAACAATAATTGCCAGTTGAGAAAAAAATGCATAAAACAGATTTATGCAAAATAAAACATTTCTATTTACAAATAAACCAATATTTACCAATAAAAAAAATAATAAAAAGAATAGACGACTTGTGTGTGGACCGGGAACATAAAACTGGTTTACAAAAACAAACTAAACTTTTACTAATTTTGATGGGATGAATTTATATATCCAAACAATTTTTCTCTATCACGTTTATTTTCTTTTGCTTTCACTTATATCGCTTTTATTATAATGCATATATATCATAATACAATATGTTTATTATATACAATATCAAAAAAAGGCATAATACTGAAAAAACATAACCTAGATATACAGGGGTTGGACAAAATAATTGGAACAGGTGCAAATTCCACTTCTATATTTCAAAGACCTATTATATTAAGAACTTTAACTAAAACTTCGTAATTGCAGGTTATATCTATTGTAAATACGTTTATTTATCTAATTTACTGTCTTTGACTTATTTAATTTTAGAATTTAGTAAAACTTAAGCTAAATGCGTGACCTCTCCGATTTCGAAAAAGGGCAAATTGCTGGAACTCGCATGGCAGGAGCCTCGATCACTAAGGTTGCTGAACTGTTTGGTTTTTCAAGAGCTACCATATCAAGAACTATGACGCAATTCAAGAAACAGGGCAAAACCTCTAGCAAGCATAGCAATTCGGGCCGGACTTGCAAACTTACTGACAGGAACCGACGTGCATTGAAATGCAATGTGGCGAAAAATCATTGGACTACTGCGGCTAAAGTGACTGCTGAGTTGAATAATCATCTGAATAGTCCAGTTTCTACTAAAACTCTTCGTCGTGAGCTCCATCAAGTTGGATATCATGGAAGAACTGCCATAAGGAAACCTCTTCTCTCCACTCACAACATTCAGAAGAGGTTGAAGTGGTACAGAAGTAGTGCACAATACCTGGTCTGCAGACCAATGGAAGCAAGTCATATTCTCAGATGAGTTCAGTTTTTCTCTTTTCCCAACTTCAGAGCGAGTTTATGTGTGGCGGCAGCCCAAAGAAGCTTACAACACTGACTGCCTTCTTCCAACAGTGAAGCATGGAGGTGGATCAGTGATAGTTTGGGCCGCCATATCATGGAAATGTCTTGGTCCAATAGTTGCCCTGCATGGTAGAATCAACAGCAAAGATTACCTGAACATTTTAGGTGATCATGTTCATCCAATGGCCAAGACTTTATCCCCTGATGGTGACTGCATCTTCCAAGACGATAATGCTCTAATACATACCGCTTGAGAGGTTAAGAATTGGTATGAAGAGCATGAAAGTGAGCTAGAACATATGGAGTGGCCTCCCCAATCTCCAGATATCAATATTATTGAACATTTGTTGTGCCTTTTGGAGCGACAAGTTAGGAGCCGCTATCCTCCACCGTCGTGTCTTAAAGAGCTAGAGCAGGTGTTAATGGAAGAATGGCTGAAAATTCCTCTGGGTGAAGTCAGGAAGCTGTATGATTCCATTCTTAGACGTATTAAAGCTGTATGTGAGGCCAAAAGAAGACCAACTCCATATTAAATAAATTTTCTTTGAATTTCACAAGTGTTTCAATTATTTTGTCCAACCCCTGTAGAAAACTGCTAGAACTAAGTTCTACCTTTTGATTTACTATGACGTGTATATATTGTAACGTATTATGGGCGCGTGGCCAAGTGGTTAGGACGTTCACTTTCTGACCATAAGACCCAAGTTCGAATCTCACCACGGCTGATTTGTCAGGAAGGAGACTTCCTGATGTTATCGGTGTGGAGGGGGCGATCCTAGCGTGCGGTACCTTTGGAATGTGCCTGGTTTACCCAAGCTTTGTGAATGAAATTGGGTAGACGCAACACTTGGGAGCCGTCGATAGCTTTGCTAGCACGAAGTCACAAGTCATCGTGACAGAGGGTTTGAGTCTGCCGGCCATGTTCACATATTTGATCATGCTAGATAAAACGCTCTCTCCCAGAAACTGTAAATGCAGATTCTGTGATAAATATTCAGAAACAGTTGATCTTGTATCAGGTTGCACGGTATTGGCACCCACTGAATATAAAACCCGGCATGACAGAGTGGGCCAATATCTG
>OZ038498.1:12921849-13066849 GCA_964036315.1 Acanthosepion esculentum | reverse complement strand
CTGCTGCGCTGAAAATATGCATACGTAGGGCAGAAAGATATATATACGCACCCACCTAAGGCAGAAAAGGTAGAGATGATCTTTTCAATTCTCACGAGAAGACGAATCCACGTTCGAAGGAAACCACTAAAGCAGATATTAAAGTCGATATTAACTCAGCGATATTAATTGTCTCAATCCGGATGTGAATAAACTCTAATTTTATGCATGAAGAGATTTAGTCCCGTGTTTATTTGTTGCTCCGTACAACATTAAGATTAAAATTCGTCAAAATGTCGGAAGTAATCGACTCAAAGAAACACAAAGCAGAAACTAAACGAAAAAAAACAGTATCAATCAGTTTTTGGAAATGAAAAAAAAAAAACGTAACGATGCCCCCTCGAGGAAGGTTCGTGTCCTGAGAGAATATTGGGCCTCAAACTCACACCCGAGGTGAAACGGAACTCCTATATACAGTGCTGTTCGATAAAAGTGACTCACCTGATTTTTTTTTCTAAATGTTCTCTTCTCCGATGAAAACGAAAGTTGAGCTAAATTCAAAGGATAAGCGATCTAAAATCCGAAGAAGATGCTTTGAAAACTCTTTGAATTTAGCAGTAAGTACTGTCAAGCATCCGTTCAGTATAATGTTCTGGTGATGCTCTTCTTTTCATGGAACTGGTTTCTTAAAACCTATTGAAAAGACCCTCAGCAGCGAGCAGTACAAGAGAATTTTAGAGTCTTGCCTGCTCCCTTCTGCTGAAAGGGTGCAAATCGACCCCACCAAGCTCACTTTTATGCAGGATAATGCTCCCTGTCACAAATCAAAATTGATGAAGAAATACTTTGATGAGAAGCAGGTGAGTGTTATGACATGGCCGCCCCAATCTCCTGACCTCAACCCCATAGAAAACTTATGCAGCATTATAAAGTACAGGCTCTCGAGAAAGCAGTTGAGCAACAAAGAGGATTTGATTGTGAATTTCATATCCGAATGGAATTCAATGCTTGGATATGAGATTGGCCAGAACCTAATCAAGTCAATGCCAAAAAAGATTGAAAAGGTTATTCAAAATAAAGGAGGACCCATAGATTATTAAATATTTCGAACTATATTACCTATTATAAATAAATTATACCTCTATTATTCTTTATTTAAAGCGGTTCGGTTATGTTTCTATTGATTACTAGTTGCAGGAAATAAGCGAGTCACTTTTTTTGCACAGAGTTTTCCCCTAAATCTCATTTATATCCAAAATTATATTTATCAATAGAATACCTTAGGGTGAGTAAACTTTTTTACTAGGTGGTCGGCAACGGGTCTTTATATTAGTAAAATTAAAAATTAGTTTGACCCCAAAAACAATAGGCGAAAAAAATTTTAAGTAAAGAAAATCAGGTGAGTCACTTTTATCAAACAGCACTGTACAATCCATCGCAAGTAAAATGATCAGCTCCCTGTACCGCTCCAGTAAGTACCTGACTCCTCATGCTATCCTCTAACTTTATAAGAGCCAGATCAGGACGAAAATGAAGTTGAGCTGTCCAGACTTTACTTTTCAATGTTCAAAAGCATCTCCGAGTCGTTGTTGAAGATGAATTATTTGCCACCTTCCACGCTCTCACTCACAGGCGGGGTGTGGCGAGCTTATCGCTGCTCTATCTTTACTGCCATGGGAAGTGCTCGGACGAACTAAATTTCTTGGTCCCGCCAAGTTTGACCTTCACGTCTAGGACCCGCCATGCCACTCACATGTTAAGTTAGTTTGAGTACATTATGTAACTAGTGAGCCAACCCAAATGACTTGACTCACTTTATAGTTCCCCAATAGAAGGTTAACCAATCAGGAGACGTGAAATATTCAATCCGTCGTGTATAAAGGCGGCCATTTTGATTACTCTCTCCGAATATCCAGTGCCAACCTGTCAGAAGCGAAAGAACAGAAGGAAGAACTACGCTCTGATACTTTATCGGGATACCCACTGCTAACCTGAACTACGCTTCCCTACTGTTATGTTTGCGAGCAATGCATTTGTTGATTGGAAATAATTACCAAGAACGTTTTTAGGTTTACAGCATTTTATTAATCACTAGATAAACTGAGTTAATACTACTCTACAAAAGAATTAGTGAAATATGGAGAGACGTTTGTCACACGTGTACGGTGTAGTCCGCCATCTTGGATCTCTCTCTGTATTGCCACACGTGACGTCTGACGTCACGATGTCCAAAGCAAGTGGGATAACTCTTACAATACTTTGGAGTTATCTCCCTTTATGTTTCCTTCCAACACCTCCCTTTGAAGTATGATAATCGTAGGATGATTGTTGAGGATCTACTTGTAAGGATGAGGTTGGTTTGCCCTTACGCTGCGTCCTTCTAGTTGGTAATTTCTTTTGAGACTTACTTTCTTTACTAGATTTTGTTTGAACACTTTGGGGTAATTCAAATGTGTCCAGTAAAACGTTTAAGGGAATGACTGTGTCATTAGATTGTCTTTCAGGAAGGTATGAATGACGTAGCTGATTCGCATGTCTGACCCAAGTAGTGGATTGTACATCTACATCATAGATTACATTACCAGAACGGCGTATTATGTAACCTTGGGTCCATTTTTCTTTACCATTGCGGTAATCTTTTGCCCACACAGGTTGTCCAGGTAGAAATTTACGTGACACTGCTCCATGGCGGTGGTTGAATTGTCTTTCCATGGTTTTATTTCTCTTGAGAGAATTGCTTGGCGATGGACAAATAATATCAATTGGTAGCCGTATTTTTCTATTCATCAAGGCTTCTGCAGATGACTTTCCATTCAGACAGTTTGGATTTGGGGTAGCTCTATAGCTACTTAGAAATATGTCTATTATTTCTCGTGTAGATCCTTCCCCTTTTAATTTTAAGAGTGCTCTCTTAAACGTGTCGACGAAGCGTTCGGCTTGACCATTTGATTGTGGGTGGAAGGGTGGTGATCTGAGGTGTTGAATACTGTTCTTTTTACTGACTTCTGAAAATTCTGCTGAAGTAAATGCCGTACCGTTGTCAGAAACCAAAATTTCCGGAGTACCAAATCTGCTGAAAATCTGTAATTTTCTTACAGTTTCAGTGGATGTAGGGTGATTCATGTGAAAGACCTCCGGCCATTTGCTGTAAGCATCCACCAATATTAGGTAATGTTGTCCATTTATTGGTCCAGCAAAATAAATATGGAGTCGTGACCAAGGAGATTCTGGAGTAGGCCATGAATACAGTGTTGTTTTCCGAGGAGACTTTGCAACCAGTTGGCATTTGGTACAACTCTTAACAAGTTCCTCTAGTTGTTTGTCCATGTTTGGCCAGTACACGTATCCGCGTGCTAAGGCTTTCATCCGATTAATCCCTTGATGTCCATAGTGAAACTGTTTGAGAACTCTGTTTTGAAGTTCAAATGGAACAACAACGCGTTCAGCAAAAAGTAGAATCCCATCGATTTCAGATAAGGATGATCTCCGCTGAAAAAATGGTTGAAGTTTCTGGTCAGTGCATATATTTGGCCAGCTAGTGGAGTGAAAATGTAGGACTTTCTGCAGTATTGGGTCTGCAGCTTCTTGAATCATCTCTGATGTGACAGGTAATGCTCTAACTGTGGAAACAAGTCCCGAGACAACTTCAGGTTCTACTGATATAGCTGCGATGACTCTGTCCTCCGGTACTTTTTGATTCGAAGAGATGAGTCTGGACAACGCATCTGCTTGACCAATTTTGCTGCCTGGTTGGTATTTTATTGAAAAATTGTAGTCCAGGAGCATAGTGGCCCATCTTTGCAACCGGTTAGCTGTATAAACAGGGATTCCTTTCTTGGAACCAAATATACTGATCAACGGCTTGTGATCTGTGATAAGGGTAAAATGACGACCATATAACATTTTGTGAAATTTCTTCACAGCGAAAATAATTGCCACAGCTTCTTTCTCAATTTGACTATATTTGCGTTCGGTGGGTGTCAAAGACTTGGATGAGTGCGCGATAGCTTTTTCGCTTCCGTCAGGAAAAATGTGTGATATCACAGCTCCGACTCCGTAATCTGTGGCATCAGACACCACAGTAATGTCTACGGATGGGTCATAGTGAGTCAGTAATAAGTCCGAACTGAGAAGGGATTTTATCTTCTCAAACGATTCTTTACATGTATTTGACCAGTTCCATTTAGTATCTTTTTGCAAAAGATTATTAAGAGGTCCACGTAACTTGTGCAGTTCCGGTAAAAAAGAACTATAATGACTTACGAGGCCCAGAAAAGAACGTAAAGTCGATACATCCGTTGGTGCTGCCATTTGCTTTATCGCATGGATATTTTCTGGATCCGGTCTACGGCCATTTTTGTCAAATATAAATCCAAGGTATTTAACTGAAGTTTGGAAAAATTTGCATTTGTCTGACCTTAAGCGAAATCCATATTGTTGAATTCGATCCAGCACAGAAGTTAAGTGATGTAGAAGTTACTCTGGGGTTGTGCCTGTAATAATGATGTCATCAATGTAGGCAGAAACTCCTGGTAATCTTGTGAGCATTGTATCCATTGTTTGCTGGAAAATTGCTGGTGCTGACTTGACACCAAATGGAAGGCGACAAAATTGGAATAAACCCTTGTGTGTGTTAATCGTGAGAAGATTTTTGGAATCTTCATCCACTTCTATTTGAAAATATGCATCTGCAAGGTCCAATTTTGCAAAACAAGTTCCACCGTTTAGTTTTGTGAACAAGTCTTCCGGTGCAGGTAGTGGATACTGATGTATATCCAGTGCATCATTTAGTCCTGTGGCGAAATCTGCACATAGACGTACCTTGCCGTTTGCCTTTTTCACCATGACAATGGGTGCTGCCCAGGATGAGTAGTTTGTAGGCTGGATAACTCCTGCTTGTTGGAGGCGGTTTAGTTCCTCTTCCACTGTAGCTAAAGCTGCATATGGTACCGGACGCTTGGGTCTGAAAATTGGTTTTGCGTCGGATTTCAGTTTTTAACTTTAACTTTTGTGCAACATCCGAGACCCTCTTGGAAAACATTGTTAAATTTAGCTTTCAGCATGCTCTTAAAATGTTTTTCCGTGTCTGCTGCAGAATTAACTTGGCAGGTATTGAAAATGGTATTCAAGGGAACCTTGAAAAGGTCAAGTTCCTCAATAAAATCAAGGCCAAGAAGATTCAAGTTTGAAGAGTCCGTAATGTAGCACACACCTGAAAAATGTTTGTCTTTGAAAGAGACATCACAAATTAATTCCCCATTTAATCGTATTTTATTCCCGGAAGCAGTACACGCAACATGCGTTGTGTCTTTCAGGGGTGGTTTTCCCAGTGACTCCCACGTTGTACGTGAAATCAAAGTGATATCTGAAGCAGTATCGAACTGAAACTTTATCAGTCTTTTGTTTATGGATACCACTATGTATTTTCTCCGAGCTTCAAAATTTACATTAAACGTAGCAAAAATCGAATTTGAAAACGACTTACGGGAATATCCTGTCTTTTTGTGATGAGGTTTTTCTCTTACAGGTGTATTATTCTTTTTCGTAGCTTTATTGTCTTTGCGTTCACAGAATCCGTCCTTATGCCCACGACGTGAACAGAGTTGACACGTGTGTTTTTTGTATGGGCAAAATCGAGCATAATGCCAATCTCCACATGACCAGCAAGATGTTGGGGGTGTTTTCCTTGTAGTCGGGGATTTTTCCGTCGTTGTTACACGGCTGGAAATGGATGATTTAAAAGGCTCCTGCTGTATCATTTCGTTGTCGCGTTTCAGTTTAATCAGCCGTTGACATTCCGTAGTCAATGTTTGTACTGATATGTCTCTGTCTTGATCGAGCATAGATAAAAGACGTGTACGAATGTCTGCGTCGTTTGGGGATTGTAGACCAGCGACAAAAATAAGGTATTTGAATTGATCTTCGGTCAGCGATTTCAGCTGAAAATTTTCGCATTGTGAATTCACTTTCCCAGCGTATGCAAAAAAATCTTCGTTATCATCTCTCTTCAGCTTTAAGCAATTATAGCGGGTGTTAAATAAAGAGGATAACTCGCCGAAAATGTTTGTTAACTGTGCAACAGTCTCTGCAAATGTGAAGTCTCCAGTTGTTTAGGTAATATATACTGTTTATAACGTAGGTGTTCCCGACACCCAAGCTTCCGTAGTAGGAGGCGTAACTTCCATTCATCGTTCTGCATGTGAAATTCATGTCGAAAGATGTCTTCCCAACGACTAAACCATGCTATGAATGTCTGTTTCGTCTCCGGTTCGAATCGAAACTCGGTTATTGAGTTCGCTATGCTATCCGCAGAATTCGCATTTTTCTTGTCTGTTGTGTTTGAAACTGTTGCGTTAACGTTTCAATTAGACGGTTCTGTGCCTGTAGAAACTGTTCCTGTTGCCTTCTAAGAATTCTTTCCAACGATGCAGGGTCCATGACGAAGAAAGGATATTTTACTTTTTTTTTTTTTTTAAGAATTTTTTTTCTTACGAAAATATCTTTTATGTGACTGGCAGCACAAAAAGAAAGTTCCTCAAAAAAAGATGTACGTTTAAATTCGTTTACCTTTGGTTTTTTTTTCTTTTTCTTTTCAAGAGGTATATCCAATGGAGAAAGATAATCTCATTTCGTCGCCAAATCTGTTATGTTTGCGTGAGTTCTGAGGACCGAACAATGCATTTGTTGATTGGAAATAATTACCAAGAACGTTTTTAGGTTTACAGCATTTTATTAATCACTAGATAAACTGAGTTAATACTACTCTACAAAAGAATTAGTGAAATATGGAGAGACGTTTGTCACACGTGTACGGTGTAGTCCGCCATCTTGGATCTCTCTCTGTATTGCCACACGTGACGTCTGACGTCACGATGTCCAAAGCAAGTGGGATAACTCTTACAATACTTTGGAGTTATCTCCCTTTATGTTTCTTTCCAACACCTACTGTCTTCGAAATATTCACTGCCAACCTCTGGATTCTATACTTAAAGACTACCGTCATCATGAACAACATCACATAGTAGCAAACCACCCACATTCGCTCTGTATTCCTTCGGTGAGAAGTGAATTCCACTCAAACAGCTTCTTCCCGCGAACTACATCCCTATGGAACAGACTCCCACAATAGCTACAATCTTAACCTGTTCAAATCTAGAGTTAACCGTTATCTTCCTCTCATATCCATATAAACTACTTGTAATCCTCTACCGTGAGTGGCCCCCGGACCTTGTACAGGGTGAACCTTACTGTAAAAAGAACAGTTCAGAAAAGAGAAAGGATTAAAAATATAATTTAATTCGGTTCTTGTGCCAGACTGAACAAAGTTTGGTAGCAAGAATTTACCCGTTCCACTCAATCAAAACTTTGGTGACAAGTTTCGAAGAACGTAACGAAGCAATCAAATATTGTCAAAAGTAAATTGATCTTTGTTGATTTTTCTTTTTAGAATCGTGATTGCTTAAGGTTTCATCAGATTTTCAAGTTGCCAGATACGACACAGCATGTGAATACATACGCACACAAAATGCACACGCACTTATGCACACCAAGACAACTCCTACGTGCGCCCCCCCACACGCACACACACACACACACACACACACATATATATATATATATACATACATAGACACATATATAATTGTTGTGGTAGGATCCACCTAATCTGCATAGGTGACTACCGACTATATAAATAATGGTTGGTACCGGAAGACGGGGAGCGCATACCGAGATTTGTGTCCGTTTTGTCATTTTGTGCTCTATTTTTTAGACTGCTGACCGACTGCTCGTTTGCCCGAATTCTGTTTTGAATTGTATTTGGTTAAGTTTGTTTTTATTATTTCCTTTTGACTGTTTTAGAAAAAAAAAGAAAAAAAAAAAGTCCTTTGGATTTTTGCTTCTCTACATTTTTTATTTTACCCCCCCGCCTTTTAATTTCTGTTATTTTTTCTTTTTATTTCAGTTTTCTTTTTTCCAATTTTCCCCTTTAATTTTTGTTTTCTTTTTTGTTTTTCTTTTTATCCCCGGTAATTCTTTGTTTTTTTATTTTTTATCCCTTTTTAATTTGCAGGCTTTTTCTTTTATAGTTTCTCGTTTTAATTTCCTTCCAACCTTTAATTTTTGTTTTTCATTTCCACGCTTTTTCTTTTTAGCCTTCCTTAAAATTTTCATTTTCCTTTAATTTCTATCGTAGCCCTCGTTCGTCTTAATTTTAATTTCTTGTTTCTTTCCTAACCTTACGTTTTTCCGTGTTTTTCGTTTTATAATTTGTTTGTACTAAATTCGTTTTGTAATCGTTGTATTGTATAATTTATTTGTTTATTTTTCTTTTGTTTATTGGTTCGACTCGTTTTTTTCTTTGGGTCGGCCATTTTGAATTTTTGTTTCTAGCTTTGGCTGTTGCCGAAGTTACGTATTTTCTTTTGTTTATTGTTTTTTGACTAGTGTCGGCCATTTTTTTTTTTTTTTTTTTTTTTTTTTTTTTTTTGTGACTAGCTCAGGCTTTTTGCCGAAGTTCAGTATTTTTGTTTGTTTACGTTTTTTGAACGTTTTATTGTATTATTTATTTTTTTCTTTCCGTGTTTTTTTTTAATTGTCTCGCCTTTAGGCGATATTTGTCTTTAAGTTTTACGTGTTTTTTTGTTTTAAATTTGTAAGTGTTGTATTGTTTAATTTAGGTGTTTCTGTTATTTACTGGTTTGACTCGTTTCTTAGAGTCGGCCATCTTTATTTTTTTTAACTAGCTTCGGCTAGAGTTTAATCTTAGTTTTTCTTATCTATCTTTTCTTTGAACCTTTTTGTCTAATTTTCCCCTTTTTATTTTTTTGCGCCTTTTGGCGTTATTTGTTCTTTTTTGTTTCGCCTTTAGGCGAAATTTATTAAATATCCCTCCCCCTATTCCTCCACTCCCGACCCTCCCCTTTTCTTCATCATGGAGAAGAAGGAAAAAAAAAGCCCCCTTCTTTTCTTATTACAAAAAAGAAAACAACCCTTGCTTCCTTCAGAAAGTCTGTAAGGAAGCACCTTTTCAACCCCAAAAAGGACCCCCACCGATAAAGATAATCCGGAAGAATATCCTGCCCTCCCACGAACCCCTACCAATGAGGAGATCGTTGAAGTGTTGAAAAAGGCTTCCAAAGAAAGGTTAGCCGAGGAAAAACTGAAAATGACAGAGAATAATGACAACCCAAATGCTAATATCGAGGTCGGGGATTCGCCCTCTTGTTGGAAGTCCCCACCCAAATGTATAATCGATATTGCGGAGTTCTTGGATCGTGCCAAGAGTTACGCTCACCTCGTGGTGAAAGACGGGCTCTTGGAGGATCCAATTGAACTAAAGAAAATCGAAAAAGAATTGTCAGTCTTTGTCGTCGACAAGCGTTCGCGCAAAATTTGTCGTTCGACTAAAGATACAGTGTTTAAAGCACTGGGGTCCCTGGGGTTCAAACCCCTACGAATTGGTAAGGGTTTTTTCATGTGGGACATACTGCTGCCCACAGAGGAAGACTGTTTAAGAGCCACCCGGAGGGAGTTGATCACAAAGGATCTCATCCTCCGTACCGAGTACGAGGGTCGACGAAGGACCAGCGTAACAGTATACGAGGTCCCTCCTCAGGTTATCGGGGAACACCTTTCGGCTTTCCTGTCCCAATACGGTGAGATATTGGCCGCTTCCTGTGATAGCCTGACTGGGGGATGGAGCTTTGACATGATGCTCGATCGAAAGGCCTTCAGCTCCGTCCCCAACTGGATTGACGTCAGTGACCTGAAGCTGCCGGTCATTGTGACTGGCCGTAAACCAGCCTGATGGAAGTGTGGAGTGACTGGTCATCTCTTCTCTTCCTGCCCAGAGAAGGCCTCTGGGACTCAGGTCACTAACGACCAAACTCCCCCTCTGACCGAGTCTCCAAAATCCGCCGCGCCTGTAATGGGCATGCCAGCTGCCGGGACCGGAGAGGTTGATCCCCCGGTTGGGTCTCCATCAAAGCCCCATCCCCCGAAGAGCCCTCTTCCGCCGCTTCTGTGGCTAAGGGGGAAGAAGGGGAATGGCAGGTAGTTGGCAGGGTCAGGGGGAAGCGTCAACCAGCGGGTCCTCAGTCCCCTGAAGCCTCGGGGACTAAAGACACAAACAGCCCCACTCCCTCTATCAATAGCAAGGGCGACGCCCCGACCTCTAATCTGAATATCGATGAGCAAAGGAAAAAGTACGATCCAGGGTTCGAAAAAACTGAAAAGATTAAGGCTCTAAAGAAACAGCTCGATGATAAAAAAAAGGAAAATCATCTCCATCAAAGAAATCCTCCACTTCACAGTCTCCTAAACCCTCACAAGTCAAATCTCCCTCCACATCCTCCAACCCGCCTCCTCCTTCTTCACGTCCGTCAACCCCTCTCTCTAGACTGAAGCCTTCTCCTGCCACTCCTTCCACTTCTTATGCCCAATCCCAAATCCCTCTCAGTAGAGACCCCAGCCCTTTTAGACAATCAAGCACACCACGTAACACTCCCAGTCCCTCTCCCATTAAATCTTCCCAAATGCCCCCTTCAGTTAGTAAAAGGCCCAGAAGCCCCACTCATGATGCTGCTGAAAAGAAAAAAAAACCTAAACACATATATAATCCAGGAATTGACATTTGTAAAATCTCTCCGCTGCAAGCAGAAAAGGCTAGAGACTACGGGAACAGGATTACCAACCTAAAATATCTTCTATCAATTAAGCAATTCGCGGATAAAGATATAGATAACCCTAAGAACTTTCCTAATGCCCAGAGGGTATTAACTGTAATACCTGCAGATACTGGAGCAAAACAAATTTGGGCCATGTTGGACGAGGCTATGTCTGCGTTCAACATGACCCCTCCTATAGCCATCGTGCAGAACGATAAACTTCGACATATGAAACAATTTTGTGCAGGGAGGGTCCCGGTTTTCGTTCACCCCTCCATCTATAGAGCACTAAAGTTAACGTTCCCGTGGGATATCGGCGGAATCTCCGAAGACGGTTCCATCAAGAATGAGATGGTCTATGGGAGAGGCTGTCGGTATCCTTACCCCAGCCATGTTCAAAGCAGAAACCCTAATCAGTATTCAATATGGCTCTCTGGTTAGCTAGTTTAAATGTCCGGGGCCTGAGGTCCGAGTCTCGCAGGGCGAGGCTCTCTCGTGACCTTCAGCGCCTCGGGGTGGATATCTATTGCGTGCAGGAGACCCGGTTTTCTTCTCATGATCGTGAGGACGTGCTGTCTAAGGGGTTCTCCCTTTATTCAGCATGTTTTGATGGTCGTTCGAGGGGTGTCTCTTGGCTAGTGAGCAGGTCTTTAGATGCTGTATGTACTCTTGTCTTCGCAGATCCGGCGGGCAGGCTTTGTGTGCTGGACGTTACCATAAAAGGTAAGGCTTTACGTCTCATTGGCGGTTATGCGCCCAATATCCATGCTGAGCGACCTGGTCTGTTTCGGCAGATCGAGCCGTTTTTGACGACATCTCGTCAGGTAGTTTTAGCGGGCGATTGGAATGCCGTCCTTGACCCCGATATAGATCGTATAGGGAAAAAACGGGGTACTAACAATCCTGATGTGAAACCATTTCGGGACTTTATCGACGGGTTTGATCTTGTCGATAAGTACCGGAATGAGCACCCTCGGGAGGTAGCATGGACTTGGACTAATAGTGGCAACTCGGCTCCTGGGACTTTTGCGAGCTACCTCGACCGAGTCTTAGTTAAGAGAGTCGATGTAGGGCTCTTAGGGTGTCCAAGTTTCCATTACATAGTTTATTCGGATCATAGGCTTGTCCGGGTCCGGGTAAACTTAGATAAGCCTAAGGTTAGGTTGGCTGGTTACTGGAAATTCAACTGTTCACTATTCGGTGAGCAGGGATTTCGGGACCAGCTGCTACTAATGATTCAACGGGAATTGTCGGGGGCGGTTTTTGGGAACGCCTGGTGGGGTAAATGAAAATAAAAAATTAGAACGTTTGCTGCCGATTTTAGTCTTCGACTCAATCTAGATAGATTAGCGGCGCAAACTGCTCTAGAAGATAAAGTTGATCGGGCAGTGAAATCCCGTGTTAGTGGGGATATAGCCTTAGCTAAGGCAGAGTTGGCCTCCTTGCTTATCAAGAAGGACCAAGCTCTGGTAGTTAGGGCTAGGTTAAAAAGAATGTCCTCTGAGGCGACGAATATGGCCGCTGAATTGCGTGCAGAGGAGAGTAGGAGTGCGTCTCGGCGACATATCGCGTGCGTCACATTACCGGATAATCGGACCGTGACTACAAACGCGGGTATATGTGAGGTCTTTCGAGATTACTTTCAGGATCTTTTCACCAGGGAGCCCGGTCTGAGCTCTGCTCGGTTCGACTCCTATTTAGCCGACTTTCCCTGCCTCGAGGCAGCTGAAGCGGCTGGGTGCGAGGGTCCCATAACAGTCTGAGATCTGGGAAGCGCTGAAGCAGGTTGGCCTGGATAAATCTCCGGGACTCGATGGTCTTCCCTACGAAGTGTACTTGAGGCTGTCGCCCGTTTTTGTTCCTTTGCTGGAGCTGATTTTCAACCACTGGATGAAGCAGGGGTCTATACCTCAACGCTTCACCAGGGGTGTGATCAAGTTGCTGCGTAAGGACAAGAACGGTGGGGATGGGTTAGGGAACTTTCGCCCTTTAACCATGTTAAACACTGAGTTAAAGATTTTGGCGGAGATCTTAGCCAATCGTTTGCAGCTTGTCCTGTCTAGTCTGATTGGCCCCGAGCAGACTTGTGCTGTGAAGGGCAGGACTATTCAGGATAACCTGCATATGGTACACTTGATCTTAGAACAAGTCGACGGTGAAGCCGCGCTGATCAATTTAGATCAGTCCAAGGCCTTCGATAGGGTTGACCATCGTTTTCTGGAGGCTGTCCTTTCGGCGGCCGGTTTCGGAGACGACTTTCGCTCCTGGATCCGACTCTTGTATGCGACCCCCGGTGCGCTGGTGGAAGTGAATGGAGTAAGATCGTTGTCCGCTCTCGCCTTTGCTTTACGTTCTTGCGTTGGAACCTTTCCTTCGCAAGTTAAAGGCGAATCCGGTCCTGCGTGGAATATCTCTGCCTGGGGCTACCACCTCAGCAAAGTATTCTGCCTATGCTGACGACGTTTCGGTTCTTGTGTCGAGCAGAGCCGAGATTGACGAAGTCAGCAAAGAGGTCAATGGTTATGAGATGGTGACAGGGGCCAAGATCAATCGCGATAAGTCTGTTGGCTTGCGGTTGGGTGCGTGGAAGGGAGTTTCTCTTCCCGGACCTTTCCTCTGGACGGATGGGCCGATCAAGATACTCGGCGTCTGGTTCGGTCCGGATCTACAGTTGGAAATGAATTGGTCGGAGGTACGAGGGAAGGCCGAGATCGCGGTTAATCTGTGGTCTCGGAGGAGGCTTTCCCTGAAGGGAAGGGCGGAAGTATGTGTTTCACACATATATTCAATTCTCGTGTACCGACTCTCTGTACTTCCACTTCCGTTTACCCCACTAATTTTATAAGGCTCTTGTTCTCTTTCTTGTGGAGAGGCAAGGCCGCTATGGTATCTCGGGAGATCTGTTGCCTTCATACCGCTGAGGGCGGCCTGGGTATGCCAAGCATTGAGATTCGTCAACATATGCTTCGCATTGCTTTCCTAGACCGATTGTGTCGCGAATCGGATGAGGTGGGAGCCTTCTGGAAGGAAGACGCCCGGAAAAATTTCCCGTCCCTGTGCACTCGTGCGAGGGGGAGGCCCGCCGTAGACCCCGAGCCGAAAGCTCCTATCACGAATGTCGTCGCGCTCTGAAATGCCTCTTACGGGCGTCGGAAGGCCTCTCCAACGTCCAGGCGTTGTCTCGTAGGGCATTGTATCAAGTGCTAGTTCGGGGGTCCGTTCAAGATGGTTTGATTAGCGAGCTCGGTCTTACGAAGCAGCAGGCCCGCTCAATATGGCCTTGGGCGTCTGGGTTGAAATGCCTCACTAACGATGAGGCATCACTCACCTGGCGGGTGATTCGTAGAGCCCTCTGGGTCGGCAAAAGACTTTGTTCAGCGGGCTTGGAGAATTCTCCAAACTGCCGCCGCTGTGTTGGGGAAGTTGAGACCATTGGTCACGCCTTCTTTCAGTGCACGGTGGTAGTGCCGTTGTGCAAGTTTGTTGAAGGCCTCATGGTCCGCGTGCTGCGTAGAAAGTCCTTTGTCCTGGATGCCGTTTCTGTTTGTAGCAATGTGGTGCCGCAGATGTCGAAGGCTGAACATTACGTGTTCTGTTGCTTACTAGACGTTATGAGAGTCGTGATTTGGACGACGCGTCAGAAGGAATTCCATGGTGGCGAGAAGTTTGCTTCTTCCGAACTGATCTTGTTCTTTAGGCATCAGCTTAAAGTCAAGATTAGGACGGAAAGGCGGCGGCTCACATCATCTGAATTTGGCGAAAGGTGGGTGAGTCTTGCGCGTTTGTGTCGAGTGAGAGGGGCTGACCTTGAGTGGCATTTTGATGCCGGTTAGGCATCAGGATATTGTTTGTTTGGGTTGAACTTGGGCAACCCATCCATGCGGTAGGCTAGAGTAGGTTTTTGTGTGTAATCTTTTTAGTTTATTGCATTTATGTAAACTTAGCTAGGGTGTGTTTGCTCATTGCCTCCCTTTTTTGTCCCCCTTTTCTTTTCCTTTAGTTTAACACCCCATCCCTCCCCTCTTTAGGTGCTCAGTGATTTCAGTTCTCTGGTGGATACGGGACGCCTTTCGCTTTCGAGTGTGTGATCTTTTTCGTACGTTTGAGTCTGAATCAGTGCGTGTTTGTGTGAGTAGTTGGGATGGATACATGTTTATTTTATATTGTCAAAGTCCCGTGTCGATTTCGCCCAGTTAATTGATTTTACTGTCACATTTAGGATTTGTGGGTTTTTTTATTACTAACATAATTTTGTTTAGTTTCATGTACATATTTCTAGTCATATTGTATTTATTCATTGGGAATTATTTTATTTTTAAAATTTTTACTCCCGCCCCCCCCAGACTTTATTGTACATATGGGGTTATTTAGGATTTTCATTGAGACAATGAGGTATTTTGGTGGATGTAGCATGAAAGGTAAGTATGAATGTGGCGTTTTGGTGGAAGGAATATTGTATTGTATGTTTGGGTCAGTGCTCGTGACTAGCTAAGTTTAAAGTTAAGACAATTGATGACCTCCCTTTCCCAACCCCCACTTTTGGCCTTGTGCCACATTTGTACCTTTGTACATTAAATATTGGAGCGCATACCGAGTTCCGGACGTCGTTTGTCATTTTTCAGTCGATTTTTGACCGGTGTACCTGTTTTTTTGAAGAAGTTAATTGACTTTTTCCGTTAAGTTAAGTTATTTTTTAAGTTTTGATTTTCATTTGTTTTATTTCTTTCGTTTAAATTCTTTTTTTTTTCTTGGCTTCGGCCTACATTTTTTATTTTTTAGTTCGGTAAGACAAAGTCTTACCGGCTTTTTATTTCGTTTGTTGTACCGTCTAAAGAAAAGAAAAAAGAAAAAGTTTTGTTTTAATTTGTCCTCCTTTTCGTTTTTTCCCCTCCCCGTTTTATTTAGCGACTTCGGTCGCAATCCTTTAATTTTTTAAGTTTCAGCTTTTGTAGTTAATTTATTTCTTTAGCGGCTTCGGCCGCAAACCTTTCTTTTTTAGTTTGGTTTGACTAGTGTCAAACCAGACATTTTTATTTCTTTTCTTTTTCTTTCTGTTGTTTAATTGACGGAAAAAAGTAGGAGTTTATTTATTGTTTTTCTTTTATTTTCGGCTGCCTTCGGGCGCCATTTTCAATTTTTTTAAAAATCTTACGAGACTATTTATTTTATAGTTTTCCTTTTTGTTTTTATTTTTCTAAAGTCTAGTGTAATTTTATTGTTTGACTTTTGTTTTACTTGCTTTATTTAACTTCTTCTAATTTTAGAAGAAACTACTTTTTTTGGCTTTTTATTTTTATTGTCTTTCCTTCTCTCCCTATCCCAACTCCTTGCAAATTGGCTACAATTGGGCCAGCTTTAACTCTTAAATGGCCGACGAAATGAGTCGGTCAGGGGTCAAAAAATACCTCTTTGGGGCGGCTGCTAAAGCCGACCCCCCAGATAAAACTAAAAGTAAAAAACGGGGTAAGGTTTCCCCAAACAAACCTGACCAGGCAAGTGCAAATGACAAGGAGGAGACCATGCAGGTCTCCAGCTCATCAAATGACAAGGTGCCGAAAGTGGCACAATCCAAGTCTACAGCCGAGGAATCGCCCTCTTGCTGGAAGTCCCCACCGAGCTGTATCGTGAATATCGCGGAGTTCTTGGAGAAGGCAAAGGATTATGCCCATCTGGTAAATAAAGATGGCATCCTCAAAGACGTTCAAGAACTTCAGACATTCGAACAGAGAATGGTGACCGTCTTCGTGGTCGACAGGCGTACGCGCAAAATCTGTCGTTCCACGAAAGACACAGTGATAAAATCACTTATGTCCCTGGGGATAAAACCCCAAAGAGTTATTAAAGGTGTGAAGTTTTTTATGTGGGACGTGCTGCTGCCCACGCCAGAAGATTGCCTAGATATGGCAAAAAGAGAATTAATCACCAAAGACCTTATTCTCCGTACAGAATATCTAGGTAGGCGAAGGACCAGGGTGGCAGTTTTTGAGGTTCCTCCTCAAATTTCCGGAGAGCTCCTGGCTGCATTTTTTATGCAGTACGGCCAAATTTTAGGGGCTCTCTCGGACAATTTGAACGGGGGGTGGACTTTTGACATCATGATAGATGAGGCGGCCTTCAAGTCCATCCCCAACTGTCTGGATTTTGGCAACCGGAGATTGCCAGTCATTGTGACTGGCAGAAAACCAGTATGCTGGAGGTGTGGAGTGACTGGTCATCTCTCCTCCTCCTGCCCAGGGAAGAAGGCCCCTGGAGCTCCGGTTGCTGGCGACCAAAATCCCCCTTTGGCCGACACTGAAAAATCCGCGGCGCCTGTAATGGGCCTATCTACTAAACGGACCGGCGAGGAAAATCCCTCGGTTGGGTCTTTGCCCCCATTGTCCCTCAAGCCAACGCCTTCCACAAGTGTGGATAAGGAGAAGGATGAGGGGGAATGGCGTGTAGTAGTTAGGGCCAAAGGGAAGGTCCAGACAGCGGGACCTCTGTCCCAGCATGACTCCAGGGATAAATTCACCTACATCCCCATTCCCTCTACTAGCTCTGAGGGCGACGCCTGGACGTCTTACGAAAAATCAGCCACAGCGACGCAAAAGCTAAACGAACCCAGCTGGGAGAAAATTTTAAATCTTAAAAAGCTAAAAGAAAAAATAGATGCTAAACGGGCTAAGAATTCCAAGTCGCTGGGGGTGCCCTGCCCCTCATCCTATGCCCCGTCTTCCCCTTCAGGTACCATCAAATTCGTCAAACCACCTCCGCCTAAATCTCTGACGAACTCGCCAACAAGATCCTGTACCTCAAAAACTCCTTCCCCTTTCAAGACCCCATCTGGCATCACTCCCTCTCACACACCTACATGCACGCCCACACCTACTCCCTCTCATTCTCCTCAAAAAAGAGGGAGAGAAGTCCAGATTTGCCTGCAGTGGCCGAGAAGAGGAAGAAGAAAAGTAAACCGCCATATCTCCCAGGGGAAGACATATGCCGCGTATCCGGAGAACAAGCGGAGAGAGTCTTCGGGCAAACTAAAAACCCGAGGCCGCTGAAGGTACTGTTCAACTTCCGGCACATCAATGGAGTCGACGTAGAGGTGCCGGAAAAATTCAAAAATGCCCGAAGAGTCTTGACTGTCGTTCGATCCGGCCCGGGTACGCGGGAGATTTGGGGCATGATAAAGGAGGCGAATGCGGCCCTGAAATTGGTGCCCCCAGCGGCTGTTTATGAACCCAATTTGGACCCAACAAAAATTTGTAAAGGGAGGGTCCCTGTTTTCGTTCACCCTTCCCTGTATAGAGCTATCAAACTCACATATCCTGCGGACATCGGCGGCCTGTCTCATGGTGATACCGTCGACAGTGAGATGGCGTCAGGTTCAATGGGACAGGCTGTCGGTGTCCTCACCCCAGCAATGTTCTACTCTGATGGGCGACCCTAATCGATTCGATAATGGCCCTCTGGTTAGCTAGTGTGAATGTCCGAGGCCTGAGGTCGGAGTCTCGAAGGGTGAGACTCGTTCGCGATCTTCAGAGCCTCGGTGTGAATATATGTTGTGTACAAGAGACCCGTTTTTCTTCTCGCGATTATGAAGGCATTCTGTCTAAGGAGTTTACTCTTTATTCAGCATGTTTTGATGGACGCTCGAGGGGTGTCTCTTGGCTGGTGAGCAAGTCTTTGAAGGCTGCGTGTGCTCTTGTCTTCGCAGATCCGGCGGGCAGGCTTTGCGTGCTGGATGCTACCATAAAGGATAAGGCTTTGCGTCTCATTGGGGTTTATGGGCCCAATATCCAGGCTGAGCGACTTGCTTTGTTTCGGCAGATCGAGCCGTTTATGACGACATCACGTCGGTTAATTTTAGCGGGGGATTGGAATGCCGTCCTTGACCCCGATATAGATCGTATAGGGTCAAAATATAAAGCGGGTACTAAAAACTGGGGAGTGGAACATTTTCGGGGCTTTGTCGATGGGTTTGATCTCATCGACAAGTACCGGAATGAACACCCTCAGCGGGTAGTGTGGACTTGGACAAATAGTAGCAGCTCGGCTGTAGGTGTGCTTGCGAGCTACCTCGACCGAGTTTTAGTTAGGAGAGTCAATGTAGGACTCTTAGGGTGTCCAAGTTTTCATTATATAGTTTATTCGGATCATAGGCTTGTCCGGGTCCGTGTAAACGTAGATAAGCCTAATGTTAGGATAACTGGCTACTGGAAATTCAACTGCTCGTTATTTGGCGAGCAGCATTTCCGGGACCAGTTTTTACTAACCTTACAAAGGGAACTGACGGGGGCTGTGGTGGGAAATGTCTGGTGGGACAAACTTAAATCTAAAATTCGAACGTTTGCTGCCGATTTTAGTCGTCGACTCAATGTAGATAGATTAGCGGCGCAAACGGCTTTAGAGCAAAGAGTCGATCGGGCTGTGAAATCCCGTGATAGTGGGGAAGTAGTCCTAGCTAAGGCAGAGTTGTCCTCCTTGCTTACCAAGAAGGATCAAGCTCTGGTAGTTAGGGCTAGGTTAAAAAGAATGTCCTCTGAGGCGACGAATATGGCCGCGGAACTGCGTGCAGAGGAAAGTAGGAATGCTTCAAGAAGGCATATCGCGAGCGTCACATTGCCGGATGGGCGGACAGTGACTACAAACTCGGGCATATGCGAGGCTTTTCGGGATTACTTTCGGGATCTTTTTACCAGGGAGCCCGGTCTGAGCTCTGCTCGGTTCGACACCTATTTAGCTGACTTTCCCTGCCTTGAGGCAGCTGAAGCGGCTGGGTGCGAGGGTCCCATCACTGAGTCGGAAATCTGGGAAGCGCTGAAACAGGTTGGCCTGGATAAATCTCCGGGATTAGATGGTCTTCCTTACGAAGTTTACTTGAGGCAGTCGCCCGTTTTTGTTCCTTTGCTGGAGCTGGTCTTTAACAACTGGATGAAGCAGGGGTCTATACCGCAACGCTTCACCAGGGGTGTGATCAAGTTGCTGCGTAAGGACAAAAGCGGTGGGGATGGGATAGGTAACTTTCGCCCTTTAACTATGTTAAATACAGAGTTAAAGATTTTGGCTAAGGTCTTGGCTAACCGTTTGCAGCTTGTCCTGTCTAGTCTGATTGGCTCCGAGCAGACTTGTTCTGTGAAGGGCAGGACTATTCAGGACAACCTTCATATGGTGCGCCTGATCATCGAGAAAGTCGACAGTGATGCCGCGCTGATCAATTTAGATCAGTCCAAGGCCTTTGATAGGGTTGACCATCGATTCTTGGAGGCTGTTCTTTCGGCTGCCGGTTTCGGGCCGTACTTTCGCTCTTGGATCCGGCTTATGTATGCGACTCCCGGTGCGTTGGTAGAAGTGAACGGGGTAAGATCGGAACCTTTCGTATTGTCTCGATCTATTCGTCAGGGTTGTCCGCTGTCGCCTATGCTTTACGTTCTTGCTTTGGAACCTTTCCTTCGCAAGTTAAAGGCGAATCCGGTCCTACGCGGAATCTCTTTACCTGGTGCTACCACCTCGGCCAGGTATTCTGCCTATGCTGACGACGTTTCGGTTCTTGTGTCGAGCAGAGCCGAGATTAACGAAGTCAGCAGAGAAATCAGTGGCTATGAGATGGTAACAGGGGCCAAGATCAACCGCGATAAGTCTGTTGGCTTGCGGTTGGGTGCGTGGAAGGGGGTTTCTCTTCCCGGACCATTCAGCTGGACGGATAGGCCGATCAAGATACTCGGCGTCTGGTTCGGTCCTGATATCCAGTTGGATATGAATTGGTCGGAGGTACGAGAGAAGGCCGAGGGCGCAATTAATTTGTGGTCTCGGAGGAATCTTTCCTTGAAGGGGAGGGCGGAGGTATGTGTTTCACATATCTACCCGATTCTCCTTTACCGACTCTCGGTACTTCCACTTCCGTCTACCACAGTACTTTCATTAGTACAGCTCTTGTTCTCTTTCTTGTGGAGAGGCAGAGCTCCTAGGGTATGTCGGGAGATCTGTTGCCTTCATCCTACTGAAGGCGGTCTAGGTATGCCTAGCATTGAGATTCGTCTCGATATGCTTCGCATCGGGTTCCTGGATCGTTTGTGTCGCGATTCGGATGACGGGGGCGCCTTCTGGAAGGAAGACGCCCGAAGATCCTTCCCATCCTTGAGAAGTGTGCACTCTGGCGAGGAGGAGGCTGGCCGTTTGCCTCGTGCTCCTTCTACCGTGAATGTCGTCTGGCTCTGAAACACCTCTTACGGGCGACGGTTGGCCTCCACAACGCCCAGGCGTTGTCTCGTAGGGCATTATATCAGGTGGTAGTCAGGGGGTCCGTTCATGATGATTTGATTGACGAGCTCGGTCTTACGAAGCAGGAGGCTCGCTCAATCTGGCCTTGGGCTTCCGTGTTGAAATGTCTCAACAACGATGAGGCATCCCTCACCTGGCTGGTGATACGTGGGGCCCTCTGGGTCGGCAAAAGACTTTGCGCAGCGGGTTTGGAGAAATATCCAAACTGCCGACGTTGTGAGGGGGAAGTCGAGACCCTTGGTCACGTCTTCTTTCATTGCAAGTCGGTAGCACCATTGTGTAAGTTTGTTGAAGGTCTCATGGTTCGCATGTTGCAGGGAAAGTTTTTCGTCCTTGAGGCCGCTTCTGTTTGTAGCAATGTGGCCCCGCCGTTAACGAAGACTGAACTTTATGTGTTCCACTGCTTGCTAGGAGTTATGAGAGTCGTGATTTGGGTAACACGTCAGAAGGGATTCTATGGAGGTGAGAAGTTCACTTCTTCCCTACTAATCTTGTACTTTAAGCATCAGCTTAAAGTCAAGATTAGGACGGAAAGGCGGCGACTCCCTTCATCAGAATTCGGCAAAAGGTGGGTGAATCTTGCGCGAATGTGTAAAGTGAGAGGAGCTGACTTGGAGTGGCACTTGGACCTCGGTTAGGTGCAGGATTTCGTCCCTCATGGGTTGAACAGAGCAACCCGTCCCGATATTAGGCTAGTTTAGGTTTAGTTTGAATCTTTAGTTTCTTGTTTCTGCTTAACTTAGCTAGGGTATGAATGCCCATTAGCCCCCCTTTTATTTCTGTCCCTATTTTTCTTTGGTTTAATTCCCCATCCCCTCCCTCGTTAGGTGGCCAGTGACGTCAGTTCTCTGGTGGTTGCGGGACGACTTTCGTTTCGTGTGTGTGTTTTTTCGTTTTTGTTATTGTGTCTGAATGAGTGTGTGTCTGTGTGAGTGATTTTGGAAGGATGACTGTGTTTTTTATAATCTCGCATTTTTTCGTCCAGTTAACTGATGTTACTGCCACATTTAGGTACTGTGGGGGATTTTATTACTAATCTTATTTTGTTTTGTTTTCTTGTAAATATTTCATTTATTTTGTAAATATTCATTGGGTTTTTTTAAATTGTTATTCCCCCACCCCCACTGACTTTGAATTGTACATATGGGGACTAGTTAGAACTTCATAGAGAATTTGAGGAATTATGGTGGATGTAGTAAGAAAGGTATGGAAGAATGTGTTTTGGTGCTAGGACTATTGTTGGTATGTTTGGGTCAGTGGTTGCGACTAGCTAAGTTTTAGTTTAAGACAGATGATGACCGTCCTTCCCCAACCCCCTTTTTTGGCCTTGTGCCACATTTTGTATATGTTTTCATATGCGAATAAATATCGTGAATCCAGAGATTTCGGTCTCTACTCGGCCTCAAGGCTAAGATCAAAGTGTAGTATCTGTTCTCGACTCGTTCGTGACTCTCTTGACGCGGCCCTGTTTAGGGAGGAGGTATCCTTCTGCGGGTTGGATCATCTCCAACGATTCCCCCGGAATCGTTGAAGCAGACGGCCTGGAGGCAAGGAGGTTCCCATCCTTGGGTTGAGATATCTCCGTCTGTTCACCCGAACAGTCGAAGTAGACGGCCGGGAGGCACCCCCCGTGTTCGAGGGTGGGCGCCATGGCGGAATCCCGCCCGGAGTACCCTGTCCCACCCTCGCCAACAGGCCCGGATGAATCTGCGCCTTTGCATCCCGAAGAGGGAACCTGCGTCAAGCAACAGCCCCCCATGGAGGCTTCCAGCACGGGCCAGCTGCCACCCAAAAAAGCAGCAAACGAGCATGGGACCGAGGCACCGCCCTCCAAATGGAAGGCCCCGCTAACTCCTGGGTTCAATCTCCAGGAGTTTCTTGGAAGGGCAGAAGGTTTCACCCATCTCCTCACAAAGGGCAGCCTGACTTTGGACCCAGTGGAGGGTGAAAAATTTGCCCAAAGGACAATGTCAATCTTCGTGGTAGACAAAAATACCAGGAGGATTTGTCGAGCCACGAAGGACATTGTCTTCAAGTCCCTGACGTCTCTGGGGTTTGCGCCCCAGCGGATCGTCCGGGGGACCAAGGCTTTTATGTGGGACGTTCTGATGCCCTCGCCTGAAGAATGCGTCTCCATGCTTAGAGACCTCATAACGAGGGATCTGATCCTCCGCACGGAGTACAGGGGCAGAAAGAGGTCCAGGGTTTCCGTGTACGAGGTCCCCGCACAGGTCAGGGGTGAGGCACTGGCTGCTTATTTCAAGCAGTTTGGGGAGATCATCGGCGTCTCCTCGGATGACAGGGTGGGCATGTGGAGCTTCGCCATCATGCTGGGCCAGAAAGCCTTTGACGACATTCCCAGCATGTTGGACGTCGACGGCAGATTGCTGCCTGTTATTGTAACAGGTAGGAAGCCGACATGCTGGAGGTGTCGCCAACCCGGCCATATGGCTTCTGAGTGTGCAGGCGGACCTCCCTCAGACCGCTAGCCGAACCCCAAGAAAGACCGCCCCGTGACTTCGGAGGAAACAAGAAGCATGGCCTCTGTCCCCGTCGCCCCCTTCATTACATCTGGTGAAGGGGATTGGAAGGTAGTAGGCGGAAGAAAGAGGAAGGCGAGGGCTGCAGCGAGTCCCAACGTTGGCGCTTCCGAAGGCCCGGAGGGTGATGCCTCGGCCCCAGCTCACAGGACGGGTCATTCCCCGTCCGATAAAATGGTACTGCGGGTGGAAGCCGATTTGGAGAGGCAGCTGGCCCAAGAGACACCTACGCCAGCACCAAAACCGAGGACACCAACACCGAGACCAACAGCACCAACACCAGCACCAAGACCGAAGACAGTCATCACCAAGACCACAGGAACCTTCTCCATCAAAGACTGCAAGTCCCCCCATCCTCTGCCCCGTCTTCCCCGACCAAACCAAAGACTCTGCCTCCGCCTCCAAGAGCCCGTTCGTGCTCCCCGCTGAAGAGGGACAAAACCCCGGTGCACATGGGGGAAACCCCTACTAAAAGAGACTATGCTGCACCGGGGAAGAGACTGTTGAGCCCCACGGAGGATGTCGACGGCAAGAGGCGGAAGGCGAAAACACCCTTCAACACTGGGAAGAACGTTTGCCGGGTGACCGCCGAGAGCACGGAGAGGGCCAAGACGTTCGGCAGGAGGATTGCGGGTCTGAGAGCCCTTCTCTCCATGAAGAATTGTGGGGAGAGGGATCTTGAGGATCCCGCGAACTTCCCGAACGCCAAGATGGTCCTCACGGTCGTGCGGATCGGTGCGGGATCGCGGCAGGCGTGGCGCATGATAGAGGAGGCCAAAAGACACAACACACCGATGATCATCACGGACAATGATAGGATTTCCCATTTGAAACAGTTCTGTTCTGGGAGGGTCCCGATTTTGGTACACCCATCCCTTTATAGGGCCCTAAAACTAACCTTTCCCTGGGATGTCGGTGGTATATCCCAAGACGGCTCCATCAAGACTGAGATGGGCACTGGATCCATGGGAGAAGCCGTCGGCATCCCAACTCAGACGATGTTTCAAGGTGAGGCTCAACCCTAAGGTAAGTGTCTTTCAATGGCTCTTTGGTTAGCTACAGTGAATGGCCGAGGCCTTAGGTCGGAGTCTCGTAGGGCGAGGCTTTCACGCGAGCTTCAGCGCCTCGGCTTGAACGTGTGTTGTGTGCAAGAAACCCATCTTATTGCCAGCGACTATGAAGATGTGCTGTCGAAGAGGTTCCGCCTCTACTCAGCTTTCTTTGATAGCCGCTCCAGAGGGATCTCTTGGCTAGTCAGCAGGTCCTTGACGGCGACGTGTAACCTCGTGTTCTCAGATCCGGAGGGCAGGCTTTGCGTCCTGGATGTCACCATAAAGGGAAAGTCTCTTCGCTTCATCGGGGTTTATGCGCCCAACGACCAGGCGGAGCGGGCTGCCTTTTTTCGGCGAATCGAGCCGTTTTTGACGACGTCTCGCCAGGTAGTTTTAGCGGGTGATTGGAACGCTGTCCTTGATCCCGAATTAGATCGTAGCGGGGAGAGATCGGGTACTTACAACCCAGATGTCAAACCATTTCGCGAATTTCTCGACAGATTTGACTTAGTCGACAAGTTCAGAAATGAGCATCCGGGGGAGGCAGCATGGACTTGGACCAATAGGGGCGGCCCGGATACGGTAGTTCGTTCGAGCTATATCGACCGAGTTTTAGTAAGGAGAGTCGACGTAGGGCTCTTAGGGTGTCCAAGTTTCCATTCGATAGTTTTCTCGGACCATCGGCTCGTCCGGGTGCGAGTAAACTTAGATAAGCCTAAGCCTAGATTGAACGGTTACTGGAAGTTCAACACGTCTCTGCTCGAGTCGAAAGATTTCCGTGACCAGTTAGTACTAACCATACAGAGGGAAATGACGGGGAGTGTGGTTGGGAATAAGTGGTGGGGCCATCTTAAGTCAGTCATTAGGTCGTTTGCAGCTGATTATAGTCGACGGCTCAACAAAGATAGATTAGCAGCGCAAACGGCAGCTGAAGCTAGATTAGAGGGTGCCATCCAATCGGGAGATAGTGTGGAGGTCGCAGTAGCTAGAGCCGAGCTGGCCTCCTCGCTTATCAAGAAGGACCAAGCTCTGGTAGTTAGGTCTAGACTAAAGAGAATGTCTGCTGAGGCGACGAACATGGCCGCTGAAATGCGGCAAGAGGAGTTGCGCAGCGCTTCGGATCGATATCTTCCCAGTGTCACGACACCGGACGGACGACAAGCGACCACAAACGGAGGCATCTGCGAGGCCTTCCGGTCTTATTTCCGGGACTTCTTCACAAGGGAACCCGGACTGAGTTCCGCTCAGTTCGACGCCTATCTGGCCGACTTTGCTCGCCTCGAGCCGGTCGAAGCGGATATGTGCGAGGGGGCCATAACGGAGGAGGAAGTCTGGGATGCGCTTAAGCTGACCGGTCGAGACAAGGCCCCCGGAATAGATGGACTTCCCTATGAGTTGTACTTGAGGCTGTCGCCCGTTTTTGTACACCTTCTGACACTGATGTTTAACCACTGGCTGAAGAATGGGAATATACCCCGACGCTTCACCAGGGGCGTCATCAAGTTGTTACGCAAGAGCAAAAACGGAGGGGATGGGATAGATAATTTCCGCCCCTTGACTATGCTAAATGCAGATGTCAAGGTTTTGGCGAGGGTCTTGGCCAACCGTTTGCAGCTTGTCCTGTCTAGCCTGATTGGCCCCGAACAGACTTGTGCTGTGAAGGGCAGGACTATTCAGGACAACCTTCACATGATACGCCAGATCATAGAAAAAGTCGACGGAGAAGCCGCGCTGATCAATTTGGATCACTCCAAGGCATTCGATAGGGTGGACCACCGCTTCCTCGAGGCTGTTCTCGCATCTGCCGGCTTCGGGCCGCACTTTCGCTCCTGGGTCCGGCTCTTGTACAAGTCCCCTGGGGCCCTGGTCGAGTTGAACGGGGTGAGGTCGGAGCCTTTCTCCTTGTCCCGCTCTATTCGTCAAGGTTGTCCACTTTCGCCTATGCTCTATGTCCTTGCGTTGGAGCCCTTCCTACGCAAGTTGAAGGCGAATCCGGTCCTTCGCGGAATCTCGGTGCCTGGCGCCACCAACGCTGCCAGGTATTCCGCCTATGCCGACGACGTGTCGGTGTTTGTTAAAAACACCACCGAAATCCACGAAGGAACCTGTCCTTGAAGGGGAGGGCGGAAGTGTGCATTTCGCACATCTACCCGATTCTCCTTTACCGTCTCTCCGTTCTGCCACTCCCGTCTGCCGAACGAGTCGTTCTCGTTAGAGTCCTTTTCGACTTCCTTTGGAGAGATAAGGCTCATCTGGTGCGTCGCGAGGTCTGCTGCCTCCATCCTACAGAAGGCGGTCTAGGTATGCCATGCATCGAGACTCGTCAACACACGCTGCGATTGACTTTCCTGCAAAAGATGTTGTACGAAGATCGCGAGGATGAGGAGTGCGTTTTCTGGAAGGAAGACGCTCGCCGAGCCTTCCCGTCTTTGGAAAGTGTGCACGCGGGACAGGTAGAGGTAGACAGAACACCTAAAGCCGAATGCCCGTTCTATGCGGAATGTCGAGATGCGCTGTGCTGCCTCTTAGAGGTGAAGGATCGCCTCTCCGACACAGAGGCGTTGTCTCAGAAGGCGTTATATCGGGTTCTAGTTAGGGTGGGGGCTAAAGACAAACTCCGGGACGAGCTCGGTCTTACGAACGAGGAGTTTCGCTCCGTAGTGCCGTGGGCGCCCGGGTTGAAATGCCTCAATAACGACGAGGCATCACTCACCTGGGTCGGCAAGAAGCTTTACGCAGCGGGTCTGGTGGCCACGCCAATGTGCGTGCGCTGCGGTGACTGGGAGGAGTCCATTGCGCACGCCTTCCTTCACTGTCGTACACCCGCTGTGTCGGCTGATTGAAGGCTACATGGTTCGCATCTTGGGCGGAAAGTTCTTTGTCCTTGATGCCAGCACCGTTTGTTCCAATGTGGTGCCGCCTATGTCAAAGGACCAGCTGTATGTACTCTTGTGTTTGCTTGGCATCATGCGAATGGTTGTGTGGACGACGCGACAGAAGGAATTTCACGGAGACGAGAGGTTCTCCTCTTCTCAACTGGTCGCTTTCTTTAAGCATCAGCTTAAAGTCAAGATCAGGGCGGAAAAGGTGCGTCTCTCTTCGCTGAAATTCGGCAAATGTTGGGTGAGTGTTTCGCATTTGGTGCGTGTGAGAGGAGCTGACCTTGAGTGGTTGTTAGACGCAACTTAGGAAAAGGATTTTGGGCCACGGCTTGAAACCTCAGTCTCCCCAGACTTGACCAAGGTAAGATTGACCAACTCTGTCAGAACTAGCTAGAGAATGCAAGTGTTTAGGCTCCCTCATTTGTCCCACATGTATTTAGTACCCCATCCCCTCCCAACCCTTTTTAGGTGACAGATGTTCTTGTTCTCTGGAGTGACCAGACATGACCAATGTCTGTCATTTCTTCCCAGTTAACCAGGATTTCTGCCGCATTTTCACAATTGGGTGGGACCCGATACTAACACAATTATTTATTTTTCAGGTCTCATTATGTATAGTCATTGTATCCCCCGCCCTGTTGTTCTGTAAATAAAATTTCATATTAGGATTCTAGGGGAATACTTGAGGTATTTTGGTAATTGCGGTGCGAGAGTTGCTGTTACAAATGTGGTATTATGGTGAAAGGATTATTGTCAGTACGATTGGGTCCATGAGAGCGTCTAGCTAGTTATGAGTTAAGACTAGAGAAGACCACTCCTTTTCCCCCTCCCCCAACTTCGCCTTGTGGCACATTTTGTTATTTTATAGCAAATAAATATTAAGATCAAAGTGTAGTATCTGTTCGCAGATTACTCACTGAATGATCGCCTATGGGGCGGGATTCGTTCTCCGATACAGGCCGGCGGCAGGGATTCGTCCCTGCGCTGGTAGTATCGTGGCTACGTCTGACTAGCTAAGACCAGCCAAGACCAGCTAAGATCAGCTAAAGCACTGCGACCCGGGTGAAAACTCGGGTCCATTCCCCCTCCCCTTCCCACGTTAAACTCCGACCTTGTGTCACAACCTGGCCCTGTGGGAGGTCAAGTAAATCCCGGGATTCGTCCCTGCGCGTGTAGTATCTGTTCGCAGATTACTCACTGAATGATCGCCTATGGGGCCGGGATTCGTTCTCCGATACAGGCCGGCGGCAGGGATTCGTCCCTGCGCTGGTAGTATCGTGGCTACGTCTGACTAGCTATGACCAGCTTAGACAAGCTATGACCAGCTAAGACCAGCCAAGACCAGCTATGACTAGCTAAAGCCAAAGCACTGCGGCCCGGGTGAAAACTCGCGTCCATTCCCCCTCCCTTCCCACGTTAAACTCCGACCTTGTGTCACAACCTGGCCCTGTGGGAGGTCAAGTAAATCCCGCGAATACAGAGATCCAGCTAGAGACTCTGCCCGACTGCGACTTAGTCAACACATTCTCCAGGAACGTCTTCCCAGAAATATACAGAAATACTATATGTAAATATTGTGTACATTTTCTTGTTATAATACATTCTTGTTCTAAGTACATTTTGTGTTGCATTATTATTCCATGCATTAGTCGAGATTCAACAATGAGTCAAGACTCAACAATAATAAAACAGGAAGCATGATACAGATACAAGGTTATATATATATCTATATTTGTAGTGTGTAGCAAGATATATATATATATGTGTGTGTGTATATATATATATATATATATATATATAAATATATGTAAATATAAAAGTGAACATTGAAGTTAACACTTAGAGGCGACAGTCTGTTTCATGCTAGACGCAATCGCCAGGCCACGATTGCGTCTAGCATGAAACAGCCTGTCGCCTCTAAGTGTTGCCTTGAATGTTCACTTTTATATTTACACACGCTCTATCTCTGATATTGTGCACTTTATCTTATAAATATAGTACACCTTAAGAGTATATTTCTTCATATATATATATGCCACTCCATGTGTTCTAGCTCACTTTCATGCTCTTCATACCAATTCTTAACCACTCAAGCGGTATGTATTGGAGCATTATCGTCTTGGAAGATGCAATCACCATCAGGCGATAAAGTCTGGGCCACTGGATGAACATGATCTCCCAAAATGTTCAGTTAATCTTTGCTGTTGATTCTACCACGCAGTGCAACTATTGGACCGAGACATCTCCATCATATAGCGGCCCAAACTATTACTGATCAATCACCATGCTTCACTGTTGGAAGAAGGCAGTCAGTGTTGTAAGCTTCTTTGGGCTGCCGCCACACATAAATTCGCCCTGAAGTTGGGAAAAGAGAAAAACTGGACTCGTTTGAGAATATGACTTGCTTCCATTGGTCTGCAGACCAAGCATTGTGATCTCTGCACCATTTCAACCTCTTCTAAATGTTGCGAGTGGAGAGAAAAGGTTTCCTTATGGCAGTTCTTCCATGATATCCAACTTTATGGAGCTCACGACGAAGAGTTTTAGTAGAAACTGGACTATTCAGATGATTATTCAACTCAGCAGTCACTTTAGCCGCAGTAGTCCAATGATTTTTCGCCATATTGCGTTTCAATGCACGTCGGTTCCTGTCAGTAAGTTTGCAAGTCCGGCCCGAATTGCTACGGTTGTTAGAGGTTTTACCCTGTTTCTTGAATTGCGTCGTAGTTCTTGATATGGTAGCTCTTGAAAAATCAAACAGTTATATATATATATATGTATATATATTATTAATTGTTCACTTATCTCTACTGTAAGGTTCGTGGAATCACATGCATTCTTCAAGGGACTTGATTTCAGAAATCATATTTTTTCCTTGAATGACACATAAGATATTAAGAACATCTCATCTTATATTTTCGACCTACGCATGTGATTTCTTAAAATCATCCATTGAAGAACTGGGAGAGATGCAAAAAGCTAACTTTTTAAAAATTTAGAAATGCTGAATCGCTTCTTCATCCACAGTAATTGTCTGATTATGATCACCTGATCAGGCATAGTAATTTTGGCGCCCAAAATCGATGACCATAAAATTATGTTGTCAAAAATTGGGTAAAATTATATGAGCATCAATCTTGGGCGCAAAAATGTTCAATGGAAAAGGATTAAATGTGTGTCTGTGTGTATGAGCGTGTGTATGTGAACATGTGCGTGTTTTTGTGTGTGTGTGTTTGTGTGTGTGTTGTGTGTGTGTGTGTGTTTGTGTAGGGATAACTATTTATCGCCATAAGAATGATATTAATAAAAGTAATAATAATAAAAATGACTCCGTTTTTGTGTGTGTGTATTGGGGCGTGTGGATTGTATTTTTGAATAAATATATTTTTATTTATTTGTGCTTACTCTTTGATATTGTCTGGACAGAAATAAAATAGGAAGAATTTGATAGAATTATTTGTTGCACCGAAGTTTACATGTCCACTTGAGCGTATCTCTGTTCTGGCGGGATCTTGTATTTGTTGGCGATGAATTGTCATTATGTTTCTGAAATGAAGTTTGGTTTGCGCGATATAATCCCCATTCCATCTTTTACATTCAATAGCATAGATTAGACTTTTTTGATGAACAAGTGAAATGATTTATAATAAAAAAAAAACAATGTTTTCCTGATTTAAATTTATATATTGTGTTTTCAATGAGGTTAATGCGATTCTCACAATTAGAACGACCCACACACGTTAGAGTTCGTGTTGGATTTGTGGCGGGGAATTTGGCGCTGGTGAGGAGGGTTTTTTATTTTTAGGGATTTTGGTTGTCTTTCACTTTTGATTATTTTCTGTACTTCCAGTGTCTTTTTTCATTCTGGGGTTTGTTTCAATCCTGGGATTTTCTTGTAGATAATGTTGTATAATTCAGTATTGATTGGGTTGTAATTTGAGTTATAGGAGCGCCTATTGGAAGTAACTGGAACTTTTGTTCGTAATTCTTGAATAGCTGCTGTTTTGGCACGTTCTATTCCGTTGTGTATTAATAATGACGGTTCTCGCTTTTAATGTCTGGGGTCTTTTATTCCGCGTTTCATGGCTTAAGACAATTCTGCAAATTCTTCTCCATAGATTAAATAGAATATTTGTTTTGTGTGTTTTGGATGGCTTGGAGTGAATAAGAGGAAATAATCTATTGTTTGTGGTGGAAGTCAGCTTCAATGTTTGTGTCTTTTTTATGATTAGAAAGTCCCGGAATGGAAATTGGTCTTCCCTGTATTGCATTGTGAATTGGATATTATTATTCATTCTGTTAATTAACACACACACACATTGGAGGAAAGATGTATGACAAAGTGGACAAAAAGTTTCCGTGTGACGCTTTTCATCCCAGAGAAGATCTGCCAAGAATGGTGAAACGTTGTAAGGATCTGAACGCAAATTTACTGTGGATGAACTAGTAACTCAACAATTCTAGCTTTTTTTTAAAGGTTACTTTTTCAATTACAGTGTCCAGGGATGGAAATTGGTTTTGACATTGTGAATAGGATATTATTATTATTGATGCTGTTAATTAGGCTCTTGAATTCATTGAGTTGGTCGAATGTGTGCGTCCATAGAATAAGGCACTCATCCAAGTAACATTTCTCGTTGTTTGTCAAATATTTGTGGAAGTTCAGGCCGTATTTTAATTTTGATTCTTTGTATATCTGAACAGAACGTATTTGATGTGCCACAAGGTTCGTTTGATGGTGCTGAGATTTCCGAATGAATAGGCCTACATATTTATATGAAATTAACAAAATAGTTCATATAAACAACCACGGTCTATATAGGGATGGCGGCCTGATGATAGCACCAAATAACAGAAGAATTAATGACTCCATTAGAAAAGAGCTTCGGATCTCAGTGTCGCAGTTTCTGTCCTCTGTCAGAACACTTCCCAGATATTTAAATTTCCGCACCTGCTTGATTTTAGTGTCCCCGACTTGTAAATCGCATTTCTGGCTCATTTCTTACTGATGACCATGCATTCTGTCTTCTTGTAGTTTTTGCTTAGTCTCTTCTTCTCGCTCTCCTTCGCTACGTTCTGTAGGAGTTGTTTGTAGTTTCCTTTCAGAACTGCGTCTTTTTTATATCCAGGTTGCTCCAGTTTTAAAGAACTCTGGTCAACCTTTCGATCCATCCACTTGTCGGCCTATTAGCCTTCAGCCACTTTTTGGGAAACTTCTAGATGCCCTAATCTATGCTAAATTGGTTCATAATTTCTCAGACAAGCAGTACAGATTTCGTTTATCCAGGTCAGCTGCTGATGTATTAACGATAATTGCGGAAAACCTCTATCATGGTTTATATAAAAGCGGTAAAGCCAGAGGAGTAGCGTTGGACATCTCGAAGGCCCCTGATAGGGTATGGCATTCAGGTTAACTCCACAAGCTGCAAAGTTACAGTATCTCTGTGTAATCGTGAAATGCAAGTTGTCCTGAGCGGCCACTCATCTAAATCCTTTCGTATTAACGCGGGAATTATGGAATAAAATGAATTTGCTGCAATGTAAAATTATTTCCGTTTGGTCAGATGTTCTGTTTAGAAAGTCTTTGTCGAAATGCAAAGCCTCCAGTAGACCTTTTTCGGATATAGATTGTAAAAGTTCTTAATGTCATATTTTATTTTTATTATTGATCTTGTGGAACCAAGAAATGCACTCACTTGTATTCTTCCACTGATTGGCTTGTGTGGCAATACTTAATGAGTCGAATATTTTTTTCGCTATTTCTTTGGGTTATTTTACAAAGTTCTGTTTTGGTTGGATTTATTAGTCGAAAAGAATGGTTATTTGGGAATTCATCTTTATGGTCCTTCGTGATTGCTTACAGCAAATTATGTCGACCCTGTCAGTTATCCCTAGTTTGGTGGTCATATTTTTTCGCTTCCTCGTTTATATTTTTTAATGTACGGGTCTGGTGCTTGTTTATAAATTTTTGTGACCTCCTCGTTTTTTTTTTTTGTAAACTTCCGGGTTCATGGTGTAAATATTTTTTGTTTTGTTGCATTTAATTAGAATATTTTTTATTCTTTTTACTTCTGAATTTAATAGGTTTTGGAAATTGCTATTAAATTTTGTGAATTTGATTATGTCAATAACGCTAAGAATATCTTTTTCAAATATAGCTAGTTCCTCAATAACAGGTGGGTATTTGTTAGTTTTAAAATTGAAATTTTCCATGGTTTCTTTGTTCTTCAGACACTTATTTAAAGAAAATAATGCCTTCCATCTCATCCTGGTGAGGAAATCTTCAATCTTTTGTAACAAAATTAACACGTATTCCTCCTTGTTTGGAATAGGAATATTTTTTAGCGAATGCGGTATCTTGAATTCTTGCATTATGGTTTGATCTGTGAATAATGAATAATTTTCCTGCATTCGAAAAAATAATAATAGTAGTGCGTTCAAAATTATTTTTGTGTTAAAACGAATTAATACACGTAAAACATAATGTACGTAAGAGTATGTCGGTTAAGATGGTACGTGAAAGCGTAAACAAAATACACTGTAAATGAAAGTGCTCACTAATACAGGAGCGAGCGTTAATACATAAAAAGTTAAGGATCAGTGTTTAATCAGACCAGAAAGCAGTAGGATTAAAAAGTGCTCAATGCACGCATGAAAAAATAAAATAAAAATAACATTTAGGTCTTTTAACTTTAAAAATCAGGTGGTCAGTTGAATACGCGACCTTGGTTTCGACCTTACGGTTCCATCAGGCAATTTCTATCAACTGACCACCTAACGCTTTTTATTTGAAAAAAAAATACACACAAAGAACGCTACGTTATTTTTTTCAAAAATAAATAAACAAACTGTTATAGTGGAACAACCTGGCACACCCCGACATGGATTGATCAGTCTGTAAAAGGCTGACGAGCTATTGAAGAAGAGGAAAGTGAGACAGACAGAGCGAGCGAAGGCGACCCTTACGAATCTCCGTGACTTATCTCCTGTTTTCCTTAGTATTACGAACTCTTGCTCATTTGTACTTTACGTACAATAAACCATTATTTGTTACCTGATTTCTTGTGTTATTGTAATCTTTACACTCGGGATTATTTTGTTGTTTATATCGTGTAATCCAGGATATAACAGTGGCGACGAGGATTCGAAAAGAACTCACGACACAACATAACAGTGACTACGAGGATTTGAAAACAACTCACAAGACGATATAACAGCGGAGAGCGTAAATTCAAAATAAACTCACAAGTTAATTTAACAGTATCGAACGAGGAGTGAAAAAAGACACCCCTCCAAAGATAACAGCGACAACCAAGTCAAACGTCGAATAATACGTTTTTACCAGTCGCTGGACTAGTTTATCGACTAAAGGTACAGTGATTTTTATTTTTATTTTTGTTGTGCCTTAAAAAAGTAATATGGAAGAGTTTTTGTAATTTTCGAAAACCATGTGTTCTGCTATGCAGCAGCAACAGACACATTGGGAAGAACAAAATAAATCGATTCAAAAACAAATCGAATTATTGCAAGTACAATTATTCCAGTATCAACAACAACAACAGATACAACTGCAGGAACGGCAGGAACAACAGTTAGACTTACAAAAGCAAATTTTAAAGCAGCAAGAAGTCTTGGAAAAGATATTAACAAAATAAGTCGATCAAAAGGAAGGATCAAGATTTTTCTCTGCTGAAGGGATTACTAATTCACTTTCAGAATTCCATTACAAACCTATGAAAGGTGTAACTTTTCCAGCGTACTTCAGACGGTACGAAACAATTTTTTCAAAAAGATGTCAGTTATGGTCTGACGAAGAAAAAATTATATTACTATTATAAAAATTAGGTGCTCAGGAAAACACCAAGTACACTAATTTCATTCTACCAAAGAAGCCGGAGGATATATCGTTCAAAGAAACGACTGAAATATTGTCTAAAATATTTGGTGAACGCGAAAGCTTGTTTCTCACACGTTATAAATGTTTAAATATGGTTAAACAGGAAGAAGACGACTTTATTTCATACGCAGGTAAAGTGAATTCTCAGTGTGAATTATTCAAAATCAAAGAAACTAAAGACATGTTTAAGTGTTTAATTTTTGCTCAAGGGTTAACTGCAACAAAGGATAAAGAAATTCGTTCAAGAATACTGGCAATTATGGAACATGATACAGAAGTAACGTTACAGAAAGTTACGCAGGAATGTCAGAAATTACTCAATATAAAACGGGACAATATAAGTATAGCGGAGAAAAATTTTGCCCAAGTAAAAAGAGTTAAACAACGAGTCTACAAGCAAGTAAAATACTACTGAAAAGTATGTGGTGGAATAAACCATGCTACAAGTAAGTTTTAATTTAGAAATAAAATATGTTATGAAAAGGTTATAAAGCTACTGTTTGCAAAAAGAAAAAACACCAGAAGTCCAAAAGGTTAAATACAGTTTTGTCTAAAAGAGATACAAATGAAGGAAGAAAGTATGTAGACGTTAAAATAAATGGTCGAACTATAAGCTGTCTGCTTGATACCGGAAGTGACATATCTATAATCGACGAAGTTACATGGAAGAAAATTGGACAATCAAAACTACAAAACACTCAGAAATGGGCCAGAGGTGTTTCTGGAAGAAAGCTAAAATTCTAGGGAGAATTTTACGCGAAAGTATCATTTGACGATAAAACGTAAAAGGCAAAAATCTACGTCATAGAAATTCAAATTTATTTGGTATTGACTGGATTGTGTTATTCAATTTATGGGAAAAACCAATTAACACGTTTTGTAGAAACTTAAATGTGTCGAGTATAGTAAATAGCAAACGGACAGAAAAAAATTGTTGAAGACTTAAAAGATGAATTTAAGGAAGTATTTGCTGACGGACTAGGTTGCTGTACTAAGACTGAAATAAAGTTTGAGTTAAAGGATAATGCATAACCAGTGTTTAAGCAGAAAAGAAAGGTACCATTTTCGTTATTGGAAATGATAAACAAAGAATTACAAAGACTAGAAGAGATTGGAGTAATTAAAAAAGTAGATTACTCTGAGTGGGCGTCACCCACGGTGTATGTAAAAAAGAAAAATAAGAAAATAAGAGTATGCGCTGATTTTTCAACGGGGTTGAATGAATGTCTAAAGGACAACAGCTATCCTCTTCCTACGCCTGAAGAAATTTTCTCGAGGTTGAATGGAGGAAATATTTTATCCAAAATTGATCTTTTCGAAGCTTATTTACAAGTCAAAGTCGAGTTAGAATGTACAAAGTATCTAACTATCAATACACATAGAGGGCTATATAACGTAAAACGTTTGCTGTTCGGGTTGAAGGTAGCCCCAAGTGTGTTTCAACAAATTATGGAAACGATGCTGGCTGGTCATGAATTCGCAATGGCATACTTAGATGACATATTGATAAAGAGCCAAAATGTGGAAGAGCACAAAAATCATGTCCGAGAAGTATTCAAGAGAATACAGAATTACGGATTTGAAGTGGGCCTTGACAAATGCGATTTCGGCATGAACAAAATTGAATATTTGGGTCAGATAATTGATCATAAAGGAAGAAAGCCTAACCCAAATAGAACAGAGGCTATTAGAAATATGCCTATACCGGATAATGTAACAAAATTACAATCATTCCTGGGTTTAGCAAATTATTATAGTTTATATATTCCAAAAATGCACGAGTTGAGAGCTCCGTTAAACAAGTTATTAAGGAAAGGTAAGAAATGTGTTGGACAAAAGAATGTGAAGACGCATTTAAAAAAATAAAAACATGCTTATCATCGGATTTAGCAATAGCACATAACGATCCGAAAATGGAATTAATTGTAGCATCAGATGCAAGCGAATATGGTGTAGGTGCGGTACTTTTACACAAATTCGGGGACGGATCAACGAAGCCGATTGCACACGCATCGAGAATCTTATTACCCGCGGGAAAAAGTATAGTCAGATAGAAAAAGAAGGTCTGACAATAATTTAGGCCGTAAAGAAATTTCACAGGTTTATTCATGGTAGATCGTTCGTTTTGCAAACGGACCATAAACCGCTACTGTCGATTTTTGGTTCGAAAATGGCGTACCAGCCATTACTGCAAATAGATTACAGAGATGGAGTATTATTTTACTCAACTACAATTTCAAAATGCAATACTTGCCATCAAGTAAAATCGCACGCGCAGATGGTCTATCTAGATGAATCCCTAAAAACTCTGAATTGCTGGAAGAAACGGTTATAGCAACACTAAAAGAGGAAAAAGAACTAGCGGAAGTACTTGTTAACACCGTTAGAGAGCTACCAGTGACACTGGAAGAAATAAAAAAAGCAGCGAAAATGGATGAATATATTACTAACATGAAGAAACATGCAAGGTGGAGCGAAAAGAAGAAAAAAGGTTTACGGGTGTCTCCATTTTCGATATGCGACGAAACGCTGATGTATGCGGACAGAGTCGTAATACCGCGTGTCCTGCAAGAAAGAGTTTGGGAAATAGTTTCCTATGGGCCATCCTGGAACCTCCAGAATGAAATTGCTAATGAGAGGTTACGTTTATTGGCCTAGAATGGACCAAAATATAGAAGATGTGATAAAACAATGTAAAGGTTGTCAGTTAGCAGCCAAAGCTCCACCGATAAGGACTCAACCTGGCCAAAAACGGACATTCCGTGGACACGTATTCATATTGACTATGAAGGACCATTAAAGTGATACTATTATATAGTAATCGTAGATAGTTTTTCCGAATGGCTTGAGGTTTATAGGTATAAACGCCAGACAGCTTCAAACACCATAAAAGCGTTAGACGAAGTATTTAGTCGTTTTGGAGTAGTAAATACAATTGTAAGCGACAATGCTACTATGTTTACCGGGAAGGAATTCAAAGATTACTGTGATTCGTTGGCAATTGAACACGTAACAACGCCGACGAACAATCCTAGATCAAACGGACAGGCAGAAAGGTTTGTCGACAAAAAATAACGGAATCGACACTGAAGAAAAAAGCTTACAAAAGTTTTAGCGGTATGTAGGATAACACCAAATCAGAATACAAACGCTAATCTATCACCTGCAGAAATTATGTTTGCAAGGAAAATACGTTCAGTGTTCGATAGGATGTTACCAAATAAGAAAAAGAAAAATTTTACGCAAGTAAACACAAAATTTACAACGTATAAAGAGGGCGATAAAGTCTTCTTTAAGAACTATCGGTCAGGAAAATGTTTTTGGGAGGACGGTATAGTGTCAAAAATAATCGGTAGAGTGATATATATTGTAAAAGGAAAAAAAAATTTTGCAAAAGACATATTAACCAAATGAGATACCGATACATTGAAATCCTGGAAAATGACAGCGAAATAACGATGGAAGTGTTATACGATGCTTTCCAAATCCAACCCCCCATAATTAGTGAAGTACCGATGGAGGTAACATCGACTCCAAAAATCACTGATTCTCAAAAATCAAAAAATACACCAACCCGGAATCGTAGGAGAAAAAGTGATAGAAAAAGGAAGAGGACTCCACGTCTATGTCCAAATCTAAAGAGAAAAAAATATTGAAAGCAAAATTCTAGGGAAGAATTTATCTCAGGGGAAGGTGTTATAGTGGAACAACCTGGCACACCCCGACATGGATTGGTCAGTCTATAAAAGACTGACGAGCTATCGAAGAAGAGGAAAGTGAGACAGACAGAGAGAGCGAAGGCGACCTTGACGAACCTCCGTGACTTATCTCCTGTTTTCCTTAGTATTACGAACTCTTGTTCATTTGTACTTTACGTACAATAAACCATTGTTATTTGTTACCTGATTTCTTGTGTTATTGTAATCTTTTCACTCGGGATTACTTTGTTGTTTATATCGTATAATCCACGATATAACACAAACGCACGACGATCAAACTCATGGCGTTAAGTGTAATAGAAAGGAGGAGGGTGTGGCGAAAGAAGATGGAAAAGAAGAAGGGTGAAGAGAAGGAGAAAAAATCAAGCGTATCGTAAATGTATAAAGAAAAGGAAGAGGTAGAAAAGCAAACAAACAAATGTAACGGGAATGTAAGAAAGAGTGGGAAATGAAGAAAAGAAGACGTATTTCAAATATAACAGTGTTTTTTTTTAAATTACATTTTTTTATCTAGCTTAATTATTATTCACTTAATAAAAAGTTTTTAATATGAAGCCAACGACTTAAAATTTCGGATTTCTGCTTCAAAAGAGTTTTGTATCCGGAAATGTCATAATTTCTCAAGTTGACATAAGTTGCAAATGCGGATATGATTGTTGTATGGGTTTGCCTTTTTTTAAAAGATTTTCCGCCTTACCGTCCGTAAGGCGGAAAATCTTTTCCCTGTTGTTTTTTGTTCTTTTAAGTTTCATATATAGATAAAAAATTTGGTCGAGTATCTAAGATTTGTTAGCTTAAACGATAATCTATGGTTATACCATCTACGCTTAAAGAACTTTCTGTACGTCCTATATACGTTTTATTTTGATCATTAATATCCGTTACTTCTGCTTTATAAAGTATAGCTTCTGTTTTACAAGCTCCATTTAATGGGCATCTATCCTTATTTTTGAAGTTTGATAAATTACTTATTGTTGTGTGGCAGACACAAGATGGACTCGTCCAAAGTATACTTATACTGACAGAGAGAATACCTGCATAATTGAGATATGTTGAGTCAGGGTTGAGATACGTTGGAGTCAGGGTGAGAGATACGGAGACAGTACACAGGGTGTTCACAGAGAGTTATACGAGAGTCGAGAGAGAGATAATTACGGCTTCACTTACAGAGACTTGTACATATACTTTCTACTAACCCGCATTCCTGGACTACTAATCTTCACTTCAAGTCTCTATTCTTACGTTTAATACACTTATTTTCTATCTCAATTACTGGCGTTGTTTATTTATTTGTGCAGGATTCCATTCCCGGAATCCACAGCACTTATATATTGCTGCACGTTAGTTTTAAGATATCTGTTATTTTGTTTATTTATTATAGCTTGTAAATTACTAGTTCAAGTAGTAACTTAAGAGTTAAAATGTAAAACAGTTAAATTATTATTCAATTTGCTTACTAAACACTTTCCAAAAAATTCAGAATTACATAAGGTATTCAATAAAAATACAGTTAAATTAAGCTACAGTTGCACTAGTAATTTAGAAGCTATAATAAATAAACAAAATACCAAAATTTATACATTTTAAAAAGAGTTCTTTGGAAATGGAGGATTAGAAATATACTGTGTCTAATTAAATAAATGTGGTCTTTATTTTTAATATTATGGAACCATTTTATTGTATCAGAAGAATATTTCCACAAATTGTTATTAGAAGATTCTTGGATTCTACTGATTATTCTTTTAATTATATTTTTATGAAATTAAACCTAGTTCAGTTTTGGAAGGATTGACTAATCTAGATTGCAGATTGTTATCGAAATTGGGTTTGCGGTCTTTAAATAGTAAATACGAATTTTACAAGTGCATTTTCCCCATTCTGTCATCAATATTGATATTTTTTGGAAAATTAGCGGCAATCTAGTTAATAATAGAAATTCTATTATCCTTTTTGTCAAGTTTGTAAGTTTTGGTTATTTTTGTCTGAGAGAAATTTGTAATTGTTGGAGGAATTGATTTTATAAATATTTTTCGATTTGTCGGCTCCGACCCATATATTATTAATTTTTTTTTAATAGTTTCAATGTCTTTGTTCACATTATGTAGAAATTCGTTCAATGGTTTTTTGAAGCTATTGTTTTTGAATTAAGTTTAAAATATCCGCTTGAAAAGAGTCTAGGTGTTTGTTGCTAGGTAGAGTCTTTTGAGATTTGAGGTTGTAATTTTCTTTTTTGCAGAGTAGTGTTCCGGAAGGGTTTAAGTAAAATATGTTTTCCAGCGTAGTTTATTTATGAGGTCTACGATTTAATCAGTGAGAGACAGAATGAAAGAATGTAAAGACGAGTAGAGAATGTTCTTTAGAAAATAGTCTGGAGAAAATTTATCCATTTGGTGGGTGTGATCCATAGATAATTATGATTTTCTAAATTGAAGGCCTATATATATATATATATATTATATATATATATATATATATATATATATATATAAGGAAATATAGTCTTAAAGTGTGCTATATTTACGGGATAAAGTGCTCAATATCAGAGATAGAGCGTGTGTAAATATAAAAGTGAACATGGAAGTCAGCACTTAGAGGCGACAGTCTGTTTCATGCTAGTGCAATCGGCAGGCATGTGTGTGTGTGTGTGTGTGGTTAGAACGTTCGCTTTCTGACCATGAGACCCCGGTTCGAATCTTACCATGGTCGATTTGTCAGGAAGGCAACTTCCTGATTTTATTGAACTGGATCGAGGTCGACCCCAGCATTCGTCACCTACGGAAAGTGCCTGAAAACCATACCACGGGTTGACTCAAGCTTTGTGAGTGAAAATGGGTAGACGGAACTCTTGTGGGCCGTCGATAGCTGTGCTAGCACGAAAGCCACTTTTTTAAAACTGTTTTACATTTTAACTCTTAAAAGAGTCATCGTGCTGGCCTTGTTCAAATTTTTGATCACACTATATAACACGCTCTCTCCCAGAACCTGTAACTAAGGTCTCCTCAGCATAGTTGCAGTATAAACCACAGGTGGGCTCTGGAGGTGTTGAGCAAACACAAATGTGCCTGAGCAAGCGTCTGCAATACGAATTGGCTAGCCGCCCTAATAGACTGGTATTCTCGAATACGAGTGGCCAGCTATTATATATATATATATATATTGTGGGTGTTTATGTGCAGGTACATGTATGTGTATGTAGGTGTTTATATGTATGTATATGTGTACATATATATATTTTTTATATATTTTCTGAACGTAACTCATAATTGATACAATAAAAGTTAGTAAAAATGAACACGCTACCTCCCCTGTCTAAATGATTGGATTTCTCTGTATCCTTGGAAGCAAAAAAATTATGAATTGTATGTGCGTTTAAAACTAAGTAAATTTAGAATAAGTAATTCCAAAATTTGCTTGAAGATGAAACAACTAATGCTTTTAATTTAATTATATAATTAAATTTGAAGTTTTTAGCTTCCTTTTTTGAAACATGGTAATTCCTGTGTAGCGAAGAAACCATATTTTAAATCAGTTTATTTATAATATTTATTCTTTGTAAATTTACATTGAGCACTGTTTTGTAAAAATAAAAATATCAATAAGAACACCGGATTATATATCTTACTGTTCTTTCTTTTTATTTCAATATATATATATATATATATATATATATATATATATATATATATATATATATATATATATATGTGTGTGTATAATTTTAAGGAATCATAATTTTATTATTAAATTAAGATAAAATTTATCAAGTTTCAAGATTTAAGGCGCCTTTCAGCCGAGACTTCTTCAGCTTCCTGGATGTTTTAGTAGAAAGAATACCTTCGGGCTTTCTTTCCAGTGTTTATCGTAAACCCACTTTTTCTGGACTTTACCCAACTTGGGAGTCATTTGCTCCCAGAACCAGGAAAAATAAATCTTATTAGTATCCTTACTCATTGTGCTTTGATATTGTGTTCTGAGTGTAGGCTTAACGCTGAGTTAAAGAAAATTAAACAGGTGTTATTAATGACTGGTTACCCCGAATGTGTTGTGACACCTACCATTGTGCAAAAAATCGAGGTCTAGAAATATGGTCCTTCTAAATGTCCTGTGTATGTGAGACTACCGTGGATTGGTCCCGTTAGTCAAACATACGCCGACAAAATTTCCAATTCCATCAAACGTTCCGGAGAATTTTTTCAACCACTTGCTGTATGTATGTCTTGCCTGCCAATCAACAAAGTCTAGTAATATAACAATATAACTGTCGATGTGAGCTTGACTATGTGGACAAGATCATTCAGAGGTTGGAGGTTAATGATCGCCTAGCATGTCCCGGGCCAGGTACGTAGACACGAGCCTGTGACATCCGGACTCATGACTCCGCGGTCGGTGAGCACCTTTTAAATTCTGTTGCTTGCAAGTTTTGTGTATTTCATGGGATATTAGTGAAGTACCTGTTTACCTAGCCACTCTGAATACTAAATGAAATCAACAGCTATAAAAATAATTGATTTTACATTTCAGTTGCAAACTAAATGACATTATTAATCTCGGTGATAACCTAATCGACTGTGAAAAAGCTTAGTTGCTTTTTGCTTCTGGATAAATTAACTGAATTCAAGCTGTAAAGCTGATAAAAATCTTCTGTTCGTTTGTTTGACGATGGAATCTTAAAAGATAATATTTGTTATTTATTAATTCTGAAAAAGACGGTATTTATTTGTAAAATTATTCTTCGTTTTGATCGCACTGATGCGAGATTTATGCTTATGGAAGCAAAATCTTTTCGCCTTCAAGGAATTTGATTTAAATCGATAATTGAATAAATTCACTTTTGAAAGCACTGAAAAGTAAAACTCCAAAGAATATTACGATTAAAATGTTTTCCTTGTAATTATGCTTCTTATAAACCGGAAATCTTTTAGCAAATATAAATGGCGAGAGAGGGAGTATAATATCTAATATATCTATTACGGTTCTGTACTTCATTTTAGATATTTATTTGCTTGGATAAATGCAAGTGAAAGATGTTATCTACATATGCATAAACATTCATACAAGAACTGTGTGCACATCTGTCAAGATTGGCAATAGGTGTAATGGCTTATGAATATAATATAAAAACATTTAATAAAATGTGTATGTCTCTCAACGCATATAAGCGTTAAAAAGGCAAGTGGATATTTATAGGGTTAATCTGGGTCTATGTCTCTGCACAAAAAGCCAGGATGTTTAAAAAGAGCAATATTGTGGCAATTACATTCACCTTCCCAGATGAATTTATTTACAAAGCTGAGGAAAAAGGCGAGGAAATAAAATAGAAAATGTGTTTGATTCTATCAAGTGCAAACAGAATTATCCATATTGCTCAATACAAAAGCACGGTTCAACAGTTTGCTTTTATACATACATACATACATACATACATACATATATATATATATATATATATATATATATATATATATATATATATATATATATATATGCATAATTGCTACATATCGATATTTTTTACAAATACATATATACATATTTCTCACGCATACAATCTTTCTAACAATCTTTGTTATGTATACAAAACAAATACACACGTGTAGTGGAATATGCATTCAATATTGTGTGTGCATATATATATATATATATATATATATATATATATATATGCACATACAATATATATATATACATATATATATATATATATATATATATATATATATATATATATATATATATATATATATATATATACAGGGTGTCTATAAAGTTCGTGTGCACTTTAAAAAATTTATAACTTTATTTGTATTCGCCATAGAAATAATTTGTAAAAAGGATTAGAAAGAAGTAAATCTATATTTTTTAAGGTTTTATGGAATTTTATTTAAGTTTCAACAAGTCCTCCATCATTAGCAATACAAAGGGTAATACGATTTTGCAGTTCACGGAAAACATTTGCCAACTGATATACAGTAATACCTGAAATCACATTAGTTATTTTAGCTATACTTAAAACTAGGTACATTAAACTTTATAACATTTTTTACAGATTATTTCTATCGCAAATACGAATAAAGTTATAAATTTTTTAAAGTGCACATGAACTTTATGAACACCCTGTATATAGTCATCCACAGACAGACTGTTTCGCTGTATCACAGATCATCAGTGTGGCTAGACATCCAATCGCTTCAGGCTGGAGTTTGGCATTAGCCGGAGACTCCAACTCCTGGGCCATTGACGCCCGGCAGAGAGAAAGGTGAATTTTTGCGGATTTATTTTTTCATAAACACACCAGTCACTCAGAGAACTCAATCGCTAGGAGAGTCTTGCATTATCAGCAGTAATAGTGACTGTTTACAATTTCGTCCCTTACTTCCCACAGTGTTCGTCGATTAAATCATTTTACTTTATTTAAGGATATTACAACAAAACATCTAAAAAACGCTACACAAATGCAATCATGTTTCCATGTTTATTAAAACATCTCATCAGGCGTCAATATTGTTCTAATTTTGTATTGAGCCTTCTTTTAAATTGAATGTTACGAACGTCGGAACTGGACTCGATTCGTTCTCATTTTACATGGGTGTATATATATATATATATATATATAGGTGTATATATATATATATATATATATATATATATATATATATATATATATATATATATGATAAAATATACTTTTATGGTATGCTATATTTATGGATAAAAGTACTCAGTATCAAGGATAGAGCGTATGTAAAATATAAAAGTTAGTGTTTCATGCTTGACAGCAACCTTCAGGCCATGTATCTTGTGAGTTGCCTGTGCTATTTATATATACTGGTCAATGAGGCATTATGGGTAGCAGCGTCTGCTGTATTACCCTAACGGTTATTGGCGAGGTGGTAACGTTTATAATTCAAATTATAATTAATTAGGCATCAAAATGTATTTATTTGAAGTTTTTGTTGTTTGTGAACCATTTACTCATTATTTATTATTGATTACTTGATTGTTTTTTGTCGTTGACTATTTTTATGACTTTTAATTTTGTTTATGTGTGGATTTGTAGTTAATTTCTTTATTATTTACATTGTTTGTTCATTTATTTAGATTTTTTTTATTATTTCCTTTCGGGGAATGGTTATCTTGTTCAGCTTAAAGTATGTTATATTATCTGCGTTGTATATAGTGCGTGTATTTACATTTTTCATTTCTGCTTCCAGGGTCCTTCAGTTACTCCTATGAATATTTTTCCATCGTTATCTGCTGATTTTAAAGTAGCTTGGTATATTATATTGTTTTGCAAACATTTGCCATTTAAGGGACACTCGTGTTTTTCTCTGTAGTTACAGGTGGGTTTGATTTGTGCAAGTGGTTTGTTAGCTGTTTTTCTGTTGTGCTTTTTTTATTATTTGTGTATTGTTCACAGTACAACTGTATCTGACTTTTACTGTATTTCTGTTGAATAGCGTGTGCAGAGTGCTTAAGGGGAAAGTGTTTGTATACGAGTTTAATGAATATTTTTCCTAGAATTGTTCGAGACAATACGTATTTGCTTATCAATAGACTTTAATAAACTTAGCCTATAAGAAGAGTTCTCCTGAATATATGTATTCAGGACAGACCCATTAATGGGGGAGATGGACCATGCGTCATTCTCCCCTGCGTCATTCTTACATAGACGTTCATGAATCGAGCAGTCACCCATTGCTGTCTTCGAGGTTGTGGTGAATTGCCAGGATCACGATGAGGTCCTTCCTCTTTCTCGCTAGGACTGGATTTAATCCTGCTGCATTTTCGTAATCTTTTACGAGTGGGGGTAGGTTCTCTTCTGTGAAACCCGTTACTCACTACTTGAGGTACCAGAGCTCAAAGGTTCCTAGTAATCTTCAAAAGGAGACCATGTTTCTGGTTCTTCATTGTTAGCGGACTTGTCCTAAGGACAACCCTCACTTAGGCTTGTGAATGTCGACTCATCCCCTTCTGGAGGCAAGTCCCTTAGTGAGACTGTGTCTTCCAGTCCATCAGGGTAACGGACACGCGCATACTGGAGGTTGGCGTCTAAAAGCTTCACTTGATCCACCAGTGATTCGTTCTTATTCAGTCGCGTTTGTCTGTTTAGTAATATCACCCCCCGTATTCGAGAGCCAAGATGGTAGGGATGCTTCAGTAAAACTTCTAGGAAATGGGAGGAATCGGTCATAGTATATTGCGTTAGTGGCAGTACATAGCGGCGTTCTGATTGCATGCAGGGCCTCTGGGATTAGTTGTTCCCCCTTATCAGCAGCTGATAGTTGAACAGTTATTCCGTTATACCCCCCGCACTGGCCATTACCTCGAGAGTTATAGGCGGTGTTCTACTTACGCCTACTCCTTGCTCTAGTAGGAAGTGCCGTACGCGTTCGGACATAAATGAAGCCCCTCTGTCCGAACGAATATACGCAGGTAGCCCGAAGACGACAAAAACGGAGCAAAGTGCTTGTATGACCCTTGTAGAGGATACATTGGGGCAGGATATTGTGAAAGGAAACCGCAAATATTCGTCAATTATTGTCAGCATATATTTGTTAGGAGTTTTTGACGGAAGAGGTCCTTTAAAATCCAGTCCGATTCTTTCATAGTGTTGCGTGACTTTTATGACATTGCTAGTGTTAGGGCGGTAAAACCTAGGTTTATTTTCAGTGCAAGTCTTACACAATTTGGTGATTTCTTTCAAATCTTCTACTGAGTAGAGAAGGTTTTTGATTTTCGTCACATGGACCATGCGTGTGACACCTGGGTGGCACAACCCTCTATGTAGTTTATTCTTCTTCTTTACAAGCAACCGAGCTACATACACGATAGAGGGCGTCCACAGCTGTGTTTTCTTTACCGAGGCGGTACGTTACGTCGAACGAGTAATACAAGGGTCCCATTCTTACGCGATTATCTTCTCATTTTTAATTTTTCTTGTTTTCGGGTTGAACATTTAACTGATTTTTGGTGTGTAATTAGTTTAAAATGTCCCCCGATCAAGCAATGCCTCCATTTTATCAGTGATTTGATAATAGCATAGGCTTCTTTCTTTATTGCAGAATAACTACGTTCCAATTTAGGCAGGGTTCTGGATATAAACACTATGGATCTCCCGACTGTCTTAAAGAGGCGGCTATAGCGTATCCTGACTCGTCTGTCTTTACTACCAGAAGGTAGTGTATGATCGGGCGTAGTCATGGCTGCTTTCGTTATGCTCCTCTTTAACTCTTTAAATGATTTCTCCGCTATGGGAGATAGCAGGAAGTTTGATACTGTTGTCAGAGAGTGAATTTTGTCTGAAAAAGACGACTTTCGATGTGTATCGTGTGCGAACATTCCTAATGCACGCCGCAGAGCGGGTAAATTTTTTGAAACCTGTAGGCTGAGTAATGGAGTCAGACGATCTGGATTGGGTTTTATGTTGGCTTTACTTATCATGTACTCAAGTAATTTTATATTTTAACGTTTAAAGTAACATTTGTCTTGGTAAAGCGTAAGCTTGTACTTTTTAACAGCCGTCATGAATAATTTAAGAATTTTGTAAAGTTACGCTCGATTTTCCCTGGAAAGTATTGATGTAAGAAGAGCGGGAAAATCTTTTGGAACCGTTAGGCTGAGTAATGGATCCATAACACATCTATATATGAAAATATTTGTGACTATATCTCTGGTTCTGCGTGTGATCTCTCAACAAACAAAGAGATCCTGCAATGTGTCCATTATTATTCAGCGACAGATAAATGAAATACGTAATTTGGATACATGAGACTCGCATTCTATAGAAAAGTGTCTAATCGTCAGCGATCATGTAAAGTCCAGATCAATCATTATAAATATCACTTTAATGTTTTCCTCAAGCAATACGAATTATCTCGGAGCGAATTTCAGACGATGCACTTTAGCTCCGTACCTGTAGACAAAACGTTGTAAAGTTCGAAGCCAATCATATCTGCACCCGTAGAGAATAGAATCGCAAAACCTATAAATGCATAGCGCTAAAGTAAACTTCAATGGAATTCCATGTGTATTAGATGCCATTCTTCAGAATTTGGTCTCTGGAATTATCAAAGGAGCCAGTAACGCCACTCAACAACAGTAATAACAAAAAAAAGCCACACGACAAGGAGAAAACGTTTATTTGCTTTGATGTTTCCCCTTTTCTCATTATTTATGAAATTACAACACATAATCTCATTCTCTCTCCCTCTAACGCACACACACGCCCACGCACGCGCGCGTGCACACACATATGAGATAACGATATATACCAGCGGTCGACAACCTTTTGATAATTATGTGCTGACATAGGGTTTTAAAATCATTCAGTGTGCCAACAGCACAAGTATTTTTATACAAGTCAAAATCAATATACCTGTTCTACATTGTATTTTATATAGTAATATATAGTATGTATAGTTTAGTATATATTAAAATTGAAATAGTTAAATATCTTTTTTTGCGTCGTAGTAGTTATTCGTTCGGACTTCGTGATGTCATTTGCGGTTGCGTGCCATTAGAAATTGCTTCGTGTACCACGTGTAGCCCGCATACTGTAGTTTGCCGACCCCCTGATATATATTATATATATATAAAAACAACACTGAGAAAATGTATGACATTTAAATTTAGATGAAGAATGGACGAAACGCGGCACGAATTCTTTTCTCCATATATATATATATATATATATATATATATATATATATATATATATATATATATATATATATATATATATATATATATAGCATAATGAGAAGCCACGTATACATTCTTGATATGTATATAATATGGAGAAAAACCCCTGAAAAGTTGAAAATTAAAAGAAAAAAAATTGAATGTTTTTTTTGTGAAAGTATTTATTTATATTTTTTATATATATATATATTTGATATTTCAGATCGCCCCGATCTTTCGTCAGAAATTAATTAAATAACTGTATTCAGAAGTTTGTTTCCAAGTAGCGTCCATCGCGAGACGCGGACGTCACGTGATGTGGAATGCAACTGTGTTTCAATATTTCTAACGTAAATCTAACGATAATATTTTAGATGTTGTTTAAAAATTTTTTTTTTAACTATATCTAAACAAATCTTTTAACTATTGAAATATTTATTCAGATTTAAAATTTCCAAGTCTTTGTTTAACCCTAGTTTATATGTGTCTAATTTTAAAATCCACTGAGACACGCTGCAAGAGCCACTCCGTTTCGCGAGGCTCCTTCCTTAATCGTTATTTAATTAATTTATGACGAAAGATCGGGGCGATCTGAAATATCAAATATATATATATAAAAAAATATAAATAAATACTTTCACAAAAAAAACATTCAATTTTTTTCTTTTAATTAGCAACTTTTCAGTTGTTTTCTCCATATTTTATATATATATATATATATATATTATATATATATATATATATATATATATATATATATATATATATATGTGTGTGTGTGTGTGTCCTACATTATGAAATGGACAAAGTCCGACAATTATGTCAAGACATTTTTACGTTTATACATTCTTTTTATATATACAAATATTTAAGTAAATGCTCTGTTTTATAATAAACAGTATTAAACAACATTTACCGGCCTGAATGTCCGAGAAATTTTCATAGAAAAGTTTCCTCCGCCGACAGGAATCGAACCTGTATCCTATACAGAACCGTCATATAGCTTGACGTGTCTTAACCGTTTCGGCAACAGAGGAGTGTTCAGTTAGTAAGATCGATTCTACTGTCTTTAAATTTTTAATACTGTTTATTATAAAACAAAGCATTTACTTAAATATTTGTAACTATAAAAAGAATGTATAAACATAAAAATGTCTTAATATATACATACATATATATATATATATATATATATATATATATATATATATATATATATATATATATATATATATATATATATATATGAAGAAATATAGTTTTAAGGTGTGCTATATTTATGGGATAAAGTGCTCAATATCAGAGATAGAGCGTATGTAAATATAAATATAAACTATACAAACTATTAAATAAGCGACCTAAGCAAATTCCATCCAATTTTTATAAAAAAAAACATCAAACACCGAAAAGAATAAATATTACAAAATGAAAATGAAACAAAAGTAAACTAAATTAACCCCGACCAAATAAATAAATAAAGAAACAAACAAGCCACTCCCGCAAAAATAACCGCCAGAATAGATTACCCACAATGCAACACTGAGTCATATATATAAATAGTCGAGGAAATGACGATTGTGTCTAGCATGAAACAGCCTGTCGCCTTTGAGTGTTGATTTCAATGTTCACTTATATATATATATATATATATATATATATATATATATATATATATATATATATATATATATATGATACTAAAACTTTGTGAACTTTGTTTGCTTGCTTACGTTTTGTGTGTTTTCCTATCGTACACACGAAGTCATATATAGAGATTGGAGGAAAGAAAGATGTAAATTTTTTATCGTGTAGGAAGAGGGAGGAGAGAAGGCAAAGGTGTGTATACATGAATTGACAATGAGACCAAAAGAAAAAAAAAACGCTCTGTCTTCATAGTTCTCTCTCTTCCACCTCTCACTCTTTCCACCTCTCACTCTTTCCACCTCTCTCTTTCCACTTATCTCTTCCCCCTCTCTCTTTCCACTGCTAGTTCTTTCCACCTATCTCTTTCTACCTTTCTCTTTCCACCTCTCTGTCACTCCACCTATTTTTCCATTACTCTCCTTCCACCTCTCTCTTTCCATCTCTCTATTTCCCACCACTCTCTCTTTCCACCTCTCTCTCTTTCCATCTCCCTCTCTCTTTCCACCTTCCCGTGATTGCATGCGTGCTTATTTATATTTCAACTTTCTTTAAACAAACAATATTTTAAATATTTAAAAATATTTTTTGATACATTTAAAAATATTTTCAAGTGAATATGATTTAAAAATACGATGTTGTAGACAGTAAGTATCTTCATTGCAACTTTCTTCAGACAATTATTATGATGTCAAAATAGCTTCAATGTTTTATAATTTGAACCTTTAGTGACTCAACGACTCACGTGTAGTTTAATAAATGTGAATCCGGCGTACGTCGACTCTCGGTCGCATAATGATTTAAGTTTCTTTCCACCTCTCTCTCAACACCTATGTCTTTTCGCTTCTCTTTATTCAGCTCTCTTTCTACCTTTCTTATTCCACCTCTCTGTCTTTCCACTTCTCTTTCCACCTCTTCGCTTCCACCTGTCTCTTTTCACTTCTCTCCTTCCACCTCCCTCTTTAAACCTCTCTCTTTCCACTGCTAGTTCTTTCCACCTATCTCTTCCAATCTTTCTTGTTCCACCTCTCTGTCTATCCACTCCTCTTTCCACCTCTCTTATTTGACCGCTCTCTTTCCACCACTCTCCTTCCAACTCTCTCTTTCCCCCATCTCTCCTTTCACCTCTCTTCTTCCACCTCTCTCTTTCTAGCTCTCTCCTTTCACCTCTCTCTTTCCACCTCTCCCCTTCAACCTCTCTCTTTCCACTGCTAGTTCTTTCCACCTATCTCTTTCAACCTTTTTGGTACCACCTCTCTGTCTTTCCACCTCTCTTTCATGGAAATAGTGATAGAGTCGCAGTATCCTTGCGGAAATTCATATATGGTAAAGGCGCTGTAGCGCTGAAAATAATTTATCACTCAAGTGGCCACGTAAAAGCTCTTGAACGTTTTCAAGCCTTGAAAATAAAGGAATGGGCCGCTGTTCAGATATGGCAGCAATATTCCATTTTTGGTCTGATTTATTAGAATGAGTCAAGAATATTTCTGGAATGGTAAAAAAAGGCGATTTATTTCCTGGTCTCTTTAGCAATGGATCGCACATATGAGTTCAATTGCAGGTATGGGGTGAATTGGGTAACAGACATTCAAAGCAAGACGCCTCGTAGTTTGTCTATTTATAACGACTGTAGTAAATTCAGTGATGGTGACATATTAATAGGCATTTTTTTCGAGGAATATCAGAGGCTCTAACAGAAAGAAAAGTGAATATAAGGAAAGAAAATGTACATGGAATTAAAGAATCATATCGAATAGAAGAGACGAATAAAGATTATGAAAAAAAAATGGAATGTAAGAGAATATCAGGGGGAACTAGGATCGAATAGACGAAAACGAAGAAATACAATAAGAAATAATAAAGAATATGAGGAAATATCGAAGATTTTGAACGGAAAATAAAGGATTATATAGGAAAGCAAAAGAATAAAAGCGAACGGGAAATAAAGGTTTAAAGAAGAATGGAAAAGAATAAAAGCGAATGGAAAATGAAGGTTTATAAAGGAATGCAAAAGAATAAAAGCAAACGGAAACTAAAGGATTATAAAGGAATGAAAAAGGATAAAAGCAAACGGAAAATGAAGATTTATAAAGGAATGCAAAAGAATAAAAGCAAACGGAAAATGAAGATTTATAAAGGAATGCAAAAGAATAAAAGCAAACGGAAACTAAAGGATTATAAAGGAATGAAAAAGGATAAAAGCAAACGGAAAATGAAAATTTATAAAGGAATGCAAAAGGATAAAAGCAAACGGAAAATGAAGATTTATAAAGGAATGCAAAAGAATAAAAGCAAACGGAAACTAAAGGATTATAAAGGAATGCAAAAGGATAAAAGCGAACGGAAAAATGAAGATTTATAAAGGAATGCAAAGGAATAAAAGCAAAAGGAATAAAAGGTTTATAAAGGAATGAAAAAGGATAAAAGCAAACGGAAAATGAAGTTTTATAAAGGAATGAAAAAGAGTAAAAGCAAATGGAAAATTAAGGTAGATAATGGAATGCAAAAGAATAAAAGCATTCGGAAAATGAAGATTTATGAAGGATTGCAAAATAATAAAAGCGAATGGAAAATAAAGGTTTATAAAGGAATGCAAAAAATAAAAGCAAATAGAAAATGAAGGTTTATAAAGTAATGCAAAAGTAGAACAGCAAACGCAAAATAAAAGTTTATAAAAGAATTCAAAGAATAGAAGCGAACGGAAAATGAAGGTTTATAAAGGAATGCAAAGAATAAAAGCGAATGAAAAATAAAGGTTTATAAAAGAATGCAAAAAATAAAAGCAAACGGCAAATGAAGATTTATAAAGGAATGCAAAAGAATAAAAGCAAACGGAAACCAAAGGTTTATAAAGGAATGCAAAAGAATAAAAGCAAATGGAAAATAATGGTTTATAAAGAAATGCAAAATAATAAAAGCGAATGGAAAATATAGGTTTATAAAGGAATGCAAAAGAATAAAAGCAAACGGAAAACGAAGGTTTATTGGCGTGGTAGGATCCACCTAATTTGCATAGTGGAGTAGAGACCATATAAATATGGTTGGTACCGGGAAGAGAGGGGAAGGAATCAAGAGATTCAACAAGAGACTCTGCCCGACTGCGACTCTGTCAACACATTCTCAAGGTACGGTCTTTCCAGGAATATACAAAATACTATTATTCCATGCATTAGTCAAGTTTCAACAATTATAAAGGAATGCAAAAGAATATAAGCGAACGGAGAATAATGATTTATGAAGAAATGCAAAAGAATAACAGCGAACGGAAAATAATGGTTTATAAAAAATGCAAAAGAATAAAAGCGATTGCAAACTAAAGATTTATAAATGAATGCAAAAGAATAGAATCGAATTGAAAATAATGGTTTATAAAGAAATGCAAAAGAATAAAAGCGAACGGAAAAGGAAGGATTATAAAGAAATGCAAAAGAATGAAAGCGAATAGAAATGGAAGGATTATAAAGAAATGCAAAAGAATAAAAGCAATTAGAAAAGGAAGGATTATAAAGAAATGCAAAAGAACCAAAGCGAACGGAAAAGTAATGGTTTATAAAGGAATGCAAAAGAATAAAAGAAAATGGAAAACGAACGTTTATAAAGGAATGTAAAAGAATAAAAGCGAATGGAAAATAAACGATTATTAGGGAATGCAAAAGTATAAAACCGAATGGAAAAGAATGGATTACGATGGAATGCAAAAGAATAAAAGCGAACGGAAATCAAAGGTTTAAAAAGAATGGAAAATAATAAAAGCGAACGGAAGAGGAAGGATTATAAAGAAATGCAAAAGAATAAAAGCGATTGGAAAAAGAAGGATTATAAAGAAATGCAAAAGAATAAAAGCGAACGGAAAATAATGGTTTATAAAAATGCAAAATAATAAAAGCGATTGCAACCTAAAGATTTATAAATGAATGCAAAAATAGAATCGAATTGAAAATAAAGGTTTATAAAGAAATGCAAAAGAATAAAAGCGAACGGAAAAGGAAGGATTATAAAGAAATGCAAAAGAATAAAAGCGATTGGAAAAGGAAGGATTATAAAGAAATGCAAAAGAATAAAAGCGATTAGAAAAGGAAGGATTATACAGAAATGCAAAAGAATAAAAGCGATTGGAAAAGGAAGTATAATAAAGAAATGCAAAAGAATAAAATCGATTAGAATAGGAAGGATTATAAAGAAATGCAAAAGAATAAAAGCCATTGGAAAAGGAAGGATTATAAAGAAATGCAAAAGAATAAAAGCGATTGGAAAAGGAAGGATTATAAGGAAATGCAAAAGAATAAAAGCGATTGGAAAAGGAAGGATTATAAAGAAATGCAAAAGAATAAAAGCGATTGGAAAAAGAAGGATTATAAAGAAATGCAAAAGAATAAAAGCGATTTGAAAAGGATGGATTATAAAGAAATGCAAAAGAATAAAAGCGATTGGAAAAGGAAGGATTATAAAGAAATGCAAAAGAATAAAAGCGAACGGAAAAGGAAGGATTATAAAGAAATGCAAAAGAATAAAAGCGATTGGAAAAAGAAGGATTATAAAGAAATGGAAAAGAATAAAAGCGATTGGAAAAGGAAGGATTATAAAGAAATGCAAAAGAATAAAAGCCATTGGAAAAGGAAGGATTATAAAGAAATGCAAAAGAATAAAAGCGATTGGAAAAAGAAGGATTATAAAGAAATGCAAAAGAATAAAAGTGAACGGAAAATAATGGTTTATAAAAAATGCAAAATAATAAAAGCGATTGCAACCTAAAGATTTATAAATGAATGCAAAAAATAGAATCGAATTGAAAATAAAGGTTTATAAAGAAATGCAAAAGAATAAAAGCGAACGGAAAAGGAAGGATTATAAAGAAATGCAAAAGAATAAAAGCGAATGGAAAAGGAAGGATTATAACGAAATGCAAAAGAATAAAAGCGATTAGAAAAGGAAGGATTATAAAGAAATGCAAAAGAATAAAAGCGAACGGAAAATAATGGCTGATAAAGGAATACAAAAGAATAAAAGCAAATGGAAAATGAACGTTTATAAAGAAATGTAAAAGAATAAAAGCGAATGGAAAATAAACGCTTATTAGGGAATGCAAAAGTACAAAAACGAATGGAAAAGAATTGATTACGATGGAATGCAAAAGAATAAAAGCGACCTGAAATCAAAGGTTTATAAAGAATGGAAAATAATAAAAGCGAACGGAAGAGGGAGGATTATAAAGAAATGCAAAAGAATAAAAGCGATTAGAATAGGACGGATTATAAAGAAATGCAAAATGAATAAAACCGGTTGGAAAAGGAAGGATTATAAAGAAACGCAAAAGAATAAAAGCGATTAGAAAAGGAAGGATTATAAAGAAATGCAAAAGAATAAAAGCGAACGGAAAAGGAAGAATTATAAAGAAATGCAAAAGAATAAAAGCGATTGGAAAAGGAAGGATTATAAAGAAATGGAAAAGAATAAAAGCGATTAGAATAGGAAGGATTATACAGAAATGCAAAAGAATAAAAGCGATTGGAAAAAGAAGGATTATAAAGAAATGCAAGAGAATAAAAACGATTGGAAAGGAAGGATTATAAAGAAAGACGAAAGAATAAAAGCGAACGGAAAAGGAAGGATTATAAAGAAATGCAAAAGAATAAAAGTGACTGGAAAAAGAAGGATTATAAAGAAATGCAAAAGAATAAAAGCCATTGGAAAAGGAAGGATTATAAAGAAATGGAAAAGAATAAAAGCGATTAGAAAAGGAAGGATTATAAAGAAATGCAAAAGAATAAAAGCGATTGGAAAAGGAAGTATAATAAAGAAATGCAAAAGAATAAAATCGATTAGAATAGGAAGGATTATAAAGAAATGCAAAAGAATAAAAGCCATTGGAAAAGGAAGGATTATAAAGAAATGCAAAAGAATAAAAGCGATTGGAAAAGGAAGGATTATAAGGAAATGCAAAAGAGTAAAAGCCATTGGAAAGAAAGGATTATAAAGAAATGCAAAAGAATAAAAGCAATTCGAAAAGAAGGATTATAAAGAAATGCAAAAGAATAAAAGCGAACGGCAAAAGAAGGATTATAAAGAAATGCAAAAGAATAAAAGCGATTGGAAACAGAAGGATTATAAATAAATGCAAAAGAATACAACCGATTGGAAACTAATGGTTTATAAAGGAATGCAAAAGAATAAAAGCGAATGGAAAAGGAAGGATTATAAAGAAATGCAAAAGTATAAAAGCGAACGGAAAAGGAAGGATTATAAAGAAATGCAAAAGAATAAAAGCGATTGGAAAAAGAAGGATTATAAAGAAATGCAAAAGAATAAAAGCGATTGGAATGGTAGGATTATAAAGAAATGCAAAAGAATAAAAGCGAACGGAAAAGGAAGGATTAAAAAGACATGCAAAAGAATAAAAATGATTGGAAAATGAAGGATTATAAAGAAATGCACAGGAATAAAGGCGATTGGAAAAGGAAGGATTATAAAGAAATACAAAAGAATAAATGCCATTGGAAAAGAAAGGATTATAAAGAAATGCAAAAGAATAAAAGCGATTGGCAAAAGAAGGATTATAAAGAAATGCAAAAGTATAAAAGCGAACGGAAAAGGAAGGATTATAAAGAAATGCAAAAGAATAAAAGCGATTGGAAAAAGAAGGATTATAAAGAAATGCAAAACAATAAAAGCGATTGGAAAGGAAGGATTATAAAGAAATGCAAAAGAATAAAAGTGATTGGAAAATGAAGAATTATAAAGAAATGCCCAAGAATAAAGGCGATTGGAAAATGAAGGATTATAAAGAAATGCAAAAGAATAAAAGCCATTGGGAAAGAAAGGATTATAAGGAAATGCAAAAGAATAAAAGCGATTGGAAAAAGAAGGATTATAAAGAAATGCAAAAGAATAAAAGCCATTGGAAAGAAAGGATTATAAAGAAATGCAAAAGAATAAAAGCAATTGGAAAAGAAAGATTATAAAGAAATGCAAAAGAATAAAAGCGAACGGCAAAAGAAGGATTATAAAGAAATGCAAACAATAAAAGCGATTGCAAAAAGAAGGATTATAAATAAATGCAAAAGAATAAAACCGATTGGAAACTAAAGGTTTATAAAGGAATGCAAAAGAATAAAAGCGATTGGAAAAGAAAGGATTATAAAGAAATGCAAAAGAATAAAAGCGATTGGAAAAAGAAGGATTATAAAGAAATGCAAAAGAATAAAAGCGGACGGAAAAAGAAGGATTATAAAGAAATGCAAAAGAATAAAAGCGATTGGAAAAAGAAGGATTATAAATAAATGGAAAAAATAAAAGCGATTGGAAACTAAAGCTTTATAAAGGAATGCAAAAGAATAGAATCGAATGGAAAATGAAGGCTTATAAAGGAATGCAAAAGTATAAAAGCGAATGGAAAAGAAAGGATTACGAAGGAACGCAAAAAAATAAAAGCGAACGGAAAAGGAAGGATAATAAAGAAATGCACAAGAATAAAACCGATTGGAAACTAAAGGTTTATAAAGGAATGCAAAAGAATAAAAGCGAACGGAAAAGGAAGGATTATAAAGAAATGCAAAAGTATAAAGGCGAAAGGAAAACGAAGGATTATAAAGAAATGCAAAAGAATAAAAGCGATTGGAAAAAGTAGGATTATAAAGAAATGCAAAAGAAAAAAAGCGATTGGAAAGGAAGGATTATAAAGAAATGCAAAAGAATAAAAGCGAACGGAAAAGGAAGGAGTAAAAAGAAATGCAAATGAATAAAAATGATTGGAAAATGAAGGATTATAAAGAAATGCACAAGAATAAAGGCGATTGGAAAAGGAAGGATTATAAAGAAATGCAAAAGAATAAATGCCATTGGAAAAAAAGGATTATAAAGAAATGCAAAAGAATAAAAGCGATTGGAAAAAGAAGGATTATAAAGAAGTGGAAAAGAATAAAAGCCATTGGAAAAGAAAGGATTATAAAGAAATGCAAAAGAATAAAAGCGATTAGAAAAAGAAGGATTATAAAGAAATGCAAAAGAATAAAACGGACGGAAAAAGATGGATTATAAAGAAATGCAAAAGAATAAAAGCGATTGGAAAAAGAAGGATTATAAATAAATGCAAAGAATAAAAGCGATTGGAAACTAAAGATTTATAAAGGAATGCAAAAGAACAGAATCGAATGGAAAATGAAGGTTTATAAAGGAATGCAAAAGAATAAAAGCGAACTGAAAAGGAAGGATTATAAAGAAATGCAAAAGAATAAAAGTGATTGGAAAATGAAGGATTGTAAAGAAATGCCCAAGAATAAAGGCGATTGGAAAAGGAAGGATTATAAAGAAATGCAAAAGAATAAAAGCCATTGGGAAAGAAAGGATTATAAGGAAATGCAAAAGAATAAAAGCGATTGGAAAAAGAAGGATTATAAAGACATGCAAAAGAATAAAAGCCATTGGAAAAGAAAGGATTATAAAGAAATGCAAAAGAATAAAAGCAATTGGAAAAAAGGATTATAAAGAAATGCAAAAGAATAAAAGCGAATGGCATAAGAAGGATTATAAAGAAATGCAAAAGAATAAAAGCGATTGGAAAAAGAAGGATTATAAATAAATGCAAAAGAATAAAACCGATTGGAAACTAAAGGTTTATAAAGGAATGCAAAAGAAGAAAAGCGAACGGAAAAGGAAGGATTATAAAGAAATGCAAAAGTATAAAAGCGGTGGGAAAGGAAGGATTATAAAGAAATGCAAAAGAATAAAAGAGAACGGAAAATGAAGGATTATAAAGAAATGCAAAAGAATAAAAGTGATTGGAAAATGAAGGATTATAAAGAAATGCACAAGAATAAAGGCGATTAAAAAAGGAAGGATTACAAAGAAATGCAAAAGAAGAAATACCATTGGAAAAGAAAGGATTATAAAGAAATGCAAAAGAATAAAAGCGATTGGAAAAATAAGGATTATATAGAAATGCAAAAGAATAAAAGCGATTGGAAAGAAAGGATTATAAAAAAATGCAAAAGAATAAAAGCGAACGGAAAAGGAAGGATTATAAAGAAATGCAAAAGAATAAAAGTGATTGGAAAATGAAGGATTATAAAGAAATGCACAAGAATAAAGGCGATTGGAAAAGGAAGGATTATAAAGAAATGCAAAAGAATAAAAGCCATTGGAAAAGAAAGGATTATAAAGAAATGCAAAAGAATAAAAGCCATTGTCAAAAGAAGGATTATAAAGAAATGCAAAAGAATAAAAGCCATTGGAAAAGAAAGGATTATAAAAAAATGCAAAAGATTAAAAGCGATTGGAAAAAGAAGGATTATAAAGAAATGCAAACAATAAAAGCGGACGGAAAAAGAAGGATTATAAAGAAATGCAAAAGAATAAAAGCGATTGGAAAAAGAAGGATTATAAATAAATGCAAAAGAATAAAAGCGATTGGAAACTAAAGATTTATAAAGGCATGCAAAAGAATAGAATCGAATGGAAAATGAAGGTTCCCAGCGATTAGAAAAGGAAGGATTATAAAGAAATGCAAAAGAATAAAAGCGATTGGAAAGTGTGGTGTAGGATCCACCTAATCTGCATAGATGACTACCAACTATATAAATAGTGGTTGGTACCGGAAGACGAGGAAGGAGGAATGACGAGATCCAACTAGAGACTCTGATCGATTGCGACTAGTCAACACATTCTCCAGGAACGTCTTCCCAGAAATATACAGAAATACTATATGTACTTATTGTGTACACTTTCTTGTTATAATACATTCTTGTTCTAAGTACATTTTGTGTTGCATTATTATTCCATGCAATAGGCGAGTTTCAACATTGAGTCAAGACTCAACAGAAAGGTAGGATTATAAAGAAATGCAAAAGAATAAAAGCGAACGGAAAAGGAAGGATTATAAAGAAATGCAAAAGAATAAAAGCGAACGGAAAAGGAAAGATTATAAAGAAATGCAAAAGAATAAAATCGATTGGAAAAAGAAGGATTATAAAGAAATGCAAAAGAATAAAAGCGATTGGAAAGGAAGGATCATAAAGAAATGCAAAAGAATAAAAGCGAACGGAAAAGGAAGGATTATAAAGAAATGCAAAAGTATAAAAGCGAATGGAAAAGGAAGGATTATAAAGAAATGCAAAAGAATAAAAGCGATTGGAAAAAGAAGGATTATAAAGAAATGCAAAAGAATAAAAGCCATTGGAAAAGAAAGGATTATAAAGAAATGCAAAAGAATAAAAGCGATTGGAAAAAGAAGGATTATAAAGAAATGCAAAAGAATAAAAGCGAACGGAAAAAGAAGGATTATAAAGAAATGCAAAAGAAAAAAAGCGATTGGAAAAAGAAGGATTATAAATAAATGCAAAAGAATAAAAGCGATTGGAAACTAAAGGTTTATAAAGGAATGCAAAAGAATAGAATCGAATGGAAAATGAAAGTTTATAAAGGAATGCAAAAGTATAAGAGCGAATGGAAAAGAAAGGATTACGAAGGAACGCAAAAAATAAAAGCGAACGGAAGATGAAGGTTTATTAAGTAATGCAAAAGTATAAAACCTAATGGAAAATAAAGGATTACGAAGGAATGCGAAAGAATAAAAGCAAACGGAAAATAAAGTTTTAAAAGGAATGCAAAAATTAGAATCGAATGGAAGACGAAGGTTTATAAAGGAATGCAAAAGAATAAAACTGAATGGAAAAGAAAGGATTACGAAGGAATGCAAAAGTATAAAAGCGTACGGAAAATGAAGGTTTATTAAGGAATACAAAAGAATAAAACCGAATGGAAAATAAAGGATTATAAAGAAATGCAAAAGACTAAAAGCGAACGGAATAGGAAGGATTATAAAGAAATGCAAAAGAATAAAATCGATTGGAAAAAGGATTATAAAGAAATGCAAAAGAATAAAAGCGATTGGAAAGTGTGGTGTAGGATCCACCTAATCTGCATAGATGACTACCAACTATATAAATAGTGGTTGGTACCGGAAGACGAGGAAGAAGGAATGACGAGATCCAACTAGAGACTCTGATCGATTGCGACTAGTCAACACATTCTCCAGGAACGTCTTCCCAGAAATATACAGAAATACTATATGTACTTATTGTGTACACTTTCTTGTTATAATACATTCTTGTTCTAAGTACATTTTGTGTTGCATTATTATTCCATGCAAGAGGCGAGTTTCAACATTGAGTCAAGACTCAACAGAAAGGTAGGATTATAAAGAAATGCAAAAGAATAAAAGCGAACGGAAAAGGAGGGATTATAAAGAAATGCAAAAGTATAAAAGCGAACGGAAAAGGAAGGATTATAAAGAAATGCAAAAGAATAAAAGCGATTGGAAAAAGAAGGATTATAAAGAAATGCCAAAGAATAAAAGCGATTGGAAATGAAGGATTATAAAGAAATGCAAAAGAATAAAAGCGAACGGAAAGGAAGGATTATAAAGAAATGCAAAAGAATAAAAGTGATTGGAAAATGAAGGATTATAAAGAAATGCAAAAGAATAAAGGCGATTGGAAAAGGAAGGATTATAAAGAAATGCAAAACAATAAAAGCCATTGGAAAAGAAAGGATTATAAAGAAATGCAAAAGAATAAAAGCAATTGGAAAAAGAAGGATGATAAAGAAATGCAAAAGAATAAAAGCCATTGGAAAAAAAGGATTATAAAGAAATGCAAAAGAATAAAAGCGAACGGAAAAAGAAGGATTATAAAGAAATGCAAAAGAATAAAAGCGATTGGAAAAAGAAGGATTATAAATAAATGCAAAAGAATAAAAGCGATTGGAAACTAAAGGTTTATAAAGGAATGCAAAAGAATAGAATCGAATGGAAAAGAAAGGATACGAAGGAACGCAAAAAATAAAAGCGAACGGAAGATGAAGGTTTATTAAGGAATGCAAAAGTATAAAACCTAATGGAAAATAAAGGATTACGAAGGAATGCGAAAGAATAAAAGCAAACGGAAAATAAAGTTTTAAAAGGAATGCAAAAATTAGAATCGAATGGACAATGAAGGTTTATAAATGAATGCAAAAGAATAAAACTGAATGGAAAAGAAAGGATTACGAAGGTATGCAAAAGAATAAAAGCGTACGGAAAATGAAGGTTTATTAAGGAATACAAAAGAATAAAACCGAATGGAAAAGAAAGGATTATAAAGAAATGCAAAAGAATAAAAGCGAACGGAAAAGGAAGGATTATAAAGAAATGCAAAAGAATAAAAGCGATTAGAAAAGGAAGGTTTATAAAGAAATGCAAAAGAATAAAAGCGATTGGAATGGTAGGATTATAAAGAAATGCAAAAGAATAAAAGCGAACGGATAAGGAAGGATTATAAAGAAATGCAAAAGAATAAAAATCGATTGGAAAAAGAAGAATTATAAAGAAATGCAAAAGAATAAAAGCGATTGGAAAGAAAGGATTATACAGAAATGCAAGAGAATAAAAACGATTGGAAAGGAAGGATTATAAAGAAATCCAAAAGAATAAAAGCGATTAGTAAAGGAAGGATTATAAAGAAATGCAAAAGAATAAAAGCGATTGGAAAAGGGACGATCATAAAGAAATGCAAAAGAATAAAAGCGAACGGATAAGGAAAGATTATAAAGAAATGCAAAAGAATATAATCGATTGGAAAAAGAAGGATTATAAAGAAATGCAAAAGAATAAAAGCGAACGGAAAAGGAAAGATTATAAAGAAATGCAAAAGAATATAATCGATTGGAAAAAGAAGGATTATAAAGAAATGCAAAAGAATAAAAGCGAACGGAAAAGGAAGGATTATAAAGAAATGCAAAAGTATAAAAGCGGACGGAAAAGGAAGGATTATAAAGAAATGCAAAAGAATAAAAACGATTGGAAAAAGAAGGATTATAAAGAAATGCAAAAGAATAAAAGCCATTGGAAAAGAAAGCATTATAAAGAAATGCAAAAGAATAAAAGCGATTGGAAAAAGAAGGATTATAAAGAAATGCAAAAGAATAAAAGCGAACGGAAAAAGAAGGATTATAAAGAAATGCAAAAGAATAAAAGCGATTGGAAAAAGAAGGATTATAAATAAATGCAAAAGAATAAAAGCGATTGGAAACTAAAGGTTTATAAAAGAATGCAAAAGAATAGAATCGAATGGAAAATGAATGTTTATAAAGGAATGCAAAAGTATAAAAGCGAATGGAAAAGAAAGGATTACGAAGGAACGCAAAAAAATAAAAGCGAACGGAAGATGAAGGTTTATTAAGGAATGCAAAAGTATAAAACCTAATGGAAAATAAAGGATTACGAATGAATGCGAAAGAATAAAAGCAAACGGAAAATAAAATTTTAAAAGGAATGCAAAAATTAGAATCGAATGGAAGATGAAGGTTTATAAAGGAATGCAAAAGAATAAAACTGAATGGAAAAGAAAGGATTACGAAGGAATGCAAAAGAATAAAAGCGTACGGAAAATGAAGGTTTATTAAGGAATACAAAAGAATAAAACCGAATGGAAAAGAAAGGATTACGAAGGAATGCAAAAGAATAAAAGCGGACGGAAAATGAAGTTTTATTAAGGAATACAAAAGAATAAAACCGAATGGAAAAGAAAGTATTACGAAGGAATGCAAAAGAATAAAGCGAACGGAAAATGAAGGTTTATTAAGGAATGCGAAAGAATAAAAGCGAACGGAAAATAAATGTATGTATGTGATGTGAAAATTTAAACTAAATAAAACATAATCCTTTTTTCATAATTTAACACCAAGCAAGGCCGTAAAGACACTGAAACTCAAGTAATTACAAAGTGTGATAGAATATGTGAAAAAGAAAACTTAAGTAGATGAATAAACTATGACAGATGGTACAATTGCCATGGCATTTATAAATTGAAAAAGGCTCAAAGTTGGCTGAAAAGCAAGGAACCAGAAATGTGTTCCATAAGCGAGAAGAGCGAGAGAAGAAACTGTTAGCATAGAACTTACGGTTAAATCTAGCCATTTTAACTGAAAGATGACGAGACGTTGAAAGGAAGAATATCAGCTTATCTTTGTGTGTGTCTGTGTATGTGTCTGTGTGTGTGTCTGTGTATGTGTCTGTGTGTGTGTCTGTGTGGGTGCTTGTATGTGTGTTTGTCTGTGTGTCTGTGCTATTTATGAACGTCCACATTTCTAGACAGATTTCCAAACAATTTAAATTAATTTAGGTTGGGTGTGAAAAAGTGTTTGTTGTTAACATTCTTTTTTCATTCGGTTTTTCCAGTTACGAGTCCTTTTTTAAAGCTGATTGTTTTGTGTTCATTTTGTTTAGTTCTTTTTTCGTAACAGATTTAATGTTTAGTATAGTGCTTAGAAAAAATTCGCACTGTGAGATAGGCAAGAAATAAGGCATTTAGCAACATCAGCACGGCAAAGGGCACTCCTTTTAAGGCAAGGAAGGGCAAAAATATTTTAAGTCAAGTGATAGTGATTGCTGTATGAGTCAACGCCGGGCCATGTTGCTAGTATATATGTATTAACTATGCATCTTAATAATTCTAGCTCCATTAAACAACATATTAAGTCACATACTGTTTCCCTTATGCAATCTGATATACGTAAAATACTTATAGATAATACTAAAATTATAGATAAACATACAGACATTAGACGCCTTAAAATTTTAGAAGCATTACATATTAAAAGCAAAAGACCTCTTATTAATCGTATAGATTACGATATTTCTGGAAACATCCTACAATGTTTATAATATATTTAAATTTTATAACGTATTCTTCGATCTTTTGGCTTGTATAATAAAAATCTTTTTCCCGCTGTCACATGATAAAAATCTTCGCCATTCACGTGATGACATCATCGCGTCTTTTGAAATTAAAAGGATTTTAACGTTTATTTAGTTTGTAAAAAAATTAGGCAACATGATTACGCTACAAGACAATTGGCAAATGTTATTAAAAAATTTTGACCCTGAAGATGGACAATGATGTTCGAAAGTACTACGTTATCGTACGGACAATATTTATTTCGATATCATTTTCAAATAAAAAGTCTCATTAGAAAATATGAGAAAATTCAAAAGAAAATATGCAGGACGATGTTGTCTTTAACATTCAACACAACATGTTTAAAAGAAAAGTTGCTGCCAAATTACACACACACACACACACACACACACACACACACACACACACACACACACACACACACACACACACACACATATATATATGTATATATATATATATATATATATATATATATATATCTATGGTGGACTCTACCGTCGTATTCAACGTATGAAGGTCAAGCAGCTTAGAACCGACAGCACATATGATTTGATTATAATGGTGAAGAACCAACCATACCTTTTGAAAGGTTGAATACATAAACCTGGTGCACTACGTGCCACAAGGACCCTGAAATCCCCTCCGTAGGGTTTGAAGAGTTGTCCTTCTAGACGAGTTGCCATCCAAAGCTAACAAACCAGTCTGTCCTGCTATTTACCCATAGCTGGAGGGAGAAGAGGAGGATTAGTACTCTACTTTACCTCTTATATATATATATATATATATATATATATATATATATATATATATATATATATAGTCTTAAGGTGTGCTATATTTATGGGATAAAGTGCTCAATATCAGAGATAGAGCGTGAGTAAATATAAAAGTGAACATTGAAGTCAACACTTAGAGGCGACAGTCTGTTTCCTGCTAGACGAAATCGTCAGGCCACGAGTTCTGATTTTTCTCTCGGCTATTTATATATACGGGCCAGTGGTGCATTGTAGGTAGTCATTTTTTGCGGTTATTTTGCCGGAATTCGTTTCTTTCTTTATTTATTTATTTGGGTTAAATTATTTTGCTTGTTTTTATTTATTTTTATTTTTTATTTTTTTATTTTTATTTTTATTTCTTATCTTATATATTTATTTATTTATTTTTATCGGTGTTTTATTAACGTAGTAAAAATTTGTTTATATCGCTTTTTTTTTCTAACGGTTAATTCATCGGGATTGGTTAGTTTATTTATTTCGATTAATTTAGATTAATTTATTTTACTTCTTTTTTTTTACTTGTTTATATATATATGTATATATATATATATATCCGATGCGATGAGAACGAAAGTAATATATAAATTCCAACGTTCGCAGCGTTAATTAAAAAAAGAGCTGGATACAGATAGTAGAGCGATAATTATTTATTTATTATAATTTTATTTATTTATTATATTTATTATCATATAGACAAAACCATTTTACACACTACAAAGATGCAACTTGGTTTCAGTGCATTTCAACTGCACATCTACGGGTGAGGGTCGAAAACCAAGTTGCATTTTTGTAGTGAGTAAAATGGTTTTGTCTATATGATAAAATTATAATATATATATATATATATATATATATATATATATATATATATATATGTGTGTATAATGGGAATAAGTAATGTAATGCCTTTCTATGAATGTATGAGATAAAGCGGGTGTTTGCAATGCATTAAAATGGAATATCTGAAAATAATGGATTGCAAGGGACAGAAGGAATTAAATAAAGATAAGCGATAGAGATTCTTTGCACGAAAGGTAAGGAAATGTAGAGTTAATACGTTGAATATAAGGGGAATATATGGTAAGTGAAGTTAGAATATGGCAAAATATGTAATAGGAATAATCAAAGAATACACGATAATTTAACTGAAAATGATTGGGTATAAGAATTTGAAGGTAGGATGTGACACAAAGGTCATGAATTGGTTCATGTTAAGTGTAAGCTGAGAGAGAGAGAGAGAGAGAGAGAGAGAGAGAGAGAGAGAGAGAGAGAGAGAGAGGGGGATTTAGGGAGAGAGAGAGGGAGGCAGATAGGGAGGGAGAGAGAGGTAGGTAGGGAAATAAAAAGAGGGAGGGGTAGAGAGAGTGTGAGAGGGAGGGAGGGAGAGAGAATAGAAGACATTTCCTTGATGATAGGAAGTGGAAGATTTTCTCTTCCTTACAAAGGAGACGATGCACCCAAGAATTTATTTCTTTTAATCTATGGGGGGAGATGGCAGGCGACGAAACGAATTGAGAAATAATTTTCTCTCTTCCCTGACAATTTAATCAAATAAATATCATTAACAGGAGAGAGATAGGTCTGGGCTATATTTTCGCTGACGTTTTCATCAGTTATACGTTCCCTTTTCACCTTCCGAAGGAGAGATAAAATTATTTCCCAATTCGAAAACGAATTGCAAAATAATTTTATTTCTCCCTCGGAAGGTTAAATGAGAATGTATAATTCTTCTTAAGGGTCGAATTTACGTTAAGACGGAAGTTATGAAAACAAATCCTATCGTTGGCGGGCGAGAGAGCGGTGTGGCTTATATTTTCGCTTGATAGAGTCCAGGGAAATAGAGAGAAACCATAGAATTAAAAGTAATGACTAGAATAAAACACCGCCTTTACACCTACGCGCTTGAACAAATTAGATTCGCAGTTGTGTCTGCCCTGGGGTGTAGGCTGAGGTTGAATGCTAAGAGGATGGTAGGAAGAAGGAGAATATAGCACCACCTGTATGGACGAAATGCATATAAACAGACAGCTTTGTGAGCTCAAGGATATGTGCGGCGAATTCTTGCATCAGTGCCTATGGAATCCATGTCAGCTGCCACCAGATCTGACTCTGAAGAACTTTGAATCCAACTTCTCCAGAATATTTGACAAGGCCCAGTGTCACTACAGAGACTGATGCGGGAAGTGTTAATTTTTGTTCTACCAAGAAGTAAATAAGACAGTTGAAGATTAACTCAACGAATCTTTCGTTTTTATTTTTCGTTTGTGAAGATATTTCTTCTCTTACTTCAGCTTCCGAGAACCGGGCCGCTGTGTGATTACACCATCGGGTGTAGACAGCGTAAAAAGAGGTATAAAGATAATATAAATGAAAACCAGAGTTAAAATTTATATTAGGTGATATACAGTGGCCTAAGAAAGGTTTTTAGCCAGGAGAAATAAACTACATCCAATTTCAAAATTTAAATACGCAATCCTTATTCAACATAAACCAAAGTACTTGGAACTACTATAGAGTAGGTCCTCCATTTACTAGTTTAAGTGCTTGTATTCGATTTTTCATGGATTTGATCAAGTTATCAACAATCGTCTGATCCATATTTTACCACTCCTTTAGCAATGTTTCTTTAAGAGATGCCACTGACGTGATTTTGGTTGCACGCTCTCGAAGTCTTCGGTCAAGGTGCCCCCAAACGTGCTCTATTGGATTCATGTCAGGATTTTGGGCTACCCATGGCAGTGACTTAATTCCTTGCGATTCCTTCCAGGCCTTTGCTACTTTGCTCGTATGACATAGCGCTCCATCTTCTTGAAAAAGATAGATATTTTGGTCAATCTGATTGGTTTCAAATAGTGGGAGTAGTCCTTTCTCTAATATTTGACAGCATTTTGGAAAATTCAACCGCTCGTCAACAAGTATCAGCTCAGATTTACCTCCAAACCAAGCAGCGCCCCACACCATTACTCCAATCCTTCCATGTTTCACGGTCGCCTGCGAGCATTCAGCTTACCAAGTCTCATTCTGATTTCTCCAAACATAAACCAATCACTAATTAGAATATTGGCAGAACTTTCATCTGACTAAATTACAGACTGCAAAAATTCATAGACTTTGCTCTCGAATTCTCTCACCCAGTTCATACGATATTTTCCTGTTAACCTCTGAAATCAAAGGCTTCTTTCTTGCAATTTTTCTTTGATAGCCTATGTCTCTCAGAGTCTTTCTCAGCGAATATGGTGAAAATTACATGCTGTTGACGACATCTTTGACGCTCTGACGACAGTTTCTGATGACTTCCCTCTTCAGCGGCATTTTTGTTCACTCAGACACGATGCTTGGTCTTCCTGAACGTTGTTCCACACGACAATGGCCTTCTTCATTAAATTTCTTGACAATATTATTAACCGTTTGATGATTAACCTAGAAAAACATAGCAATTTCTCTATTTGATTTGCCACACTGATGCCATCCTATTATTTGCCTTTGTTGAAATTCACTAATTTCCTTACTTCCACGAACTTTCATTGCAAGATATAAGTCAACTATTGTTCATAGATGAGAGTAGATTGATACTAACACGGTATCGTCTGAAAAAAAAGAAGATACGTTATTACACAAGCCCAAATTGCAGCAATCAAAGGTTAGGGAATAAAATAAAAATAATGGTTTACAGGGAATGTATAGAAATGTAAATAGATAGAAAGAAAAATAAGGGTTTATAATTATACATAAAGTGAGGTGAGAAAAAGTTATTTCACATCAGTTTGCAGGTCAGATTTTATTTTTGAATCAACACACTGATTGGAGCAATCGAGATTAAAGTTTTTACCAAAGAAAAATTGGCTTCTGTTTATATCTCTGCGATGAGTTATTCTGATTACTTACATTATTTACATTATTCGGACTGTTATCCTCATCTTCATTCCCATATTAAGAACATTTCGGCCTCTATATCTCTGAGATGAGGTATTATGATTATTATTGTGTATATTCTCTATATGAAGATGATAATTAGTAGCGAAAAATTTGGTAATATTGTATAAATGGTTCAAAAGAGAAACAAAAAGAAATTAAAATCAAAAACCAACTGAAAGAAAGAAACATTGAACGGAAGATTAAATTAAAATTGATGAAAATGTTTTTCCATACAAAAGTTTTCAACACCAGAAGCAATTTTACATATGAAAAATTTGAATTTAATTTCAAATTTTTTCGGATGATTTTCTTTTAAATATCCTTCCTATTTCCGTTTTTTTATTTCCTTCAGTTCCGAAGGGCAACAGATTTTGGTATTTTTCTCTTTATTTCGACGAACTTTCTTGAAAGGAGTAGTTATTTTTTCTAATGGCTACTCGTAGAATAGTTCACTCTCAAATTCGTTGTTCTAACTTTTACTGTTGAAAATCAATGTAAACCAGCAGGACTGAGAAATAAAGAACGTGTTTTTTATAGTCACATCTCCAAATGTGAAATGGAGGATTACATGGCGCGTTATTAGAGAATAGAAAATGAATATCTCCATCGAATATCCGAATTCGATTTTGGAATCTGTCTATATTTCTGAGATGAGGTATTATGCACATTATTTACATTATTCGGACTATTGTCCTCATCTTTGTCGCCATATTTATTACAACATTTCGGCCTTTCAGTATCTGTCTATATTTATGAGATGAGGTATTATGCACATTATTTACATTATTCGGACTATTGTCCTCATCTTTGTCGCCATATTTATCACAACGTTTCGGCCGTTGTACGCTCCGGCCTTCTTCAGTTGGTTGCAATGTCAAACTGATCCCTTTATTTCGCTCACTGGGGTAGATTGTTCTAGTTCCATGTGCCATGTTTAATGGATGTCAGTTATCAGTTTCCTCCTGTTAATTCCCCTCCAAAAGTTCTCCACCGCCAAGGACACATAGCACAGTGGATAAAGACGTTAGTTAGATCCAGTGACAAGACCCAAAGAGTGTGAGTTCAATACCTGGTTAAAGCGGTGGAGAACTTCGAGAGGGGAATTAACAGGAGATAACTGATAACTGACATCCATTAAACATGGCACGTGGAACTAGAACAGTCTACCCCAGTGAGCGAAATAAAGGGTTCAGTTCGACATTCCAACCACCTGAAGAAGGCCGGAGCGTACAACGTCCGAAATGTTGTGATCAATATGTTGACGAAGATTAGGACAATAGTCCGAATAATGTAGTCTCGATTTTCGAAGTTTGATCTCTGATCATCGGTTCACTTGGGACAGGGGCAACTACCATACTTAATAAATAGCTCTCAAAAGCTTACAAAGTTTATATTAGCATAAGAATAGTTAGTAATAAACAAAAGAAAGTAAGATTGTGTTGCCCTTCAAAATGAGTAGGTTTCTTTGTGTCTTGAAAATAATTTGGCGAATTAGAAGCTTACATATGAGATTAAACTCTGACATGAATTTTGGACAGTTTGACCACAGTTTCGATCCTAATATACAGTCTTGTCACACAAATACACACACATGCACACACAGACACACACATACAAACGCACGCCCGTACCCCTATATATATATATATATATATATATATATAGTGCTGCGCAAAAGTAAGTGAATACCTAAGACAATATTAAAAAAGTTTAACTCTTTTTTTTCCAGATAATCAAGAAATATTAAACTATATATTCACTAAGGAAAACTTTATTAAATAAATTACAACAATATTCAAAATTTTTTATGGAGCTGGAATAAAAATATTATTTAAAAATTAAGATATGCAAAAATAAGTGCACCCTTACATTTAATGACTCCTCTTTTTGAGGTCATGACGCCGTAATAATTTTTAAGAGGTTTCTGGCAGTATAGTATAGCTGGCCATTCGTATTCGAGGATACCTGTCTACTAGGGTGGCTAGCTTGCTCAGGCACATTTGTGTTTGTTCAACATCCACAGAGCCAACCTGTGGTTTATACTGCAACTATGCTGAGTAGACCTTAGTTACAGTTTCTGGGAAAGAGCGTGTTATCTAGTGTGATGAACAAATTGAACAAGTCCAGCACGCTCAAGCTCTCGACCACGATGACGGTGAGTATTTCGTGCTAGCAGATCTATCGACGGCCCCAAGGGTCCGTCTACACAATTTCACTCGCAAGTCTTGGGTTAACCTGTGATATGGTTTTCAGGCACTTTGCAAAGTGCCTGGGATCGACCCGCTCCAATCTGATAACATCAAAAAGTCTCCTTCCTGAAAAATCGACAATGGTGAGATTCGAACCCGGGTCTCATTGTCAGAATGCGAACGTTCTAACCACTCGGCCAGTATTGAGCGCGCAATTCTTGACCACTCTTTTTGGTCAAGCCTCAACATTTGCTAGATATTACCTGCGTTATTTATATGTACTGACTTTAACTTAAATTTAACTTCATTTTTTTTCTCGAACCTATTCATTTATGGATCTGCTTTGAAGCTTCAGATCATTATTCAGTTGGAAGTTCCAGCCCCGACTAAAAGCCCAAACTTTCGAACCGACGGCATGACACTTTTGTTGAAAATCGCTTGCTATCTTGCAGTGTCCATTATGCGTCAAAGCGCACTATTTTGCCCGCTTCAGCAGTAACAACGCATCCCCAAATTATGATGCTGCAACTGTCACGTTTCACTGTCACGCCCCAAATACTTCTCTTCTAAAGCCGTATTAGGAGCTCTCCAGACACACGCCTTATTGTTCTTCCCCCAAACCTCTAGTTTTGACTTATAGAACCATAAAACCTTTCTAGCATATTATTATGAGAATTGATATAGTTTAGCCGAGTTTGTTTTTGCTTTTACGTAAGTAGTGACTTTTTCTAGGCATTCTGCCATGAAAAACGACATTGTTCAGATTATGTTGCACTGCAGACATATGCACATTGATTCTGATATTGGCCAGAGAGACAGTGCGAACCGCAGAAGTCACAGCAAGAATCGCCTGAGCTTGCCGAACTAGGATTCAACTTACTCTTTCACTTATTTTTTGCGGAGGTCATTTCTTTAATGCAATGTCTTCATACCAGAGGCCTTCCATTTATAAATAATTTGTCGCACCGGAGAGACGTGGAATCGAAATCGTTTTGATAACTTTTTGTAGCCATCTCACATCTTCCACCACACGATTTTTTTAAAGCTTCAAGAAGTTATTTTTAAGTTTCGTCTCTAACTGCACCCTTTTGCATACCCAATTTGTTATGGTCTGGAGCCCCTGCTGTTTGCCTCAGGGTTCTTGATAAGATCCAGAGTCGGATATGCAACGTAATTGGCCCTGATCTGTCATCTCGTCTGCAGTCGCTCTCTCACAGACGCGCCGTTGCCTAGCTCTGTCTTTTTTACAAATACTTTCACGGTAATTGCTCCGATGAGCTGCTTTCGCTGGTTCCTACGAGGCTGGCAGCCCGTTCCCATCCCTTCACTGTTGAAACTGTTAGATGTAGACGTTTCTTCTACTCCAATAGCTTCATGTCTCGCCCCTCTCGCCTGTGGAACTCCCTTCCTTATTCATGTTTCCCTGACAAATATAATCTCCAACTATTTAAGTGTAACGTCAATCGACATCTCCAGTTGCCTTGATCTATCCACTTCCCTTCTCCACATTCTTTCCTCTTTCATTCCTATCTGCTCTCGCTCCAAATCTTCTGTAACCCCCTTGCCTTGAACGAGCCACTATCTTTTTCCACATCCTTTCCTTTACCGCTCCTATCTGCTCTTCCTCCAAACCTTCTGTAACTCCTTGCGTGCTAGTGTCTTTCAGCCTTGCTTGGGGTGAAAAGCTTAAAAAAAAATTGTTTGACTGCAGTATAAACAGCTTAACAAAAAAATGAACATGTGCCATTTTGGTTTTTATACATGCACAAAAATTATATGTACATATTACATGGTTGCCACGTGTAAAACAAAAATGCAGAGTGTAAATGTTAGGGTTCAATTACTTTTGCGCATCTTAATTTTTTATTAATATTTTTATTCCAAATTGATCAAAAATTTGAAAGTGGTTGTAATTCATTTAATAAAGGTTTTTCTTAACGAATATATAGTTTAATTGAGATTTATTGATTATCTGGAAAAAAGGAGAGAATTATTTTGAATATTAATTCAGTTCATTTACGTTTTTGCAGAAAACAATCAATCAATCTATTGTTTACATTATTTACATTAAGACTAAGATAGATAGATAGATAGATAGATAGATAGATAGATAGATAGAGGAGTAAATGGTAGTGCCATCAGCATAATGCCCACTTGGGAATTGATGACATCAGGAAGATCATTGATGAAGGTCAGTAACAGCATAGGACCCAGCATAGCGCGTTCGTCTGAAAGGATGTGGAAGCGAGACCGTTATCCTTTCACACGAACGCGCTACCATTTACTCCCATCTCAATAGAAAATGCGCCAGAGACGACAAAGTTAACCTGGCCGCTGCTCTTGAAAAGGGGCTCTAATCTGTGGTTAACCGAGGCAGGAAATGGCTCGTAAATTTTAATCCCTCCAAAATGAAATTACTCTCATTGAACTACCATAGATAATCTTTCCTGGCCGCCATCAGCGTGGTTGATGCTAGGCTTATGGATAGCAACACGTTGCGCCTTCTCGGCTTCACGTTTTTAACCGACTTGAAGTGGACTACATCGAATCAATAGCTGAATCTATTGCAAGGAAAGTTGGGTTACTGTGTCTTGCCAGACGGTTTCTCTCGTCAGAGTCCATCTTGTACATTTACAAATCTACCATTCGTCCGTGCATTAAAGACTGTTGTCATATCTGGTCTGATGCTCCTGCTACTTATCTCGAGGTTATCGACAAAATCCAAAGAAGGATCTGCAATATAATCAGTCCTGACTTGGCATCTCGACTTCAGTCTCTTTCTCATCGACGTAACGTGGCTTCCCTCTGCCTTTTCTACAAATATTTTCTTGGCAACTGCCCTGACGTGGCTTTTTCCTGGTGTCCGGTCGACGTGAGTTTATGCGTGCTACTAGACTGACATTTGCGCCCCACCCTCTTACTGTTGAATTAGTCAAATGTTACCACCACTTCTACTCCAAACTTTCTTTTCTCGCACTTCTAGCCTGTGGAACACCCTTGCGCTTCCCTGAAATCTACAGTCTTCATAAATTTAAATGAAACGTTAATCGCCATCTTCTTGAACCCCGTTCAGCTTTTATTTTTTTCTTGGTCCCCTGCTTGCACCAAGTTTTGTTTCCCGCCTTCACTCTCTGTAACCCCCTGTGTACCAGAAAAACAAAGTTGAAACTATACACACACACGTACATACACACACACATTCGCATATAAAATTAAAGCATCAATCAAAAGTAACATTTATCTATCTAAAATGTTGAACTTTCTTCCTGAAAACTGCATATGGAGAATATAATAATGACTTTGCACTTTCATCCGTTATTTTTTCAGATGAAAAGATATAAGAATGTCGATTAAAATCGTTCTGACAACGCAAAGCGGATGAGAAAATAAATGGTAGATCATTAACGATATTTTATTAAATTTATCAAAATACATTTCATTCTATTCCAAGGGGCTAGAATTAATTACATTAATAAAGAGATGATGTGAGATCCAGTGGTTAACATTTTACAAGCATGTAAATTCATGAACAAATACAATAAATCACATTACACTGATCTGACAGATATTTTAGATGACAGAACGTAAGCACAAGATAACGACGTCGCCATTATTCTAAATTTCCGCACGGCAATCTCAAGATAATTTAAATACATTACAATATTAAATGAACGTTATATTGTATACTTTCCTTGTTCTGGGGGGGGGGGTCTTTCTTGACGGGGTCAGTTCCATAATAATAATGTTGCTTTCTTCTTTCCCGGTCGTCTTCTCCCGAAATGTTTTTGGGGTTCGGAGATGTGCACACGCAAATACATGCCTTACACTGTTCCTCGAAGAGACACACAACGATTCTCCACATACAAGCGTACACCCCCATAAGGCATACATAATAGAAACAAAGACAGTTTTATTCACTTCCCTCATTTTCTGTTCGCATTTGTAAATATTTATTAAGCTTCGTTTATTCTGGTACATCTAACTATGGGGAGCCACAGATTGTCGCGAGAATATGCGAGAATATGCGAGAATATGGTGATATCGTATCAATAATTACTAAAAAGAAAAAAAAGTTTTCAAGAAAAAGTTCTCAGCAGCGTTATTATCGACGAGGAACAAACTCGGATATTGAAAGATTGTAAGAAACTTGAATCCGGTTTAAAATAAATTCCCTTTCCTTTATTTATAAACGAATTTCACTCTATTAAAATAAATAGAAAATCATGCTGTGTGGATCTATTACGTACATACATACATACAAAAATACAAATCACATACAACGACAAGCATTCATTGGTCAATTAATCACCACTACGTTATTATAGGCAATTTACAAATCGCAGCAATGCGACAATTTTGTAATCGCTCTATTTCTAAGTAGTCAATTTTGTGCACTTTTGGGAGAAACGGATCACAGAAGCTTTCTTAAGTCTCCCCAAAGCTCGCTCGCTGATTGGTCGATGCCAACCAATCAGATGGTCTGCACGTGAAGAATAATTCTTCCCGCGCAGCGATTTGACCCTACAGAAGCTTATAAAAACTAAGGCCTTTTTCATCTCATGAGTGAGAATTCCAACTGTCAAACGAATCCGCGACATTTGAAACCATGCGCCAACTTTCTTACTCACACACACACACACCACTCACATGCTGAACACACCCTGTACACACTCACATAAACTCTTCTTACACAGCAATATCTTTCAAGAACAATCATTACAAGAGAGACTCATGAACATTCTTCCAGTGAACTTTGCAACACTAAAATAACACTTAAAGAGAGATAACTCTTGGTTAATTCATCCTTTTCTTACTTAAATGCATGCTTTCCTTCACATCGTTGTTTGATATTGTACATCTTGTTAAATACATATTTTATATGTAACAATGTCTTCGGCTTATCCTTTTCTGCGTCAGCCCTGTTTCCTAATCTAAAGTTAAATTAATGTGGTGTAGTCCGTCACAAAGTAACCGTAAATTTCCCATGATTAAATATTTTACATCAAGAGAGAATATTTTAATTTATCTGGAGAATTCGGTTTTATTCAAAATTGGCACTGTTTAAATACAATTGTTTTAGATCATCTCCAGCAAAGAAGTCACTTCCTCAGGTGAATCTTTCACACAAAATGTCAACAGAAGTTAATAATTCTTGTACTGTGACTATTATTGAAAATTTTATCAAATATCGTTTAAGTTGTTATCGTAGGAGGCCATTTCTTCTTTATGTGATCAGATCAGACGATAATTTTTTCATTTATCGTCTGTCTACTTCATCGACAGACTAGCGAGCCATAAAAACTGTTTTGTCGATTACAATAAAAACAACTGCACGCGCGTTATTTACTATTTTTCGAAAGATTTTGCAGAGACCAGCATTCTTCGATTCTTCTTTTTCACTTTTAAATTGTAGAAACTATAAATGCAACACAGACACGCATGCATGCACGCATACACACGCACACTCACACACACACACAAACACATAGACACACGCACCTCACACACAAAATCATCAAGTCGAGAGTTCTTCTCGGGTTCTCCTGACTCGTTCCTTCCAACCATCTCTGTCAGACATCACCGCGGGCAGCTCCTCCAGATGACATCCAGAGTCATCTACAAGTCATTATAGGTGCAATGATGTCTTCCACCCGATCTTTTGCCGCGCAATGGGTTCTATAGGAGGGCGTCACTCACAAGTTCTGACTTACTTCTCTAGGAGTGACCAGCTAGCTGAAGCCTTCTCTCTCTTAGCGAAACTGAGATAAGAGTTAATGTCCAGTGCAACTCGAAACATACTTGTGTATGTTCCGTCAAGTGATGCTTCTTAGCGTTTCATCAGTGCCCATGTTGTTGAGCCATAGAGCAAGACAGATTCTACTGTTGCCTTAAAGAAGTCCCTCTTAAGATTGTCGGAGAGGGAGGACTTCCAGATGGTGTTCAAACCATCCAGGGCACCATCACGCCTTGCCTTTGCGGATTTTGATGCCTCTCTCCGTTGACTGGATGTTGCTGCCGAGGTAAACAAATTCCCGGGCGGATTTGATGTTGTTGCCGTTTTTCAACTTAATTTCTCCTTCTTGGTTGTATCCGATAAATTCTATTTTGCCAGCATTAATGAGATAAAGACAAATACATGCATTTGATCTTAAAACGGTGATTCTTGACTCACCTAAAAACAAACAAATGGTGTCCTAGGTCTATACTGTTGAAGTTGCATTAGTGTTGTAAAACTGACACAGATACACCGTGGATAACATTGATAATGTACGATTTAAAAAAATGCCGATCAACTGTTGAAGTCAGAAATATTAAGCAATCACTTTTAGAATCAATCAAATTTTATCAATTATTCTCGATACCTGGCACGATGTCAGATACATTGAACTAGAAAGGAAAATTGTGTTGCGATAAAGTTCTAAGCGAGTAAGACTCGAACAGCGACCACCAATAGCAGTGAACAGGATAAAACCATCCCTTCCATCAAACAGATTACTTGTATGGTTCATTCGTTTCATAAAATTCACAAAGAATTTGATCTTATAGTAAAAAAAAAAAAATACTAATTTTTGCTTACTTCCATTATTCGGACTGTTATCCCCATCTTCATTGCCATATTCACAACGTTTCGCCAGTTGTACGCTCCTGGCTTCTTCATGTGATTGGAATTTCGAATTGAACCCTTTATTTCATCCACGGGGATAGATTGTTCTAGTTCCACGTGACATGCCTCTTCCGACTGTCTTTTGGTTCACCACTGCCGTGGCCTGGTATTGAACTTACAACTCTTTTAGTCTAGTTACTGGATCAAACCAACGCCTTTATCCACTGGACCGTGTCTCCTTGTGTTTTACTTAATCTGAAATAAGGTAAAAAATGTGCTGTATTCTTTGCAGTATGTGAGTTGCGCCAGAAAATACGACGTGGTTTGAATAAATTTAATGCCAACCTTTAATTTAATTTTAACCTTTGTTTTAAGATGAGTAGATCTGTGAGGAGTCCAATATAGACTGGACTCATGCTAATTTATGCCAAAATAAACTAAACCCTCAGTGTCACACTAAAGCATTCGTGAAAGAAGGTGCGTTGACTGTCAGTGGCTGTCCCCAGCCGCGACATGTATATAGATGGTCGATCCTGCTGCGCTTAGGATATGCATACGTGGGGTACTCAAATGACAGGAAGAAATATAACCTGAGAATTAAAACACAGTCTCTCGCATTCTTGTGAGAAGATTTAATTATGAGAGATTTTCTTTCGTGTTCTTTTCAGTCTAGACAACGATGACATTACACCCTGTACTTATCTATTTCGCTATATTTGGAATTGTCTATGAGATTCATTTGCTAGGTATGACTCGACTGGCGGCATGAAAACAAATTGAGATGGAGCCTTTAAATTACTGAGTTATGAAAAGACACAAGGAATACGAAAATCGTCGATCAATTTTGTTTATACAGCAGTAAATTAGTGAATTTGACTACAATATTTTGTAAACAAATTAAATCACCACATTACAAATTCCATTTTTATTTTGCGTGGGTCAGTCGGATTGATTTTTGATTTGCATTCGTTTCTAATGATGTATTTTGCTATAAATGAATTTTTTGCTTCTTGTTGAGTTTGTATTGCAGCCTTGTCATTTTTCTTTACTTCATTCTCTTTCTCTTGAAACAAAAGTATCACCTTAAGAGATTATTTAATGCTATAAACATTATCAGTAAAAATTGCCTTCATCGTTCAGATGTTGATAATATTTTACCTGTCTCAAATGAGCAAACACTTTCTCCAGTTTCACAGACAAAAACTCATAAGTTTTGTGTATATTAGGTACACATTTCCTTAATTTATATTTGAAATGATTTCTTTTTATTTCTGTTGTAGCATACCTACGGACGATAATGGGTATGTCCCCATTCACATAAATACAGTAGTAAATACTATATGTTGGTCTGTAGTTGATGATCCATTGTGGAATTCACTTGACTACTTCTACGCGCCGCTGGCGAATCTTATATGTGTTGTTCTTGTCCTAAGTATTATCGTTCCTTACCAACCTTCGTTTGATTATTCTATTCAGTAACCTTTCCTAGGTTACAACATTTTCATAAGAAGTCACATTTTTCTTTTATTATATATATATATATATATATATATATATATATATATTTTCATAAGAAGTCAGATTTTTCTTTTATTATATATATATATATATATATATATATAATAAAAGAAGAATGTGACTTCTTATGAAAATGTTGTAACCTAGGAAAGGTTACTGAATAGAATAATCAAACGAAGGCTGGTAAGGAACGATAATATATATATATATATATATATATATATATATATATATATATATATATATATATATATATATATATATATATCGGAAATTAAAGTATAATAGCGAATAGGAGAGAATGTAACTTAAGAAAAAGTTTATGAAAAACGGAATGGAAAGGAATGCAAGAGAATATCATTTTCTTAACTTTGAAATTATTTCTTTTTATTTCATAAGAATTTATATTTTCTTTCTTTTTACAAAGCGACATCACTGTTGTAGTTTCAATAAGCCCCCCACCCAAAAATAAAACAACTTTTTACAACATAATTTTTTGACAGAATATTACACTATAATTTTTTTGGCAGATTTTTTTTCTTCCAAAGGTTTAAAGCTATTAACCGTTGGCAAAGCGCCAACGAGTTTTTCTCTACCCGACTTATTTTCTGAAGGTTATATAAATTAGGGAAAGTTTATTTCTATTTACATTTGACGAACTGCGGAATTTTGGCTCCAACTTATATAGCCAAAATTATTTCAGATTTCAGAATATCTGGAATAATACTTGTCGTGTTTGTTGTTACCCACAATTCCAAAGACCTTTTTTCTATGGTAAATGTAGCCTTCCTATTTGGGTGGAATGGTCACAGTAGAAGGATCTTTACGTCTTAAAAATAACAAGATTCTACATGTTTGTTATACTGTCATATTCAAATCTTTTGCACAAACTCATGTTCATGAACACTCTAGTCTCACTAAGCCTTCATTTTCAATCTTTCTTGAAATATTAGAGCACTTACCTTTTTATATGTGACTAGCAGCATGGCCCGGCGTTACCCGTGCTTGATTCAAAAATCGTACGACTCATACATCAATCGCTATCACTTGACTTAAAATATTTTTGCCCTTCCTTGCCTTTAAAGGAGTGCCCTTTGTCGTGCTGATGTTTCTACATGCCTTACTTCTTGCCTATCTCACACTGCGAATTTTTTCTAATCTCCAAACTAAACATTAAATCTGTTACGAAAAAAGAACTAAACAAAATGAACACAAAACGATCAGCTTTAAAAAAGGACTCGTAACTGGAAAAACCGAATGAAAAAAGAATGTTAACAGCAGATACTTTTTCACACCCAACTCAGTTCTGCGGAATCAGAATCAACGTTGAGTTTAAGCAAGCGAATGAGCCAATTGGAGTAAAGTGCCAAGCAGATTTAAATTTTTCCCACTTGTGACAAATGCAGCTATCGATTTTTTTGCATGCTAGCATGCTAGTTAACATTCGTGTCAGTCCGCTGTTGGCTCTCACGATGGCCAATGGAATCTTCCTGCCTATTCGTGGCAGCCGGCTATAGTCTCTCACCCTGGTCAGTAGAAAGTGGCCGCAAACTACATGAAAACTGCCGTAGAAGCATGAAAAAAATCGATTATTTCCACTATCGATGGGAGTTTGGAAATGCAACGTTGGTCTTGACGTTCCCGCTAACTTGGAGCATGTGCATGTTAATTTTTGGTGCAAATCCGTCGAAAATTGCGACCGTTACACACACAAACACACACACACACACACACACACACACACACACACACACACACACACACACACATGCACACACACACACATACACACACAAACACACACATCCTGCCTTTTATAGATAGAGATGATATTCTATGTTTACACACTTTGTTCGTATTTCTGATTAAAATCTCAAAATAATTAAGAACATGTAAAGTTTAGAAAAATAACTCTTACTTTTTAAATTGAAGTTTTTTGTGAATGTTTCCAGCGAAATTTAGCATTTTGCAAAAGTAAAAGCTATGTACTAATTTGACCAAAAAGTTGCTTTTGTCGTTATAAGGAACAAGGAGTGTTTATTTTTTTTTTTTGAAGTAAGTTTATTTAAAAGGATCATATTTGCGTTGTGACAACTGTCATATCAGCATAAAGTTTTTAAAAAACATTTTCAATATGCAGTAGAAACCCTGACAACTGAACTAATAAGGCCATCCAAATGTGAGGGAAAGTCCGGATATGAGGGGTTATATTTAGATTAAAAAAAGAACTTACATCAGGTTTAACATTTATTTTCAATGTTTTATAGTAAACAAAATAAGCTAATGGTGAGAGAAATATAACAGAATTGATTTTAAGAAAAAAGAAATAAATTATGTAATCTTAATGAATATTAATTAAATTAAGTATACCACGTATGCAAAACAAATAATGTAACGAGGATTTTTTAATCGCTGTTACATGATGATTCTTTCTCTTCTAATGTCATTCTCAACTTTTTCTGCATTTCGTTTTGCTTTTGTTCTTGAATGTTTTTAAACAAAAGACACTTTTTAACTCTGGGCGCGTTATTGCAATCATCATAGCTGAATGCTGACTTTCTTTCCATAAAACTGACAACCTTTTCAATAGCTTTTTCAATTTCAGTCCAGGTTTAATCAAAATCATGTTTTTATTTCCTTGTTCATTGTGAGTGTGAGCGCTGGAGAATAGTTTCTTTGGAAGATTTTATATCATACAATGTTGACTTTCCTATGTTGAACTCAGACCTTAGTTACAATGATTTTTCACCGGCGTCTAATCTGTTTAAAATTTCCACTTATTGCGATAACTTCAAAGTTGTTATTTTCCTCTTATTCCCATCATCTTTTACACCAATACAAGTCATTAAGGGGAGATAAGCATATATCAAAAGTAAATTTCCTGAAAAACACAAATTTCAAATCAGTTACATATCACACAATTATTTTAAATATACACATCAAAATCATGTCCGGATATGCGAGATTCCGGATAAGAGGCACCGCGGATGTGAGGTATTCGGATATGAGGGATTCTACTGTAATTTATTAAGATAAATGGGATATCGTGTTAATTAAATATATATTTGTATATCTTTTGGATTTATGTATTTATGGATATTACCCTAGGCATAATTAAAACTAGGCAGGACCAAATCAAGTTACTATCAATCGTTTTAATATAGATACTCATTTTAAGTTGTAATTTATGCCGATAAAAACATAAGTGTGTCTCAACGTATCAATTGATTAATATGAATTTTATTGTAAAACATTAACGTGCGAAATCAATTCAAACTTAGCGCATGTTCTCTTTCTTTTTGTACAGTTCAACAATTTTTGCCTGTTGTAAATTTTCTAGAAATTTCAAAGCTTTTCCTTTTTCTTATCTTTCTTGTCAACAAAAGGGAATTTCTTTCTTTCTTTTTTTTTCCAATGAAACTAAACAGCGTTTTTGATATGTCTTTATGTTTTTCCACACGATCAAAACGCAATATTCGAGAAATCTGATGTGTATTCAAGAAATCTCAATAAAAAAAATGTGCTCCCTAGCAGGAATCGAACCTGTATTCTCCGGCAGGAATCGAACCTTTTTGCCTGTTGTAAGTTAAATTTTCTGAAAAACAGAAATTTCAAATCAGTTTCATATGACCCAAATAGTTCAAATATGCACATCAAAATCATTTCCGGGTTTGCGGGATTCCGGATATGCGGGATTCCGGATATGCGGGATTCCGGATATGCGGGATTCCGGATATCCGGGATTCCGGATACGAAGGATTCCGGATATGAGGGATTTTACTGTACTATATATGATCAATTGCAAAAGATGATGGGAAAATGGCCGTCTTTCATCACATTTTGCACCAATACAAGCCATTAGAGTGAAATAAGCATTAGCAATTATCCGAAGTAAATTTCCTGAAAAACAGAAGTTTCAAATCAGTTACATATCACCGAAATGCGGGTTTCCGGATATGAGATATTCCGGATATGAGGCATTCCGGATATGAGGTATTCCGGATATGAGGTGTTCCGGATATGAGAGTTTCTACTATATTATGCTATTTTTATTTTAAAACAGGTAAAGAGTTGATTCAAAATGTAATTTATGCAGAAGGTACTTTGAATAATGAAATGCGTCAAAAGTGATGTCTTCTGTAGAATATTTCTCGTTGAACAATGTTCTATAGCAGGTTCGGCCAGTTAATGGTATGAGACAAATCAAGATATGAGTGAAAAATAATAATATAACACAAGACATAAGGCAAAAAATTCATTTGAACCAGCTTGACTATTAATCGCTTTGATATTACGCAAGAAATAACGTCTGGGCTGTACTTAAACGTTCGGTTTTTTAAACAAATTTTGATGAGTAAGGAAAAGTAAATACTTTTCAATAATGTGCAACGCTAGAAATCGTTTGAAAATGAACCCCTACTAGTTGCATTAAAGGTCAGTTTTCGTTCAAGGACGTTGCTGTGCATATGGTAAGATTGCACAGAAATTTTAATTCTCGGTGACCAAATGATTGGCTCGAAGAAGTTCTGCTCCAAATTAAACTCGCACTAGCAGTGATGAATTAATATGTATTTTGAAACCCTTCTCCTTAAGAGAAACTATTCCCTTACTGCTAATTTTCTTTTACTATGGCAGATGTTTAGACAAGGTACATTGTTTAGATCCACCAGTTCATACCTTCACATCTAGGAAAGGCGATGTTCAAGGTGGCTAATCATTACCAATCGTTTCGTGTTCCTTTGACGAGGAATAAGTTCCACCCTGAAAGCTTCCATCCCAGAACTGTTACTTTGTGGAAGAAATTCCTTAGAGCATTCTTCCCTGACAACTACAATGTTAATGTCTTTAAATTCATGGTTAACTGATATCCTAGACAATATACGCTTGTTACTCACCCCCACACACACATTACAACAATCACAACTAGAAAAACTTAGGCGTTCCTTGTAGTGGGTGAACGAACAACATAAAAAAATGAAGGCAACAGTCGACGAAAAGCGTCCATGTGACATTACTTATCAGAAAAAAGCATAATATTCAGCGAAGATGACGTTACGTTGCATCTTCCTTTGGAGACCTGCTAAGAAAGGTTACAGGTTGGCTGGAAAGTTTTCACTCGAACTCCTTATCATGAGAGACAATTACAGTTCTATGAAATTTTGAAAAGACTCCAAGAGCAGTTCTTTACTGGGTAAGATCAGACGTTCTGAGAAGAGGAAATTATAAAGTTGCCTGAAGTCACTAGAACAAAACGGTGACGATGTTGTTCAATAAATCTACTGTAGGATTAAATCATTCATAACATGCATGCATATATATATATATATATATATATATATATATATATATATATATATATATATATATATATATATATATAGGTAACTATACTCGTGTCGAAAAACCTTCGAATTCTTGGTTTAACAATAGCCAAATCAATCACGAAGGGAAAAAAAGAAGGTTTTAAAAAAGAAAGAGCCAGGAACATGAAAGTCTGTCGAAAATAATCGCACAGATACAGGTTCAAGGCCCAAAGAAAAAAAACCGATACGAGTAAACAACTAACTAAAGAGCTCGATACAAACGTAGAGCAAACCTAGTCATTTACCCTGACGATCTGCCTAAGTGAAACCTTGGTAGGTTTGTCTGACTATATATATATATATATATATATATATATATATATATATATATATATATATATATAGGAAAGTAAGGTGATTTTTTTGTGTCCAGGCACGTGGTTATGCCATCATAAGTCACGCATCTATATGGAGTTGGAGAATTCTTTCCGTTTTATGCAAAAAGGGCTTAGTCTGTTTAAAATGCTATTTGGTTGGCTGATTATGATCATGTGATCAGACATTGTGATTTGGGAGTATCATAGTTCAATGAGCGTGGCTAATTACAAGAAATCGATATGTAATCCATGTAGCCTTTCTATGTTAATTTAAGCTTTGAGAATCAGACAATTATGTAACTGACTAAGTTACTCTAAATAAATATTGTTAAAGACGACTCCAGTCCTGTTGCTTTTTCAACTTCTATTTCACACACACACACATACACAAACACACACACACACACACACATACACACACACACACACATATATATATATATATATATATATATATATATATATATATATATATAGGGTGTCCATAAAGTTTGTGTGCACTTTAAAAAAATTATATATATAAAAAAATATAGATATTTTTGCAGATACAAAATTTAATTACAGAAATAAAAGTGTGAAGCTTAATATTACTAGATATATTAAAAAGCGAAGCAACTGGTTTCGCTCCCGCTCTTCAGGCTTCCAAATGGTAGATTTAACTTAAATTAAAAACACTAGAAAATGTGCAATGAAAAGGAAATGGGGAGAAAAAATGAACACAAGAAGCTAGAGACAAATAACAGCGAGTCACAACAAACACCCACGCTGTTTACACAAGGAAGGCGTGCGGGACCCGATATAAAGTGCCTCCAGCATCTTGATGAAATAAAGAGTGTGACCCGGACAACACAGTGAACCCGTCCACACTAAAGTTAGCCGCACACTCTCTGTTATTTAAGAGGTGCTCACATATGGGGGAACCATAGGTATTTGGGACACGTCCATTCAACGACAAGGTGTGGTTCCTGATTTTAGTGGGAACATGTTGTTTAATTCTCATGTCTAGGCGCTGAGTAGTTCTACCTATGTAGTTGGCACCGCAACTACAAAAGTATTTGTAAATAACAGAGTTAATATGATGGCGAGGGAGAACATCCTTACACCCAGAACGAAACATAGGCCGAGTTTGTAAAACTATACGAACCCCGGCCGAGAAAAACAACTACGAACATTAGATGAAATCTGTCTAATTATCCTTTAACACTTGGATCCAGTCCAAGGCAATCTAAGATAAACAGGGCAATTTTTAACAGTACAGAGTTTGACCCTTCTGAACTCCTCAATCTTATTGCGGATGACTGAATGAACAGTATCAGGGGGAAAACCTAAACCGCATAAGGTTTCCTTAAGAAAATTGATTTCATCATCCAAGAAGGACTCTGAACAGATCATTAAAGCCTTATGAAGTAGGGTTCTAATAATGTTTATCTTACGTTTTGTAGGACAAAAGGAATCCCAACGCGTATATAACCTCGAAAAAGTTGGTTTCCTATAAACCGAGGTAAGAAAAATTGTAGGTGTTCGATGATCCAAGAAGGCCAATTGAAAAATGGATTCCTTCTCAACAGTAAACCTCAGTGCTGGATGGATACCATTTAGAAAAGAGAGACACTGGTCAGCCTCAACTTCGTTGTTGAATAAACAAAAAGTATCATCAACATACCGACAATACAGTTGAAGACGAAGTGCATTCCTACATATTCTCTCTTCGTGAAAGCCGACAAAAATATTAGCAAGTGCCGGACCCAAAGGGGAACCCATAACCACCCCGTCAATCTGTTGAAACATAGTATTATTAAAACTGAATTCGACAGACGACGTGGCAAATTTCATCAACTCCACAAATACAGACTCAGGAATACTCGGTGAGGAACAAAGAACTGCGATAAAGTAAATCGCAGCAAATATTAATAGTTTCCACAAGAGGGACACAAGTGTATAGGGAACAGACATCAAAAGAACACATGAACTTGCCCGAAGAAGACACATTTTGAATACGGTCAACAAAGGAAAATGAATCGTTTATGCAAAATCCACTCAAGCGCTGCAACACTGGTTCCAAAAGCGATGCGAGCCATTTGGCCACCTTGTGTTGGGCTGAACCAACCATGGACAAAATTGGTCTTAATGGTACCACCATCCTTGTGGATTTTTGGAAGCCCATACAACCGGGGACGAATCGACTCAGACGGTCGAATTTCATTGGCAATTTCTTGTGGAAGCACCCCAGTTTTTACCAACTTCAGGAGCAATTTCTGAAATTTTGCTTCAACTAAAGCAGTTCCATCACATGGATCAGCAGATCCTAGCTTTGTAAATTTTGAAGTATCTTCCAAAATCGAAGACATCTTAGCCACATAATCTGCCCGATCTAAAATAACAACACCAGCCCCTTTATCAGGTCTGGAGATTATAAGATCATAATTATCCCTCAAGGAATTAACAACTCGCTGATATTCTGCTTTCCATTTCGATTCAGCTGTAGAAACCGAGGAAAAAGCAAACATGTGTGCGGAATTATTTAAGTTGGCTTTCAAATCACAGAGAGCATCACTAGAAGTAGGCGACAGTCTTGTCAACTGGGCATAGAAGGAATATATTACAATACTTAGATTTAATAGTAATATACTGTATGTAGTTCTACAGAGCGATACTGATAATACTATGGATTTGAACACGTGAGCAACGACGGTGATTTAGATTTGAATGTAAACATAAATAATACTTATGCTTAGCGTCAGAAATAAAGAGTTGAAATTTTTAAGGCACATAATGATGAAAGAGGGCTGGGAAAATTTGACGAGGCAAGAAAGATAGAAAGATAGAAGGAGGCAGCGCATAAACTACCTAACGAAATTGTGTAAGTTGTTGAAAGATATAGCAAAAGGAAACACTTCACTAAGGACTACAAAAGGACTAGATGTTGTGGAGAGACGTGATCGTTAACGTTGTCAAAAAAGAAGAACTGAACGAGTCGTCATTTCATGATGCGTTATATAGGATCAATGGAGGCAAATCTGTTGGATGTGTCGGCCAGGGAAGTTCGTCGAATAGTAGAGGCATCTTGGTGACGAGAATCCTTGTGGCGGAAATCTTCCTGCAATCGTTACAGGACTGGCAATAGAACGGATTCAACGAGATTCTGCTGCTCAACGAATTCCACAAATCCCCAATAGGGCAAGAATTTTAACCCCTTACCAGATTGATTGCGCTTGTGTAGCGAGTTCAGTATATGCAGTAGGATGGAGGAGGGGAAGAGGTGGATTTAAACCTTTCTCAAGTAAATGAATTCGGTTGAAATTTGAACTCGGCTCTCAGATTCCTCATTCTGTTACGCCACCAAACACATCCGTTTTATGTTTGGAAGAGGTGACGTCCATAGGTCCTACAGCCATTACGAGGACAATGGCTAGCAAATCGCACTTCACCCGCCCTCATCATGAATTTGATGTTCACTTAAAGTGGTGACATCAAAGTGGTTAAGTAGTCCCATCTACCCCTGTTTTGAAATAAGAGTGATCTTTCTCCGAGACAGACTACTAACAAATGTTAGCGAGCTCTGCCTACCCGATTTCAATAAGTACTGAACTATGTGAGAGGGTCGTTCAACTCCAAGAGATATTTCATACAACCGCATACCCGTGAATGATAATTATTACACTAGGATAATAACAGTTTTGACTGGAAATTGAATCGCAAATTTATATCAGTTTTCTCACAAGCAACAGTACTGCCATTTAATGTCATAATGCCTTCAATTATCGACCGATTTCCTGCAGGCTGCTAGAATATATTAACTTTCGCTGACACACGTACATCTGTAACTCCACTGATGTTCATTAATTTTTGCACAACAGCAGGATCTACACTACTCGACTGGATGATGTCGTTTGTCTGGATTTCAAAATTCCAGAGTAACATGCATTTTATTTTCTTCTACAACCAATTGTTTGTATTCATGCTTTTTTTTTCATATTATTTTTTTTTCATGCAGGTGAACGCAAATGTTTTACACAATCTTCATCTTATCACTCATTTTATTTGCTTTGGATAAAATATCTTTCACCTTTCAACGTAAAATCAGTAACTTATGATTACAGAATTTGTGTATTGTAATTAATTTTATTTTTTTGTCGCTCGTCCAGCCAACGAAGTGTTCAAAATAATTGCAATTCATAATGCCCACTTGTTCCTCGTTTTTATTAAATTTCTAATTGCTTTTCTTATAATCTTTCTGATTTTACCCATATATTTTCCCGTCCTGGGTATGACGATAAATTACTTCCGCGTCCTGGGTATGACGATAAACTTCATCCGCATCCTGGGTATGACGATAAACTACATCTCCGTCCTGGGTTGACGATAAACTACATCCGCGTCCAGGGTATGAAGTTAAACTACATCCGTGCCCTGGCTATGAGGATAAACTACATGCGCACCCTGGGTGAGACGATAAACTACATCCACGTCCAGGATATGACGATAAACTACATCTGCGCCCTGGCTATGAAGATAAACTACATGCGCGTCCTCCGTGAGACGATATACCACATCCGCGTCCTGGGTATGACGATAAACTATATCCGCGTCCTGGGTCTGACGATAAACTACATGTGAGTTCTTGGTATGACAATAAACTACATCCGCGTCCTGGGTATGACAATAAACTACATGCGAATTCTGGGTATGACGATAAACTACATCCGCGTCCTAGGTAAGACGATAAACTACATCCGCGTCCAGGCTATGAGGATAAACTACATGCGCGCCATGGGTGAAACGATAAACTACCTCCGCGTCCTGGGTGAGACGATATACTACATCCGCTTACTGGGTATGACGATAAACTAAATACACGTCCAGGATATGAAGATAAACTACATGCAAGTTCTTGGTATGACGATAAACTACATCCGCGTCCTGGGTATGACGATAAACTACATGTGCTTCCTGGGTGAGACGATAAACTACATCTACGTCCGGGGTATGAGGATAAACTACATCCGTATCCAGGATATGACGATAAAATACATGCGCGTACTGGGTGAGAACATATACTACATCCACGTTCTGGTGAGACGATAAACTACATCTACGTCCTCGGTATGAAGATAAAGTACATGTGCGTCCTGGGTGAGACGATAAACTACATCCGCGTCCAGTATAATATGACGATAAACTACCACTGCGTCCTGCCTATGACGATAAATTACATGCGCGTCCTGGGTATGACGATATACTACATCTGGGGCCAGGATGTGAGGATAAACTACATCTGCGCCTTGGCTATGACGATAAACTACATGCGCGTACTGGGTATAACGATAAACTACATCCGCGTCAAGGATATGACGATAACGTATATCTGCGTCCTGGCTATGATGATAAACTACATGCGCGTCCTGGGTGAGACCATATACTGCATCCGCGTTCTGATGAGACAATAAACTACATCAGCATCCTGGGTATGACGATAAACTACATCCGCGTCCTGGGTATGACGATAAACTACATGCGCGTACTGGGTATGACGATAAACTACATGCGCGTACTGGGTGAGACGATATACTACATCCGCGTCCTGGGTGAGACGATAAACTACATCCGGGTCCTGGGTATGACGATAAATTACATCCGCGACCTGGGTATGACGATAAACTACATCCGCGTACTCGCTATGACGATGAACTAAATCTACGTCCTGGGTATGACGATAAAGTAAATGTGCGTCCAGGGTGAGACGATAAACTACATCCAGGTCATGGGTATGACGATAAACTACATGCAAGTTCTGGGTATGACGATAAACTACATCCGCGTCCTGGGTATGACGATAAATAATATGTGAATCCAGGGTGAGACGATAAACTACATCCGCGTCCTGGGTATGACGATAAACTGATCTTTATTATTACAGTGATCTTGAGTATTAAATCTTTATTATTAAATGTATCTTTATTATTACAGTGATGTTTATTATTAAATCTTTATTATTACAATGCTCTTTATTATTACAGTGTTTGTTATTATTAAATCTTTATAATTAAATTGATCTTTATTATTACAGTGATCTTTATTATTAAATCTTTATTATTAAATTGATATTTGTTATTACAGTGATCTTAATATTAAATCTTTATTATTAAATTGATCTTTATTATTTAATCTATATTATTGCAATGATCTTTAGTATTACAGTGATCTTTAGTATTAAATCTTTATTATTAAATTGACCTTTATTACAGTGATATTTATTATTAAATCTTTATTATTAAATTGGTCTTTATTATTACAGTAATCTTTATTATTAAATCTTTATTATGAAATTGATCTTTATTATTTAATCTATATTATTTAAATTGATCTTTATTATTACAGTGATCTTTAGTATAAAATCTTTATTATTAAATTTATCTTTATTATTACAGTGATCTTTATTATTTAATCTTTATTATTAAATTGATCTTTATTATTTAGTAATCTTTAGTATTAAACCTTTATTATTAAATTGATCTATATTATTAAATCTTTATTTTTGAAGTGATCTTTATTGTTATAGTGACCTCTATTGTTAAAGTGATATTCAATCTTTATTATTGCAATGATGTTTATTATTACAGAATCTCCAAAACGTCAACGCATGTAGTTCGTAATTATTATTTCTAACGTTGACTCGAATAATCTTCTGAATTCCATGTCGCATTGAATGGAACAATTTCCAGTAATTGACAGCAAGCCCAGAGCTGCTGAGATTTGCCTGGTTTTCGTTGAAGTAATTATTTTTTCAGCTCCCGCCATAATGGTTCAATTCTATTGAGATCAGGTCATTATATTGATTATTTTTCCAACAATTGAACATCCTCATCCTCAAGAAACATAATTATTGCATGTTATGTGCAGCGAGCAGCACCATCATGCCGGAAGAATTCTCCATTATCTTAGTATTACCGAAAATTAGATCGTAGTAAACAAATATAGTTTTCGCTGTTTAGATTTTCATAAACTTTTACCAATTTTATTCTACATTCGGTTTTGACGCAATTTAAACTATTAAATTTTACAGTTTTTGTGGTGTATTTAGCATTGTTTCTTTCTTCCACTAGGATTCTTATATATTTTCTTGCATTAGGATATAACACTATTTTGCCTTCGTCACTAGAAACCATTATTTTCTCTTCCCAGTATCCCCTGTAATATGCTCATTTTGTTCAATTTTCGATTCGGATGTTATTTGGTTGATGATGTTTTTTCTGCTATACTCCAGTTGTAGTTGTTTTTCATAATATTCCGCGTACTGTATGAATTGAATTGTCACTGTTAAAACTGAATTTAATTCTCACTTTCCTGACTGTTAATTATAGATTGCATACCGATAATATCGCAAACTTTTTTTCATCTCTAACTTTTATAGCCTTCGTATTTTCCTTGCACTTTAAGGGCCTCTAGCAGTAGCAAAAGTCTTTTAAATAGTTTGAACACTGTTTCTACAAATTGCTGTGCGCCTGTCAGTCTGTTTGTCTGTCTGTCCCTCGTTGAGGCATCTTCCGTTTCAAAGTTCGAACCGTCATCTTTATTTCAGCAGAAATTTTAGCCAGGATTTTATTAAAAAAAAACAGAAGAAAACTGATGTTCAACTGCAACGACTTGCCAAAGGGGCCTATAAGATGGAACAATTCCAATTTAGAAATTGGCATATAATCATGAATTTATAATCTCAGATCTTTCATTGTTCAAATTGTTTTCTATTGTTTGTTTTCACCTTCAAGCTGCTTAAAGCGCTGTCTATTCTGTTACAGGGTACCTACGAAAATGCAACAACTTATTTTACAATCCTAAATTTCACAGACACTATTGATAAAAACATAACGCTAAACAAAATAACTTCTGAATAAAATAAAACTGTATGATAATTTTATGTATTTCCCCACCTCAAATATTTGCACGTCAGTTTGCTACAAGCTTTTTCTTTTTTCAAACAGTTCTCTACTTTCCATCAAAGAGGATATTTCCCGCTCGATTTGTACGAGTAGAATTTTTTAAAAAACGTTTTGCAATTACTTGTAGTATTTTTAGATTTGGCTTCTTTTGCTCTGGTCCCTCGTTTTGAGATGTTTTGTTTCTCCAGGCAATTTTAAAGCTTGTTGCCAAGTAGTGGAATTTTTTAAAAATGAATTTCGGCAATTTTGTCAGCTCCGACATTCAGTTTTGGTTGTTGTGAAGCAGATGCATTTCCTTATAATGTCTCTTTTCTTTTCTATTTTAGTTTTTATCTTTCCATCTTTTTCTTAATAACTGCGTTGCTTTGTCGAGCGCATGTTTACATCGGCATATATTGCATTTCAAATTTATTTTATTATCTATGCAGAGTTTTTCTTCATTATTTATATTGAACTACAACAGCGGCACAAGTGAGAAAACATAAATGGATTTACCACGGCTAATCATTGAATTTAGTTGAATTCATTTGTGTACGTCTGAACCTATTTTGTGCAGTGCTGTTCGATAAAAGTGACTCACCTGATTTTTTAAAAAGATTTCCACCCTGTATCCCCTTTCTCGCAGACCTAATGCTACTCTATTGCTAGTTCCATGGCAAATGTTCCAACAAGTTCCATCCTTTAGTGCTACCATCTCAAAAGTTTCTTCTCCAAAATTACTACTTTGTGGATCGCACTCCCGTTTGTATGCTCTACAGAATATTACAAGTTTAACTGCTTCAATTGTATGGTCAGCAGTTATCTATCCGTCATTTCCCTGCAATCTTCACTTCCTCCTTTTACATTCATATCATATACTTCCTTCAGTAATTCTCTACCTTTAGGAACTGTTGGGCCTTTTACAAGGTGAACTTAAGTAAAAATAAAACATTTAGCGTAATCAAATATTACAGTGCTGTTCAATAAAAGTGACTCACGTGATTTTTTTTTTACTTAAACATTTTTTCGCCTATTGTTTTTTGGGGTCGAACTAATTTTTAATCTTACTAATATAAAGACCCCTTCCCGACCACCTAGTAAAAAAAGTTTACTCACCCTAAGGTATTCTATTGATAATTATAATTTTAGATGTAAATGAGATTTAGGAAAAAACACTGTGCAAAAAAAGTGACTCACTTATTTCCTGCAACTAGTAATCAATAGAAACATAACCGAACAGCTTTAAATAAAGAATAATAGAGGTATAATTTATTTATAATAGGTAATATAGTTCGAAATATTTAATAATCTATGGATCCTCGTCAATTTTGAATAAACTTTTCAACCCTTTTTGGCATTGACTTGATTAGGTTCTGGCAAATCTCATCTCCAAGCATTGAATTCCATTCGGATATGAAATTCACAATCAAATCCTCTTTGTTGCTCAACTGCTTTCTCGAGAGCCTGTACTTTATAATGCGCCATAAGTTTTCTATGGGGTTGAGGTCAGGAGATTGGGGTGGCCATGTCATAACACTCACCTTCTTCTCATCAAATTATTCCTTCATCAAATTTGATTTGTGACAGGGAGCATTATCCTGCATAAAAATGAGCTTGGTGGGGTCGATTTGCACCCTTTCAGCAGAAGGGAGCAGACAAGACTCTAAAATTCTCTTGTACTGCTCGCTCCTGATGGTCTTTTCAATAGGTTTTAAGAAACCAGTTCCATGAAAAGAAAAGCATCCCCAGAACATTATACTGAACGGATGCTTGACAGTACTTACTGCTAAATTCAAAGAGCTTTCAAAGCTTCTTCTTCGGATTTTAGATCGCTTATCCTTTGAATTTAGCTCAACTTTCGTTTCATCGGAGAAGAGAACATTTAGTAAAAAAAATCAGGTGTGTCACTTTTATCGACCAGCACTGTATGACCGACATCTACTCATGATCGTTTTGAATAGCACAAAATGACAACATTGTGTATAGCTACGTGGCCGACATCATGAACTCCCAAAATTAACAAAATTCAGTGTAATGATCTACATTTAGTGATGAGTTTGTTGGTGCATATATATATATATATATATATATATATATATATATATATATATATATATGCTGTCCATTCTTTTTTTTTATTTGTCTTGGCTGAGAAAGAAGTGACGTAGGTCGTTAATGATTGGTCGCTTGTAATTTCAAGATCAGCAGTGGCAGTTACTTAATGTATCCATTTGTTGCGTGCTTGGCGGATATTTTGCTTCAGGATCGCCTGCCGGAATAGTACTGTTTCAGAAGGGTCTCTTGGGCGAACAAGTATCATGTTGCAAGACCCGAAACTTGTCATGACCCCAAGTCATAACATCACTGACGAGGCAATCCTGTGCACTCGTTGGAGTGTTTACATGACTATATATATATATATATATATATATATATATATATATATATATATATATATATATATATATATATATATATATATAGAGAGAGAGAGAGAGAGAGAGAGAGAGATGTGTTGATTTTTACTTTACACTTTGTCTACTAACCCTCTATCTACTCAGCCTTCTTCTTCCATGTAAAAAATTGCAAACAACATAATTGTCTCTCAATAATTTGGACTATATTCAATGCACAGACAAATGGTAAACTTATAAAAGTGCAAGATCGATTCCGGTGAGAAAAATTGTCTAGCACGGCAGATTGAACCGACTTTTCGAGCAGCAGATTTAGAAATTGATTCAATATTATCAGTAGAAGACGTGAGACCAAGGCACAGTGACTTTCTCTTCTGGAGGTTATCATTAACTATGTTTCTGGAAGGCAAGAAAATTCTTCACAAGGTGATTATTAGAGAGTAGTTTCGGTTTAAAAGCAAATAAATAGTTGTGTCATCTGCATAGCTACCGAGTCGAGAAGTGTTAACATCAGGAAATTTGTTGGTGAAAATAAGGAACATTACGGGTTCAAGAATAGAGTCCTGGGGATATCCGTATTGATGCAAAAAGATCTAGTGGAGTGGCCGTCCATGACAACTTTAGATAAGAAAGATTGAATCAAGTTCATGAAACGGTCAGAAACGCCAAAAACTTTCAACTTTTGAAGACCAGCATGCCAAATCCTGTGAAAAGCCTTCGAAATATTTAAAGCCACAACCCGAGCTTAACCATTCTTGTCTAAAATTTGACAAAAGCAATAACTATGAACACAGCGTTTTATTTAGAGAAGTGAAATTCATTTTGTTGGTCTGAGCCTCCTGATGCGAGGTTAGATGCTTAATTAATTCTGAGTTGATTAGAGTATTTAATACTTGGCCAAAGAGAAGAAGATTGAATAGATTGATAGAACTACAGAATAATCGAACAATCTAGAAAGCAAGAGTCAGCAAAGTATCTATTGTAGAGACTGGGACGAATAGGGTTCAGTTCAGGGTCCCATTTCTTAATGCAAGGATACCATTGAACCGACATACTTTGTGGCGATCAAGTTTAGAGATGGTAGCAGAAATCATGAACAAGAGATCTATGTATGTCCCACATTAGAAACTCGGTTCTAAGTGGGAAGTCAATAGTAGAATTTGAAGAGAATTTGATCACATAATTTTCCTTTATTGACAGAGAATGATGGCACTCTAAATTGATTGAGGAGAGTGGGGATTGATAGCTTAAACATTATTAATCACTCTTAACGAACCACCAGTAGTAACTAGAAACAAAATTGTGAGAGGCTGTAATATCAGCGAACAACGACTTGGACTCATTGCGGGAATGTTTGCATGTCACGAGAAGAGACAAAATGGCGTCTTTTATAATCAAAGCTATTATGTTGTTATAACAGGAAAAAATGATTCTTGTGGCCTATAGCGCTTGAACAAGCAGATTGTATCTGGTATTCGCGAAATTGCAAAAAGCCTCGATAGCGGCTGGATGGGTAAACTAAGAAGAAATTTCAAAATTTACCTTATATTTGCATCTCTGTACATGCATAAGAAAAAGTTCTTGCCGAAGGTTTTGCTGATAAGACAGATTTTTTTAAAAACCTGTCATTCAGCAACAGAAACTGAAAGCAGACGACACTGAAAAATACTAAAATTTGTGAAATCGGAATTCTGAAAGGTATATCACGTGACTTTGAAAGAAAATAGACTAACCTCTTTCCTTTTATGTGCCGTGTCCCTTCAGGATGTAGGCGATCATGGCTCTCCACTTCCTACATTCCTTGTAGCTCTCAATAAGTTTTGTCCCTTTGCTACTCCCTCAGGCTATAATCTGTCATCTACTTGCTTAAGCCCGCCAAGTATGCCATGCATTGCTTTCCTTTGTCTCTCTTTCTCTCTATTCGACCTGTGTGCATCAGATTCTTCAAGCTTTCCTTTCTTATTACTTCTCCCAGATATTTCATCTGCCTCTTCCAGATGTTAAGTATAAGGTAACTACTTGTTTGTATCCTTTCCAAAACCTCATCGTTTCTCACACGCTCGGTCCATGACACCCTAGCATCGTTCTGTAGAACCATACCTATGTTGGCTCGAAGCTCTTCTCATCTTTGAGAAGGCCGTCAAAAATGTGTTGCCGGAAAGGAGGACAGATGTCACGTAGCAGCTCAGTACTCTTTTCTTCGTCACCAACGAAACCCTCCTGTCTCGTAATACTTTGCCTAGCTTTTACAATGCGTCTTTACCCATTCCAATACGTCTTCGGATCTCAGTGTTGCACTTAACGTCCTAATTTCTAGCTATTTTAAAATAGTCTGATCGTTAAAAAAAAAAAAAGGAAAAGAAAAAAAAAAGAAGCTAAATTTTACTGTTAATTCGGACTCTGATTGGATGTAAAATATTAATTCTCTATATTATGAGCGTTCTTATTTGATTAAATTTCGATGACATAATTCTGAGCTGGAATTACTCGGTAAACATTTCGTTCTTTTGGACAGGCCAACAAGGGCAATGATATTTAATCAGGTAAACATTTCGTTCTTTTGGACTGGCCAACGAGCGCAATGATGTTTACTCAGCTAAACATTTCGTTCTTTTGGACAGGCCAACAAGGGCAATGATGTTTAATCAGGTAAACATTTCGTTCTTTTGGACCGGCCAACAAGGGCAATGATGTTTACTCAGGTAAACATTTCGTTCTTTTGGACAGGCCAACAAGCGCAACGATGTTTACTCAGCTAAACATTTCGTTCTTTTGGACAGGCCAACAAGGGCAATGATGTTTAATCAGGTAAGCATTTCGTTCTTTTGGACCGGCCAACAAGCGCAACGATGTTTACTCAGGTAAACATTTCGTTCTTTTGGACAGGCCAATAAGCGCAATGATGTTTACTCAGGTAAACATTTCGTTCTTTTGGACAGGCCAACAAGGGCAATGATTTTTACTCAGGTAAACATTTCGTTCTTTTGGACCGGCCAACAAGCGCAACGATGTTTACTCAGGTAAACATTTCGTTCTTTTGGACAGGCCAACAAGCGCAATGATGTTTACTCAGGTAAACATTTCGTTCTTTTGGACAGGCCAACAAGGGCAATGATTTTTACTCAGGTAAACATTTCGTTCTTTTGGACAGGCCAACAAGGGCAATGATATTTAATCAGGTAAACATTTCGTTCTTTTGGACTGGCCAACAAGCGCAATGATGTTTACTCAGCTAAACATTTCGTTCTTTTGGACAGGCCAACAAGGGCAATGATGTTTAATCAGGTAAACATTTCGTTCTTTTGGACAGGCCAACAAGGGCAATGATGTTTAATCAGGTAAGCATTTCGTTCTTTTGGACCGGCCAACAAGCGCCATGATGTTTACTCAGGTAAACATTTCGTTCTTTTGGACAGGCCAACAAGCGCAACGATGTTTACTCAGGTAAACATTTCGTTCTTTTGGACAGGCCAATAAGCGCAATGATGTTTACTCAGGTAAACATTTCGTTCTTTTGGACAGGCCAACAAGGGCAATGATTTTTACTCAGGTAAACATTTCGTTCTTTTGGACCGGCCAACAAGCGCAACGATGTTTACTCAGGTAAACATTTCGTTCTTTTGGACAGGCCAACAAGCGCAATGATGTTTACTCAGGTAAACATTTCGTTCTTTTGGGCAGGCCAACAAGGGCAATGATTTTTACTCAGGTAAACATTTCGTTCTTTTAGACAGGCCAAAAAGGGCAATGTTGTTTAATCAGGTAAACATTTCGTTCTTTTGGACAGGCCAACAAGGGCAATGTTGTTTAATCAGGTAAACATTTCGTTCTTTTGGACTGGCCAACAAGCGCAATGATGTTTACTCAGGTAAACATTTCGTTCTTTTGGACAGTCCAACAAGGGCAATGATTTTTACTCAGGTAAACATTTCGTTCTTTTGGACAGGCCAACAAGCGCAATGATGTTTACTCAGGTAAACATTTCGTTCTTTTGGACTGGCCAACAAGCGCAATGATGTTTAATCAGGTAAACATTTCTTTCTTTTGGACAGGCCAACAAGGGCAATGATGTTTAATCAGGTAAACATTTCGTTCTTTTGGACCGGCCAACAAGCGCAATTATGTTTACTCAGGTAAACATTTCGTTCTTTTGGACCGGCCAACAAGCGCAACGATGTTTACTCAGGTAAACATTTCGTTCTTTTGGACAGGCCAATAAGCGCAATGATGTTTACTCAGGTAAACATTTCGTTCTTTTGGACAGGCCAACAAGGGCAATGTTCTTTAATCAGGTAAACATTTCGTTCTTTTGGACAGGCCAACAAGGGCAATGTTGTTTAATCAGGTAAACATTTCGTTCTTTTGGACTGGCCAACAAGCGCAATGATGTTTAATCAGGTAAACATTTCGTTCTTTTGGACAGGCCAACAAGGGCAATGTTGTTTAATCAGGTAAACATTTCGTTCTTTTGGACCGGCCAATAAGCGCAATGATGTTTACTCAGGTAAACATTTCGTTCTTTTGGACCGGCCAACAAGCGCAACGATGTTTACTCAGGTAAACATTTCGTTCTTTTGGACAGGCCAATAAGCGCAATGATGTTTACTCAGGTAAACATTTCGTTCTTTTGGACAGGCCAACAAGGGCAATGTTGTTTAATCAGGTAAACATTTCGTTCTTTTGGACAGCCCAACAAGGGCAATGTTCTTTAATCAGGTAAACATTTCGTTCTTTTAGACAGGCCAACAAGGGCAATGTTGTTTAATCAGGTAAACATTTCGTTCTTTTGGACTGGCCAACAAGCGCAATGATGTTTACTCAGGTAAACATTTCGTTCTTTTGGACAGGCCAACAAGGGCAATGTTGTTTAATCAGGTAAACATTTCGTTCTTTTGGACCGGCCAACAAGGGCAATGTTGTTTAATCAGGTAAACATTTCGTTCTTTTGGACTGGCCAACAAGCGCAATGATGTTTACTCAGGTAAACATTTCGTTCTTTTGGACCGGCCAACAAGCGCAACGATGTTTACTCAGGTAAACATTTCGTTCTTTTGGACAGGCCAATAAGCGCAATGATGTTTACTCAGGTAAACATTTCGTTCTTTTGGACAGGCCAATAAGCGCAATGATGTTTACTCAGGTAAACATTTCGTTCTTTTGGACAGGCCAACAAGGGCAATGTTGTTTAATCAGGTAAACATTTCGTTCTTTTGGACAGCCCAACAAGGGCAATGTTCTTTAATCAGGTAAACATTTCGTTCTTTTAGACAGGCCAACAAGGGCAATATTGTTTAATCAGGTAAACATTTCGTTCTTTTGGACTGGCCAACAAGCGCAATGATGTTTACTCAGGTAAACATTTCGTTCTTTTGGACAGGCCAACAAGGGCAATGTTGTTTAATCAGGTAAACATTTCGTTCTTTTGTACCGGCCAACAAGGGCAATGTTGTTTAATCAGGTAAACATTTCGTTCTTTTGGACTGGCCAACAAGCGCAATGATGTTTACTCAGGTAAACATTTCGTTCTTTTGGACCGGCCAACAAGCGCAACGATGTTTACTCAGGTAAACATTTCGTTCTTTTGGACAGGCCAATAAGCGCAATGATGTTTACTCAGGTAAACATTTCGTTCTTTTGGACAGGCCAACAAGGGCAATGTTGTTTAATCAGGTAAACATTTCGTTCTTTTGGACAGCCCAACAAGGGCAATGTTCTTTAATCAGGTAAACATTTCGTTCTTTTAGACAGGCCAACAAGGGCAATGTTGTTTAATCAGGTAAACATTTCGTTCTTTTGGACTGGCCAACAAGCGCAATGATGTTTACTCAGGTAAACATTTCGTTCTTTTGGACAGGCCAACAAGGGCAATGTTGTTTAATCAAGTAAACATTTCGTTCTTTTGGACCGGCCAACAAGGGCAATGTTGTTTAATCAGGTAAACATTTCGTTCTTTTGGACTGGCCAACAAGCGCAATGATGTTTACTCAGGTAAACATTTCGTTCTTTTGGACAGGCCAACAAGGGCAATGTTGTTTAATCAGGTAAACATTTCGTTCTTTTGGACAGGCCAACAAGCGCAACGATGTTTACTCAGGTAAACATTTCGTTCTTTTGGACAGGCCAATAAGCGCAATGATGTTTAATCAGGTAAACATTTCGTTCTTTTGGACAGGCCAACAAGGGCAATGTTGTTTAATCAGGTAAACATTTCGTTCTTTTGGACAGGCCAATAAGCGCAATGATGTTTACTCAGGTAAACATTTCGTTCTTTTGGACAGGCCAACAAGGGCAATGTTGTTTAATCAGGTAAACATTTTGTTCTTTTGGACCGGCCAATAAGCGCAATGATGTTTACTCAGGTAAACATTTCGTTCTTTTGGACAGGCCAACAAGGGCAATGATGTTTAATCAGGTAAACATTTCGTTCTTTTGGACCGGCCAACAAGCGCAATGATGTTTACTCAGGTAAACATTTCGTTCTTTTGGACCGGCCAACAAGCGCAACGATGTTTACTCAGGTAAACATTTCGTTCTTTTGGACAGGCCAATAAGCGCAATGATGTTTACTCAGGTAAACATTTCGTTCTTTTGGACAGGCCAACAAGGGCAATGTTGTTTAATCAGGTAAACATTTCGTTCTTTTGGACTGGCCAACAAGCACAATGAATGTTTAATCAGGTAAACATTTCGTTCTTTTGGACAGGCCAACAAGGGCAATGTTGTTTAATCAGGTAAACATTTCGTTCTTTTGGACAGGCCAACAAGGGCAATGTTGTTTAATCAGGTAAACATTTCGTTCTTTTGGACTGGCCAACAAGCGCAATGATGTTTACTCAGCTAAACATTTCGTTCTTTTGGACAGGCCAACAAGGGCAATGTTGTTTAATCAGGTAAACATTTCGTTCTTTTGGACAGGCCAACAAGGGCAATGTTGTTTAATCAGGTAAACATTTCGTTCTTTTGGACTGGCCAACAAGCACAATGATGTTTAATCAGGTAAACATTTCGTTCTTTTGGACAGGCCAACAAGGGCAATGTTGTTTAATCAGGTAAACATTTCGTTCTTTTGGACAGGCCAACAAGGGCAATGTTGTTTAATCAGGTAAACATTTCGTTCTTTTGGACTGGCCAACAAGCGCAATGATGTTTACTCAGGTAAACATTTCGTTCTTTTGGACCGGCCAACAAGCGCAACGATGTTTACTCAGGTAAACATTTCGTTCTTTTGGACAGGCCAATAAGCGCAATGATGTTTACTCAGGTAAACATTTCGTTCTTTTGGACAGGCCAATAAGCGCAATGATGTTTACTCAGGTAAACATTTCGTTCTTTTGGACAGGCCAACAAGGGCAATGTTGTTTAATCAGGTAAACATTTCGTTCTTTTGGACAGCCCAACAAGGGCAATGTTCTTTAATCAGGTAAACATTTCGTTCTTTTAGACAGGCCAACAAGGGCAATGTTGTTTAATCAGGTAAACATTTCGTTCTTTTGGACTGGCCAACAAGCGCAATGATGTTTACTCAGGTAAACATTTCGTTCTTTTGGACAGGCCAACAAGGGCAATGTTGTTTAATCAGGTAAACATTTCGTTCTTTTGGACCGGCCAACAAGGGCAATGTTGTTTAATCAGGTAAACATTTCGTTCTTTTGGACTGGCCAACAAGCGCAATGATGTTTACTCAGGTAAACATTTCGTTCTTTTGGACAGGCCAACAAGGGCAATGTTGTTTAATCAGGTAAACATTTCGTTCTTTTGGACAGGCCAACAAGCGCAACGATGTTTACTCAGGTAAACATTTCGTTCTTTTGGACAGGCCAATAAGCGCAATGATGTTTAATCAGGTAAACATTTCGTTCTTTTGGACAGGCCAACAAGGGCAATGTTGTTTAATCAGGTAAACATTTCGTTCTTTTGAAAGGCCAATAAGCGCAATGATGTTTACTCAGGTAAACATTTCCTTCTTTTGGACAGGCCAACAAGGGCAATGTTGTTTAATCAGGTAAACATTTCGTTCTTTTGGACTGGCCAACAAGCGCAATGATGTTTAATCAGGTAAACATTTCGTTCTTTTGGACAGGCCAACAAGGGCAATGTTGTTTAATCAGGTAAACATTTTGTTCTTTTGGACCGGCCAATAAGCGCAATGATGTTTACTCAGGTAAACATTTCGTTCTTTTGGACAGGCCAACAAGGGCAATGATGTTTAATCAGGTAAACATTTCGTTCTTTTGGACCGGCCAACAAGCGCAATGATGTTTACTCAGGTAAACATTTCGTTCTTTTGGACCGGCCAACAAGCGCAACGATGTTTACTCAGGTAAACATTTCGTTCTTTTGGACAGGCCAATAAGCGCAATGATGTTTACTCAGGTAAACATTTCGTTCTTTTGGACAGGCCAACAAGGGCAATGTTGTTTAATCAGGTAAACATTTCGTTCTTTTGGACAGGCCAACAAGGGCAATGTTCTTTAATCAGGTAAACATTTCGTTCTTTTGGACAGGCCAACAAGGGCAATGTTGTTTAATCAGGTAAACATTTCGTTCTTTTGGACTGGCCAACAAGCACAATGAATGTTTAATCAGGTAAACATTTCGTTCTTTTGGACAGGCCAACAAGGGCAATGTTGTTTAATCAGGTAAACATTTCGTTCTTTTGGACAGGCCAACAAGGGCAATGTTGTTTAATCAGGTAAACATTTCGTTCTTTTGGACTGGCCAACAAGCGCAATGATGTTTACTCAGCTAAACATTTCGTTCTTTTGGACAGGCCAACAAGGGCAATGTTGTTTAATCAGGTAAACATTTCGTTCTTTTGGACAGGCCAACAAGGGCAATGTTGTTTAATCAGGTAAACATTTCGTTCTTTTGGACTGGCCAACAAGCACAATGATGTTTAATCAGGTAAACATTTCGTTCTTTTGGACAGGCCAACAAGGGCAATGTTGTTTAATCAGGTAAACATTTCGTTCTTTTGGACAGGCCAACAAGGGCAATGTTGTTTAATCAGGTAAACATTTCGTTCTTTTGGACTGGCCAACAAGCGCAATGATGTTTACTCAGCTAAACATTTCGTTCTTTTGGACAGGCCAACAAGGGCAATGTTGTTTAATCAGGTAAACATTTCGTTCTTTTGGACAGGCCAACAAGCGCAACGATGTTTACTCAGGTAAACATTTCGTTCTTTTGGACAGGCCAATAAGCGCAATGATCTTTAATCAGGTAAACATTTCGTTCTTTTGGACAGGCCAACAAGGGCAATGTTGTTTAATCAGGTAAACATTTCGTTCTTTTGGACAGGCCAATAAGCGCAATGATGTTTACTCAGGTAAACATTTCGTTCTTTTGGACAGGCCAACAAGGGCAATGTTGTTTAATCAGGTAAACATTTCGTTCTTTTGGACTGGCCAACAAGCGCAATGATGTTTACTCAGGTAAACATTTCGTTCTTTTGGACAGTCCAACATGCGCAACGATGTTTACTCAAGTAAACAATTCATGGTTTCTTTTTCTGGCTGATTTTTACACCTTTTTCTTCTTTGTAGGAAAACGGCGCACATCACGTGGGTTTGTTTTTGCCAACGTCCATTTTTGCGTTCACTATACTGCCTCCTGTCACATAAGTGACAACCAGTCTCTTCACACGTGTGTTTCTTAGCGGTAGGAATGTCGTCTCTTCTTCGGGCGAATCGCTTTCCGAGGAAGCAGATGGTTCTATGTCATTTGTTTCTGTATACGCGTCGGTTACATCCCTGTTCTCTACTAATCTTTCGCTTTCTAAGGAGGCGTTGCGGTATCACTCACTGACGCGTCTGACCCCTCAAATAGGCGTGGGTTTTTCACGTGGTGTGGCATGTCATCACCAACAATCGTGCGTGGGTTACTGGTCTCGGTAACTCGTCTCACTTGGTATCGAGCTGTACATCGGGTTTACGGTATCTTTACTCATACTGTCTCCTTTTCTTTTTATATGCCATGTCCTTTCAGGACGTAGGCGATTATGGCTCTCTACCTCCCTCTATCCCTTGCAGCTCTCAACAGGTTCCTTCCGTCTGCTACCCCCCCAGACCACGCTCTGTCCTCCACTTGTCCGCTAGGTACGTCATGCATTGTTTTCACTTGTCTCTCTTTCCTTTTATCCGATTCATGAGTATCAGATTCTCCGGGCCCTCCATCCTCAGTATATGTCCCAGAAACTTCAGCTGCTTCTTCCTGATGTTAAGTATAAGCCTCCTCCTTGTTTGCATCCTCTCCAAAACCTCTTCGTTGCTCACACGCTCGATCCATGATATCCTTAGCATCCTTCTGTAGAACCACATCTCCGTCACCTCGAGTCTCTTCTATTTTGTCAATGCTTCGTACATGGACCTTGTAACGATAGATTCAATTGGCAGGCGCAGAAGAGGATGACACATCGCCCTTTGGCGTAACATTGGGCCAAATATACAGCTTCCATTATGATGCATTGGTTCTTTACAGCAATTCGTTTAGCGCGGCGGTGGCAGCATTCGATTATTCTGTTGCTGGAGGGCAGTATACGCAACGAAAACTGATGTAGCCTTCCTATTCGATCAAAAATTATTTGAACAGTCTACTGCGGAATCAGGTGTAATCATCAGCGAATATTTCGGTAGGAGGGCCCCGTTCAACAAATGATTAATTACATTAGCTGAATTTTGCCGTCACAGTTGGCGCCAGATGGTAAATCGAATGGTACAATAGTCTAATAACGTTAGGTAACACTTGCCATCGTAATAGTCTATGTTGATTCCAATTTGACTCAACGCAATTTTTCACATCCAACCTTCCTTTTTGGCCCTCGCGCTGGTGATGGGTCAATTGACTCGTAATTTTGAACATTCCCCGATTACTCACCGAACTGCTGCTTTTGAGACTGAAGTATCAATCCTGCTTGCAATATACAGAGTCCATCTGGCACTGGGGTGTCCGAATTGTCTATGCACAGGCCTTATCCATTCTGGTCTGCACAGACAAGTCTAGTAGGTTCTCTCTCCTTTCTAAATGCGTCAATCCACCTCAGTAGCACTTTTTTAGTTTGTTTGCTCGGTTCTGTTGATATTTGATTAATTTAATGTCCACAGATAACTCATATTCGGTGATTAACTTTACCAAGGTACTGAGCCTCTTCCGAATGAACATCTCACTTGAAGCCTTTGTGTGAATTCTGTCCTTTCCTGAAAATGTTTATGATATTCAGCCATAGAAACATGCAGACTCTATGAATAAATGCAGTCATTTTGCTTTCTATTAAAAGGATAAGTTGGCACCAGTCAATACACCGTCCAGCTGCTATATTTATGTGTTGGATATAATTTTCTAGACACAAACAGAAAGTATCCCCCCACTATTTCCCCATTTGATACAAGAGTCACTCCAATTGCAAGAGAGTTCGCGTTTTCTCACACTACATATTTGTGTCCGTTTACTCCGTGTGGGATGTCCCTGTTGTAACCTGGTAACAAAATCTATGATGATATTTCTGAGAGAGGCGTCAGTTACCGCATTATCTTAGCCGGTAGTAAGTGTCGTTGCTCTACGTTTGAGGCAGTTGCGACACGTAGACATTCAACAAAAGTATTTTTTATAATAAGTAAAAAAAAAAAAATAAAAAAAATTGAAAGCTAGTATTAATTGAACAATTTTGATAAAAAACGCTTCGAAAACTTTTAAATAAAGAAGGTATTATGTACTTCTAAATTTTGGCATGCACAAACATCTTGAATTTCAATCTGAGCAAAAGTTTAAAGTGTGATTTCAACTTGAAATAGTTGCTTGCAAATTTATAGAAATTACAAGCACATACTGAGATAGTATGATTGAGTGCATATTTGTTTGTGCGCATGCGTGTGAAAGTGAGGTGATTCTTAATATTGGGAGACCTTGAAGAATCTGATTTGTGAAAACAATTAGACGACCTTTCCTTTTTTGTTCTCTATTCTTATGATCTAATTAAGAAGCTTTTTTTTCTCAAGGTAAAAGAGTCGGATTGAAAACAGTTCTTTTTTCTCAGATTCTTCGTATTTTGCAAAGTAACTGATGGTCGCCATTTGCAAAGCTGAGTTATAATGATACCTGTTATTAAATTTCTCGTGGCATTTCAACAGGCAACGTACTTTCTTCTTTCCCTTTGAAATGCAGTCAAGAAAGCTCTTTTTGTGAGGAATCGATGCCTGAAGCGGCAACATTCGTATTCGAATATTAATTTTGATAAGCAAGCTAATCCTTCGTATCAGGATATGTATATTTTGACTAAGGCAGTTCACAACCAGCAAGCTTTAAATTGAAAAGTATAATTATGCAAGACTGCCATCCACATTCTGCAAAATACGGAAATTTCCAATTAAGACAAATGGATAGTGTCCTATTAGTTTCCCGTCACATAGTGAGAATATAATTCTACGCGTTACAGATTCAGTCACTTTCGGTATTTCACTCCTGCGTTTCCAATAAATCATGTCATGCTCCCACCAGACATTTAAACTGAACACACGAGTATTGTTTTCCGACCGTCCTAGGTCTTTGCCCGTGACACCAAAGTCAGAAAGGATTGGTCTTACACAAGCTGCAGATACGACATCCTCATTGATATATATGTTGTCAATGTAAACAGAAGTAGCTTGATGAATAGGCTTATTTTTTGCCAGCACGGTATTTACAATGGCTTTCATTACAGCCGGTGCCACATTGAGTCCAAATCCCGTTCTCCTCCAGTAGCGTCTCCGTCCTTTGTACACCACAGATCGGTATGGCCATTATGAGTGAGGCACGTGAAATTACAGATACGCTTTTCGGAAATCAAGAATAGAGATATTTGGTCTTTTGTTCCACCAATTTCGCAAATTCTCTGCGCAAACATCGGCATGAGCAGTGTATGCATCCACGTAATCATTTAGCACACGATATTCTAACATGGGGCAAATCTTTGCTTTATTTTCTTGCCCCACCGCCATCAATGGGAGTAGACCTCTAGGTGGACCAAGTTCTCCTTCGGAGTAAGGTACCAACCTCTCATTTTTTCAACCATGTCTGTAGTTCTCCGTCGTATTCCTTTGTAGATTGCCAGGACATGAAGAACTGAGTATCCGAGTACCCCAAGTACTCTGATGGGCGTCCATTTGATCACTTCCACAATAATATCCACTTCTTGGCGCGTTGGTCAAAATTCACACTAAAGTCTGGCTGACTGATATTGATAGTCTCACAAACAGTTAAATTCAGAAATATGAACGCCACTGAGTTTTTTTTTATGACGTCCATTCCGAGAAGCAAGTCGAACTCCGACAATTCATTGTCTACGACTAAAACGTCAATCTCGACTGAATTGCGGCCATTTACACATAATCTGACCTTCACAACTCCTCGGATCTCCGGAAGCTCAACGAGGGCCATCAGCATTTCTATTTCCTCTTTGCTTTACGGAGGCCAAATCGATATATTGGTAAGTGGCTGGGAACAATCTGTGTACAATAATGCTGTATGTCAACTCGCACATTTATAACGGCGAGGGCGTCTTTCTCATAGCTTTTGGGGGAGGAGAGAGAGACTGGCGCTGATGTCGTATCCTCAGTCTTCTTTCCCGGACAGTCCATATTACATAAAAAATGTTGTACTGCTATCGGAAAATAGCTTGATCAGGTCAGAATTTAAAAGTTGACTTTCTTTTGGAAATTGTTTTTAATCGACATGTGTATCAGTTAAGCGTTTCTACCTTAAAAACAGTTCCGTACTCTTTCAAACCAATTTAAAAAAAAAAAAAAGAAAAAAGAAAAAAAAAGAAGAAAAACAACAAAAAACTACGACTATTTCTTTTTTACTCGCATCGGTTCAAACAATTCACTTAATGGTGTTCGCAGGTTTGAAAAAACATGAGGATAACAAAAATATGTATTCTTAAAAAACATATTTCTAGGGAAAATGTTAACCTGAACATAATAAAATTTATAGGTTCGACATTCAGAGAGATTAGGAAAGACGTCTGAGGCTTAAGGCAAGCGCATGAATCATCTTAACACATTTCGATTTGACATTATGATAATTACTTTAGAAAATTGAAAAGCTGAGATACAACAGATAAAATAGATTGTTTCGTTTTATATTCTGAATATTATTATCATAAAAAAAGAATTCATTTCAACTTTTGGCAGTGATGAAAATGATTCCATTTTATATCGTAGCACTTTTCAGCTTAATACAACAGGACAATAGTCAGATTTCTAACAATAAATAATCCACTTCACACCTACTTCAATTTGTTCCAATAATCGTCATTCCACTTTTACAGCGTATTTTTGAATGTCTATAAATTGCTTGCGAATATTCTGTGAGTCATTTCTTGAAAGTATCAGTGAATAAATCTACTTTAAATAATATAGAATTCGAAAGAAGTCTTTTAATTTTCCTTCCCTGAGAACTGAATTCTAGTTCCCCTAAAATGGAAGATTTTTCTTTGAACTTTCTTTCCAATTTTACTGAATTAAAATGTAGTACCCGATCGAACACACTGACAGGGAATAGTCTTTAATGAACGGAAATTATTTTATCAGTTCTCAGATTTGAAAGAATTGATTTCTGCATAAATATGGAATTGTCTATGACCCTGAGCACTTTTCAGTTTTGCTTTTGTAGGCGCCGGTTCTAAAGAAAAAAATCCTTCATTTCTTCCATTTCGTTTTTAAATTATATTTATTAATATATTCCCGGGAAAATGAAAATAGGTTTTTACTGCATCTTGAATATATGTATGTATGTAGGTATGTTTATATATAAGTTCAGTGTATCACAGTTAAATATATGGTGAATAAAGCCATAGAAATCAGTCAGCAAAATTTTGGTTTTACCGGAGTTTGATTTTTATTCACTTGTGCTGCTCATAAAAAGCAATTGCCTCTTCCTAAAAGGTAACATATTAACTAAAGGAAATAACAGCATTTCATGAAGTTAAATAAAAAAAAAAGTCAGATAGATATAAAAATTTAGTGACCTTCAAGGAGCAGTTGTCAGCTACAAATCACAATGACAAGTGTCATGCGGTCATCCAAGAAGTTGCAGTGCGAAGACTTTTTCAGATACTTTGAACAAATAAGAGTGCGGAATACCGTGAATGAAGTTTCAATAAGTTTTCTATGCAATATTTTTTAGAATAAGTAAATAAAAAAAATTTGAAAGCAAGTTTTAATTGAACAATTTTGATAAAAAACGCTTCGAAAACTTTTAAATAAAGAAGGTATTAAGTACTTCGAAATTTTGACATGCACAAACATCTTGAATTTCAATCTGAGCAAAAGTTTACAGTTCAGAAAGTGTGATTTCAACTTGAAATATTTGCCTGCAAATTTATAGAAATTACAAGCATATTCTGAGATAGTATGATTGGGTGCATATTTGTTTGTGCGCATGCGTGTGAAAGTGAGGTGATTCCTAATATTGGGAGATCTTCAAGAATCTGATTTGTGAAAACAATTAGACATTTCCTTTTTTGTTCTCTATTCTTATGATCTAATTAAGAAGCCTTTTTTTTCTCAAGGTAAAAGAGTCGGATTGAAAACAGTTCTTTTTTTCTCAGATTCTTCGTATTTTGCAAAGTAACTGATGGTCGCCATTTGCAAAGCTGAGTTATAATGATACCTGTTATTAAATGTCTCGTGGCATTTCAACAGGCAGCGTACTTTCTTCTTTCCCTTTGAAGAAAGCTCTTTTTGTGAGGAATCGATGCCTGAAGCGGCAACATTCGTTTTCGAATATTAATTTTGATAAGCAAGCTAATCCTTCGTATCAGGATATGTATATTTTGACTAAGGCAGTTCACAGCCAGCAAGCTTTAAATTGAAAAGTATAATTATGCAAGACTGCCATCTACATTCTGCAATACGGAAATTTCCATTTAAGACAAAATTAGGTTTCAAAGACACCATATTTATGGAATGGCATCAAGATTCTAGAGATATTAATCCAATAGAAGCTTGTCGTTCGTATTAAGAGATGTATAAAAACTGCCGTAAGAAATGTTAAAAAAGAAAGTAGAAAGTTCAATAAAATCGACTGATGAAAGACTTGTGTAGTTTAAGGAACTCAAATTAGAAAGCAAAATGATAAATAATTTATTCAGATATGGGATATTGCATTAGTCAAATCTCTACTTCTCTGAGATGAGATATTATGATATACTGTTATACTCCTCTTTACTGATATATTCACAACGTTTCAGCCGTTCTAAGCTCCGTCCTTCGTCAGATGATTAGAATTTCGAAACGAACCATTTATTTTGTCCACCGGGATAGATTGTCCTAATTCCACATGACATGCCTCTTCCGGTTCTCTCTGTAGTTTCCCTTTAACTCAAATCTACAAGTTTTTCTGTTCACCTCTGCTGTAGACTGGTATTGAACTCACAATTCTTTCGGTCTAATCACTGGATTTAACCAAAGTCTTTATCCATTGGGTCATGTGTCCTTGAGGAAGAAGGCCATAGCGTACAATGGCCGAAATGTTGTGAATATGGTAATGAAGATGAGGATAACAGTCCCAATAATGTAAATAATGCAAGTAACCTATCTTTTGCATTTATTAATAAACTAGCTAGATTATAAAGCTTTTAATCTCATAAGTAGAAAATATACGATCTATATTCGATTATTTTACAACTTACACCTAAAAATAAAGAAATTGATATTCTTACTTTGAATAATTATTTGCTTCAATTAAATAATTTTCTTTGAGTGTATAAGCATCTATATCTATAATTCTCAAAATTTGTGTGTGTGTATGCAAGTGTGTGTGTGATCGAATGTTGTTTCCACAGTTTTCATCCGATTTCAATGAAACTATTTTGTTTGATAAATAATTCTTCAGTACCGGTTTTGAGTCCAAATTGCTGGCAACAACGGTTCTCCACTACTTCCTGTCCATTATAACTCTCAGCAACGTTTTACTATTTACTATCTGTCCTTGAGGAGGCACGGTGGGGTAATGGAGAGTGGCTGGGATTGAGGAATCGGAATTCGAATTCCAGTCGAATCCATTACATACACTTACGTGCTAATACCCTTAGGAAAGGTATTAATCCTTCTTCTCCCTCCAGCTATGGGTAAATAGCAGGACAGACTGGATTCTATAGCCTTGGATGGCAGCCGGTCTACCGCAGAAAGAAATGGCAACCTACTGCGGGAAAAAATCTACCTCATCAGTCATGTATCAAAAGATACATGATCGCCTAAGTGTGTATCACGCATGGCAGATAACTGACTGAGTGACTTTCCAGTCAAATCCATTACATTCACTTATGTGCTAATACTCTTGGGAAAGGCATGAATCCTCTTCTTCCCCACCCACCACAGCTATGGCTAAATAGGAGGACAGATCGGGTTCTATAGCCTTGGATGTCAACTGGTCTACCGCAGAAAGAAATGGCAACCTACTGCGGGAAAAATATGCCTCGTCAGTCATGTATCGAAAGATACCTGATGTGCCTAAGCATGTATCACGCATGGCACATTACTGCCGGACTGATCTGTTCTTGGATATATATCTTTCATAAAAACTTGAATAAAAATAAATAGTTTAAATTATTACAATAATATTATCTATTGCTATAATTCTCAAAATGTGTGTGTGTGTGTGTGTGTGTGTGTGTGATCGGATGTTGTTTATGAGTTTCCACAGTTTTCATCCGAACGCTTCTGCGCGTGAGACTGAAACTGCTGATCAAACGACTCAACAGCTGAGGAGAAACGCCTCTTCAATTGCTGCTGTGCGTGAGGCTAAAACAAGATTGAGAACGCAAAAACGGCACTTTTCAGGGTCACTCCCCCATTCGAATTGTTAACCCCCCCATTTGGGGATGTGCCTCAGTTGCACACAATTGTTGTTACTAATATTGATTTTGGGGAGGGCTGACTTTAAATTTAAACTGCTCCAATTGAACGGTAAAAATTCCCAGTAATGAAAGACCCGGTCGAAGTCGGGTTATACTGCTAGTTTGAAAAATATAATTCAACATGATTAGAATACACCTTTTGTTGTCTTGTTAAAAAATAAATGCAAAAACATTTACAATTTGAATGATATATTCATATGCAATTCATGCATTGACATAAATAGTTTGAATTTAATATTCAAATAAAACTGTTTTGCACTCGATTAAACCAATTTGACATTTACTCGTGTAAAAATGAAAACAAAAAAATTAGCTTAAAAATGAACTCTTTTGCAAACAAATATTCAACTTTTTTTTTTACTTTACTTGTATATCTAAATGATATACAAAAATATATTCAAATCCAAGATACGAAAAGGTCTTACTATTCCTTACGCCATGAATAATAATACATAAGCTTTTCTAAGTTTAAATCAATGAAACCTCTTTAAAGAAAACACATCTATCCATTTTCCTTCCAGGAAATGTACATGCGAACATTTTGTCGCTAAGTTAATTTTAATTTTTCTCCTTTTTACGTGTTACTCAATTTCCTTTCTCCTCTAAATATTTTCTAATCATAATTTTTTTTATATTCCACTTTTATTTTTATTTTTCTGGGATTTCTGTTTCTTTCTCTTCGCTGAGAGTTGGGCGTTTCCAAGGCATCTGTCAGGTTTTCTTTTTCTATTTCTGTGACACTGGCGTCTGTGATTTTCATGTCCATTGCATCACGTACAAGATATTTTAGCGTGCAATTTTCTTGAAGACCATTCCTTCTAATCCGAGAAAAACAGCCCTAAATTTTGTGCTAGAATTTGGCTCTCGGATTTACGAAACTCGCTATTCGCAGCTAGTGTTCGTGTAGTATGCATGCATACTCTTCTGAGCTTTGCAAGGTCATTTGAATATTTCATAGGAAATATTCCTTGAGGGATTCTTTTATTCTCTCCTATTCTACCGGAACCTCCCCGCCTTTTATGAGTTGCCTTGTACCAGTTCCTTTGTTATTTGTCTGTAAAGCTGTGGTCGTTATGATGATCAAACTTAGTAGCCGAAGATTTTCCATGTACACTCCGTCCTGGGTAAGACAATAAACTACATCCGCGTCCTGGGTAAGACGATAAACTACGCCCAACAGCAAGGCCTCTGATCAGGAGGTTTTGAGGAGCGTGGAACCATCTCTTAATTGCTGGTGCTTCCAGGTTCACCCTGACCCGGGGTGGTAGCACCTGTTAGGGTCCCAGCTATGGGCAAATAGTTAACCCCCAAATCCAGATCTCGTCCTAGGTATGACAATAAAATACATCCACGTCCTGGATAAGACGATAAACTACGTCCAACAGCAAGGCCTCTGATAATACGTTTTTGAAAAAATAATGTTGCCAGCTGTACGTTTTTAAAAAAAAAATATTACCAGCTATATATTTTTGAGGAAAAAATATACACAGAAATGGATTTTTGCAAAACAAAAATATTACCAGAAAAAAAAAACTTGTCGGCATTAAATGACCCATTGAGGGTGATATGCCGTAAACCAAACCAATCTATGTACACTGACTGAAAGTTGCCCGTCAGCTTTAGTTATGCTCTCTTTATGCTAATTACTTATTCGCTGAACCAGTCCCATTACATCTCCCTCAATCTTTTTGGTTTCACGCCCTGCGTGGATCTACAGTTTCTCTTACATTCCCTCCCACTGCTTTCACGAGTATTTATCGTTATGGGGGGGCATTGATTTAGTTCTTTTATTCTCAGTGTCCCATGTTTCGTACTCCAAGTCTTCCGAAAACGTTGATCTTCCATTTATTCTTCTGTCCTGCTTTCTTGTTCATCTACATAGTCATTCAAACTAGCTTCGCTTTGTACTTCCTTCTAATTTTGGCTCACTCTTAACTGGTCTGCATACGCCGTGTTGTATCCTTTTTTTATTATGAAATTCACCTTTTCTTGTTCATTTTCTTTATTTCTTTTGTGCCATAAGTTTTCATTAATAGAGTAACACATGGTTAATGGAGCTGTAACCTGTCTTCCAATTAATACAGACCGGATCTCTGATCTGTCAACATGTCATATCATTCTGTAACTCAACAATAATTTGGGTCGGAAAGTTTCAATCTTTTCTTGCTAAATGGTAAGCGGATCCATCTAAGTAAACCTATGGGGGAGTTTGTGTTGTCATTTCCTTAAATTCGTCATCTATTTGATTTTGGTGGTACGCATTTTTTAAAATAAATTTTCGTAAAATATTGCAAGACAATTTAAAGAATAAATTAATTCATTTTTGAATACGTCCTGAAAGTTTCATTTAAATTAGACAATTATTTGATTTTTGTAAGAATTTCCAAATTAATGGGTTTCCTCCGAAACTGCTACACTAAAAAAAAATGGCGATGACCACAAGTCTTTAAAAAAAAAAAAAAAACAGATTTTTGACCCAAATTTAGAACGTGTTAGAAAAAAGGAAAATTTTAAAAAAAATTAAAAAAAATACTCTGTTCTTTCCTCTTAATAATAACATAAACATTTTAACCATGAAACTTTGTTTTTATTAAGTTTGGGACCTTTTATCATTATGCTATACTGATTTTTTTAACGAATTATTGGAGGTACCTATGTAACAATATGCATTAGATTATTGCTTAACTCACTTTCTTGAAAAAATAGAATGTAGTATGTTTTTTTTTATGTTTGGAATAGGGTAGGAATCCAAAAAAATCTTATTTACACCTGCCTCCACAATATCTCAAATCACCATCAGGTTTTCTTAAAACCACAATAGGCGATGCCTATTTGCTGCTTCCAGGTTCTACATGCCTTCTTCCACCATTTTTCGTAGCTTATCAACTACCATTGGCTTTATATGTGGAAATCCCACGCCTTTCAAAATACAATGGATTGATGTTTCTTTTTAACTTAAGGCTCGCTTTATAATTTTTTTTTAATCTCCCAGTTTCGAGATTTGCCGTATCCATAGCATTAAGCAAACATGTGCTATTAATATTTATCAAATCAGTTCCTACTCAACCGCGACTTTGTATACAGTGTATGACCATAATAGTGACGTATTGAAATCTATTTTTTGTTTCAAAAGTGCCTTAAATGGATCCTAATATTTCTATACGTTCCATCAAACTCTTAATCTTACTAAACTTCTCTTTAAATTTGGTTTCGATAATTGTTCCCCCAAATTTTTCGGAATAAGGATCATTTCGCTTCCAGTTGCATTTTGAAGTCTACACCATTTAATTTAATATTCGGGAAGGTGTTCTTTCTGTTTCTCCTTTCTATTGAAAATAAAAAAAAACGTTTGTTTGACTTTTTTTTTTTTTACATCGTTGTATATTATTTCGACAGTTTTTAAATTAGTATCTCGCGATCTACATACGACTTGAAAGTGATTTTTCTTTTTGTACTTATTACATATATGTCCCAATGCTGGACATTTATCTCTCTTTGATTCATGTTTACAGTTGCAATATCTGCATTTTATCATCGTTCTCTTTATCGCAAATGTGTCCATAAGCTCGGGTTGGTTTTCATTTGTATTAAATTTTTCAATTACCTCCTCCTGTTGTATAAAGTCAATACAAGCTACTAAAGTCATTTGTTTTGTCTGTAACCTCTCTAAAATGTTTACCCTATGGAAGGTGTTGTACAGTCCTTCTACCAATCAGAGTTGAATTAATTCTTCCTTTGTGCTTATTCGTTGTTGTCCTAATTCATGAAATCCACAATATCTGCTGGTATCTCTTAACCTTCTTAGATATTGCCTCATAGGCTGCCCAAATTCTCGTCACTATGCTAAGAATTTGGTCGGGTTCGGCTATGAGCAATCTTTTCTATTGTTGAAAATTTCTCAGAATTATTTGTCTTCCATGAATGTTAAGTTTTCAATTTCAGCCGGGTAAGTCAATAACGAAATCTGCCTAATGGCTTCGCATACCACAGTGGCCAAAAATAAATCTGTGATTTATTTCTGCCTTTCAGGTGTTTGGTCATCTTGTAACTTTTTTATTCTGATACAAGCCCTCAAATAATTTTATCCAAATCTTTATGTCTTCAAGTTCTTTTGTGTTCAACAGACCTCCGTAAGGCGATGCCATTTTGTTATGATGATCAAACTTAGTCGCCGTAGATATTCTACGTACATTGACTCAAAGTTGACCGTGAGCTATAATTATAGCTCTCTTTATGCTAATTACCTATTAGCTAAACCAATCCCATTACAGTAGTTAATATCATAAACAGAATAATGAAGGATCGTTGCCTTTTTATTCTTGTTCTTTTTGTAGGTTCCCTCGGTGAGTATCTCTATCTATAAAAGGCAGGATGCGCGCGGCCGTGCGTGTGTAACGAATGCACGGCCGCAATTTTCGACGGATTTGCACCAAAATTTACATGCACATGCTCCAAGTTAGTACAGAGGTTAAGACCGACTTTGCATTTCCCAACTCCCATCGAAAGTGGAAATAATCGATTTTTCATGCTTCTACGGCAGTTTTCATGTAGTTTGCGGCCATTTTCTACTGGCCAGAGTGAGAGCCTATAGCTGGCTGCCACGAATAGGCAGGAAGATTCTATTGGCCAGCGTGAGAGTCAACAGTTGACTGACACGAATGCAAAAAAATCGATAGCTGCATTCGTCACAAGTGGGAAAAATTTAAATCTGCATGGCACTTTACTCCAATTGGCTCATTCGCTTGCTTAAACTCAACGTTGATTCTGATTCCGCAGAACTGGGTTGGGTGTGAAAAATTATTTGTTGTTAACATTCTTTTTCATTCGGTTTTTCCGGTTACGAGTCCTTTTTTAAAGCTGATCGTTTTGTGATCATTTTGTTTAGTTCTTTTTTCGTAACAGATTTAATGTTTAGTATAGAGCTTAGAAAAAAATCGCAGTGTGAGATAGGCAAGAAGTAAGGCATGTAGCAACATCAGCACGGCAAAGGGCACTCCTTTAAAGGCACGGAAGGGCAAAAAATATTTTAAGTCAAGTGATAGCGATTGCTGTATGAGTCGTACGATTTTTGAATCAAGCACGGGCAACGCCGGGCGATGCTGCTAGTGTGGTATATGAAGGATTGAATGGTGATGAATGAGTTCTTGTGGTAAATGGATCACTTGTATTGGATGAATGGGTCATGATCGTGATTAACTAGGAATAGGATAGTTAGCGAAGGCCAGCATCTCCGCACTTCTCCTTTTGGCCATGTGCCACAATTATTGTATTATTATACAGTAATAAATATATCTATTCTTGTACTTTTTGATGTCTAACGCACATAGCCAATTTTTCCATTAATTTCTGTCATCTCCTGCACGTGGTGTGTTCGTCGTTGCACGCTGGATATGTGTGTGGGACATTCTGTTAAATTTCTTTTTGTGTATTTTTTTTCAATAAAATTAGCCCTTTCTTGAATGTCTCTCGGTTATCCTCGTCGCCAAAATGTAGTGTCTTACAACTTGTGAAAGACAAAATGCAGTAGACGCCCTTTAGGCGCACACCAAAAGCACCCACTCCCAAATCTTCTGAATGATATATCCCGCGTTTGTGCTATTTTATTTGGAAAGGAACCTCTGGTGCCGATCGTCAATGATGTCACTAAATCACATTGACAGTCATCTTCAAGCTTTTCTCATTTGAGACATGCTTCCTTATTGTGTTAAAGAAATGAAATCATCAACGATTCTAAGATTATTTGACATCAGGAAGAAGCATTCTTGAGTGTACAGCACAAATCGAACTAAACCAGCATCAGATTTCATATATAGATAGCATTTAACATCATCTCCATTTTTTGTATTCCATCTGTAATAGGATGGTAATAATTTCTTATATCACTTCGTGAGTGTAGTAGTCTATATGAAAGATTACTACTTGTGCAGTTCTTTGATTTGTAAAATAATCTCTTTATATATTTTCCAAATGTACCGCTAATTGCTGTACTGAAGAGTGTGAGCTTCATTGATTATCTAAAGCATCGCTCTTGTTGCTGACGTCATCAGGTGTATTTTGAAGAAGTACAGCAATCATGGCTACATCTGATCGTTTATTTACATATTTACATACAAAGTTGACTAACCTGAGTATCTTTTAAAATTAATTAGGGTAGTACGTTGTAATTCCTTTTTACCATTCAGTAGTGTACATATTGCATACAAATATCTGAATAAAAATGAAATCATTTTTAATAATTTCAATCCAAACACCGTGGTTGTAAGATAATGTCTATGAATGTCCATGGAATTAATTAATTATGAATTTATTTCTTTTAAGAATTTTATGCAAATGTAATGAGTCAGGTCAACCGTAATTACCGACATATGTCATGATATCCTGAATCCTTTCATGCATGGAATTTTGTCCGTTTTGGAGGCAAAATATAATTTCACTTCCGGCAATATCATTGTCAATTCCATTTTAAATTTTATATAAGAATCACTTCCTCGTCACTTTTTATGGTGATTTCCTACGTGTGATATTATTTATGTTTCTATTTCTATATACACGTCCACTGTGGTCGAGTGAAACAGACTTATAGTAAAAAATAGTTCAATGAAACATTACATAGCTATAGGTAAAAATTTTCCTGCAATAAGAGTTTTTATTACTACGAAGTGATAGTCATTTTCTTCATTCAGAAAAAAAGGAGTGACACTTTAAACAATCATAAGATCGACGTTGCCATATTTATTCGGACTATTGTCCTCATCTTTGTCGCCATATTTATGGTTGCTGAAGACATTAGGTTTATAATACCTAGAAATTCATACACAGGTTTCCACAAGGACAAATGGCACAATGGATAAAGGCGTTGGTTAGATCCAGTGAGAGGACCCAAAGAGTGTGAGTTCAATACCCGGTTAGGGCAGTGGAGAACTTTCAGAGGGAAATTAACAGGAGATAACTGATAACTGATATCCATTAAAACATGGCACGAGGAACTAGAACAGTCTACCCCAGTGAGCGAAATAAAGGGTTCAGTTCGACATACCAACTACCTGAAGAAGGCCGGAGCGTACAACGGTCAAAACGTTGTGATAAATATGACGATAATCGTTTTCTACGGTTTATCAATCCTTTGAAAGATCGCAATCTCCCGATTTGTGAACTCCGTCAAACGCAGCACGGATTCTCGGCACTTGTTCCTCTGAAATTCGTAATCGTCCTGGACTTTTTCCCTTTACACAGACATCCGCTCTCTGGAAACTGTTTAAACCACCGTCGAATGAGAGAGCAGATTAAGGTCAAATTGCCTTCGAAAAGCACGCTGCACCGTCACAAGCGTATTTGTTTTCGTGAACTCGAGAACGTAGAACGATTTTTGCTGAAGACTCGACATTCCGAGAGTAAGCAAACGGGGGCTAAACATTGCCAGAGATACGACGCGACTACAGCGCCCCTGTGGCAGTCATTCAAAACTTAGACAACTCCTCTTTAAAATGGTCACTGACTCATTCCATGACAAAGCGTGAGAACTGATGCAATGCGTCATGAAATTGGTTCATTCTTTTTAATAACCCTGTATATATATATATATATATATATATATATATATATATATATATATATATATATATATATATTATAAGATATTTAGGACTTCATCGACTGGGTGTGTTGATATATAAAAACTATATATCGTTATCTCATATATATATATATATATATATATATATATATATATATATATATATAAATACACACACACACACACACACACACACATATATATATATATTTTATGAGATAGATAATATTAGTGGTCAATATATATATATATATATATATATATATATATATATATAATGAAATGAATTGGTTATAATGGTTCCAACGAGAGAAAAGTGTGTATATTAAAAAGAAGAGAGGTACCGCAAACTTTTTTGGTTGTAATGTGTTTTTTTTTTTTTTTTAAATATTATTCTTTATTTTTCATAGTTTTACAACACGTGTTTCTGGTCTTACGACCGTCTTCAGGTAAAGGGTGGAGATTTCCACATATTAAAAATAATTATTAAATATAATTAATTTTTTTCCTTTATGCTTTTCAATGTTACATCTTCTCTATATGAGACATTCTCTGTTTTTGTGTTGGTCATTCCGATGTCTTTCTTTAAATGGTAGTGAAGAGTTCTGAGCGAAGGGTCATAAAACAATTAAGGTTGGTTTGAGAAGTGATGAATCGGGTTGTCTTATCTTTTAATGTTTTAATAACCCCTGTGTGTTCTTAGATCCCTTAGATCTATTTCCGTTTTCGTGTGTTCCTGTCAGCATGCGTGTATATATGTGTGTGTACATTCCCCCTGAATACATACACTGTTTCACTACGAAGAATTAGTAAACACACTTGTACACATACACACACACACACATAAACATACACACACACATACACACATACACATGCACACACGTATATTGTCCCACCATAAGGAATCTGTACAAACGCACACACACTCATACACAAACACACACATTTTTCCCAAGTTACATGGAACCAGCACGCACACGCACACACACACACACATATACATATACATACGCATATACATACACACGTATTTCCTAAGTTGTGTGGGGTTTGTGTGAGTAGCTCCCCTGCTTTCGCCAATATGCGTGCATATACATGCATACATACATATACACACACACACATATACATACACATACACACACATACATACATACATACATACACATACATATATATATATATATACATATACATACACATATGCACACACATACATACACACATACATACACACACATACACACATATGCGTACATATATACATTTTTCGTGTTCTACAGATACCCGCATGTGAGCTTGCGTGCATGTATAAGAGCGGTTTGATCACTGTATTTGGTCACCATGTGTGCATGCTGTGTGCTTTTGTGTGTGGGGTCATGATCTATTCAGTTCCGGTTTGAATTTATTTATGAAGTTTTTTTCCTGTATTTGTAGGTAGGAATAATTGTCTGTTTGGTATATCGGCATGATATTAAATTTACCCTGGTTACATTCAAAAATATGTTGTGAAACAAAAAGTTTTCTGTTGTCTGGCAACTTTATGTTGCTTTTGTGTAGGGAGACCCTGTTGTTCAGTTGTTGGCTGATGCCTATATATGATTTCCTGCATTTTGTGCATTTAAGTACATAAATCACATTTTTGGAGTTGCAGTTTAAGTTTTTGTTTATTGTGAACGTTGTTTTGGGGTTTTGAAAAGTGTACGAGTTTCCTTCTATAATGATGTCACAAACCCCACACCTTTTTTTGTTGCATTTTGTGACTCCCTGTATTGTGTGTTGGGTAAATTTAGATGAGGTTAATATGTGTTTTAGGTTTTTAGATTGGCGTTTACTTTTGATTATTTTGGTTGTTTTTATTATATTATTCAGTTTATTATTCTTGCTAAGTCGGTCTAGATTTTTGGTAATTTTTGTGAATATTTCTGGATTGTTTTTGTTGTATGTTGAGAAATATGCTAGAGTTGGCTCGACATTACGTTTCTTTTTATTTCTAAGTTGGTCTAGAGGGATTTTTTTTGCGAGTTCAAAACCTTTGTTTATTAGAGTTGTGGGGTAGCCTCGTTTTTTTAGAGTTTTATGTAGTTCTTCTAAGCGGGTTTTTCGGAGGTGTTTATCAGTCACTATAGTACAAACTCTACGTGCTAGGGAATAGGGAATAGATTTTAGGCAGCTTTTGGGGTGATGGCTCTTGAAATGAAGGTATTGTTGGGTGTCTGTGGGTTTGTGGTAGATATCTGTGATTATATGGTTGTTTTTATTTCTAATGAGTATATCTAAAAATGGTAATTCGTTAAAATTATATTCTTGCGTGAATTTGATTTTTGGGTGTAAGTTTTGAAGTAGAGTATGAAATTGGTTAATGTCGCCCCATGAGGATTTCCAAAAGATGAAGCAATCATCTAAGTATCTTTTCCAAGATTTAGTGAACTGGGCTTTTATATTTGCCCCATATATTTGTTCTATCTGTTCATAGAGGTTTTCTTCTAGGTAAGCTAATGTTAGGGTGGCATATGTTGGAGCCATTTTTGTTCCCATTGCTGTACCCAGGGTTTGGATATAATTTTTATTGTCAAATTCAAAGGTGTTGTTTAAAATTAGATCTATACTATTGATAATGAACTCTTTAGTGAATCTCGGATGTAGTGTTTCTGGATGTTTTTCAATCCAGAATGAGATTGCTTTCTTTCCTAGTTCATGGGGTATGTTGCTGTATAGGCTACTAATATCAAAAGTTGCCATAAGAGTTCCCGGATCCACCTTTTGTGGTATGTAGCTAAGGAAATGTATATCGTCTCTGATATGACTTTTAATTTGTTTCGTATATGGTTGTAATATTATGTCTATCAGGTTACTTAGTTTACTAGTTGGACAGGCTGGTCCTGCTACTATTGGTCTGAATGTAAGGTCACTGGGGTTTGGGATGCTAATGTATTCAGATTTTTGTGTCTCTATAGAAAGACATTGGAATGACCAACACAAAAACAGAGAATGTCTCATATAGAGAAGATGTAACATTGAAAAGCATAAAGGAAAAAAATTAATTATTTTTAATAATTATTTTTAATAATATGTGGAAATCTCCACCCTTTACCTGAAGACGGTCGTAAGACCAGAAACACGTGTTGTAAAACTATGTAAAACTATGAAAAATAAAGAATAATATTTAAAAAAAAAAAAAAAAAAAAATAAAAAACCCACATTACAACCAAAAAAGTTTGCGGTACCTCTCTTCTTTTTAATATATATATATATATATATATATATATATATATATATATATATATATATATATATAATTGGTGATACTTGTTTGGAAAAACATCGGAGAGCTCAACTTGCAGTAGAACAAATTGGTACCCGAAGAAAAAATGGGGAATAAAAAAATAAAGAACGAAGGCCATTAAAACAAGGCAAAAATAATCGTCCAGTTTTTTGACACGTGATCATGGTTATTTTTAGTTTTAGCAATAAATACTGTTCAATAATCTTCCTTTTCAGCCAGCTTCCCTGAAGATCCGTTTAGGTGAAACCTAGGTAGGTTCTTCTAATTCCTTAGGATTATCTTATATATATATATATATATATAGATAGATAGATAGATAATATTAGTGGTCAATATATATATATATATATATATATATATATATATATATATATATATATATATATATATATACGTGTGTGTGTGTGTGTGTGCATATATAAATTTCCGAGAGGATAGAATCCAAGTAGAACTCAATGTCCCGGACAGAGTAAGAATATAATATAAAAGGCTCAAACATTAAAATTCCATGGTTATAATTTATTACATTGGAATCGTAATTACGATCCAATTCATCAGACCTACAAATTCAAAAAATAGGTATCAATATATATATATATATATATATATATATATATATATATATATTGATATTGATACCTTTTTTTTCCATTATACGGTCTTCTGAACATGGGATGACCAAATGTCTTTCCATCATATTGCAGGTACTTTTGGAACGGAATCATTCATTCTGTATTAAAGATTCGTTTGGATTTTCTGACTTTATACAGCGTTATCGGTCAACTGACAAATTGATGTGTTGCTATGATATTCCCAGCCACTTGACTTGCGTCCCTCTTGCGATGACTATTGATATATGTGCCGATGCCTTATACTGTAGTCACTTGTCTCCCTCCAGTTATTCCTGAGGACGATTTTGTTGAACTGATGAAATTTCCCACGATGTCAGTTGAATTTCGTTTCGACGGCGTCATGTATAGGTGTTTCAATGGCTTCCCCTTTAGTACCCATTTTAGCTAACATCTTTGTAGGATTCCATGGAGAGAGTGTATTATGTAAATTTAATAGACCTGATTTTTACTTCCTTTATGCGGATGGCACTTTTTGTCTGCGCAATAACGATACTGAAGCGGACGCTTTTCTTTCGTGCCTGAACAATATTCATCCAGCTCTTAAATTTACACAAGAAAATGCAATTAATTCTTGTTGTTTTGGTTAGCAGAAATTGTTCGGGTTTTCTTACTTCTGTTTATCGCAAACCGACGTTTACAGGTTCGTATACCTGTTTCAACTCTTTTTGTCCCGTAAAACGTGAATTAAATTTAATTAAGACCCTTATAGGGCTTTAATGATCTGCTCTAAAACTAAGCTAGATGATGAACTCAAGTTTACTAATATCACTCTCGGTAACAATGCTTATCCGTTGGGCATTTTTCAATCGGTAATTAAAAACAACATTTCGGAATTCAATAAAGTTCAACTGGCTAAAGTGTAAAGATGTCCTGTGTACCTGCGCTTTCCTTGGCTGGATAGTATCAGTGATAGATATGCTAAGCATGTTTCTTTAGCAGTTCTACATTGTTACTTTGCTGCTAACACTCACCTAGTTTTTTTTTCTGCCACACCTGTCCTTCCATCCAAGCGGAAAGACGTTCTTTCACCTCATCCTAATAGTTGTTTGATTTACTTATTTAAATGTAGTTCTGGTTCGCACTACATAAGAAGTACGACTCAAAGTTTGGATGTCCGAATAAAGCATCACGTTCCAACAAAAATCCGCAACCTTAAGTATTCTCCGACAGATATTCTGACCAAAACATTGGCGTCTTCCATTGCGGATCACCTGATAAATAACCATAATTGGACCGCTAATTTTAGTATGGACTTGTTTTCCGTCCTCAGTAAGAACCAATCAAATTACCGCTTGAAAATATGGGAGGCCATGTTGATTTCTTCCTTGAAACCTTCATTATGTAAACAGAAGGATTTTGTCCTGGGCCTCAAGTTAATTGCTATTTAAGAATATTTTTCTTTCCCTCTACATACTGTCCATCTTTTCATTGAGGATTACACGTTTATTAACCTCAATTTAGATCTGTTGAGCGAGGTTCGAAACCGGGGATAGCTAGCTTGGTTTTCATTTTCTCATTTTAATTGTCATCATGGGTGGTAATAAAAACAAATGTATATATTTATGGTGGTTTTATACCACCAAAGAAATGTTTATATATATATATATATATATATATATATATATATATATATATATATATATATATATATATATATATATATATATGTATGTATATGAAGAAATACTGTTTTAAGGTGCGCTATATGTATGGGATAAAGTGCTCAATATCAAAGATGGAGAGTATGTATGTAAATATAAATATAAAAGTGAACATTGAAGCCAACACTCAGAGGCGACAGGCTGTTTCATGTTTGGTGCAATCGTCAGGCCTGACGATTGCGCGTAGCAATTAGCAGCTTGTCGCTTCTGGGTGTTGGATTCTATGTTCACTTATTTTATAAAATTGCTGAATTTGAAGGCGGAAATTTACTCATTAATCTTGCAACTGATTTTGTGAGTTCTGAATTAATGCAAATTGTGTTTTTTGTTTTATCAATTCTCGCATAATCGATTAGAATGTTTCGCATTGCAGACAATTGTTCTCAGTATTTAAGATTCTTTCATGCTGCACAATTAATGATCCTTTTACCAAATCAGTGATAAAGAATTAGAAGTTACCACAGAAAAAAAACGACATTTAAGCAATTTTCATTAATTCACAACGTTTTAGAAGAAATAAGAATAAATATATTTTTGTGTTGTTTTTTAAATTATTTTTGACACTCTTGACCTTTGTGTTTTGTCTAATGAGTTTCAAGTTTTTAATCAATTTCTTGCTGACCTTGTGATGACTTTTCACGCAGAAGTCATCAACATTTTGGCTTTGTCTTGTGGAACAGGTGAAACCTAAGATTTATTTACTTATTTTGAAGCTTTATTTGAAAAGTGCAAGTTGGAAGAATTTAGAGTTTTTTTAAGTTATTCTGAGGTTATCTTTCACAAATAGAAAATAGAAAATCTTGTTGGTTTTTGGTTTGAGTTTGATAAATATAAATAAGAACTTTTATAGGATGTTTAGTTGTTTTGCCTGAAAAGAAATCTTTATTTTTTTTAAATTTTTTTTTTAAGCGTATCACCCCAAGCAAGGCTGGAGGCCACTATCACGCAAGGGTTGGAGGAAGAGCAGATAGGAGTGGTAAAGGAGAGGATGTGGAGAAAGAGAAAGACAGTGAGTCGATCAAGGCAAGGGGATTACAGAAGATTTGGAGCGAGAGCAGATAGGAATGAAAAATGAAAGGATGTGGAGAAGGGAAGTGGATAGATCAAGGCAACTGGAGATGTCGATTAACGCTACACTTAAACCGTTGGAGATTGTATTTGTCAGGGAAACAGTAATAGGGAAGGGAGTTCCATAGGCGAGATGTGCGAGACATGAAGCTATTGGAGTAGAAGAGACGTCTACATCGAACAGTTTCCACAGTGTAGGGGTGGGAGCGCGAAGCCAGCCTCGTGTGGCGTTTAAATTCACGAGGTCTGAGGACAAGCGAAAGCAGCTCCTCGGGGCAATTACCGTGAAAGTACTTGTAAAAAAGGCAGAGCGAGGCAACATCGCGTCTGTGAGAGAGCGACTGCAGACGAGATGACAGATCAGGGCCAATTACGTTGCCTATCCGTCTCTGGATCTTATCAAGAACCCTGAGGCAAACAGCAGGGGCCCCAGACCATATATGGCAGCAATACTCCATGCAAGGGCGAATGGTCGATTTACAGACTTGGAGGATCGATTCCGGAGAGAAACATTTCCTGGCTCGGCACAGAGAACCAACTTCCCTTGTGGTGGCTGATGCAACAGACTCGATGTATTTGTTCCATCTCAGATCAGCAGACAGCGTGAGACCGAGCAGCCACAGAGAGGAGCTCTCGAGAAGTTGGTCTTCAGACATTCTAATGGGATGCAGGGATGGATCCTTGTGGTGGTTAATAGAGAGCAGTTTTGTTTTAGAGGCGTTAAAGTTAACCATCCATTTCTTGCCCCAGTTCACAACCGATTGGAGGTCCTTTTCAATTTGAGCTGCCAGGTTAACTTTATCCGCCTCACAAGATTTGTGTTTGAGGCAGGAGTAAATAGTGGTGTCGTCAGCGTAGATGCCGACTTGGGAGTCTATGGCGTCAGGAAGGTCGTTTATAAATATGAGGAACAGAGTAGGGCCTAGGATGGAGCCTTGAGGAACACCTGCGTTAGTGGGATAGGAGCTGGAGATGAATCCACTGAGAACAACCTTCAAATCCCGATTTGACAGGAATGATTGTATTAGGTCAAACAATCGACCTGTGATACCATGGAGCTTGCGAAGAAGTTCGGCATGCCAAACTCTATCGAATGCTTTGGAGATGTCAAGGGCCACGGCACGAGCTTCACCGTTATTATGGATAGCTTGGTAGACAAATTCAGTGATGGCCGTAAGCACATCGGCAGTAGATCGGGCAAAGCGGAAACCATACTGCTTGTCTGCGAGCAGATCATGGGATATCAGGTGATTAATCACTTCGGCGTTGATAATGGCCTCGAAGACTTTGCCGAAGAGGGGTAGGAGACTGATAGGACGGTAATTGGAAGGGTCGGAGCGGTCACCAGAGTTCTTAAAGACAGGAACAATGGTTGAGGATGTCCAGCAGTCAGGAAAACAGGACTTCTTGAGGCAGCGGTTGTACAATTTAGAGAGGGCAGGCGCCAGTTCAGGTGCGCATTTCTTCAGGACAATGGCTGGTATTCCGTCACCACCAGTAGCCTTGTGGTGATCTAAGTTAGAAATAATGCCCAATACCGACGACGGGGTTATGTGCAATCCGTCCAGGAGGGCGTCAGTTCTGGGAGGGAAATCGGGCAAGGGTACCCCGGAAGAATTTGTTTATTGTTTTACTTTTTAAGCTTCGGATTAAGTGAATATTTCAAGAATATATCTTTGAAGCTTCGATTGAAAATAGCACACCAGCAAGAGTATTTTATCTACTTTTGATAATTATTCAGAAAAATATAAATGAAATGAAGTTTGTTTTTACCTGTTTGACGCTTTCTCTAAATAGCTGAAATTGTAATATTTTAAAAAGTTCCTTAATTTCTATAGAGTATTCGCAAGAAATATCCAAATGTTTACGTTAAAAATAGTTTTTTACGTTTTAGGATTCATTTTAAAACTAACTTTACTTGAATTTAAGTTTTTGTTTGAATAGGGGAAATTATTATTTTATCAGAATATAATAAGAATTGGTTTAATGCTTAGTTCAGGCAATTCAAATTGTTATCTTTAAGAGTATTTTGTTTTGTCTCGGGTTAAGGTTTTGTCTGAAAGTACGAACTTTAGAACATTTTTTTTTATCTGATTTGATATTTGCCTGAAAAGAGAAATTAACTTCAATATTGTATTTGTTATTCCGAGTTTCTGTCGAAAATGTATAAATATTGACATTTAAAAGAAGTATTTTCAATTGTTCTAAAGCTTTTTTTTTTCTAAAAAGGAAATTTTTTTTTTTGCCGGCTGCGTTTCATGAATGCAATCTTTAAATATTGAGAAGAAATTGTTACTTGATTTTCTGTTTAACTTCCACAAATGATTTTTTTTAAAATTCAATCTAAAATATACAAATTGTGACCTTTTATTTTCGTAGCGCTTCGTCTGTAAAATATTAATTCTCAACTCTAACAGGATGTGAATTTGTTTTGTTTGTTCGTTAGATAAGTATAAATTGTGAGTGCTAACAGAATATTTTACGTTTTTGAGAATTCATGTGAAAAACACACATCCTGAACTTAGACTTTCTTTTTTAATTTTGCCAACTGTTGTAGCATAGCTACTGACAATAATGGGTATGTAACAATTCATATAAATGAAGTAGAAAATACTGTATGTTGGTCTGTAGTCGGAGATTCGTCTCCAGCTGTGCTGGTCAAACTCTCTGCCTACGGGAAGAGAGGATGCCCAGATGAGGCTATGTCGAAGGGCAGAGTCTCGTCTCGAGAAGCAGCTACCCGTCCCCCTTTTATATGGGGGTCTACGGGGAATTTTTGGCTAGATTAACCCACATTAAATTCGACTTTGTGTCACATCTGACCGTGTGGGGCGGTTGGTAGATATTCTGCAGTTGGAGATTCGTCTACTAGCTGGTCAAACTCTCCGCCTTCGGGCAAAGAGGATCTCCAGACGAGGCTATGTCGAAGGGCAGAAATTCGTCTCGGGGAAACTGCTACCCGTTTTATGCGGGGTCTACGGGGAATTTTTGGCCGAGCCCACATTAAATTCGGCCTTGTGCCACATCTGACCTCCTAGATATCCAGAAGTTGGAGATTCATTGCGGAATTCACTTGACTCACTTCTACGCGGCGCTGGCGAATCTTATATGTGTTGTTCTTGTCCTAAGTATGATCTTTCATTACCAACCTTCTTCTATTCTATTCTATTCAGTAACTTTCCCTAGGTTACAAAACCAATTCATTTGAAAAGGTAAATTATGAAATCTCAGTAGATTTTCATTTCTGTCCAGGTTATTTTTTATTTTACATTGTCCGAAAAACGAAAATTCTGGCCTATAATTTTTTTTATTTCAGGTTGAAATGAATGTTTTAGTTATTTTTAGTTTTCTGAAAATGCAAATAATGACATTTGATAGAATGTGATTAGTTGTCTTGAAGTTTTGTATGAAAAAATAATGATTGTCTAAATTAATAAATTTTTAATTTAAAATTTAAAATTGTGATTTTTAAGATTATCTTTTTATCTATCTCTTGTAGCATGCCTACGGACAATAACATTCACATAAATACAATAGTAAATACTGTATGTTGGTCTGCAGTCGGAGGTTCGTCTACAGCTATGCTGGTCAAGCTCTCTGCCTCCGGGCAGATAGGATCTCCAGACGAGGCTATGTCGAAGGACAGAATCTCTTCTCGGGAGACTGCTACCCGACTACAGGCTTGGATATCCCACATTAAATTCGGCCTTGTGCCACATCTGACCGCGTTGGGCGGTTGGTAGATATACTGCAGTTGGAGATTCATTGCGGAATTCACTTGACTCACTCCTAGCAGTTGACTACTTCCTCTACACGCCGCTGGGGAATCTTATGTGTTGGTCTTGTCCTAAGTATTATCCGTCATTTCCAACCTTCGTGTGATTATTCTATTCAGTAACCTTGCTTAGGTTGCAACACTATCTATCTATCTATCTATCTATCTATCTATCTATCTATCTATCTAGCTATCTCAGTCCTTTTCATATCTATCTATCTATCTATCTATCTATCTATCTATCTATCTATCTATCTATCTATCTATCTATCTATCTACCTCAGTCCGTTTCATATCTATCTATCTATCTATCTATCTATCTATCTCAGTCCTTTTCATATCTATCTATCTATCTATCTATCTATCTATCTATCTCAGTCCTTTTCATATCTATCTATCTATCTATCTATCTATCTATCTATCTATCTATCTCAGTCCTTTTCATATCTATCTATCTATCTATCTATCTATCTATCTATCTATCTCAGTCCTTTTCAGATCTATCTATCTATCTATCTATCTATCTATCTATCTATCTATCTATCTATCTATCTCAGTCCTTTTCATATCTATCTATCTATCTATCTATCTATCTATCTATCTATCTGCAAAGATTAATAGAACAGTATATTTTATAAAGTGAAATGAAATGCGTATATATGGTAACATTCACAAATATTTTTAAGAAAAATCTTCCATTTTGAGATGCTAATGAACATAATGTGTACACGTAATTTTTTAAATTTTATTTTGTGGTAAAAGAAGGAATGCCAGTAACTTAACGGCCGAATGCGAAAATAATTACATTTATGAGTGATTGTCAGCGAGGAAGTGGGCAGCTGATACGTATCCAGTTAACATTTGCGATAAGACTTTCATCTAACAATAGTTTAAACTCATTAATTATTTACTTTTTATATAGGAAAATTATTTAGTATTATCCGATCTGTGGATAAGCAGGATTTTACAAGTATAAAGCTTCATCATTGCTGGTGATATACTGATTTAAGTTGTAATTGTGCTGGAAGTGATTAGGTTGAGATATTTTTATTTAAAATCGTTTCTTCCTGTACTTGTTATCACGGCTTATCACACCAATCAAATAACATTTAATATATCAACCAATTAATAACAATATAAAACACGAAGTTTGACAAACAAGCGAAAGGTCTACAAGGGAGCTGGTACTTGTTTTTTGAGATAAATCTTAAAATGGTTTAATCAAATAACCTAATTATTTTATGAACATTAAGACATTTAGAATCTCTTCATCACCTTCTTCCTTATTATACTACATCTTCGTTTAATGCGATTTTTAAAATAAATGCAAAACTTGAACACATTTTTGAGAGCGACGTGTAAAATCAGTCACTGTGAAAAGATGCGAATGTCAACAATCAAGGTTGGTCCCAGAGATTGTTCGTTTGTCCTTTATTACTATATTATAGGCGGTACCACAGATCGTTGGGTTGTCTTTATTATTTTTACTTGACTTGACTTGTATCGGTTTTCATCCTGGTCGGGTTGAACCGGCTTCCCCCCGAGCAAGTACAGCATCTCGGACCATCGCTACCCACGCCCGCCGATCCTGAGCCAGGTCACACGAAATGGCGAGCCACTCGCGATTCCATCGTCGAAGACCAACTACTTGCGGACCCGATAGTACTGCTAGGTCATCCTTGATCGTGCTAGCCCGCGTCTTCAGTTGCCCACCGACACGTCTTCGCCAGCCAGGAAGAGAAGAAGAGAGAAGTACATCGCGGATGAGCTCTTCCTCCGGGCGTCGAGCTGCGTGCCTGAACCATCGGAGACGACGCTGGAGCAGGACGGGTGGAAGAGGACGGAGGCTCAGGCGACGACGCAGAGTGGTTGTGGGCACACGATCGATCCGTCGGCATCGTAGAATGTAGCGAAGGCAATCGTCGTCGAACACTTCAAGCCTTCGTAGGTCAACTGCTCTAAGTGGACACGTTTCGCAGCCATAGATCAGGATAGTCCGAACAATAGCCTGATAGATGCGCCCCTTCGTAGCCGGGGAAATCTCTCGTCGCCCCCATAGTGACCGCTTGAGACGCATGAATGCGGACCTATACGGCGTTCTACCTCGGCAGCAGCCTGCCCGGATGGTATAATGGTTGAACCGAGATAAACGAAAGACTGCACGTCCTCCAGATTGACCCCGTCCAGCGTCAGTGGCTGCCAGTTGACCCGATCAACCTGGGATGGCATAACTTTGGTCTTCGAGGCATTGATGGTCATACCCACATCCCGTGCTGCAGCTTGCTCACGGTTGAGCGCTGCTTGGACATCGTCACAGTTCGATCCGACCAAGACAATGTCGTCCGCGTAGGCCAGATCAGACACCTTGACATTCCGACCGACCTCAACTCCTGCGTAGCCCCAAAGGGCATTGCTGAGGATGTAGTCGATTGTATAGTTGAATAGGGTAGGGGATAGGGCACACCATTGCCGTACACCAATCTTCACCTCAAACGTCCCCGACTCCTCACCATAAGCACGAACACGGGCTCGCGTCGACCGGTAGTAGCCGTTGATGAGACGAAGGAGTTTAGCGGGCATGCCATCGGCCTCCATGATACGATACGCCAGACGGAGTCGAAGGGAACCGCATAGTCGCCGAAGCAGAGGACTGTTGGTTGCTGGTATGCTCAGCGTTGTTCGAGGGTGCGTCACAGGCTGAAAGTCTGTTCAGCACATTCTCTGCCCGGGCGGAAGCCACCCTGAGACAGGCGAGTTCGCAGATCACGGATGCCCTGAAATCTTCGCAGGAGAAGCCCAGCAAATACTTTGGCTGCCACGTCGATGAGGCTGATTCCTCTATCATTCGAGCAGAGTTTCCTATCACCCTTTTTGAAGGAATGTAGCAGGATGGCCTCGCTCCACTCGGCGGGGTAGGTCTCACAGAGCCAGACCGCATTGAAGACACGATGCACCCACGAGGCGAATACATCTGGTACGGCTTTATATACTTCTGTAGATAAACCATCCTCACCAGGAGCCTTGTTGTTATGCAGATGGCGCAGAATATCTCGCACTTCATCCACCGTTGGGGGTGCAGTGTTGCAGTCGTATTCATCGGTTGGTTCAACGGCCACTTCCGTCACCGGAGTCGGATGATTGAGTAGCTCGTTAAAATGCTCTTTCCACCGATTTAGCCACTCGCCCAGACCTGCGATAACAGCACCATCACGGGAGTGAAGCGTCTCACTCACACCGCAGTTCCGCGGCTCGCACGTCTCACCATCTGGTAGAGTTTGCGAGAGTCGCCACAGGCCGCTGCACGCTCAGTCTCCTCGGCGAAGGCGCGCCAGTGTGCATTTCGGTCAGCGCGGATGGAGCGAGATGTACGGTGCCGTAGATCGCGAAAGTTCGTAGCTCCCGTCAGTCGCGCTACCCTCGCCCCCTTCACCAGCCGAAGGCTCTCCCCGGTGATCCAGTCCCGTTACCGGCGACGGGTAACACCAAGATGGGCGTGTGCCGCTTCGATGGTTGCAGATTTGTGAGCCTGCCATTCAATTTCTGGTTGAGGCTCTGAGCTTGGTTGGAGGAGAGAGAACCGATTGTGAAGTTCCAAGCCGAACTGTCCTCCCGCGCGTAGCTTCAGATTGGCGACGTTGATTCGCTTCGGGAATCAACGAATCTTTATTACTATATTATAGGCGGTCCCACAGTTTGTTGGGTTGTCTTTATTAATGTATTATAGGTGGTCCCACTGGTCGTAGGGTTGTCTTCATTACTATGTTATAGGCGGTCCGACAGATCGTTGGGTTCTCTTTATTACTATATTATAGGCGGTCCGACAGATCGTTGGGTGGTCTTTATTGCGCTATTATAGGCGGTCTCACAGATCGTTAGGTTCTCTTTATTAATATATAATATAGGCGGTTCAACTGATCGTCGGTTTTTCTTTATGACGATATTATAGGCGGTCCCACAGATGATTGGGTTGTCTTTACGACTATATTATAGGCGGTATATCTTTATGAACGACAGTCTGTATATGATATTTTGGCTGTCGATTTGTTAAACTGGTATAATTATCGCTTATAATTTTGCTGAATGATTTTAGTCCTTTGAACGAAAATGGCTCAGAAAGTGACTTTCAATGCCTATTACAGATGTGACAATTTCCTTAAGATGGCTCGTAGGTTTACATGTGACGGTTGAGACTTTTGTGGTTCCTGCTGGTTTTCTCATACACCCTGCATGTTATGTCATTTCTAATGTAGTACTGATCGTAATTTGTCAATGGTATACCCATATGACTCATCTTGTGGTTAAAAAGACTTGCATTGGTGAGACATACTCATTGATGGGTTGCTGGATCAATGATTTTCCATTTCTTAGCTGCACACTTGAAACTTACTCAACTCATTGGATGTTCTTGGAAGATCGTAGTGCTTTCATGAATTGTACGTCTCGACCTATTTCATCCACAAGCAATAATTTCCAACACAGCGATTCATTGATTTATGTAGGCGTCGAGTGCCATAGAGCAACTCGCCTCAAAGCATTTGTTTGGGTATTCGTCAAGTCGAATGACATGCCTGTCTGGCGTGTGGGTTATCCAGTTGATACCAAAAATAGATCTTAAACAGCATCCGTAGAATGTATCCAGAGTATTTGCGATTCACAACCCATGTCACACAGGAGTACAGCAAGCACGCCAGGACACATGCATTGTAGATTGCCATCTTTGTGTACTTCATAAGTCCTATCCGAGACCAGACGCAATCGTTTAGAACTGCAAAAGCGTTAGTTGAATTCATCTCATCATCAAGAATCCAGTATATGATTTTAGTGCTCTCGGGGCATGTGAATTGGTCTATTACTTTCAGATTGTAGCTACCCATAAATATTGACAGTTCGATGATAGGTGAATCCGGGGTAAGATAGAACAAGACCAGTGTCTCGTCCAGACAAATAAGACTGAAAGCTTTGCAAGAAAAGGAAAGTTTATCTTTCAGAGCCTGAATTTCCTGTTCTGTTTTGGTAACAAAGTCACTATTTTCGGCAAACAGAACGTCTCGGACAAGACCTTTGAGTGTTTTAGATTTAGCAGAGCAGCGTCGAATGTTGAAATTTATCAGTAGTACGATATGGAATCTATATCACATTCCTTAAAGGCATGGAAAAGAACAAGAGAAAAATGAAAGGAAAACAATGTCGCTGCTACAAGGTCACCTTGCTTGAAATCCATTTTGTACTGTGATGGATGCTAAAAGTAAACCATCACCGTTATCAGAGATCTCCATATCATAAGGAAACGACTGAATAATGTTTAAGAAATAGCGAGGACAACCAAAGCGCCTCAGTATCATTCACATAAGTTCTATGTTAACAGCGTCGACGGTCTTGGTAATATCTACGAAGAATTTTAATAGACATTTTATCGTTTGCAATACGATTTTTCTTCGCTGTGAATTTCATATTCTATCATCCCGTGACTCTGGAAGTAACATATTCACGATATGAAAATTCAGTTGAGACAGCAAAATCCCCATTCAGCGCTTTCCTGGGATTTTCTATGTCAAATAATGTGAGCCCTTTCCTGGGATTTTCTATGTCAAATAGTGAGCGGTATCCTGGAATTTCCTATGTCAAATAGTGAGCGGTATCCTGGAATTTCCTATGTCAAATAGTGAGCGGTATCCTGGAATTTCCTATGTCAAATAGTGAGCGGTATCCTGGAATTTCCTATGTCAAATAGTGAGCGGTATCCTGGAATTTCCTATGTCAAATAGTGAGCGGTATCCTGGAATTTCCTATGTCAAATAGTGAGCGGTATCCTGGAATTTCCTATGTCAAATAGTGAGCGGTATCCTGGAATTTCCTATGTCAAATAGTGAGCGGTATCCTGGAATTTTCTTTGGGTGCATCAGTGTCTTTTTACTCATTTTTCTTTAAATGCCACATTCTTGCAATATTTATTTTTAGGATCTTATAAATTTAAAGTTTGTCAAATCCTTATGCTGAGACAGCACTTGTTTTTTAAGTCTTCATTAATAACAATTATATTATTATTATTAATAATAATAATAATAATAATAATAATAATAATAATAATAAGGCTACTCAATACATAAATTCGTTAATATATCACACATTTATCCTAACACACAACAATTGCACAAAATGATGTGACTATTATCCTCAGGAAACTCAGAGCTCATTTATTTTTGGCGAAAAGGAAAGCTATACCATGATAATTCCCACACAGTTCGAATATATTTTTGTCTTTGTACAATGGTATCATGATCGTTTCTCTCCAATCCCTTGGAACTCTCCAATAATCCCAGATGTTCAAGATGATTCTAAGCATTATATCAGCCAAGTGATCACCACCATACTGTAGGATTTCAGCAAAGATTACGTCCTTTCCGACAGTCTTCCTCATGTTCAAATTGCCGATAGATGCTCTTAGTTCCTCCAATGTAGGGAAGGGTCATTCCTAGATGGGTCTTTGCTGAAAGTGGCTAAGAACAGATTGGTCCACATAGTTATATCCGTGGTAAACAAATCTCTCTTTTACTGATTTCCACCATGCTAGGAAGGAGATTTGTGATTTCTTTTGATTGAAGAGGCGTTATTAAGGATATTCTTAAATCAAATATCGTTCATTTCCAAAAGCCTTCTTTGAGCAATGAGCTTTGCCTGCATGAATAGCATTTCTATTTATTGGGTGCTTGTGGGGATTCCTTTCTGTAGCATGTGCTCTCTCTCGTGTTTTTTTCGTATTTGAGAGAATATCTTTAATGACTTGGATGTTTTCATCAAACCAGTCACTTTTAGCAGAGTTTAGTTTGTCGCATTATAGATCTGATCATCAGCTTTTTTTCCATATAGTGTTATTAACTTAACTTTCAATTTGAGCTTGTAGAGTGTGTCGAGTGTTTTGGGTATAGAGTTTATTGCAAAGTCCGAGCGTTTCCTTAACTTCACTGTAGTGCGGTTTCGAGCGATTGGCTTAATGACCAAAAGCATATTGGTACGTACAAATGCATAGTCAGCCCAACGGCCCACATCTCGTAGAAATCTTACATTGCAGACATTCTGCAGATGCCATTGACCCTATCCTGGTTGAATTCATGTTCTGCTATGGTCACCTTTATGCTGGAATTGTATACTCGCGATGTGAACCTGAAACCCCCCCCAGCTTAAGAAGCAGGTGACCGTTGCTAGTCATTTTACCTGGTTCCGTATCTCCCAGGCAACTCCAGGTCACACAGTCACTTCTAATCCTAGCATTAAAATCCTTTAACAAGATTATTTTATCAGTCTTAGGAACAGATTAAAGATCTCGTATAATGATGACTTTACAGCTATACGTAAGACAAGTGTAGGCGAATAAGCACCCATATCAAGTTATATTTTTACTTAAATTTTTACTTATAAATACCATTGAAGTTTTAATAGCAATTTTAAATTTAATGCTATCATAAGCGTTTTTGTTTTTTTAGTTTTCTAAGTGTTTCGCTTCAGGGGAAAGATAAAGAGATTCTTAAAAGAAGAAAACGTGAAAAGATTCTTCGTCGAAATGGAAAACAATTACAGATCCTGGAATACTAACAATTCATTTCTGGGTATTGATGTTTTCACCTATATTTTTCCCAGTGCTCATATTGCAATTTTTACTGTTATCATTTAATGTTTTTTACCAGAGCTCATATTGCAATTTTTGTTGTTAAACAGATACATCTGAAATTTGTTGGTCATAGAAGTGACGAAATGACACTACTTTGAATGATGACATTTGGAAAATTGATTTTCTTGCGCTGAACGAACTCTGCCTTGCCGAACAGCACAGCTATAAGAAGCGTTGAAATATGTTTAGAAATAACAATTAGTATTGATTTTTTTCTATAATTACTATAATATTAAATATATTAATTGTTTTTATGAAATTGCCAACCAGCAAATTAATCGATTTGAACTGATATTTTGTCAAATTTTTGAAGAACCATGAATGAAAACTTTTTTTTTTAATTTTGTTTTTTTGAAATTAGAATAAACTTAAGAAATATAACAGCAAAATTTATTTTTAAGTTACAAAGATTTATACAAATGATAAAAAGATTTATTAGTTTCGAAGTCCCTGTGAATGAAGGAATTCGATGTTAAAATATGAGATATGCATTTATGAAATTTTAGCACGAACCGTGTGTCTCATGTAACTGAGGTCATAAATGGCGGGGAGAAATTTGGTGGAAGAAATTCCTTCAGGTATTTTTGTTATAAAAAATGAAAGTAGAAGATTAATTTTTATATATCGTGAACATTTGTCTGTCAGGTGTGATATTTTGATACAGTATTACTCTAGATGATGATGATGGTGATTATTATTATTATTAAAATTATTATTATTATTATTATTATTGTTTTTATTTTCTTTCATATCTGTAGTTTACACATTTCTTTCCGGGTCCCACCCAGGGACCTAAGGTTAGAAATGGTATCATGACACTTTCCACTACAAAAAAAAAATATTACATAGATAAAGCTCTTCGTAAAGTGTGGGCTGTAATTGTCAGAATAATTTTTTGTATCGCTTTGAGGCATGGACTTCCAGGGATCCTTTCAATTAGTCTACTGGATCTTTTCCAACCAATCCGAAGGCTCCAATTGTTATTATTATAATAATAATTATTATTGTTATTATTATTATTATAATTATTGTTATTATTATTATAATTATTATTGTTATTATTATAATAATAATAATTATTACTATTATTATTATTGTTATAATAATAATAATTATTATTATTATAATTATTATTATTGTTATTATTATTATAATTATTACGATTATTATTATTATTGTTATAATAATAATAATAATTATTATTATTGTTATTATTGTTATTGTTATTATTATAATAATTATTATTATTAATATAATTATCATTATAATTATTATAATTATTATTGAATACTTTTTCTGATTAAACGGAACTAGGAAAACAAAAAAACAAAAAAAACAAAAAACAAGAGTGAGACAAGATAGAGGGAAGGTGCATTCGGAATGTAAACTGCAAGAGCAACGAAGAAATCGAGATAATAGCGGACTTGGTGCTAGAAGTAATGCGAAAAATGGAAAGAATATTGGATTGAATAAAAAGCAGATGCCATTGTCACTAAACCAACCTGCATTTTATTTACATTATTCCGGCTATTGTCCTCATCTTTGTCGCCATATTTATTACAACGTTTCGGCCGTTGTACGCTCCGGCCTTCTTCAGGTGGTTGTTTGTTTCCGTTCACTGGGGTAGACTGTTCTAGTTCCTTATATATTTCTATTATATACATATACTTCTCTCTTTCAGTCAGTTACATACCATGCGTGATAAACACTTAGGCGATCATGTATCGTTCGATACATGACTGACGAGGCAGATTTTTTTCCCGCAGTAGTTTGCCATTTCTTTCTGCTGTAGATCAGTTGCCATCCAAGTCTATAGAACCCGATCTGTCGTGCTATTTACCCATAGCTGAGGGGGGGGGGTAGAAGAAGAGGATTTATCACGCATGGTATGTAACTGACTGAAAGAGAGCAGTATATAATAGAAATATATAAGGGGAGAACTAATGGGTGCATAGAGAATATAATGGAATAACAGAGAAGTAAAAGAGTTGATGCTGAATACTCCAATGAGAATGCCGGGAGTAACATAAAGAATACAAAAAATTAAAAGAGATGAGCTAAGTAGGGCGTGTGATAGAAAATGAAGTTAGCATCATTAAATATAAGGCGAGTAAGAGAAAAACGCAGTTAGAAAAATGCAGAGAATAAAAATAGAAGGCAAGAAGCAATAGATAAAATGCAGGTATTAAAATATAGAATGGAAACATGAAAAGAAGAAATTGCAGAATGCAACATAAAAATGTAGGATTAAGCTCAAAATGCAATGAGTTGCAAATAGAAGGCAAGGTGTCAAAATAGAATGCACACATGCCGAAATAGCCAAAAACGAATAAATAAACAAAATGCAGCTTTTGGTTTAGTGACAATGCAAGGAATAATAATTGCAGAGGAGAACAGGAATGAATAAAAGAGCATCAAAGAGAAAGACGACAGCAGGAATGGATGCAGTATGAAAGGCAAGGATTCAAGTAGAATTTGCAAATATCAACAGTGAGAAGGAAGAGGCTAACAAATAAAATGCAGGGGAGAGTAAAAAAAAAAAAGATGGTGAGAACAAAAGAAAAGGGAAGAGTTGAACCGAGAAGGCAAATAGTATAGAGCCAAGTGTAGAGGGTATATTGAATGCACAGAACAAGAGAGAGATTACAGGGTTTAATAGAGAAAAGGAATTTCGTCACCGAAAAAAGGCAAAGGGAACAGATAAAATGCAGAGAACAGATTCAGTTGTAACGGATGACATGATATGCAAAAACACTCAGAAGACTGAGAATACAGGTAGGAGCAGAGAAAATTCAAAGTATAAGGGAAAGAAAACAAAGAATTTAGAGTGCAAACTAGATAACAATGGAAAGATCTGTGTGAATGTATGAAATACCAGCGAGAAGGTACGGGGATAGTGTTGAGAAAACCATGAGGGATCTTTTGTACAAAGGATAAATGAAAGGAAAAACAGAATGTCTTCTGGGAAGGACAGAAAGAATACAGTGAAAGGAAATTACAAAGACGGGAGAGTACGTAAAGGGCAGCTAATACACTGATATTTACAAGAGTGTGTTTACACACACACACACACACACACACACACACACACACATACGTGTACTAGATATTGTTGTGGGGCAGACCCTTTTACACAAGATGGACTCGTCCAAAGTATACTTATACTGACAGAGAGAATACCTGCATAATTGAGATAGGTTGAGTCAGGGTTGAGAGATACGGAGACAATACACAGAGTGTTCACAGAGAGTTATACGAGAGTCCAACGATTGAGATAATTACGGCTTCACTTACAGAGACTTGTACATATACTTTCTACTAACCCGCATTCCTGGACTACTAATCTTCACTTCAAGTCTGTATTCTTACGTTTAATACACTTATTTTTCTATCTCAATTACTGGCGTTGTTTATTTATTTGTGCAGGATTCCATTCCCGGAATCCATAACAGATATATATCTTGGTATTTAAACACCTATATTGTTTTTGATCGAGAGAATCTGGGGGTGTGTGGATATGTAGGAAAGCATTCATATACACAGGTAAAATATTCCTATGTGTGTATGTATATAGATATATCTGCGTAGCTAGTCACACGTATTTGAGGATATCCGTCTACTAGGGTGGCTAGCCAATCCCTATTGCAGACACTCGCTCGGGCGCATTTATGCTTATTCAACACCCACAAAGCCCACCTGTGGTTTATACTGCAGCTATGCTGAGCAGACCTTAGTTACAGTTTCTGGGAAAGAGCGTGTTATCTAGCGTGATCAACAATTTGAACAAGGCCAGCATGCTCAAGCCCTTCGGCAACGATGACTTGTGGCTTTGTGCTAACACATTATTGACGGCCCCCAAGGATTACATCTGTCCAATTTCACTCACAAGGCTTGGGTCAACCCGTTGTATAGTTTCAGGCACTTCCCAAGTTTATTAAAAATAAAAATTTACTGAATCAAAGAAATGAAATAGCTATTCTTTGCCTTCATTGTCAAAAAATTTCCTTTAATAATATTTAAAATAAGATAAAAAGAGAGCTGGTAATATACATACCTATATTTGATATGAAAAAATAATTCTATTACATTAACTTGATTTAGTCTATTAGTAATTAAGAGTAAAAATATTTTAAAATTGTAGTTAAATATAGCGTATTCTAACCCCAAAAACCCTTTTAGAAAGAATCTTTAAGTATACAAGTACGAAAAAAATGCCGAAAAACTTTTTGTTGTTAATAATAATAAAAAAATTCAGACGACATGCGTTTAACGGATGTCAAAATTCGTTGAAAAATACGCCACTATCCTCCCTAAACTTAACATCTTTCTTGAACGTAACTCATAATTGATACAACAATAGTTAATAAAAATGAATACGCTAC
>OZ038498.1:12889349-12914349 GCA_964036315.1 Acanthosepion esculentum | reverse complement strand
CTGTAGCTTGGCAAGGTGAATCAACTTATCTTTATATTGATTACACAAATGGTAGAAAGTTCTATAGAGAAATGTGGAGCCATCCTGTTTTGATAACTGTCCGAAATTCTATATTCTGTAAGCGCTTGATGTTTTGAGTGAAAAATCTCTTCATGACATCTCATAAAAGCTCAAACAGCCTAATGTCGGGCAAACGTGATGGTCACTCTCTTCGTTAGAAATATCCATAATAATTCTCAACGTTATTCTGGCCAATTTTGACACGGCACATCATCTTGTTGGAAGAAGTAGTTTGCTGAAGTACAAGTGGTGTCTGGCCGCTCGTATCCGAATATGCCTGTGTACTAGGGCGGCCATCCAATCCCTGTTGCAGATGGCTGCTCAGCCACATTTATGTTTGTTCAACACCCAGAGCCTATGGTTTATACTGCGAGAGAGCGCATTATCTGGCGTGAGGAAAATTCTGAACAAGACTAATACTCTCATTGACTTACGACTTTGTTCTATCACAACAATCGATGTCCCCCAGATAGTTCCGTCCACCCAGTTTCATTCACAAGGCTTGGTTCAACGCGTGCTATGGTTTTAGATAATTTCCGCTGGGATTGCCTCTCCAGGTCGATAACATCAAGAAGTCACCTTCCTGAGAAATCGACCTTGAGGAGATTCGAACCTGGTTCGGAAAGCTAACATACTTTGTCTTTATTTTCGCAGTACTATGAATGTGAGAAAATGTAAAAATGGGTACAAAGCAATGTAGCGGAATTTTCATCGGTCAATGACGTGTGTTGATGGATCAACCAACCTATGCCATGGAAATACACCCCACACACTACTAGGAAATCGCCATCAGGATACACAGTGTGTTTCTGACAACTGGGTCCACGGCCTCGTGAGGTCCTGAACTCATCGCATCTTACCATGCGTTACTAGCTCTCCAGGGTCCATTCATGAACTCCATTGAGTACTGCGTCCGCTGATGTGGTGTTAACAGAATCACCTTTGTAGGTTTCATCCGATACGTCAGGGAAGCCAAAATTCCTGAAATTACTTGAAGGCTTTCAGGCATCGTAAAGAGAGGAATGTCAAAAAACTCAAAGATTTCATAAATGAAATGACCCATCCATCTGGCACCCGCTTTCACGTTCCGTTTAAACTCAGGTTATTCATATGATACAGATGTAAGCATTTCCATGACGTATAGATACCATGGTTTAGCTATATATACAGTATGGAGAGATAGATAGATAGATAGATAGATAGATAGATAGATAGATAGATAGATAAAGAGAGGGGGGGTTTAACCCTTGTTTTCTGTTCAGGATCGGGTTTCCAGTTCCTTCTAAACTCTACTTCCACACTATAATTCTAACGACTCTGAATTCTGAAATTCACTAAATAAATCTTAACCTCTTCAAGTCTAGAGTTTTAGCTGTTATCGTTCCTGAATAGTCCCAAGAACTTCTTGTCCCTTCTTATTCTAATACAACGCCACACAGTGTCTCTCTACCTTGAGTGGCTCTTGGGCCTCGTATTGGGTGAACATTAGTAAAAAAGACAAAAATATGCGTGTATGAGAGAGATAGAGAGAGAGAGAGAGAGAGAGAGAGGGAGGGAGAGATAATTTTTCAAGTAAAATTAAAGAATTTATTTTGTTGATTTTTTGGCAAAAGCTGTCGAAACAAATATTTCGGTAATTGGACATTTAGCCGAAAGGACATTTAGCTGAAAATGTGGTGGCGTACTTACGTGCATGTCACACACTTTATCGTAATGTGTAACAGATATTTATATTTATTTACTGTATTCATTTATAAGTTTTCGTTTTTTTTACAGGCTTTTTTAAAAAATCTATTCTGTATATATTGTATTTTACTTCAAATATTAGTGTAAGATGATAAGTATTTTGAGAAAAAGCACATTTTCCTACAGCAAAAATCTTAAGCTTTTACGATATGAAAGATCTTTCAATTTTGCTTTTAATGATCATTATCTTAAAGGGGTGAACTAGCTTTTATCTTACTATTAAATACGAATTTAAATAATTAGGTGCTAATTTTTACTCAAATACAATCAAATATTTTTTAAAATACTAAAACCGACCCAGACCGTATAGACTGTATAATTAATTTAGTTATAATTTAGCATGCATACAATTTTGGAGATGATTGTTTTTGGTTTCAGTAGAAGCAATATATATATATATATATATATATATATATATATATATATATATATATATATATATATATATATATATATATATCGGAATCATGCTAAATTATTTTGAAAATTGTAAATTTCGCTGACGCGTACACTTATTGAATAATGTGAGTAATTGCTATAATAGAAAATACGATACATTTTAAACAATCTTAAATGTCTTTTTTAGCTAAACCATCTATAGATGTTGACTTATGTCATGAATGATGATGGAAAAAAAAAAGAATCGATATCAGTCTTTTTAGGTCACTGAAATTAAAAAGGAAATTAATAAAGAGGTGGTGTTGATTTTCGGTGCTGAAATGTTTTTATCCCTCAACAAATATGTCAGACGTATTTACCATGTTTCACAGGAGTCTGTAAAAGAAAAAACGCAAATCATTTGACAAATATGTCAGACGTATTGACCATGTATCACAAGAGTCTGTAAAAGAAAAAACGCAAATCATTTGACAAATATGTCAAACGTATTTACCATGTTTCACAGGAGTCTGTAAAAGAAAAAACGCAAATCATTTGACAAATATGTCAGACGTATTTACCATGTATCACAAGAGTCTGTAAAAGAAAAAACGCAAATCATTTGACAAATATGTCAGACGTATTTACCATGTTTCACAGGAGTCTGTAAAAGAAAAAACGCAAATCATTTGACAAATATGTCACACATATTTACCATGTTTCACAGGAGTCTGTAAAAGAAAAAACGCAAATCATTTGGCAAATATGTCAGACGTATTTACCATGTATCACAAGAGTCTGTAAAAGAAAAAACGCAAATCATTTGACAAATATGTCAGACGTATTTACCATGTTTCACAAGAGTCTGTAAAAGAAAAAACGCAAATCATTTGACAAATATGTCAGACGTATTTACGATGTTTCACAAGAGCCTGTAAAAGAAAAAACGCAAATCATTTGACAAATATGTCAGACGTATTTACCATGTTTCACAGGAGTCTGTAAAAGAAAAAACGCAAATCATTTGACAAATATGTCAGACGTATTTACCATGTATCACAAGAGTCTGTAAAAGAAAAAACGCAAATCATTTGACAAATATGTCAGACGTATTTACGATGTTTCACAAGAGCCTGTAAAAGAAAAAACGCAAATCATTTGACAAATATGTCAGACGTATTTACCATGTTTCACAGGAGTCTGTAAAAGAAAAAACGCAAATCATTTGACAAATATGTCAGACGTATTTACCATGTTTCACAAGAGTCTGTAAAAGAAAAAATGCAAATCATTTGACAAATATGTCAGACGTATTTACCATGTTTCACAAGAGCCTGTAAAAGAAAAAACACAAATCATTTGACAAATATACCACACTTATTTACCATGTTTCTCAAGTCTGTAAAAGAAAAAACGCAAATGATTTGATAAATATGTCAGACGTATTTACCATGTTTCACAGGAGTCTGTAAAAGAAAAAACGCAAATCATTTGACAAATATGTCAGACGTATTTACCATGTATCACAAGAGACTGTAAAAGAAAAAACGCAAATTATTTGACAAATATGTCAGACGCATTTACCATGTTTCACAGGAGTCTGTAAAAGAAAAAACACAAATCATTTGACAAATATACCACACTTATTTACCATGTTTCTCAAGTCTGTAAAAGAAAAAACGCAAATCATTTGACAAATATGTCAGACGTATTTAACATGTATCGCAAGAGTCTGTAAAAGAAAAAACGCAAATTATTTGACAAATATGTCAGACGCATTTACCATGTTTCACAGGAGTCTGTAAAAGAAAAAACGCAAATCATTTGACAAATATGTCACACATATTTACCATGTTTCACAAGTCTGTAAAAGAAAAAACGCAAATCATTTGACAAATATGTCAGACGTATTTACCATGTTTCACAAGAGTCTGTAAAAGAAAAAACGCAAATTATTTGACAAATATGTCAGACGCATTTACCATGTTTCACAGGAGTCTGTAAAAGAAAGAATGCAAATCATTTGACAAATATGTCACACATATTTACCATGTTTCACAAGTCTGTAAAAGAAAAAACGCAAATCATTTGACAAATATGTCAGACGTATTTACCATGTATCACAAGAGACTGTAAAAGAAAAAACGCAAATCATTTGACAAATATGTCAGACGTATTTACCATGTTTCACAAGAGCCTGTAAAAGAAAAAACGCAAATTATTTGACAAATATGTCAGACGTATTTACCATGTTTCACAAGAGCCTGTAAAAGAAAAAACGCAAATCATTTGACAAATATGTCAGACGTATTTACCATGTTTCACAGGAGTCTGTAAAAGAAAAAACACAAATCATTTGACAAATATGTCACACATATTTACCATGTTTCACAAGTCTGTAAAATAAAAACATAAAACATTTGAATCGAGCCATCAACAAGTGTCAACTAATATACATCACAATATATATATGTTTCTAAAATTTCGGGAAATTGTTTTAAAGTTATATAAGCCAAGAGCCAACATGAACAAGCTTTTCACATTCGATTATATAATGTAAATTCATTTAAAATACCTTCAGCATTTTCGAAATTAAATCTCTTTTGCATGTTTATTTCGTTGTCAAGCATAAATATATATTTCTTTTTTTACAGAATGTTTATTTCGTTATTTTTTAATAGAGCCTAATACCTCCTGATTGCCATTAGCTTTGATGACTAAATTTTCACAAATGCTGTTTGAAGAATTTTTTTAAACATTTCGTAGGGTTTAATTGACTTTAGTAGAAATAGCATCAATAATCATGCAGATACACGTACACACACGCACACACCTACGAACACATATATTAAAACGGATTACTTTCACTTAAAGATGTACCCGCTCAATGATGAAGGACTTTTACTTAAGATAATAATGCGACGTTTCACAAAGAATGATTTCTCAGCATACGCAGCCTAAATGTGTATATGAGAAATACTTAGTACGATGCCAGGTCAAAAGCGGGAAATTGAAACATGACAACTCTTGCAGTTACCAGACCGATCCAAAATTAATTTAAACTTGAATGTCACGTGAAAGAACTTCAATAAATAATTTGTGTTTTTATTATTTTTAAGAAAATCACTTTTCTTTATCGACTGTATTTCATAGAAGAATATTTAAAAGGTTTTATTGGCTACTTCATATACTTATTTGGTCTTGTGATTTTAATTTTAAATTTCTAAAGAGTATACGCTCCTTGATGGTTATTCATTCTAAAAATTCAAAGAGATTTTTTTGAAAATGTAAATTACGAAGCGATTATAGTAAAGAAACATTGCATCTATGATTTATTAACTTGGTTTTACGGTTTATCAACCCTTTGTGGATTATTTAAAGCCAAAATATATTTTGGATTTTAAGAATATTTCTCTTTTTTTGCGAGTAAATATTGCATTAATTTCTTCTTTGAATACCAATGATTTTTACAGCTACAATTGAACCCATAGCTGTGGGAGGAGATAGTTGTACCTTTCTGTTGTAGTATACGTACGGACGATAATGGGTATGTCCCCATTCACATAAATACAGTAGTAAGTACAGTATGTTGGTCTGCCGTCGGAGATACGTCTCCAGCTGTGCTGGTCAAACTCCCTGCCTCTGGCGAGACTCACGGATTCAATTTAGTCTTTTCCCTTCATGCCAAGAAGGCACAACGAGTCACACCTGGATGTTACTATGCTGATGGAAGGCAAATGGAGTCTCTCAAATGATTAATGGAGAGCAGTTTTTTGCCACAGTTAACAACAGATCGTTATATATATATATATATATATATATATATATATATATATATATATATATATATATATTATCGCTCTCGCGTCGAACTCGACGTATGTGGGCCACACAGATCAGTTCCCAGAAACTGAAAACCCGACAGCCACACAGGATTTGATTATAGTGGTGAAGGCCTTGTGCAGGGCCATCCGCACTTTTTGGAGGGACGAATACAGGTTTTGAATTCAGAGTTGACCAGTTGCCATCCAAGGCTATAGAACCCAGTCTGTCCTGCTATTTACCCATAGTTGGAGGGAGAAGAAGAGGATTCACACCTTTCCCAAGGGTATTAGCACGTAAGTGAATGTAATGGAATCGACTGGGATTCGAACTCGGCTCTCCGATTCCTCAATCCAAGCCGTTATGCATTACTCCACCGTTATGCATTACTCCTATCTATCTATATAGATATCTCTATATATCTATATATATAATTTATTATATGGAACCTTAAAGCAATCTGTTTTTATTTATATATATATATATATATATATATATATATATATATATATATATATATATATATATATATATATATATATATATATATATATATATATATATATATATGCAGAAATATAGTCTTAAAGTGTGCTATATTTATGGGGTAAAGTGCTCAATATCAGAGATAGAGCGTGTGTAAATATAAAAGTGGACATGGAAGTCAGCACTTAGTTTATATATGGGTCAGTAGTGCATTATGGGTAGTATATTTTGGCGGTTACTTTTACCGGAAGTCGCTTATTTGTTTATTTATTTATGTCAAATTATTTTGCTTGTTTTTTTGTTTGTTTTTTTATTTTTATTTTTTATCTTATATATTTATTTATTTATTCTTTTATTTTGATCGGTGTTTTTGGTTAACGTAGTAAAAATTTGTTTATATAGCTTATTGTTGGTAGTCTATAATGGCCGCCATTTACCGGAAATCGCTTGTTCGCTTATTTATTTGGGTCAAATTGTTTTGCTTATTATTTTTATTTTTATTTGTATAACAGTTATAACTTTCGTCCGTTCTTTTGTTTTGATTTTATTTCGCATATTCTAACAGGTGTGGTTTTGTGATTTGTTTGAAGTAGTTTATTTTGCTTATTTTATTGTTGTTTGTTTATATATTTATTTATTTTTCTATTTTAAGTTACGTATGTCTACATTTTGAGATTAGCTCGGATCTTTTATTTAATAATTTATTTTGATCTGGGAAGGTAATGATAGCTATTTTTTCCTCCAAGCAAAGTTTGCAAGTTTTTGATAGGTTGTTGTAGGCTGATGATTTTTTCCTTATTTTCCAAGATATTTTTGGTGTGGTGTGTGTTTTGTTTTTTGACATAAAAAAATAAACAAATAAGCGACTTCCGGTAAAAGTAACCGCCAAAATATACTACCCATAATGCACCACTGACCCTTATATATATATATATATATATATATATATATATATATATATATATATATATATATTTAAATAAAAACAGATTGCTTTAAGGTTCCATATAATAATAATTTATTATATGTAACCTTAAAGCAATCTGTTTTTATTTAAATATATATATATATATATATATATATATATATATATATATATATATATATATATATTTAAATAAAAACAGATTGCTTTAAGGTTCCATATAATAATTTATTATATGTAACCTTAAAGCAATCTGTTTTTATTTAATATATATATATATATATATATATATATATATATATATATATATATATATATATATTTAAATAAAAACAGATTGCTTTAAGGTTCCATATAATAAATTATTTCACCACAGCCCTTTTAAAGGACAGTGGATCATCAGATTTATTTCCAAATGTTAAAATGAAAATAAATTTACACATTTATGACGGGCAATAATAAGGAAACTCACGAAGTGGGGGCAGTGTAGGGGGGTAGAGAGACAGCACTGAGTTAGATGTAACTTTTCTATTGTTTCAAATTTAATTTTCGCTGAAATCTAGACATTGACACTTTAAATCTGTTAACGGAAGTTATATTTTGATTAGGAAGTGGGATGGAGAAAGTAGTATATAAAGAAAAAAGAAAAAAGAAAAAAGAAGAAAAAAGAAAAAGAGAGAAAAAAAAGAGAAAGAAGTTGTAAAAAAGTGTCATTAACTACTATTGGAATAGGCGTTGTTTTTTTCCATTTACTTTGAGATTTCGTAAATTTTTCAGTTTAATCAGTCTAAGCCATTTAATTATATGTTACAGTTTTTAAAAAAAACCTTATTACGGGCATTTTGGGGATTTAATGTGAAATAGTCGATTAAAAAATATAGAGTCTACATTAAAATACTAGAAACTTTTTCTCAAATATAAGTTTACATCTAGTTAGTAGTAAGTGATTATTTAAGGTGATATCTTTATCAGTTTGAATTTTATTTATGAGATTGATTAGTGACTATTTTTACATTGGTAAATTCTATTACTTAAAATTTAGTATTAATAATTTAATATATATATATATATATATATATATATATATATATATATATATATATATATATATATATATATATATATATATAATAAAAAAGACCCAAACACTAATATTTCATGTTTATAATTTATTACATTGGAATCGTAACCACGATCCAATTCATCAGACCTACAAATTGAAAAAGAAATCGGGAAATATAACTCCGGGTATAAAAAAATAAAATTTTACTGAGAGTGTATGTGCGGGAGTGGGAAACAAGTGTGAGAGGGAAATGCATGAAAGCTCTAGAGAGGGGTAACAGAAGAAAGAAGAACAGGAAGGCCTAAAGGTGAGGGTGGGGATTAAAATTTAACAGAGAGAAGTTTTAAAGAGCGGAGTTAAATAAAGGTTTAAATGATTGAGATATAGATAAATATAAATACATAATTCGCTACCAATTCGCTTTTTGAATTTGTAGGTCTGACGAATTGTGTCGTGATTACGGTTCCAATGTGATAAATTATAACCATGGAATATTAGTGTTTCAGCCTTTTTATTATATTCTTACTCTGTCCTGGCCATTGAGTACTACCTGGATTCTATCCTCTTGGGAATTTATATATATATATATATATATATATATATATATATATATATACATATATATATATAATGTGTGTTTGTGTCTGTGTGTGTATATTGACCACTAATATATATATATATATATATATATATATATATATATATATATATATATATATATATATATATATATATATATATAGGCAGCATAACTTCATTCAAGCATGTTTCGTTGAATAAGTTAGAAATAGTATTTTAATTTTAATCCTCTCAAATCCACGGATCAGTTTCTTAGTGATGTTATTAAACTCATTAAAAAAAGTAACCGTAGTTTTGGTCATTTCTTTTACTTTCCCAAATACTTTCACTCTCACCCAAGATTATCTTCAGGAGGGGTGGATTGCTAAGACAAAAAATAAATGTAGTCGATAGTTGTGATTTTTAAAAAAAAAATGTGCATGAAACGCGCTGTCTTATAATTTTGAACCTGTATGGACGCGCTCCGTCATTGGCAATTTAAAAATTAACAGCTAAGAATATATATGTAAAGGAGGTAATATTGGTTTTCATTGTTGATTTAGGACGTCTCACGATGCTATAAACTTTTTCAAATGCTGAACAACGAAGCGCAATCCTTCTTTCGACCTTTGGAAATAGGGCAATATTTTTGTAATCTTCTTTCTAAGCTACGCATAACTGTCTACTAGGGCAGGTCTATTTTGGAAGCGTGGTATTGCAATCAGTTTGAAAGTCGGGGTTTGGCTTGGTAAATAATGACATAAAATATTTTTTCCAAATTATTCCCGTTTTTTTAAGAAATGGGTTTAAAGATTAAATTTAGGTTCAAAATAAAAGTTAGAATTTCATTCCTGTGATCAGTGAAAGCCTTATAAAATTTATAATTTACTGAAGATTTACAAATTGTATAACAAGACACAAGGCACATTATTACTAAATCATTGTGCCATCAAATAAGACCTTCATTTACTTCACTTCAAAGGGAAATTATACTGAACTATTGACAACATTTGAGAATATTGACATGTTGTATATGATGTAACTTATACAGTGCAATCGTTTTAACGCTATTTCAATCCAGATTTTATAGTTTGTGCCCCAAAATATTATGGTGTTATATACATTTATCTATTTTTTGTTTTGACCTAAGAAACGGTGTAAGATATTATTTATTGAGTAGCCATTTTTGTAATCTTTTACAATTTGATACACTTTTTACATATCGAAAACAGTAAAAAATTGCATATTTTTCTTGTGGTGATTCATAATCAGAATTCTGGTTTAAAAATAATTACCATTCAATGCACCTAATATAAAAATATCAACTTATTTGGATATTATTCTTGAAATAGTCAAATTTGGAAGTCTGTTAGTAAGCAAAAGCCTGCGGAAATTAGGTATTTTGGTATATTTTCTCAGACGGTCTTTAAAACTCTTTGCTCAATATTTGGTAAAAGGTATGAATATTTTTTGGTGTCGGTACTTATCATATCAAACGCCAGCTTTTATCCTGAGTGCAATATTGATTTTCTAAAGATCAACCTGCCCTACTCTCAACTTTCTCGATGGTCTTTCCATCCACAATAATTGGTGATGGTTTACGTGGCTGCTGAACATGACATTGGTTTTCTCAAGATTCATGTTAAATCCTACTGGTTGGCTCACAGTTTAGATCGAACTGAGCATCTTCTTCATTTCTATGAGGATGCTGTCATCTGCGATGTCTAAGTGGCAGAAGAGTTCACCATCTATTTTGATATACTTGTTCTTTCACTTGTAAGCAAGATGTCGATATTCTCAAATGTTGTCATACTCCTCTTTCTAGCATGATCTTGTCGACGCCTTGATGTAATCTGAGAGTGGATAAAGATCCTTTAGTCGTGTGATGTAAGCAGGGTCCAATTCGATGCTGCGAATAGTGGGGTGAACTTGAAGTTAAATAGCTTTTCATCGTCAACGTAGGCGAAGCAGAGAGGGAAGAAGTTGTGTTTGAGCTGATTGACGTCCTTGATGTGGTCTGTTATTGAAAATCCTGACTTGAATTCCACTTGCTCTTTTGGTTGGTGCCGCTCTAATGTACTGAGAATTCTTCTGAGCAGAGTGTATGTAAACTCTTTGTAAATGGTAGGTATGAAGCTGATCGGACCGTCTGCTTTAACAATTTTCTTGAGGATTAGGTCGATTACAGCATTCTTCCAGTTGTCAGGCACACGTCGTTCTTCTAAATACCTTGTTCAGTACCACAACAATCGGTTCTACACTATCCTTCAATAGGCCTGCCTTAATATATATATATTTTTTTTCCCGGAACATTATATCACTTTTATCTTTTAATGCCGTCTCTTATCTTTGATGGAATTATAGGAGGTCGTGTGGTTGAGCTTTTCTTACTGGATAATGTTTGGCCCTGGGCTCGTCTTGTGCTGTATAGTTTGCTGTAGAATTCTTCGAATTGTTTAATAACCCTGTTATGGTCAGTGATGAGTGTGACTTTCTCTTACAGCAAAGTAATGGTGCTATTATTGCTTAGTCACTGCTTCCTTTCCATTTAATTCAATAGTATAAAGAACTTTCAGCTGCTTCTCTTCTTCACATCGTCTAGAAAATCCTTCATGTGACTTTCAGATTTCAGAGTCTGTCTATATCTCTGAGATGAGGTGTTATGGTTACTTGCATTATTTACATTATTCGGATTGTTATCCTCATCATCATTGTCATATTCAGTGTTTCGGACGTTGTACGCTCCGGCCTTCTTCAGGTGATTGGAATTTCGAATCGAACCCTTTATTTCGTTCACCGGTGTAGATTTTTTCTAGTTCTACGTGCCATACCTTTTTTTTTTAACTCAACTCTTCAAGTTTTGGTTCACCACTGCTGTTGCCTCGTCTTGAACTCACAACTCTTTGAGTCTAGTCACTGGATCTAACTAACGTCTACTGGGCCATATTTCCTCAAAGGAAAGGGAAATATCTGAGACAACCGAAAGAGGAATGAAGTTGGGTCAGTACTGCTTGTCTAAATTCCTGACTAAACTACTTGCAATCTCCTTCTTTCTTTCTCATTTTCATATCTCATCTTCGGAATCTGTTTAAAGATCAATTTACCTAGAAATTGAATAAAGAAAATCATGAGTACGAATAGAAATTTATCCTGGACATATTTAGTCACTTGAGGCATAAAATATTGAAGTCTGCCCTTTTGAGCCGTTAACTAGTTATAACATGTTCAAATTGGGCATTTCGATGTGGGGAAATGGTTAACAAGCTTGTTTCGCTAGATCAATTACGACTGTGCAAATATAATTGGCGTTAAGTTAAAATTGTGAATATTGTTTGTTTTTCTTTTGAACGCCGATGCTATAATTTTCTGTAATATATAACTGCTCTCTATTACTCACTAGAGAGAACCATCCCTGCCTCCAATTAGAATGTCTGACACTCATCTTCACGAGAGCACCTCTTTGCAACTGCTCGGTCTCACATTTGCTGCTGACCTGAGATGTAACGACTGTTGAACATATCAGAGTTTGGCAGTGAATATTCGGAGAAAAAAATGGCCGCCTTTATACACGTCGAATTGAATATTTTGAGCCTTCTGATTGGTTAAGCCTACTATTGGTGAACTGTAAAATGGGTCAGCTCATTTTGGTTGGCTCACGAGTACACAAAAGGTACCCCAAAACTGCAATAACGACTACATTGAGTCAATAGCTTCGTCCACCGCAAGAAATGTCGGCTTCCTGTGCCGCGCCAGGAAATTTTTCTCGCTGGAGTCAATCCTTCAAATTTACACACTCTCTCTCCATCCCCCCTCTCTCTCTCCGCTCCACTCTCTATGTCTTCAACACACTCTCTCTCCTCCACTCTCCGTGTCTTTCTCTGTCTCTATCTCACCCTCCGCGTGTTTCACTCTCTCTCTCTCTCTGTTCCATTCTCCGTGTCTTTCACTTTCTCTCCTTCTATCTCTCTCCCCGCGTCTTTGACTCTGTCTCTCACCCCTCAATCAAAAAATCTACAAATCAACCATACGCACTTGCGTGTGGTATTGCTGCCATATATGGTCTGGAACCCCTTCTGTTTGTCTCAAGGTCCTGGATAAAATCCAAAGACGGATATGCAATCAACTTGGCCCTCATCTAAAGTCGCTCTCTCACAGACGTGCCGTTGCCTCCCACTGTCTTTTTTACAAATACTTTGACGGTAACTGCTCCGATGAGCTGCTTTCGCTGTTTCCCAGACTTCATGAATTTAAGTGTTCAACTAGGCTGGTATCTCGCTCTCACCCTTCTCTAATAGCTATAATCTCCAACTATTCAAATGTAATGTCAATCGACGTCTCCAGATGCCCTGATCTATCCCCTTTCCTTCTCTTCATCCTTTTCTCTATCACTCCTCTTTGCTCTCGCTCCAAACCTCTGTAACCCCTTGCGTGCTAGTGACTTCCCGCCTTGCTTGGGGTGAAACGCTTAAAACAAAATAATATAAATCATTGCAGTTGATGAAAGTTCTGATATATTGCTTGGTGAGCAGATAGCGTAGCGAAGACACTAGTTAATACACGAGAAAAGTAATCGCACAATAGTCAGTTAATATTAAATGAATTCTATCGTTGCCAAAATAACAAATATATAAAATCTATATTAAAGATAGAAATTATTACGGGTATTGGAATAATAATATTTAAGTAATTCATCAATTCTAGAAGATACCATAACAGAATTCAGAAAGCACTGGACGGCCGTTTTCTCCTTCCGCTGCCGAGAATCGAACCCAGACCGTTAAGATACGACTCAAGTGTGATACCCACTAGACCAATAGGTCTCGGTGACGAACAGGCAACAAACTAGACTCTGACGTTTTTTTTTTGTTTTTTTTTTACTGTGCCGTGTCCTCTCAGGGTCTTAGACGATCATGGCTTTTCCCAACGCACAATGCTTTTTAACACTAATGTTTGACTTTTTACTGTCCTTTCCAGTCCCTGTTCTACTATCCATTGTTAAGTAGGTTATTCGCTGTTTTCCTCTATTCCTCTTACCTTCAATATGTCCCTATGGGTGTCGAATTCTTCAAGACCCCTTCCATCATTAGATATCCTAGAAATTTCAGCTGTTGCTTTCTGATTCTAAGTATAAGTTTCCTTTTGTTTCTGTTTTCCTGACATTTTACTCGTTGGTCACATTTTCCGTCTACGGCATTTTCAGCACCAATCTGCGACGAAATTGCCCATAATTCATGCCATGAAGGAGGATTGATATTACATAACACTCCAGGACTCTTGTCATTTGTTTTTAGCAAAGATTTTTCAGTTTCCAGAATAGATACAAACACTCACACATACTCAAAGAATAATGCAAATATTTCCGAGGTCGACAATCAGTGAGAGTGTTTAGCCAATTAAGAATGTACAGCGAACGTATTGCAGCTATTTCCATCAACCAAGTCAATTCTACATTCCAATTTTAAAATCAACAGAGCACTTTGCATTACGTAAATGGAACAACGGAACACTACATCCAGTAAGATTAGTTCCCTCTCTCACCTGTTTTTTTTCTCGGTTATAAATGTTTTTAAAAAAGAACAATTCTAAAAAGCAAACTAGTTGGAGTTAATCTGGGACTTCTTCCCTCGACAAAATTGTTAACATCTTTCTAAATATAATTTTTATTTTTATCAGTTATCCACAAAGAAGAACTTTATCTTCGTCTTTGTTTTCTGTCGATTTGCTTTTAAATTTCGACTGCATACACCGAAGATTTCCATAATCTGAACATTCATCTGAACAGCCACAATAACATAAAACATGTTCGAACTGAATCGCTGGGAGGATAATTACGTTATATATTTAAAGCTCGTATATAAAATTATAGCAATCTGGAAATATTATTAGTTTACTATAAAAATATATATGCGTGGAAATGTGTGCAGTTATGGAGAAATAGTATTGTATTTATTTTTCTATAATCGAACAAAAATGTAACCATCAGGCGGTTGAGAAATTAGGAACAATAAAAAAAGAACGAGAAAAATTTTTGATCGTTTACACCTTGCTGGTATTAGAATTACTTCTTGATATCAAATTTGAAGAAACCTTAATTAGTCGAGAATAAAGACTCAAATCGACGGTGTATATGATGCAATTCTGGATGTCTACTTTGAGCGGATCTTAATTAATTAAGCGTAAAGATGCAAATCGATTGTGCAATTCTGGATGACAAAAGCTGCAAATATTGAGTGAAACCTACTGTTGCAATTCTTGATTACAATTAGGTCAAGCGAAACTGGTTTTCTACAATGGTAAGGAATCACTTTTTCAGAACATGTGCCGTAAGGTATTTATCGAAATTACAGTCATTTACAATAATATATTACAATATTTTATTGTAATAAAAATGTAATAAAAGTAAAACACCTAAGATCATACATATTTTACATAGATAAAGCTTTTCGTAAGGTTTGGGTTGTATTTGTGAGTACAATTTTTTGTATTTCTTTAAGGAATGGGTTACCCTTCAATGAGTCTATTGGAATATTTCCAATAAATCCGAGGGCTCCAACTACAACTGCAATTGTTAATGACCTCATGCGCAATATTTTTCGTTGACTGCCATATCAATAAGTAGGCACATTTTGTCTTTGCGGTCTCCAATCAGGATATCTAGAGCTTTGATTGTTCTGTCCGTGTGTATTTTAAAATCCTATAAAATTGTTACAGGTCCTATCTCCGTAATCGGGTCTGGGTGGGGTTCATACCAATTTCTTGCAGTTTCCTTTTTGTAAGTATTGCCGATTTTCCAGTGCAGGTATTGGCCTACTCTGTTGTGACGTGTTTTATAAATTAGTGGGTGCCAATACCACGCAACCTGATAAAATCTGATCAATTGTTTCTGCATATTTATCACAGAATCTACATTTTGGACTAACACAATTTTTCAGCATGTGAAATTGGTAATTTCTAGTTAGCAAGCATTGGTACTATGCAGCAATAATAAAAACTCCAGTTTCAGCTTTTAACCCTGCACTACGTAGCTATTGATGAGTATGAGGTCTTGTCTACATCAGCTTGTTTGATACGGATAGAGTATTGACGTGAACGGGTTTATCTTTCCATCGTTTCTATATCTGGTCGGTTGCATTTGCCTTTGCTTTCTTTTTTATATATTCTGCAGCTTCAGTCGGTGTATTATGATTTAATTGTATTTCTTCATCTACTTGAAACTCCATTTTGAAGTTGTTGGTTTGCTTTTTTACGGAATAAAGTCGCTTACTACTTTCATGTTCTTTGACACAGATCATCATCCAGTCTTCTGTAGTTTCCAGGTATCTTTGAAGGCCAATTTTTCTAGTTTTATAAGACAATTCTAGTTGAACTAATCCTCTGCCTCCTTCGGATCTGGGTTCATACAGACGATCAACATCAGTCTTGGGATGATGCATGCAGTGACAGGTAAGAAGATTTCTCGTTTGGCGTCTATTCGGTTAATGTTAGCTATGGTCCAGTTAAGGATGTTGAAACTGTCTTTTGCCAGTATCTTTATGGATGATATTCTGTTTATTATTATTATTAGTATTATTATTAGTAGTATTAATATTTTATTATTATTATTATTATTTACTTTTTGTTTAGTTATTATTTTCTTTCATTTGATTTTTTTGTGTATACCTTCTTCGGTTCTAAAGCAACGTATTTGAAATAAATGTTATCAGGTGTAGATTATGGATTTGTAACTGTAAATTCCTTTGAGTCGTGATGTGGTTGTAAGTAGCGTAGTAGGAATTATTTTTGCCTGCATTTGGAAATTAGCTCAAATCGTTCGGTTTCTATTTTGAGTTGTTGTAACTTTTTGGTCACATAGTTTTCTATATAGTTTTTCGGTGTGTTGTTTTGTGTGTTTGAGGTTTCATATATGTTTTGGAAGTGTTGTGACATTTGCATAAATTGTATTGTTAATTCATATTTTGTGTAATTTCCGTTTACAGGAGTTACTTATTTATTTCTTCTGTTATGCATATATATATTTCTGGGTTTCCTCTGGATTTTTCAGTTTGTTGGCATATATTGTTTTGTGAGCATTCGGACATTGTTCTGCAGTTTTAGGTGCGGGCCGTATTTGTTTATATGTTGTAATATGTTTATATTTTGTTTTTTTTTAAACAATATCTATCTATCTATCTATCTATCTATCTATCTATCTATAATTAAAAAAATAGTTATAAGTACTTTCCAAGACCAAAACAAATTACTGAACAAATAATGAGGACTTATCTCAAAATGTTAACACGAAAACAAATTTTACTACGCTACTTCTACTAAAAACAAATACTTAGTACAAAAATACCAAGAAAAATACAACTATATGCATTATATGTACCATGCGTCAGTCATGTATCTTTCTATACATGTCTGACGAAGCAGATTTTTTTCCCGCAGTAAGTTTCCATCCCGGCCTGTCCTGCTATTTAACCATAGCTGGAAGTGGAGTGAAGAGGAGGATTTATACTGCTGCGGCCTTGTTGGAACCAGAAATAAAGACACAAAGAGAGGAATTGAGTTAAACAAATATATTAACAGAAACAATAATACAAAACATATAGAAACGACCAAGAATATTCTGTCTGACTGTCAGAGCTGACTGCTGGAAACTACATTCACTAAAAGGCAGTACCTGCTCTTATTTATATCTGGGAGCGTCCATGTGTGCATGGGTAAATTACCATAACACATACCTTTCTCAAGGGTATTAGCACGTAAGTGAAGCTAATGGATTCGACTGGAATTCCACTCTCCGATTCCCCAATGCGAACCGCTATCCATTACTTCACCAGGTCACCTCCTTATATACAACGCATACAATGCAACATACTTTAGACAAATCTTATATCTTAAATGATAAATAAACAATTTAATAACAATAACTAATAAACAAATTTGTTGTTATGCATGCATTCTTAGTTTTTTACGTCTCGTCGGAAATAATTTTATTTAATTTATCCTACATTATACTGATTACGTGACTTGATGAACACAAGTCTATAGCCGCCATTTTCACTTGAATTAGTGAAACTTAATCTGACACAAGACTAGCACACACTAATATCTACACCACAGCAAGGCGTTTAATTTATTATCTTTTTATCGAAGACAATAATTAATTTAATTTATTAAAAAGAGAAACAATATATGTATGTAATGTGATGTTTATCACCTCGGAAAATGTAAGGGCAAAGTGTTTGAATCTGCATTGTGACGATGTCTATAAATTAATTAATGCTCTTGAAATTATTAATGCTCTTGAAAAAGGTTTGAATACAGTTTCCCTGTCTCGTTAACTATCTTGCCACTGGCCGGTCACTCGTGTGAATTAAAAAAAAAGAGTGTGTGAGTGAAAACTTGGGCCACCAACCCCCATTAATTACTGCCCTTACACAGACAATAACAGAAGAAGAGTCATTTGATTCATTGTCAAAGCTGAGCGATGACATTAAATCATGACGCAGTAGATATGAAAAAAGATTCAAGATGTAGAAAACCACAAAATGTACTTTGACTAAAATCATTATATTCAGAGGGAAATTACAAAGTGATTTGGAGACTGAAAGAACCAAGATTGAAGAAAACAGAAAAAATCTATTTTCTTGATTCCAACAGAATAACAGGGATAATGAATTCAATAATAAATACGATCAAATTCCGACGTATTGTAAAACACTGAATGAGATTAAAAATTATTACGCCTTTAATCCGGGAACTTATTAATCCGTGGCTAACAAACTCAAAAACTATTTTCTTATGTAGCAGGCTCAGTTCTCCCTCAATTCCTCACATTACTGTAGCCATATTTTTTTTAAAGCTTATCACCCCAAGCAAGGCTGGAAGCCACTAGCACGCAAGGGGTTACAGAAGGTTTGGAGGAAGAGCAGATAGGAGTGGTAAAGGAGAGGATGTGGAGAAAGATAGTGGATCGATCAAGGCAAGGGGGTTACAGAAGATTTGGAGCGAGAGCAGATAGGAATGAAAGGTGAAAGGATGTGGAGAAGGGAAGTGGATAGATCAAGGCAACTGGAGATGTCGATTGACGTTACGCTTAAATAGTTGGAGATTATATTTGTCAGGGAAACAGGAATAAGGAAGGGAGTTCCACAGGCGAGATGTGCGAGAGACGAAGCTATTGGAGTAGAAGAGACGTCTACATCTAGCAGTTTCAACAGTGAAAGGGTGGGAACGAGATGCCAGCCTCGCAGGACGTTTAAATTCATGAGGCCTAGGAACCAGCGAAAGCAGCTCCTCGGAGCAATTACCGTGAAAGTATTTGTAAAAAAGACAGAGCGAGGCAACGTCGCGTCTGTGAGAGAACGGTTGCAATCAAGATGACAGATCAGGGCCAATTACATTGCATATCTGTCTCTGGATCCTGAGGCAAACAGCAGGGGCTCCAGACCATATATGGCAGCAATACTCATGCAAGGGCGAATGGTTGATTTTTAGATTTGGAGGATCGATTCCGGGGAGAAAAATTTGCTGGCTCGGCACAGGGAGCAACTTTCCTTGCGGTGAATGATGCAATTGACTCGATGTATTTGTTCCATCTCAGATCAGCGGACAACGTGAGACCGAGCAGCCGCAGAGAGGAGCTCTCGAGAAGTTGGTCTTCAGACATTCTAATGGGATGCAGGGATGGATCCCTGTGGTGGTTAATAGAGAGCAGTTTTGTTTTAGCGGCGTTAAAGTTAACCAGCCATTTCTTGCCCCAGTTCACAACCGATTGTAGGTTCTTTTGGAGTCGACCTGCCAGGTTAACTTTGTCAGCATCACTAGATTTGTGCTTGAGGCAGGAGTAAATTGTGGTGTCGTCCGCATAGATGCCGACTTGGGAATCTATGGCGTTAGGAAGATCATTTATGAATATGAGGAACAGAGTAGGGCCTAGGATGGAGCCTTGAGGAACACCTGCGTTAGTGGGATAGGAGCTGGAGATGAATCCATTGAGAACGACCTTCAATTCACGGTTTCACAGGAATGATTGTATTAGGTCAAACAATCGACCTGTAATACCATAAACCTGGAGCTTGCGAAGAAGGCCGGCATGCCAAACTCTATCAAACGCTTTGGAGATGTCGAGGGCCACGGCACGAGCTTCACCGTTATTATGAATAGCTTGGTAGACAAATTCAGTGATGGCCGTAAGCACATCGACTGTAGATCGGGCAAAGCGGAAACCATACTGCTTGTCTGCGAGCAGATCATGGGATATCAGGTGATTAATCACTTCGGTGTTGATAAGGGCTTCGAAGACTTTGCCGAAGAGGGGTTGGAGACTGATAGGACGGTAATTAGAAGGGTCGGAGGGGTCGCCAGAGTTCTTAAAGACAGGAACAATGGTTGAGGACTTCTAGCAGTCATGAAAACAAGACTCCTTGAGGCAGTAGTTGTATAATTTAGAGAGGGCAGGCGCCAGTTTAGGCGCGCATTTCTTCAGGACAATGGCTGGTATCCCGTCACCACCAGTAGCCTTATGGTGATCTAAGTTAGAGATAATGCCCAATATCAATGACGGAGATATGTGCAATCCGCTCAAAGGGGCCTCAGTTCTGGGAGGGAAATCGGGCATGGGTACCCCGGAAGAGTCAAACGTTGAATTGGAAGAGAACTTCCGAGCAAAGCATTCAGCCATGTCGGCAGAGGTGGTCAGGACCTCAAACTGATTGAACAGGGGAGGAATGGAAACTTTACTATTATTCAGAACGCTCTTGCAGAGGCGCCAATAATCCTTGGAGCCGAATTTGTGAGATGCAATACGTTCCTTCATCCGAGCAGCAAATAGTGACTTAGCTTCGTTGAGGACATCGCCGAGGAAATCACGAAACGAGTCCCAGTCAGCTCGTTGGTAGCAGAATGAGGTTCTAGTGGTAGGAGGCTCCTTGCAGGAGGTGGGGCTGAAGGAGATACTAACAGACACTACAGCATGATCGGAGTTACCGATAGGACAGAGCTGCGTGGCACTACAAGACTCAGGGATGGAGGTAAAACATAGGTCGAGGCGAGAGGCCTTACAGTCCATGTTGTGAGCAAAACGTGTGGGGAAATCAATTATCTGTGTGAGGGATTGAGAGACTGAAAAGTTGAGAGTATGAATGTCTGCGAGGTCGGACGTAGCTTTCTTAAGCGACTGGTTGTGATGGGCGTTAAAATCGCCAAACACAAATATGTGAGCGAACGGATGGGGAGAGAGGGCCTTGTCTATGCTGTCAGAAATGACATCGAGTATTCCATAGTCCTGAGAGGATGGAGAGCGATAGAGGAAGAAAAGATAGCTTACAGCATTGAGAAGAGATAGCCGGAGACACAAGTACGAATGGTCCGGCGATTCGAGAGAGCCCTCTCTAGCCAGAGGGAGATGGTCCTTGACGTAGACACCAAGGCCATGCATGTGGGTTAGAGAGTCTTTTTTGAGGAGATGAAGGTATCCAGGGATCGAGATTTCAGAGGAAGGGATAGAGGAGTCAAGATTGGTCGCACACAGGGCCAGTATATCCGGGCACTTTGCAATGAGGAAAGATTCCACACTGCAGAAGTTGGTTCTAATGCCACGGATGTTGGAGAACGATGGAAGAAAAAGCTAATTTTATTATACATGATGTGATGTGTAAATTGTCGCCATTTTATATTTTTAATTTCGCGCATGCGTGTTATTTGTTTTTGATTTTGTCGACTGAACAATATAGTAAGGTCAGCTGTGAGAAAAAAAAGCCTCATAACGCAATTCACTCCACCAAAAATTTGAAAACTGCATGCTGTACTGCTTGTCACCCGTACTGGAAGCTCCAATACAAACATTTCAGTGTGTTTGGGTGTCACTCTAATTACAGAGCAGAGTATTCAGAAAGAGTTGGGTGAATCTAATGGTGATTACGAAAGTGTTTGGAGTGATCACTAGTGATAGCGACGTTATTACCTCCATACATCTTCCCACAGAGTCTCAGACTCAACACAGAGGCCTACATCAAGTGCCTTAATGAGATAGTGCTACCCTGGTTCAAGAGGGTGGTTACTGGCAACAGTACTCTGCACCATGCCAAATAATCAGGAGAACCCAGGAATGGCTGTCAGACAATTTCTGCGGTCATATTAACCCTTAAATCTGGCCACCTAACTATTCAGACTTCAACCCACTTGATTATTACGTCGGGTGCAGTTGAGCAAGAGACCATCAAAACTCCTTGTAAGTCCAAAGATGAACTGAAGGCAAGGGTTATGGCAGTGTACACCAACTTAAACAAGGAGTCCGTCCAGAAGAGTTGCAGGAGATACCGAAATCGTCTGGAGGCCGTGGTTGAAGTCAAATTTACTCTTAATACTTCAAGATATTTTTCTGTAACTTTGCTGAATATATCTTTTAAAATGAGATATCAGAATTATTTACATCTACGCGTAATTTAGACGACAGATTATCTATCGCACCCTGTATATGTACCTATTTTTCTGCAAGGACCTTCTTTTGAATAAGAATACAACTAAAAATATTGATTATAAACAGGACAGAAAATCATATTAATGTCTAACTTACTTGCATGCATCGACATTAATTTTCTGTAAGATAATAATATTGGCACTGTGTAGTCATTTTGAAATATGGAATATGAAATCTCAATATAAAACTAAATCAAGCGATATTTGTTTTTCATACAATTTAGGCTTCCAGGCAAAAATATACTCCATCAAATTGAGAAACGATATTTTTAAGAAAAATATTAATGAATCATTTTAACTCTGTTGTTGGTAGTGTAAATATCACGTGTTGTTATGAATTACATAGTTTAATATAAAAAAAGTTATAATAAGATTATCCGTAAATACATTTTCAATGATATGCGAATAAAGTTGAAATGGAAAAATTAGAATGTAGGTAGCAGTTTCTTACTAATTCAAAAATTTTGCTCTGTTGTAAATTCCTGTCCAGTATTCAGATTTTCGAATCGTTTATGACTAGCAAGTGTTTTATTTTTACATGTTTGTAAAATGCGTTAGTCGTTAGGGGTAAATGTGAACGCAAGTAAAGTAATTGAGAGAGAGAGAGAGAGAGAGAGAGAGAGAGAGAGATGAAAATAAAAGAAAGAAAAAAGAAAGAAAAAAGAAAGAAAGAAGAAAGAAAGAAGAAAGAATGAAAAAGGAAAAAGAAGAAAGAAAGAAAGAAAAAGAAAAGAAAAAGAAAGAAGAAAGAAAAAGAAAGAAGGAAAAAGAAAAAGAAAGAAAAAGAAAGAAAAAGAAAGAATGAAAAGAAGAAAGAATCAAAAAGGAAAAAGAAAAAGAAAAAAATGAAAAAAGAAAGAAAAAAAAGAAAAAAGAAAAAGAAAGAAAAAAGGAAAATAAGAAAGGAAAAATAAAGAAATACAATCGAACTGCGAAAGTTAAATGATCGAATCTTGTAGATTATTTATAGATCATGCAGTGAGTTTGATCCTAACGAGGTCTGCCTTTCCTGTGGCCGTGTACCAAACTGTGTTAAGCTTAGTAATTACGAAAACCAAAAAGAAAAAAAATCTACCGTGTTTGTTTTTCTATTTAGTTAACTGCTTTTTATCGCTTCCTCATAAACTTATCCATCACTTCCTATCAGTAGCCCCTGTTGTACACTGACAATAGTTGATTCCACGGTAAGTGAGAGCCATTTTGAAAGAGTCATTGTATCTCTTCTGTTCCTCCTATTCTGTAGAGTATGAGAGAATTTGGAATACTTTCTTACCTATTGCAAATGAATTTTACAGAATAGCTTCAATACCTGTTACCATGGTTAAATTAAGAACTTCGGTTTTATGGATGAAAAGTCATTTCAGTGCACATTTGGAATAAAGTATTGTGTCTCTTCATAATTAGGTGCCATCTCTTTTCGTAACAGTGTTTTCAATTGAGAAAAGTTTCCAGCAGAGAGAGTCGTATTTAACTGAACTATTTTGAGCCACAGGGACTTGAAGGGCAACCAACATAAGTATTCGTCTCATAAGTTTAAATAATGAGGCAGTTTGGAGAATTTGACAATCGTACCTCTAGAAAAAAGTCTACATACATGAGGATATTAATCAGATAAATATGCGTGATGGTGATAAAAATTCATCTCGAATTTTCAGACAATATTTCCTGTTTTCACCGAAAAATATTTTTAAAGAATATATTTTTGATTGTTGCGTTCTGATCGTTCTTGAAGTGAAGCTTCAATACCTGGTTGTATTAAACTTGACCTTTTCTGACCCTTTTTTGGTTATCGTAGACAGGATTGTTAAAAGTTGTTAATAGGTTGTAATCCAGTAATTTGTAGACAACAAAATTGATGCGATATTTTAATTTAAAAAATTTTTGAAAATACTAAGATATTTGTTTAAAAATTTACAGTTAGTTTTTCTTCACGTTTTATTCTCTGTCTCTCTGTCTCTTTCTCTCTCTTTGTCTGTCTCTCTCTTTCTCTCTCTGTCTGTCTCTCTGCCCCTCTCTCTCTCTATCTCTCTTTCTGTCTCTCTCTCTGTCTCTCTCTCTGTCACTCTCTCTCTATCTCTCTTTCTGTCTCTCTCTTTGTCTCTGTCTCTCTTTCTGTCTCTCTCTCTGTCACTCTCTCTGTCCCTCTCTCTCTGTCTCTCTCTTTCTGTCTCTCTTTCTCTGTCGCTGTCTCTCTCTATCTCTCTCTCTGTCTCTCTTTCTGTCTCTCTCTGTCCCTCTCTCTCTGTCACTCTCTCTGTCCCTCTCTCTCTCTCTGTCGCTCTCTTTCTGTCTCTCTTTCTCTGTCGCTATCTCTTTCTGTCTCTCTCTCTGTCTCTCTTTCTGTCTCTCTCTCTGTCTCTCTCTCTGTCACTCTCTCTCTGTCACTCTCTCTCTCTCTCTGTCTCTCTCTTTCTGTCTCTCTCTCTCTGTGTCGCTGTCTCTCTCTGTCTGTTTCTCTCTGTCGCTGTCTCTCTCTGTCTCTCTTTCTGTCTCTCTCT
>OZ038498.1:12831849-12884349 GCA_964036315.1 Acanthosepion esculentum | reverse complement strand
ACTTAAATTATTTTTGCCCTTCCTTGCCTTTAAAGGAGTGCCATTTGCCGTCCTGATGTTGCTACATGCCTTACCTTTTGCCTATCTCACACTGCGAATTTTTTCTAAGCTCTATACTAAACATTAAATCTGTTACCAAAAAAAGAACTAAACAAAATGAACAAAAAACGATCAGCTTTAAAAAAGGACTCGTAACTGGAAAAACCGAATGAAAACAGAATTTTAACAACAGATACTTTTCACACCTAACCCAGTTCTGCGGAATCAGAATCAACGTTGAGTTTAAGCAAGCGAATGAGCCAATTGGAGTAAAGTGCCATGCAGATTTAAATTTTTACCACTTGTGACGAATGCAGCTATCGATTTTCTTTGCATGCTAGCATGCTAGTTAACATTCCTGTCAGTCAGCTGTTGGCTCTCACGCTGGCCAATAGAATCTTCCTGCCTATCGATTATTTCCACTATCGATGGAAGTTGGGAAATGCAAAATCGTTCTTGGCCCTCCTACTAACTTGGAGCATGTGCATGTAAATTTTGGTGCAAATCCGTTGAAAATTGCGGCCGTGAATTCGTTATACGCAAACACACAAACCTCCTGCCTTTTATAGATATATTTATATATATATATATATGATATATATATCTTATACATTACATATATATAATATATATTATATGTGATATATATATATATATATATATATATATATATATATATATATATCAATATATATAACGAATCGGAATCACAACACCGGTTTAAAATTGTTAAAAAACTGAATACATTATACAAAGGTAATATTACACTTCCTGACAAAACGGATAAATACATTAACCTTTCCAACTATGAACAAACCAAGCACCAAAAAGAATTACTTAATCTTGGACCTAACTGCCATATATACCGTAAGTACAATCGACTTTAAAAAAAAAGTAGAAATCGAAACCCTATACCAAAACATCGTTAAACTCCAGGATGAACAGCTAATAGAAACTACACCAGAATTCAAAGACTTACTTAAGGCTGAGGCACTCAAGGATCGGCATGATAAAAGCCGAAACTCCTCAAAAATACTTACTAAACAATTGAAAATTGCCGCACAAGAACTACGCAACCACCCTGACATAATCGTAAAAAAAGCTGACAAGACCAACATTTTCGTCCTTCTAAACAAATTAGATTATAACAAAAAACTTGACCACATACTCCATGATCACATAAAATTTAAAAAACTCAACAATAATCTGACCAACCAACTAAAATCAAAGCTTAATAAACTCATTAATGCTAATAATGCCGAACAGAACTCTTTAAAACTCCCTAAGAATGATGGTAATAGCAATTATAAAAAATCTAATACATCGTGCAGAGACTAATTCATCCACAAAACAGATTTTTACAGTGAACTAAAGAATATAAAACAAACACTTGTTAATAATAGTTTTCCAAACTATATCATTGATGAACAAATAAGATGCTTTCTTAGAAATCTCAATACTAAGCAAATAGTACATAATACTGCTTCGACTAATCTCAAACATATTAATCTCCTATATCGTAATCAAATGCATACTAATTATAAACAAGATGAAAATATACTAAAATAATTAGTAAATACTAACATATCTACAACAGATCCTAGCAAAAAAATTAAGTTAATTATATACTACACTAAATCTAGTATATCCAACTCAATTATTCGCAATGATTCTTCTCCCCCGGTTAGCGATTTGAAAAAAACCAACATAGTTTACAAATTCAGGTGCCCTTTGGGAGATTGTATCTCCAACGAACTAAATAATATCTGTTGGTCACACCACAAACTCGCTTTCACGACGCTTGACACTACATTTGAATGATAACTCTAACATTTTTAGGCATTTAAAACAACATGCCTGGCCGCATACACAATTCCGGAAAATCCTCGTCGAAAACACAACTATACTTAAACATGAAAACAATAAACAAAAACTAAAATTTCTTGAAGCTATATACATAAAACAGTTGAAACCTAACCTGAACAAAATAAACTATGAAATCTCCAAAAATATCCTTAAATGCCTATAATTAGTAACAGAAGTCATTGGTTCATACCAACGGCTTTCCATACTCAATACTCATCGGATTCATTCTCGCGTGGTCATGTGTGACGTCATGAGCTGTTGTGCGATTTTCGCTTTCAGCGTTTTATATGCACGTGTTTATCGTTGCTTGGAAATCATCCATGTAAACAAATAAGACTATCATCAATTTCTTGTTCGTGTATTGCTTAAATATATTGTGTAATTGTCATCTTTGATAATGGCTTATGTAAGCCGAAAGCTTAGATTGGATTAAAAAAAAATATGTATCAATATTGTGATTTTCTTTCATTGTTTAATGATAATGTTATTAAGCTTATCAGACTATATGAAAAAAACTTACATAAAATATATAGACAACACTTATCTATATTATTTAATGAAACATGTATTAATATATATATATATATATATATATATATATATATATATATATATATATATATATATATGAGTGGGGTGAAAAATATTGGGACAAATGAATTTTTGTAATTCTATTTCCAATGCATAATAATCAAATTATCATTGTCAACCGAAATAGTTTGAATTTATAGACAATTTGTTTTCCATTTTAATGTGTAAAAAAGTATTCATACATTAGACAAAAAAGGTACATAATCTTCATTTAATACCTTGTAGAATAGCCATTATTCACTTCTACAACAACCTACCTCTTCTTGTAGTTCTCAATGTTGTGCAAATATAATTGGTATTTTCTTCCATTCTTCTTCGCACAGTCTTCAAATATATGTTAGCCATTTCTGCATGTTTACATTATTTTCACGAAGCCATTTCTTCGTTGAACTCCTTATTTTTTTGTTTGTTTGAAGGCTTCGTCATCTTGTCTCCGAACATAATTTCTAGAATTACGTCCAAACAATACAAGTTTGGTTTCGTATGTCCATAATAATCTTTGCTAATAGCGTTTTTCCTTATTATGTTCACAAACGAATTTCAACCTGAGACCTCTGTGTTTTTTCAAAAGCAATAGAGTTTTCTAAGAGGGGGTGATAACTTGTAGATTTTTTCTATGAATTTCATTGCCTATTGTTTGTTTAGTGACACAGATTCCTAATGAAAACAAATCTTTCTCCAACACATTGGTATTTGTTTGACTGGTTAATTACCTCGAGGATCTTGAAGACATCCGTGGAGCACCTGCTCTTCGTTGGTTTTCAGCTGTTTTGAGTATATTTTGCACAATGAATGAAATAATGGAAATAAATTGCATATTCAGATTGTCTGAGATTTTCCAGTAACATTTACGTTCTTTCGAGAGTTTAACAAGCAGTTATTCTTGCGAATTTGTTAATTTTTATCTCTTGTAATGATAATAAACTTCTACAACGAATACCAATTACAGAATGTTCTGTTTGTATTTTTAGGCAGCAAATAACTACTGATAACATTATTATAACATTCTAGAATATTCCATTCGAATAATCTAGAGTATTAAAGGAATTTAAATGTTAAAAATCTTAAATTTGAATTGTACGAATATTTTTTTTACTAATTAAAATGAATAAATGGGTTTATTTCTATTAAATCAATTTTTCTATTTTCTATGCATTATATATACACCATTTCTTGTTTTCTATGCATTATATATATATATATATATATATATATATATATATATATATATATATATATATATTAGTTGGATTGATGTGAGTTTGTGACCCTGTGTTTCACGCTATTTGCGATCGCCTGACAATCTAATTATTTTTTAAATTTTGGATTTATATATGGTTGCTTATATCGGTGTTTTTATAGAGGTGGGAGGAAAAAACTCACATCAATCCAACTAAATATATATATTGAAATCAGGAGGGTTTTCAGTCAAGTCCATAGTACTTTGAATTGCTCACTGGTAAGGCTTTCCAGTGTGTTCGAGCAGTGTTAGAATTTTCTTACGCTTACTTGGAGTAACGTCCATCGCATATAATAGAAGTAGGACAACTAATCGACAGTCGAGAGAATAGTGTCGGGGCGTGCTGAAAATCTGATGCAATCACAGATGAAGCAGTATTTTTCAAGGGAAAACAAATTTTATCATACACCCCGAAAACAGATTCATATTACTGCTCACCACTGCAAATATATATATATATATATATATATATATATATATATATATATATATATATATGTGTGTGTGTGTGTGTGTGATATGTATATATATATGGTATATGCATTATATATTTATAATATATATATTGTATATATAATATATATGATATATATCATATATATATAATATATATTCTATATTATCTATATATGATATATGTTATATATATATCTATGATATATATATATATACACATGATACATATATTTTATATTATATATATATATATCATTTATGATATATATATTTTATATGTATTATATATATTATATACATATTATATAATGTAAATGTGATATATTGTATGTATATTATGTATAGTATATATATGATATATATATATATATATATATATATATAAAATGTATATAAAAGATATGATTGCTAAAAATATATATAATATATTATATATATATGATATATATATATATTATATATATATATGTGAATGATATTATATATACGATATATTATATATTATTTATTTATTTATTATAGATATAATATATATTTATTATATATGTGTAATATATAAATTTCATATATTTTATGGATATGATATATATATTATATATATTTCCATATCTATAATCTACTGATATATATATATATATATATATATATATATATATGAAAATATATTTTGGATACAGCGTATGTTAGTATAAATGTCGCCATTGAATTCAATACTCAGAAGCGACATTATTTTAAGTCATAATTGTTAGGCCCAATGCGATGTGTTTTTGCTCGACTATTTACTTATACATGTCAGTGATGCATTGTGTGTAGTCTATTGTATCCTTCTAACTTATTTTGTTTATTGGTAAAGCATTTCTGGCATTATAATCATTGAAATTGTAAATATTTTAGTCGTATTTATATGTTATATGCTGTGTCTGATTTAACATGAGTATCACGCAGAGAATTGTGTATAAAATATTCATTATATGATATTAAATTTCTAATAGTCCTTGTCTTGTAACCGGAGATCCTTTGATCAACAGTACCTGTCCATTTTACAAAAAAAAGGAAAAGTCATATCAAAACTTACATTATGATTTTTTCTACCCAAACCGTTGGAATAACTGGATTTTTAACCATAAACCCACGTGGGATAAGAGGTGTTGTATCGTCCATTTTCTGTAGATGCAAAACAGATAAAGATAATGCATATTTTAACATTTCTGGAAATTGTATTTTGAAGACGTTTTGGAATTTGACCTAAAATAAGACGTTAAGTATTCTCATCCATCATTCTACGGGTTGATTTCCACCTGAATAATGACGTGTAACTGAGATTCATACCGCTTACATTTCTCCTTCGTATGCAAACACGGACAAGCAAAACGTAACGTTTACTATAGAGATAGAATCAATTATATTGGAGTAATGTCGTCTTATGCATTAAAGTGTAGTAATTTTGACATTAATTATTCAGATTAGGGTCCTCAGCTTGCTTGTTTCAATCGTATTTCGGTTGTATAAATCAATGTAATTACTGAATGAACAATTGCCGATTTCCGAATGAAAATGTAAGAAGTGTAACAAATAACTTCGATCATTTGTTTATGTATTATTATTATTATTATTATTATTATTATTATTATTATTATTATTATTATTATTATTATTATTATTATTTTACAGGGTGTCCATAAAGTTCGTGTGCACTTTAAAAAAATATAACTTTATTTGTATTTGCGATAGAAATAATCTGTAAAAAATGTTATAATGTTTAATGTACCTAGTTTTAAGTATAGCTAAAATAACTAATGTGATTTCAGGCATTATTGTAAATTCCGCGAACTGCAAAATCGTATTACCCTTTGTATTGCTAATGATGGAGGACATGTGGAAACTTAAATGAAATTTCAATAAAACCTTAAAAAATATAGATTTACTTCTTTTTAATCCTTTTTACATATTATTTTTATCGCAAATACAAATAAAGTTATAATTTTTTTAAAATAAACTTTATGGACACCCTGTATTTCGATTTCTGCTACTAAGTCTTTGAGATGACCTAAGACAGGTAGTGGTGTGTTGTCATGGTTACATTTCATTATTTGTAACGCCCATAACATCACTAGCGTTACATGGACAAAGTTCTTAGTGTATTGGCTGTACTTATCAAGACAATTTTTTTGTATTTCTTTTAAGCTCGGATTTCCAGTGATTCTTCCAGGTCCAGAAGTCCACCCAAAGTCGTCCAGCACGTAGGAGATCTTTTGTGACGTCATAACGTGACGTAGCAGCAATTCAGTCCTCGGCACGATTAACGCCTTGAGTTGTGGGTTCTTATTCGGATTTTCCTTCTCGTTTTATTATTATTATTATTGTTGCTTTATTTCCTTTGGTTTCTTGTGTATACTAATTCCTTTCCAGATCCCGACCAAAAACCTACTGAGCAGTTTTGAAAAAAAAATGCACATATTTTACGTAGATAAAGTACTTTGTAAGATGCGGGATGTATATGTGAGAACAATTATTTTTTCATTTCATTAAGGGATGGGATACCAGGAACACCTTCAATGAGTTTATTGAATTTTTTCAATCAATCCGAGGGCTCCAACTACAACTGGAAGTGTTCATGTTGTCATTTCTGAGATTGCAATTTCATGGTTCTTGTATTTTGATAGATAGATCTTCAAAGATACATTCCAGTCTGCAGGGACTGCCATGTCAATAAGGAAGCATATTTTGTTTTTGTGGTCTCTAATCACGATATCTGGGCGATTAGCTTTGATTGTTCTGTCTGTGTGTAAACTCCCATCAAATTATTACAGGTCTTTTCTCTGTAACTGGGTCTGGGTGATGTTCATATCAGTTCCTTAGAGTATCTTCCCCTAAAAGTTACATATTTTCCAATGCCGATATAGGCCCAGTCTATCATGCCGAGTTTTATATTGAGTTGGGTCTAACACTGAGCAACCCGATACAAGATGGTCAATTGTTTCTGGTTATTTGTCACAGAATCTGCATTTCGGGTGAACATAATTTTTCAGTGTTTGCTTGGTAATTTCTAGTTAGTAAATATTGGTTCTGTTCAGCAAGAATAAAACATCCGATTTCGGCCTTTAACCCTGTACTGAGAGGTTTGTCTACATCGGCTTGTTTGTTACGGGCAGAGTATTATCCATGACGCGGTTTATCTTATCGTCGTTTCTGTATCTGGTCGGTTGCATTTGCCTTTGCTTTCTTTTTGCAAGTATTCTGCAGCTGCAGTCGGTGCATTATGCTTTACTTGCATTTCTTCACCTATTTGAAACCGCATTTTGAACTTGGCTAAAATCTCTGATTTCTTTCATGTCTTTGATGCAGATCATCATCCAGTCTTCTGTAGTTTCCAGGCATCTTTGAAGGCCAATTGTTGTAGTTTTTTAAGACAGTTTAGTTGAACTAATCCTCTGTCTCCTTCGGTTCTAAGCACATAAAGACGATCAACATCAACCTTGGGAGGATGCGTGCGGTATCGCGTGAGAAGCTTTCTCGTTTTGGCGTCCATTCGCTTAATGTCAGCTATGGTCCAGTTAAAGATATTGAAACTGTATTACACCACAGGGACAGTCAAGGTGTTTATGGCTGATATTCTTATGTTTATGGCTGATATATATATATATATATATATATATATATATATATATATATATATATATATATATATATATATATATATATATATATATTTAATTCAGTTTGGTATTCAGTCCCAGACGTACACGCCTTTCTTACCTTCTCTTTATTTGGGTATGCTGTATTCCATCTCCTTCGCTAATTCCTAGGTACCTATAGGCTTCTAGTTGTTCTAGTTCCGTAAGCTTTGTGACAAAATCTAAATCTATTGTAATTCTCACTTACTTGAATGTTACTTTTGCGTATTTATCTTATCCGAAATCCATACTTATGTCGTCACTGAAACATTTTAAACTATTGGGTGACCTTTCCACTCATTGTCATATTTGGGAAAAGTTTCATATCATTCATGTAAAATCGCTGATTTAATACTTTCTGGTTTACTTCGTATCCATAGTTCTTATGCGAAAGGGGAATTAAGGACAGACAGAAGGAGCGTCGAATATGCAAACAATTGGAAGTGTCAGTGCCTTTGATGTGATTTAGATATAATGTGGTTTTCCATAGTTCCATGTTATATTTAAGGAAACTTACTGTCACCAAAGAGACTTTATACCTTTCCAATGCCTTAAGGATCTAAGAGTATGGCGCACTATCAAAGAATTTATGGTAATCTATTCAAGATGTGATGAGATTTCTACATTTTTTTCCTGGAACTTTTCAGAATCATTTCTTTATCAATAGATGACACTGCAATTATATTAACCTCTTCAGCATACTTTCTGTTCAATGAGGGAATGTTATTTTCGCCGAGAGAAGAGAAAGTACACGAAGAGCCAAAATTTGACACCTTGTCATTTTCAAGTGATTGCCAATTTGGGGATTCTCTTGGAGTTGGTAATAAATTATTATTGGTCATATCTTTCTATTCTTGTGCAGGTTTGTCTTTTATTCTATCTTGTTTTATATTGGTCCACTCTTCATTGGTAATCTATTCCTTTGGGATGCTCCAGATATCCTTCCAAAAGTTTTGCAGTTCTTCAATAGATGGCGGCGTTTTGACTTCGATAGCTTTTCCAGTTTTACTGTAGAATTTCATGAGGTCTGTCTGAAACACGTTACTTTGTCGATAGAACGTTTTTCAAATCGTCTAGTTCTCTGTGCCATTAATTGTATCATTTCCATGATTGGTGGAATTTGTTTTAATTTTATATTTCCATTTGACCTTCCTGCTTTTCCGAGTTGAAATATTTCAATTTCTTGAAATCTCATCCAGTATTGATAATTCAATCTGATCCCAAGCAGGGTTTTTTTCCTGTTGTTTGATATTTTTTGTCGTGACATTAAGTTTTCTAGTCGCTGTTAAAAAATGGAAAAAGTGGAGGAATAGTTGTTCGTCCTTCAGCTCTGTTGGTTCCTACCATAGAGTCATCTCCGCTACTATTAAACTTAGTTTTTACGAACGAGCCAAACCACACCCCATGAAAGAGATTGACTGGAAGGAGGTCTCATGCAACCAAGACCTCTCGAAATACTTCGCTCTTGAAGTATGCAATAGATTCCGGTCTTTGTCCACTGTTGGTGTCACCACAGATAATGTTGAAGAAGTGTATGCCTGTCTTATTTCATCTACTGAGGGAGTATCAATTGCAACTCTCCACAAAAAGAAGAGTAGAGACCGACTGAAATGCCTTAACTCCACTCGCGTTGTCGGGTCAAGAACTAACCTCAAAGATATCTCACAATCCTCCTACCAGACCCAATCTTATTGGTAGATATTAGTCGAAGAGACAAACCGAAAAAATTGTCTTTCCAAATTGGTATGAATGTGAATAGAATGCAAGCAAGTTTTAACTTGAATTTAAATTATTTTTTTATGATTCTTTTTTCCTGAGGTTATCCATTAATCCTTTCTATACCCGCAAGAATTCTGAGCAGAAGAAGATACATTCAGACATTTTGGTTTGGTTTGTTTTGTTTTATGGCATATCAACCTCAATCAGTTATTTAATGACAACAGTTTTTATTGCTGGTAATATTTTTGTTAAAATATATATTGCTGGTAATTTTTTTTTCAAAAATCTATTTCTGTTAATATTACTTTTTTCAAAAATGTATTGCTGGTAATAATTTCTTTACAAAGTATTTCTGGTATTAAAACCTAATTTTACACTTTCATAGTGTTTTGACCCCAGTTTTGGGGTTAAATATTTGTCCATAGCTGGGACCCCAACAGGTACTACCACCCCGGGTCAGGGTGGACCTGGGAACACAATCATTTAAGAGGTGGTTCCACGCTCCTCAAAACCTCCTGATCAGAGGCCTTGCTGTTGGATGTAGTTTATCGTCTTACTTGGGACGCTTATGTAGTTTATCCTCATACCCAGGACGCGGATGAAGTTTATTGTCAAAGCCAGACATGTGATTATTGGACTTCGTCATGTGGATATTTGGAAGCTAGTCTCTTTCTGATATTTGTGTGCGAACTACTTTGCTGATTATTTGAATGATATCCTTTTTCACTTCAGTGATTTCAACTCTGTTTGGGGTTTTACGCTCATTTGGATTCGTGATTATCAGTGAAATTCTTTATACCGAAGCTAGTTTCCTAGGCTGCAGTTCCCGGCAAAGTATTATGTTCTTTTTCGTTTATTTTATCTTGTAACTTTTCTATTATTATTAATATTCGCACCAGTAATTGTAGTAGCAGTATTATCATGTTTTGTCTGTTTTACATTACGTCTCCGAGTTTCAGCTTGAATATTCATGTTATATTGGAAATAAATTGTCACTGCCGACACATCACGATCCCATTTTGAATAAGTAGATCACATGATGGTAAAGGAAATGTATACATGGGAATTAGTGTGGCGTCTAACTGATCACTATTTCAACACTATCTTCTATTACTCTATGGATCACTATTTCTACACTATCCTCTATTACTATACGAATCACTATTTCTACACTATCCTCTATTACTATACGATCACTATTTCTACACTATCCTCTATTACTATACGGATCGCTATTTCTACACTATCCTCTATTACTATACGAATCACTATTGCTGCACTATCCTCTATTACTATACGGATCACTATTTCTACACTATCCTCTATTACTATACGAATCGCTATTTCTACTCTATCCTCTATTACTATACGAATCACTATTTCTACACTATCCTCTATTACTATACGGATCACTATTTCTACACTATCCTCTATTACTATACGGATCACTATTTCTACACTATCCTCTATTACTATACGAATCGCTATTTTCCATACTATTCACTATACTATTTCTCTATACTGATCACTATTCGGATCACTATTCGGTGGTCACTTTTCAAGCTAGTATTATCGAGCAAGTATTATTAGTGCGAGTGCTTTTCGAGAGCGTTTGACATCAGTATTGTTCAACGGCGTCACTGTAATTAATCTGCGATTACAAAGTCTCTACTACTACGAGAATTACGTAAGTGACAACGAGTTGACATCGCAAAGTGGCAACGAGTGTTCGTTGACATCACACAACTTCAAGAGACAGCAAACCAACAAATCATTGTTGAAACAGTTGGTTGTATATGAAACAGACATACGCCACATTAGTTTTCTTAATTGTATAATGTCGTATGATCTTGTATAGTAGTTTAATATTTCATCAAAATATACATGTGCATGCACAGGTCAAATTTATGCGCAGTTAAAATGTGCAATTAGACTGGGTGCAGAGTCTGAAAAACTAAAGTCACAAGTGTCTGACACCATACCTGTGCACATTAAATCTTTTGTTTAATTTTTGCAGCCCACAAAAATTAAGTCATGTTTGGTAGATTGGTCGACGTATATATCAAATGAGAATCAGTACAATGGTAACATTTGAAGAAATGTTTCTCTTTGAATTTGTGATGCAATGAAGTTGACTCGTGTTGTTGCATAATGTATAACATGTTCCTCTTTTATAACTGTAATATTATAACGCTTTCTTTCATCATAAAGTCAGTTTTAGCCTCACTGGAGTGACAGGATGCAATCGATTTCAACTTTTTGCTCAGATTAGGTCATTTGCAGTGGTGTGCAGTAATATGAATCTATTTTCGGGGTGTATGTTGAAATTTGTTTGGCCTTGAAAAATATTGCGTCATTCTTGATTGCATCAGAGTTTTATCACGCCGAAACACTATTGTCTCGATTGTTGATTAGTCGTCCTACGGCCATTGTATGCGATGGACGTTCCTCCAAGGAAGCTTATGAATATTGTAACGTTGCATGAACATACTGGCATGCCTAACCAGTGAACAAATCAAAGCACTATAGACTGGCCCGAAAACTCTCCTGATTTAAATCCAATCGAGAATCTGTGGTCAATCTGCAAGGCACGGGTTCGTGGAATGGACATGCGAAGTACTAAGATGTATACTGGGTTATGTTTCATTGGAAAAGTACAACGAAAGTAAATAAATACGGAATTATTCGTTTTGTTTCAATTAATTTGCACAAGTTTGGAGATGATCATGACCCTCAACGTCTTCATGTATAATTAATGTGCACAAGGGTGTAGGTGATCATGGCCGTCCACATCTTCCTGTATAATTAATTTATAAGGGTGTATACTAGAATACAACGATCGGAATTTCCAGTGGGGTTATGAGTGTGATCGTTTGTATTTTTCTGTTATTTTTGTTTCGTTTGAAAAAAAAGATAGGTGGGTTCGTAAAAATTTCAAAAGCTTTCAGCCCTTGCCGTCTATCGTCGTCACCCGCTCGCATCCGATCATCGAGATCGTCGGCATTCTCTCTCCATATTCTTTTTCTCCCTCAGGTGGCAGTGGCGGTGGCGGGGATAGCTGTGAATCGAAGAGAGTTTGATGAGTCCAGTCGCGTGAATTTGATTTTGGTGGACAACTCTTTGTGATGGAGAATCCCACAAACTTGACTAGAAACGCATCCCTCGCAGTTCAAAGTGGATTTATAGACAGACGATATCTAGGAAACCTGGTTGCATCGGGCTGTCGGATTTATTGATCTGTCAAGGTTCGTCTTGGTTTCCGACGGTCTTATAACTTTCCGACGATCGTAGAAATCTTTGCCTATTCCGCCGCTGGGGTTTTCGTTGGTTGGTTGCGATCAATCTGGACTTTCCTCCTCGAACTTACCGCCATAGGGGGGCCCTACAGGAGTTGGAATTCCAGTCGGCTGATGGCAAATGTATATGCAAAGTACTAACGTCACATGACGGGGAATCAATAAAATTACAGCAGAGTTTCATAAGATTTGTACTAAACTGTTTAATTAATTAAACTTACAATTTAATCAACTAACGTGAAATGTTAAGATGAAGACATTCACACTCATTTTATCCACGTTCCAGTCGCACGTCATTCACGGTGACTGCGTTAGTTTTCATTTTGGCGCGTAGATTACCAGTATAACCGTTCTTCCCGACACAAGCGACCTTTGTACAAAGATTAATATTTTTCATATTTTTTATGCTTGTATGATATTTTTAACTTGAATACAGACATATTATCAAGATATTGCTAAACATTGTTAAACACTTGAGTTTTTTCCTCTTCTTTTCTAACAAAATATAATAAGTGTTACTTAAATCATTTTGTTTATTATTAGTAGTATAAGCACCGTTACTAATTGGTGAGACAGTTTAAAATGAATTTTTAAAAAGGAAAAAAAACAAAACTTTGAAAGCTACAGGATTTAAAATTTACTATTTCTAGTAAGCAAAATACTCTGTGGATTATTTCAAACAGTAATTATATTGATCGGAAACGAATTTTTTTCAGTAAAATTGACAAAAAACGGCATTTTGACACATTTGTAAACAAAAGTTAATTCGCGATTTAAAATTTTTTGCTAAAATAAAATATATATTTCTGAAACGTTATTTGAGGAAAATTAGCAAATTTAAAGTTAAATTAATCTGATGTGAAACAAATATTACTTACTTATAGCGTAAAATGTTGTATACAAGCATTTTTAACCACGGCGTGTTGTTTTTATGTGTTAATAGATTTATTGACATCCGAATGACCGCTAGACGTATTCATTCTTAAGTCTAGTGGACGAGACAAGTTTATATGAGGGTTTTTTTCCCGTAAAGGGTGTGGGGCAACCCTTTAAACGCGTGACCTTTTATTGATAATGCTATAGATTTGAACATCCATACTTAGAAATTCTGCACGTATATCATACATAAAGAAACAAAACGAAATTCTTTTAAAAATATTCGGGATCGTAGTAATAAGCTTTACAATATATGACTAGTAAACATAGATTTACCTAATAACAATATTTCCTAAGAGTTACCACATTGAAACTGAATTAAAAAAAAATATCTTTATAAATTATTCAATTTAAAATAGTGACAAATGACAACAAAACTTGTAAAAATCAATTTTTCCTCGAAATTTTTTTTTTCGTCAGACAGTATTGTCTTTAAAAAATTTTTTTTCAAAAGTAATTAACCATAATGTCCCAGTTTTACTGATTTTTTATTTTTCGATTCAGAAAAGTTTTGGTAAGACGGCGGCCAAATTTGCGAAAAAAAGCCAATGATTTAAATTACTCAAAATATTCTGCTTTTAACGAATATAATGACTAAAAATTATCACTTTGAATTTCTCAGGTTTTCATAAAATTAAATAAGATGGGTGAAACATATGTAAAAATATTTTAACAAGATTTTCTCATAAAACAAATTTCGAAAATAATTTCATACATTTGTGAATAAGTTCTGAATATTTCATTAAAATTTGACAGTTATTTGATTTTCGCAAGAATTTCCAAATTAATGTTTGTAAAATGAGAGACTAAAATTTACTATGCTAAAAATTAGCACAACCGCTTACGCCAGATAAACAAGATTTTTAATCAAATTTTCGTAAAAAAAAAGAAATATTAATTGAATATTCAAAAATTACTTTGATCCTTCCTCTTAATAAAAATAATGATTTAGACGATAAAACTCTGTTTTAATTACGTTTCGAATATTTTCATCAGAGTATTTTTACTAATTTCGTGAAGTACTAATATTATTATGATTATTATTGCTTTTTTGCGGCAGAACAAATGACTGATTTCGTGGAAGTACAAATATTATTAAGATTATTATTGCTTTTGTGCGGCAAAAAAAATGACTGATTTCGTGGACGTACTAATATTATTATGATTATTATTGCTTTTTTGCGGCAGAACAAATGACTGATTTCGTGGAAGTACTAATATTATTATAATTGTTATTGCTTTTTTGCGGCAGAACAAATGACTGATTTCGTGGAAGTACTAATATTATTATAATTATTATTGCTTTTTTGCGGCAGAAAAATGACTGATGTCGTGGACGTACTAATATTATTATGATTATAATTGCTTTTTTGAAGCAGAACAAATGACTGATTTCGTGGAAGTACTAATATTATTATGATTATTATTGCTTTTTTGCGGCAGAACAAATGACTGATTTCGTGGAAGTACAAATATTATTAAGATTATTATTGCTTTTGTGCGGCAGAAAAAATGACTGATTTCGTGGACGTACTAATATTATTATGATTATTATTGCTTTTTTGCGGCAGAACAAATGACTGATTTCGTGGAAGTACTAATATTATTATAATTGTTATTGCTTTTTTGCGGCAGAACAAATGACTGATTTCGTGGAAGTACTAATATTATTATAATTATTATTGCTTTTTTGCGGCAGAAAAATGACTGATGTCGTGGACGTACTAATATTATTATGATTATAATTGCTTTTTTGAAGCAGAACAAATGACTGATTTCGTGGAAGTACTAATATTATTATGATTATTATTGCTTTTTTGCGGCAGAACAAATGACTGATTTCGTGGAAGTACTAATATTATGATTATTATTGCTTTTTTGAAGCAGAACAAATGACTGATTTCGTGGACGTACTAATATTATTATGATTATTATTGCTTTTTTGAAACAGAACAAATGACAGATTTCGTGGAAGTACTAATATTATTATAATTATTATTGCTTTTTTAAGGCAGAACAAATGACTGATTTCGTGGAAGAACTAATATTATTATAATTATTATTGCTTTTTTGCGGCAGAACAAATGACTGATTTCGTGGACGTACGAATATTATTATGATTATTATTGCTTTTTTGAAGCAGAACAAATGACTGATTTCGTGGACGTACTAATATTATTATGATTATTATTGCTTTTTTGAAACAGAACAAATGACTGATTTCGTGGACGTAATAATATTATTATGATTATTATTGCTTTTTTGCGGCAGAACAAATGACTGATTTCGTGGACGTACTAATATTATTATGATTATTATTGCTTTTTTGAAACAGAACAAATGACTGATTTCGTGGAAGTACTAATATTATTATGATTATTATTGCTTTTTTGCGGCAGAAAAATGACTGATTTCGTGGACGTACTAATATTATTATAATTATTATTGCTTCTTTGCGGCAGAACAAATGACTGATTTCGTGGAAGTACTAATATTATTATGATCATTATTGCTTTTTTGCCGGAGAACAAATGACTGATTTCGTGGAAGTACTAATATTATTATAATTGTTATTGCTTTTTTGCGGCAGAACAAATGACTGATTTCGTGGAAGTACTAATATTATTATAATTGTTATTGCTTTTTTGCGGCAGAACAAATGACTGATTTCGTGGACGTAATAATATTATTATGATTATTATTGCTTTTTTGCGGCAGAACAAATGACTGATTTCGTGGACGTACTAATATTATTATGATTATACTTGCGTTTTTGAAGCAGAACAAATGACTGATTTCGTGGAAGTACTAATATTATTATGATTATTATTGCTTTTTTGCGGCAGGACAAATGACTGATTTCGTGGACGTGCTAATATTATTATGATTATTATTGCTTTTTTGAAGCAGAACAAATGACTGATTTCGTGGACGTACTAATATTATTATGATTATTATTGCTTTTTTGAAGCAGAACAAATGACTGATTTCGTGGACGTACTAATATTATTATAATTATTATTGCTTCTTTGCGGCAGAACAAATGACTGATTTCGTGGAAGTACTAATATTATTATGATCATTATTGCTTTTTTGCCGGAGAACAAATGACTGATTTCGTGGAAGTACTAATATTATTATAATTGTTATTGCTTTTTTGCGGCAGAACAAATGACTGATTTCGTGGAAGTACTAATATTATTATAATTGTTATTGCTTTTTTGCGGCAGAACAAATGACTGATTTCGTGGACGTAATAATATTATTATGATTATTATTGCTTTTTTGCGGCAGAACAAATGACTGATTTCGTGGACGTACTAATATTATTATGATTATACTTGCGTTTTTGAAGCAGAACAAATGACTGATTTCGTGGAAGTACTAATATTATTAAGATTATTATTGCTTTTTTGCGGCAGGACAAATGACTGATTTCGTGCACGTGCTAATATTATTATGATTATTATTGCTTTTTTGAAGCAGAACAAATGACTGATTTCGTGGACGTACTAATATTATTATGATTATTATTGCTTTTTTGAAGCAGAACAAATGACTGATTTCGTGGAAGTACTAATATTATTATAATTATTATTGCTTTTTTGCGGCAGAACAAATGACTGATTTCGTGGAAGTACTAATATTATTATAATTATTATTGCTTTTTTGCGGCAGAACAAATGACTGATTTCGTGGACGTACTAATAATATTATAATTATTATTGCTTTTTTGCGGCAGAACAAATGACTGATTTCGTGGACGTACTAAAATTATTATGATTATTATTGCTTTTTTGAAGCAGAACAAATGACTGATTTCGTGGAAGCACTAATATTATTATAATTATTATTGCTTTTTTGCGGCAGAACAAATGACTGATTTCGTGGACGTACGAATATTATTATGATTATTATTGCTTTTTTGAAGCAGAACAAATGACTGATTTCGTGGACGTACTAATATTATTATGATTATTATTGCTTTTTTGCGGCAGAACAAATGACTGATTTCGTGTACGTTCTAATATTATTATAATTATTATTGCTTTTTTGCGGCAGAACAAATGACTGATTTCGTGGACGTACTAATATTATTATGATTATTATTGCTTTTTTGAAAAAGAACAAATGACTGATTTCGTGGAAGTACTAATATTATTATGATTATTATTGCTATTTTGCGGCAGAACAAATGGCTGATTTCGTGGACGTAATAATATTATTATGATTATTATTGCTTTTTTGCGGCAGAACAAATGACTGATTTCGTGGAAGTACTAATATTATTATGATTATTATTGCTTTTTTGAAACAGAACATATGACTGATTTCGTGGAAGTACTAATATTATTATGATTATTATTGCTTTTTGCGGCAGAAAAATGACTGATTTCGTGGACGTACTAATATTATTATAATTATTATTGCTTCTTTGCGGCAGAACAAATGACTGATTTCGTGGAAGTACTAATATTATTATGATCATTATTGCTTTTTTGCCGGAGAACAAATGACTGATTTCGAGGAAGTACTAATATTATTATAATTGTTATTGCTTTTTTGCGGCAGAACAAATGACTGATTTCGTGGAAGTACTAATATTATTATAATTATTATTGCTTTTTTGCGGCAGAAAAAATGACTGATTTCGTGGACGTAATAATATTATTATGATTATTATTGCTTTTTTGCGGCAGAAAAAATGACTGATTTCGTGGACGTACTAATATTATTATGATTATACTTGCGTTTTTGAAGGAGAACAAATGATTGATTTCGTGGAAGTACTAATATTATTATGATTATTATTGCTTTTTTGCGGCAGGACAAATGACTGATTTCGTGGACGTACTAATATTATTATGATTATTATTGCTTTTTTGAAGCAGAACAAATGACTGATTTTGTGGACGTACTAATATTATTATGATTATTATTGCTTTTTTGAAGCAGAACAAATGACTGATTTCGTGGAAGTACTAATATTATTATAATTATTATTGCTTTTTTGCGGCAGAACAAATGACTGATTTCGTTGAAGTACTAATATTATTATAATTATTATTGCTTTTTTGCGGCAGAACAAATGACTGATTTCGTGGACGTACTAATAATATTATTATTATTATTGCTTTTTTGCGGCAGAACAAATGACTGATTTCGTGGACGTACTAAAATTATTATGATTATTATTGCTTTTTTGAAGCAGAACAAATGACTGATTTCGTGGAAGCACTAATATTATTATGATTATTATTGCTTTTTTGCTGCAGAACAAATGACTGATTTCGTGGACGTAATAGTATTATTATGATTATTATTGCTTTTTTGCGGCAGAACAAATGACTGATTTCGTGGACGTACTAATATTATTATGATTATTATTGCTTTTTGCGGCTGAACAGATGACTGATTTCGTGGACGTACTAATATTATTATAATTATTATTGCTTTTTTGCGGCAGAACAAATGACTGATTTCGTGGAGGTACTAATATTATTATGATTATTATTGCTTTTTTGAAGCAGAAAAATAACTGATTTCGTGGAAGTACTAATATTATTATGATTATTATTGCTTTTTTGCGGCAGAGCAAATGACTGATTTCGTAAACGTACTAATATTATTATGATTATTATTGCTTTTTGAAGCAGAACAAATTACTGATTTCGTGGACGTACTAATATAATTATAATTATTATTGCTTTTTTGCGGCAGAACAAATGACTGATTTCGTGGAAGTACTAATATTATTATGATTATTATTGTTTTTTTGAAGCAGAACAAATGACTGATTTCGTGGAAGTACTAATATTATTATGATTATTATTGCTTTTTTGCGGCAGAACAAATGACTGATTTCGTGGACGTACTAATATTATTATAATTATTATTGCTTTTTTGTTGCAGAACAAATGACTGATATCATGGACGTACTAATATTATTATGATTATTATTGCTTTTTTGCGGCAGAACAGATGACTGATTTCGTGGACGTACTAATATTATTATAATTATTATTGCTTTTTTGCGGCAGAACAAATGACTTATTTCGTGGACGTACTAATATTATTATGATTATTATTGCTTTTGTGCGGCAGAACAAATGACTGATTTCGTGGAATACAAATATTATTAAGATTATTATTGCTTCTTTCAGGCAGAACAAATGACTGATATCGTGGAAGTACTAATATTATTATGATTATTATTGCTTTTTTGTGGCAGAACAAATGACTGATTTCGTGGACGTACTAATATTATTATAATTATTATTGCTTTTTTGCGGCAGAACAAATGACTGATTTCGTGGAAGTACTAATATTATTATGATCATTTATTGCTTTTTTGCCGCAGAACAAATGACTGATTTCGTGGAAGTACTAATATTATTATAATTGTTATTGCTTTTTTGCGGCAGAACAAATGACTGATTTCGTGGAAGTACTAATATTATTATAATTATTATTGCTTTTTTGCGGCAGAACAAATGACTGATTTCGTGGACGTACTAATATTATTATGATTATTATTGCTTTTTTGCGGCAGAACAAATGACTGATTTCGTGGACGTACTAATATTATTATAATTATTATTGCTTTTTTGCGGCAGAACAAATGAATGATTTCGTGGACGTACTAATATTATTATGATTATTATTGCTTTTTTGCGGCAGAACTGATGACTGATTTCGTGGACGTACTAATATTATTATAATTATTATTGCTTTTTTGCGGCAGAACAAATGACTGATTTGGTGGACGTACTAATATTATTATGATTATTATTGCTTTTTTGAAGCAGAACAAATGACTGATTTCGTGGACGTACTAATATTATTATAATTATTATGGCTTTTTTGCGGCAGAACAAATGACTGATTTCGTGGACGTACTAATATTATTATAATTATTATTGCTTTTTTACGGCAGGACAAATGACTGATTTCGTGGAAGTACTAATATTATTATAATTAATATTCCTTTTTTGAAGCAGAACAAAGGACTGATTTCGTGAACGTACTAATATTATTATAATTATTATTGCTTTTTTGCGGCAGAACAAATGACTGATTTCGTGGACGTACTAATATTATTATGATTATTATTGCTTTTTTGCGGCAGAACAAATGACTGATTTCGTGGAAGTACTAATATTATTATAATTATTATTGCTTTTTTGCGGCAGAACAAATGACTGATTTCGTGGACGTACTAAGATTATTATAATTATTATTGCTTTTTTGCGGCAGAACAAATCACTGATTTCTTGGAAATAGTAATATTATTATAATTATTATTGCTTTTTTGCGGCAGAACAAATGACTGATTACGTGGACGTACTAATATTATTATGATTATTACTGCTTTTTTGCGGCAAAACAAATGACTGATTTCATGGAAGTACTAATATTATTATAATTATTATTGTTTTTTGCGGCAGAACAAATGACTGATTTCGTGGATGTACTAATATTATGATTATTATTGCTTTTTTGAAGCAGAACAAATTACTGATTTCGTGGACGTACTAATATTATTATGATTATTATTGCTTTTTTGCGGCAGAACAAATGACTGATTTCGTGGAGGTACTAATATTATTATAATTATTATTGCTTTTTTGTGGCAGAACAAATGACTGATTTCATGGACGAACTAATGTTATTATGATTATTATTGCTTTTTTGAAGCAGAACAAATGACTGATGTCGTGGACGTATTAATATTATTATGATTATTATTGCTTTTTTGCGGCAGAACAAATGACTGATTTCGTGTACGTACTAATATTATTATGATTAATATTGCTTTTTGCGGCAGAACAAATGACTGATTTCGTGGACGTACTAATATTATTATGATTATTATTACTTTATTGAAGCAGAAGAAATGACTGATTTCGTGGAAGTACTAATATTATTATGATTATTATTGCTTTTTTGCGGAAGAACAGATGACTGATTTCGTGGACGTACTAGTATTATAATAATTATTATTGCTTTTTTGCGGCATAACAAATGACTGATTTCGTGGAAGTACTAAAATTATTATGATTATTATTGCTTTTTTGAAGCAGAACAAATGACTGATTTCGTGGATGTACTAATATTATTATGATTATTATTGCTTTTTTGAAGCAGAACAAATGACTGATTTCGTGGAAGTACTAATATTATTATGATTATTATTGCTTTTTTGCGGAAGAACAAATGACGGATTTCGTGGACATAATAATATTATTATATTTATTATTGCTTTTTTGCAGCAGAACAAATGACTGATTTCGTGGACGTACTAATATTATTATGATTATTATTGCTTTTTTGCGGCAGAACAAATGACTGATTTCGTGGAAGTACTAATATTATTATAATTATTATTGCTTTTTTGCGGAAAAACAAATGACTGATTTCGTGGACGTACTAATATTATTATGATTATTATTGCTTTTTTGCGGCAGAACAAATGACTGATTTCGTGGAAGTACTAATATTATTATAATTAATATTGCTTTTTTGCGACAGAACAAATGACTGATATCGTAAACGTACTAATATTATTATGATTATTATTACTTTTTTGCGGCAGAACAAATGACTGATTTTGTGGACGTACTAATATTATTAGGATTATTATTGCTTTTTTGCGGCAGAACAGATGACTGATTTCGTGGACGTACTAATATTATTATAATTATTATTGCTTTTTTGCGGCAGAACATATCACAGATTTCGTGGTCGTACTAATATGATTATGATTATGATTGCTTTTTTGAAGCAGAACAAATGAATGATTTCGTGTAAGTACTAATATTATTATAATTATTATTGCTTTTTTGCGGCAGAACAAATGACTGATTTCGTGGACGTACTAATATTATTATAATTATTATTGCTTTTTTGCGGCAGAACAAATGACTGATTTCGTGGACGTACTAATATTATTATGATTATAATATAATTTGAAGCAGAACAAATGACAGATTTCGTGGAAGTACTAATATTATTATAATTATTATTGCTTTTTTGCGGCAGAACAAATAACTGATTTCGTGGACGTACTAATATTATTATAATAATTATTGCTTTTTTGCGGCAGAACAAGTGACTGATTTCGTGGAAGTACTAATATTATTATGATTATTATTGCTTTTTGAAGCGGAACAAATGACTGATTTCATAGAATTACTAATATTATTATGATTATTATTGCTTTTTTGCGGTAGAACAAATGACTGATTTCGTGGACGTACTAATATTATTATGATTATTATTGCTTTTTTGAAGGAGAACAAATGACTGATTTCGTTGACGTACTAATATTATTATGATTATTATTGCTTTTTTGAAACAGAACAAATGACTGATTTCGTGGAAGTACTAATATTATTATAATTATTATTGCTTTTCTGAAGCAGAACAAATGACTGATTTCGTTGAAGTACTAATATTATTATAATTATTATTGCTTTTTTGCGGCAGAACAAATGACTGATTTCGTGGAAGTACTAATATTATTATAATTATTATTGCTTCTTTGCGGCAGAACAAGTGACTGATTTCGTGGAAGTACTAATATTATTATGATTATTATTGCTTTTTTGAAGTAGAACAAATGACTGATTTCGTGGCAGTACTAATATTATTATAATTATTATTGCTTTTTGGAAGCAGAACAGATGACTGATTTCATGGACGTACTAATATTATTATGATTATTATTCCTTTTTTTAAGCAGAACAAATGACTGATTTCGTGGAAGTACTAATATTATTATAATTATTATTGCTTTTTTGAAGCAGAACAAATGACGGATTTCGTGGAAGTACTAATATTATTATAATTACCATTGTTTTTTTGCAGCAGAACAAATGACTGATTTCGTGGAAGTACTAATATTATTATAATTATTATTGCTTTTTTGCGGCAGAACAATTGATTGATTTCGTGGACATACTAATATTATTATGATTATTATTGCTTTTTTGCGGCAGAACAAATGACTGATTTCGTGGACGTACTAATATTATTATGATTATTATTGCTTTTTTGCAGCAGAACAAATGACTGATTTCGTGGAAGTACTAATATTATTATAATTATTATTGCTTTTTTGCGGCAGAACAAATGACAGGTTTCGTGGACGTACTAATATTATTATAATTATTTTTGCTTATATGAATCAGAACAAATGACTGATTTCGTGGAAGTACTAATATTTTTATAATTATTATTGCTTTTCTGCGGCAGAACAAATGTCTGATTTCGTGGACGTACTAATATTATTATAATTATTATTGCTTTTTTGAAGCAGAACAAATGACTGATTTCGTGGAAATACTAATATTATTATAATTATTATTGCTTTTTTGCGGCAGAACAAATGACTGATTTTGTGGACGTACTAATATTATTATGATTATTATTGCTTTTTTGAAGCAGAACAAATGACTGATTTCGTGGACGCACTAATATTATTATAATTATTATTGCTTTTTTGCGGCAGAACAAATGACTGATTTCGTGGACGTACTAATATTATTATGATTATTATTGCTTTTTTGAAGGAGAAGAAATGACTGATTTCGTGGACGTACTAGTATTATTATCAATATTTTTGCTTTTTTGCGGCAGAACAATGACTGATTTCGTGGACGTACTAATATTATTATGATTATTATTGCTTTTTTGAAGCAGAACTAATCACTGATTTCGTGGACGTACTAATATTATTATAATTGTTATTGCATTTTGCGGCAGAACAAATGACTGATTTCGTGGAAGTACAAATATTATTAAGATTATTATTGCTTTTTTGCGGCAGAACAAATGACTGATTTCGTGGAAATACAAATATTATGAAGATTATTATTGCTTTTTTTGCGGCAGAAAAAATGACTGATTTCGTGGAAGTACTAATATTATTATAATTGTTATTGCTTTTTTGCGGAAGAACAAATGACTGATTTCGTGGAAGTACAAATATTATTATAATTGTTATTGCTTTTTTGCGGAAGAACAAATGACTGATTTCGTGGAAGTACAAATATTATTAAGATTATTATTGCTTTTTTGCGGCAGAACAAATGACTGATTTCGTGGAAGTACTAATATTATTATAATTGTTATTGCTTTTTTGCGGCAGAACAATTGACTGATTTCGTGGACGTACTAATATTATTATAATTATTATTGCTTTTTCGCGGCAGAACAAATGACTGATTTCGTGGAAGTACTAATATTATTATAATTATTATTGCTTTTTTGCGGCAGAAGAAATGACTGATTTCGTGGACGTACTAATATTATTATGATTATTATTGCTTTTTTGAAGCAGAACAAATGACTGATTTCGTGGAAATACTAATATTATTATAATTATTATTGCTTTTTTGCGGCAGAACAAATGACTGATTTCGTGGACGTACTAATATTATTATAATTATTATTGCTTTTTTGCGGCAGAACAAATGACTGATTTCGTGGAAGTACTAATATTATTATGATTATTATTGCTTTTTTGAAGCAGAACAAATGACTGATTTCGTAGAAGTACTAATATTATTATGATTATTATTGCTTTTTTGCGGCAGAACAAGTGACTGATTTCGTGGAAGTACTAATATTATTATAATTATTATTGCTTTTTTGCGGCAGAACAAATGACTGATTTCGTGGACGTACTAATATTATTATGATTATTATTGCTTTTTTGAAGCAGAACAAATGACTGATTTCGTGGACGTACTAATATTATTATGATTATTATTGCTTTTTTGAAGCAGAACAAATGACTGATTTCGTGGAAGTACTAATATTATTATAATTATTATTGTTTTTTTGTGGCAGAACAAATGACTGATTTTGTGTACGTACTAATATTATTATACTTATTATTGCTTTTTTGCGGCAGAACAAATGACTGATTTCTTGGTAGTACTAATATTATTATAATTATTATTACTTTTTTGCGGCAGAAGGAATGACTGATTTCGTGGACGTACTAATATCATTATGATTATTATTGCTTTTTTGCGGCAGAACAAATGACTGATTTCGTGGACGTACTAATATTATTATGATTATTATTGCTTTTTTGCGGCAGAACAAAGGACTGATTTCGTGGAAGTACTAATATTATTATAATTATTACTGCTTTTTTGCAGTAGAACAAATGACTGATTTTGCGTACGTACTAATATTATTATGATTATTATTGCTTTTTTGCGGCAGAACAAATGACTGATTTCGTGGAAGTACTAATATTATTATAATTACTATTGCTTTTTTGCGGCAGAACAAATGACTGATTTCGTAGACGTACTAATATTTTTATAATTATTATTGCTTTTTTGAAGCAGAACAAATGACTGATTTCGTGGACGTACTAATATTATTATAATTATTATTGCTTTTTGCGGCAGAACAAATGACTGATTTCGTGGACGTACTAATATTATTATAATTATTATTGCTTTTTTGAAGCAGAACAAATGACTGATTCCGTGGAAGTACTAATATTATTATAATTATTATTGCTTTTTTGCGGCAGAACTAATGACTGATTTCGTGGACGTACTAATATTATTATAATTATTATTGTTTTTTTGCGGCAGAACAAATGACTGATTTCGTGGAAGTACTAATATTATTATGATTATTATTGCTTTTTTGCGGCAGAACAAATGACTGATTTCCTGGAAGTACTAATATTATTATGATTAAATTTCTTTTTTGCGGCAGAACAAATGACTGATTTCGTGGAACTACTAATATTATTAAGATTATTATTGCTTTTTTGCGGCAGAACAAATGACTGATTTCGTGGAAGTACTAATATTATTATGATTATTATTCCTTTTTTGCGGCAGAACAAATGACTGATTTCGTGGACGTACTAATATTATTATGATTATTATTGCATTTTTGCGGCAGAACAAATGACTGATTTCGTGTTAGTACTAATATTATTATAATTATTATTGCTTTTTTGCGGCAGAACAAATGACTGATTTCGTGGACGTACTAATATTATTATAATTATTATTGCTTTTTTTGCGGCAGAACAAATGTCTGATTTCGTGGACGTACTAATATTATTATGATTATTATTGCTTTTTTGCGGCAGAACAAATGACGGATTTCGTGGAAGTACTAATATTATTATGATTATTATTGCTTTTTTGCGGCAGAACAAATGACTGATTTCGTGGAAGTACTAATATTATTATAATTATTATTGCTTTTTTGCGGCAGAACAAATGACTGATTTCGTGGACGTACTAATATTATTATGATTATTATTGCTTTTTTGAAGCAGAACAAATGACTTATTTCGTGGAAGTACTAATATTATTATAATTATTATTGCTTTTTTGCGGCAGAACAAATGACTGATTTCGTGGACGTAATAATATTATTATAATTATTATTGCTTTTCTGAAGCAGAACAAATGACTGGTTTCGTGTTAGTTCTAATATTATTATAATTATTATTGCTTTTTTGCGGCAGAACAATTGATTGATTTCGTGGACATACTAATATTATTATGATTATTATTGCTTTTTTGCGGCAGAACAAATGACTGATTTCGTGGACGTACTAATATTATTATGATTATTATTGCTTTTTTGCAGCAGAACAAATGACTGATTTCGTGGAAGTACTAATATTATTATAATTATTATTGCTTTTTTGCGGCAGAACAAATGACAGGTTTCGTGGACGTACTAATATTATTATAATTATTTTTGCTTATATGAATCAGAACAAATGACTGATTTCGTGGAAGTACTAATATTTTTATAATTATTATTGCTTTTCTGCGGCAGAACAAATGTCTGATTTCGTGGACGTACTAATATTATTATAATTATTATTGCTTTTTTGAAGCAGAACAAATGACTGATTTCGTGGAAATACTAATATTATTATAATTATTATTGCTTTTTTGCGGCAGAACAAATGACTGATTTTGTGGACGTACTAATATTATTATGATTATTATTGCTTTTTTGAAGCAGAACAAATGACTGATTTCGTGGACGCACTAATATTATTATAATTATTATTGCTTTTTTGCGGCAGAACAAATGACTGATTTCGTGGACGTACTAATATTATTATGATTATTATTGCTTTTTTGAAGGAGAAGAAATGACTGATTTCGTGGACGTACTAGTATTATTATCAATATTTTTGCTTTTTTGCGGCAGAACAATGACTGATTTCGTGGACGTACTAATATTATTATGATTATTATTGCTTTTTTGAAGCAGAACTAATCACTGATTTCGTGGACGTACTAATATTATTATAATTGTTATTGCATTTTGCGGCAGAACAAATGACTGATTTCGTGGAAGTACAAATATTATTAAGATTATTATTGCTTTTTTGCGGCAGAACAAATGACTGATTTCGTGGAAATACAAATATTATGAAGATTATTATTGCTTTTTTTGCGGCAGAAAAAATGACTGATTTCGTGGAAGTACTAATATTATTATAATTGTTATTGCTTTTTTGCGGAAGAACAAATGACTGATTTCGTGGAAGTACAAATATTATTATAATTGTTATTGCTTTTTTGCGGAAGAACAAATGACTGATTTCGTGGAAGTACAAATATTATTAAGATTATTATTGCTTTTTTGCGGCAGAACAAATGACTGATTTCGTGGAAGTACTAATATTATTATAATTGTTATTGCTTTTTTGCGGCAGAACAATTGACTGATTTCGTGGACGTACTAATATTATTATAATTATTATTGCTTTTTCGCGGCAGAACAAATGACTGATTTCGTGGAAGTACTAATATTATTATAATTATTATTGCTTTTTTGCGGCAGAAGAAATGACTGATTTCGTGGACGTACTAATATTATTATGATTATTATTGCTTTTTTGAAGCAGAACAAATGACTGATTTCGTGGAAATACTAATATTATTATAATTATTATTGCTTTTTTGCGGCAGAACAAATGACTGATTTCGTGGACGTACTAATATTATTATAATTATTATTGCTTTTTTGCGGCAGAACAAATGACTGATTTCGTGGAAGTACTAATATTATTATGATTATTATTGCTTTTTTGAAGCAGAACAAATGACTGATTTCGTAGAAGTACTAATATTATTATGATTATTATTGCTTTTTTGCGGCAGAACAAGTGACTGATTTCGTGGAAGTACTAATATTATTATAATTATTATTGCTTTTTTGCGGCAGAACAAATGACTGATTTCGTGGACGTACTAATATTATTATGATTATTATTGCTTTTTTGAAGCAGAACAAATGACTGATTTCGTGGACGTACTAATATTATTATGATTATTATTGCTTTTTTGAAGCAGAACAAATGACTGATTTCGTGGAAGTACTAATATTATTATAATTATTATTGTTTTTTTGTGGCAGAACAAATGACTGATTTTGTGTACGTACTAATATTATTATACTTATTATTGCTTTTTTGCGGCAGAACAAATGACTGATTTCTTGGTAGTACTAATATTATTATAATTATTATTACTTTTTTGCGGCAGAAGGAATGACTGATTTCGTGGACGTACTAATATCATTATGATTATTATTGCTTTTTTGCGGCAGAACAAATGACTGATTTCGTGGACGTACTAATATTATTATGATTATTATTGCTTTTTTGCGGCAGAACAAAGGACTGATTTCGTGGAAGTACTAATATTATTATAATTATTACTGCTTTTTTGCAGTAGAACAAATGACTGATTTTGCGTACGTACTAATATTATTATGATTATTATTGCTTTTTTGCGGCAGAACAAATGACTGATTTCGTGGAAGTACTAATATTATTATAATTACTATTGCTTTTTTGCGGCAGAACAAATGACTGATTTCGTAGACGTACTAATATTTTTATAATTATTATTGCTTTTTTGAAGCAGAACAAATGACTGATTTCGTGGACGTACTAATATTATTATAATTATTATTGCTTTTTGCGGCAGAACAAATGACTGATTTCGTGGACGTACTAATATTATTATAATTATTATTGCTTTTTTGAAGCAGAACAAATGACTGATTCCGTGGAAGTACTAATATTATTATAATTATTATTGCTTTTTTGCGGCAGAACTAATGACTGATTTCGTGGACGTACTAATATTATTATAATTATTATTGTTTTTTTGCGGCAGAACAAATGACTGATTTCGTGGAAGTACTAATATTATTATGATTATTATTGCTTTTTTGCGGCAGAACAAATGACTGATTTCCTGGAAGTACTAATATTATTATGATTAAATTTCTTTTTTGCGGCAGAACAAATGACTGATTTCGTGGAACTACTAATATTATTAAGATTATTATTGCTTTTTTGCGGCAGAACAAATGACTGATTTCGTGGAAGTACTAATATTATTATGATTATTATTCCTTTTTTGCGGCAGAACAAATGACTGATTTCGTGGACGTACTAATATTATTATGATTATTATTGCATTTTTGCGGCAGAACAAATGACTGATTTCGTGTTAGTACTAATATTATTATAATTATTATTGCTTTTTTGCGGCAGAACAAATGACTGATTTCGTGGACGTACTAATATTATTATAATTATTATTGCTTTTTTTGCGGCAGAACAAATGTCTGATTTCGTGGACGTACTAATATTATTATGATTATTATTGCTTTTTTGCGGCAGAACAAATGACGGATTTCGTGGAAGTACTAATATTATTATGATTATTATTGCTTTTTTGCGGCAGAACAAATGACTGATTTCGTGGAAGTACTAATATTATTATAATTATTATTGCTTTTTTGCGGCAGAACAAATGACTGATTTCGTGGACGTACTAATATTATTATGATTATTATTGCTTTTTTGAAGCAGAACAAATGACTTATTTCGTGGAAGTACTAATATTATTATAATTATTATTGCTTTTTTGCGGCAGAACAAATGACTGATTTCGTGGACGTAATAATATTATTATAATTATTATTGCTTTTCTGAAGCAGAACAAATGACTGGTTTCGTGTTAGTTCTAATATTATTATAATTATTATTGCTTTTTTGCGGCAGAAAAAATGACTGATTTCGTGGACGTACTAATATTATTATAATTATTATTGCTTTTTTTGCGGCAGAACAAATGACTGATTTCGTGGACGTACTAATATTATTATGATTATTATTGCTTTTTTGCGGCAGAACAAATGACGGATTTCGTGGACGTACTAATATTATTATGATTATTATTGCTTTTTTGCGGCAGAACAAATGACTGATTTCGTGGAAGTACTAATATTATTATAATTATTATTGCTTTTTTGCAGCAGAACAAATGACTGATTTGGTGGACGTACTAATATTATTATGATTATTATTGCTTTTTTGAAGCAGAACAAATGACTGATTTCGTGGACGTACTAATATTATTATAATTATTATTGCTTTTTTGCGGCAGAACAAATGACTGATTTCGTGGGCGTACTAATATTATTATAATTATTATTGCTTTTTTGCGGCAGAACAAATGACTGATTTCGTGGAAGTACTAATATTATTATAATTATTATTGCTTTTTTGAAGCAGAACAAATGACTGATTTCGTGGACGTACTAATATTATTATAATTATTATTGCTTTTTTGCGGCAGAGCAAATGACTGATTTCGTGGACGTACTAATATTATTATGATTATTATTGCTTTTTTGAAGCAGAAAAAATGACTGATATCGTGGAAGTACCAATATTATTATGATTATTATTGTTTTGCGGTAGAACAAATGACTGATTTCGTGGACGTACTAATATTATTATGATTATTATTGTTTTTTTGCGGTAGAACAAATGACTGATTTCGTGGACGTACTAATATTATTATGATTATTATTGCTTTTTTGCGGCAGAACAAATGACTGATTTCATGGACGTACTAATATTATTATAATTATTATTGCTTTTTTGCGGCAGAAGAAATGACTGATTTCGTGGACGTACTAATATTATTATAATTATTATTTTATTTTTTGCGGCAGAACAAATGACTGATTTCGTGGACGTACTAATATTATTATGATTATTATTGCTTTTTGCGGCAGAACAAATGACTGATTTCGTGGACGTACTAATTTTATTATAATTATAATTGCTTTTTTGTGGTAGAACAAACGACTGATTTCGTGGACGTACTAATATTATTATGATTTTTATTGCTTTTTTGCGGCAGAACAAATGACTGATTTCGTGGACGTACTAATATTATTTAAATTATTATTGCTTTTTTGCGGCAGAACAAATGACTGATTTTGTGGACGTACTAATATTATTATAATTATTATTGCTTTTTTGCGGCAGAACAAATGACTGATTTCGTGGAAGTACTAATATTATTATGATTATTATTGCTTTTTTGCGGCAGAACAAATGACTGATTTCCAGGAAGTACTAATATTATTATGATTAAATTTCTTTTTTGCGGCAGAACAAATGACTGATTTCGTGGAACTACTAATATTATTAAGATTATTATTGCTTTTTTGCGGCAGAACAAATGACTGATTTCGTGGAAGTACTAATATTATTATGATTATTATTCCTTTTTTGCGGCAGAACAAATGACTAATTTCGTGGACGTACTAATATTATTATGATTATTATTGCTTTTTTGCAGCAGTACAAATGACTGATTTCGTGGAAGTACTAAGATTATTATAATTATTATTGCGTTTTTGCGGCAGTATAAATGACTGATTTCGTGGACGTACTAATATTATTATAATTATTATTGCTTTTTGCGGCAGAACAAATGACTGATTTCGTGGACGTACTAATATTATTATAATTATTATTGCTTTTTTGAAGCAGAACAAATGACTGATTTCCTGGAAGTACTAATATTATTATGATTAAATTTCTTTTTTGCGGCAGAACAAATGACTGATTTCGTGGAACTACTAATATTATTAAGATTATTATTGCTTTTTTGCGGCAGAACAAATGACTGATTTCGTGGAAGTACTAATATTATTATGATTATTATTCCTTTTTTGCGGCAGAACAAATGACTGATTTCGTGGACGTACTAATATTATTATGATTATTATTGCTTTTTTGCGGCAGAACAAATGACTGATTTCGTGTTAGTACTAATATTATTATAATTATTATTGCTTTTTTGCGGCAGAACAAATGACTGATTTCGTGGACGTACTAATATTATTATAATTATTATTGCTTTTTTTGCGGCAGAACAAATGACTGATTTCGTGGACGTACTAATATTATTATGATTATTATTGCTTTTTTGCGGCAGAACAAATGACGGATTTCGTGGAAGTACTAATATTATTATAATTATTATTGCTTTTTTGCGGCAGAACAAATGACTGATTTCGTGGACGTACTAATATTATTATGATTATTATTGCTTTTTTGAAGCAGAACAAATGACTTATTTCGTGGAAGTACTAATATTATTATAATTATTATTGCTTTTTTGCGGCAGAACAAATGACTGATTTCGTGGACGTAATAATATTATTATAATTATTATTACTTTTCTGAAGCAGAACAAATGACTGGTTTCGTGTTAGTTCTAATATTATTATAATTATTATTGCTTTTTTGCGGCAGAAAAAATGACTGATTTCGTGGACGTACTAATATTATTATAATTATTATTGCTTTTTTTGCGGCAGAACAAATGACTGATTTCGTGGACGTACTAATATTATTATGATTATTATTGCTTTTTTGCGGCAGAACAAATGACGGATTTCGTGGACGTACTAATATTATTATGATTATTATTGCTTTTTTGCGGCAGAACAAATGACTGATTTCGTGGAAGTACTAATATTATTATAATTATTATTGCTTTTTTGCGGCAGAACAAATGACTGATTTCGTGGACGTACTAATATTATTATGATTATTATTGCTTTTTTGAAGCAGAACAAATGACTGATTTCGTGGACGTACTAATATTATTATAATTATTATTGCTTTTTTGCGGCAGAACAAATGACTGATTTCGTGGGCGTACTAATATTATTATAATTATTATTGCTTTTTTGCGGCAGAACAAATGACTGATTTCGTGGAAGTACTAATATTATTATAATTATTATTGCTTTTTTGAAGCAGAACAAATGACTGATTTCGTGGACGTACTAATATTATTATAATTATTATTGCTTTTTTGCGGCAGAACAAATGACTGATTTCGTGGACGTACTAATATTATTATGATTATTATTGCTTTTTTGAAGCAGAAAAAATGACTGATTTCGTGGAAGTACCAATATTATTATGATTATTATTGTTTTGCGGTAGAACAAATGACTGATTTCGTGGACGTACTAATATTATTATGATTATTATTGTTTTTTTGCGGTAGAACAAATGACTGATTTCGTGGACGTACTAATATTATTATGATTATTATTGCTTTTTTGCGGCAGAACAAATGACTGATTTCATGGACGTACTAATATTATTATAATTATTATTGCTTTTTTGCGGCAGAAGAAATGACTGATTTCGTAGACGGACTAATATTATTATAATTATTATTTTATTTTTTGCGGCAGAACAAATGACTGATTTCGTGGACGTACTAATATTATTATGATTATTATTGCTTTTTGCGGCAGAACAAATGACTGATTTCGTGGACGTACTAATTTTATTATAATTATAATTGCTTTTTTGTGGTAGAACAAACGACTGATTTCGTGGACGTACTAATATTATTATGATTTTTATTGCTTTTTTGCGGCAGAACAAATGACTGATTTCGTGGACGTACTAATATTATTTAAATTATTATTGCTTTTTTGCGGCAGAACAAATGACTGATTTTGTGGACGTACTAATATTATTATAATTATTATTGCTTTTTTGCGGCAGAACAAATGACTGATTTCGTGGATGTACTAATATTATTATGATTATTATTGCTTTTTTGCGGCAGAACAAATGACTGATTTCCAGGAAGTACTAATATTATTATGATTAAATTTCTTTTTTGCGGCAGAACAAATGACTGATTTCGTGGAACTACTAATATTATTAAGATTATTATTGCTTTTTTGCGGCAGAACAAATGACTGATTTCGTGGAAGTACTAATATTATTATGATTATTATTCCTTTTTTGCGGCAGAACAAATGACTAATTTCGTGGACGTACTAATTTTATTATGATTATTATTGCTTTTTTGCAGCAGTACAAATGACTGATTTCGTGGAAGTACTAATATTATTATAATTATTATTGCGTTTTTGCGGCAGTATAAATGACTGATTTCGTGGACGTACTAATATTATTATGATTATTTTTGCTTTTTTGCGGCAGAACAAATGACTGAATTCGTGGACGTACTAATATTATTATGATTATTATTGCTGTTTTGAAGCAGAACAAATGACTGATTTCGTGGAAGTACTAATATTATTATGATTATTATATTTTTGCGGCAGAACAAATGACTGATTTCGTGGACGTACTAATATTATTATGATTATTATTGCTTTTTTGCGGCAGAACAAATGACTGATGTGATGGACGTACTAATATTATTATAATTATTATTGCATTTTTGCGGCAGAACAAATGACTGATTTCGTAGACGTACTAATATTATTATAATTATTATTGCTTTTTTGTTGCAGAACAAATGACTGATTTCGTGGACTTACTAACATTATTATGATTATTATTGCTTTTTGCGGCAGAACAAATGACTGATTTCGTGGACCTACTAATATTATTATAATTATTATTGCTTTTTTGCGGCAGAATAAATGACTGATTTCGTGGACGTACTAATATTATTATGATTATTATTGCTTTTTTGCGGCAGAACAAATGACTGATTTCGTGGACGTACTAATATTATTCAGATTATCATTGCTTTTTTGCGGCAGAACAAATGACTGATTTCTTGGAAGTACTAATATTATTATGATTATTATTGCTTTTTTGCGGGAGAACAAATGACTGATTTCGTGGACATAATAATAATATTATGATTATTATTGTTTTTTTGCAGCAGAACAAATGACTTATTTCGTGGAAGTACTAATATTATTATAATTATTATTGCGTTTTTGCGGCAGTATAAATGACTGATTTCGTGGACGTACTAATATTATTATGATTATTATTGCTTTTTTGCGCCAGTTCAAATGACTGATTTCGTGGACGTACTAATATTATTATGATCATTATTGTTTTTTTGAAGCAGAACAAATGACTGATTTCGTGGAAATACTAATATTATTATGATTATTATTGCTTTTTTGCGGCAGAACAAATGACTGATTTCTTGGAAGTACTAATATTATTATGATTATTATTGGTTTTTTGCGACAGAACAAATGACTGATTTCGTGGACGTACTAATATTATTATGATTATTATTGTTTTTTTGCGGCAGAACAAATGACTGATTTCGTGGACGTACTAATATTATTATGATTATTATTGCTTTTTTGCGGCAGAACAAATGACTGATTTCATGGACGTACTAATATTATTATAATTATTATTGCTTTTTTGCGGCAGAAGAAATGACTGATTTCGTGGACGTACTAATATTATTATAATTATTATTTTATTTTTTGCGGCAGAACAAATGACTGATTTCGTGGACGTACTAATATTATTATGATTATTATTGCTTTTTGCGGCAGAACAAATGACTGATTTCGTGGACGTACTAATTTTATTATAATTATAATTGCTTTTTTGTGGTAGAACAAACGACTGATTTCGTGGACGTACTAATATTATTATGATTTTTATTGCTTTTTTGCGGCAGAACAAATGACTGATTTCGTGGACGTACTAATATTATTTAAATTATTATTGCTTTTTTGCGGCAGAACAAATGACTGATTTTGTGGACGTACTAATATTATTATAATTATTATTGCTTTTTTGCGGCAGAACAAATGACTGATTTCGTGGAAGTACTAATATTATTATGATTATTATTGCTTTTTTGCGGCAGAACAAATGACTGATTTCCAGGAAGTACTAATATTATTATGATTAAATTTCTTTTTTGCGGCAGAACAAATGACTGATTTCGTGGAACTACTAATATTATTAAGATTATTATTGCTTTTTTGCGGCAGAACAAATGACTGATTTCGTGGAAGTCCTAATATTATTATGATTATTATTCCTTTTTTGCGGCAGAACAAATGACTAATTTCGTGGACGTACTAATATTATTATGATTATTATTGCTTTTTTGCAGCAGTACAAATGACTGATTTCGTGGAAGTACTAATATTATTATAATTATTATTGCGTTTTTGCGGCAGTATAAATGACTGATTTCGTGGACGTACTAATATTATTATCATTATTATTGCTTTTTTGCGGCAGAACAAATGACTGATTTCGTGGACGTACTAATATTATTATGATTATTATTGCTTTTTTGAAGCAGAACAAATGACTGATTTCGTGGAAGTACTAATATTATTATGATTATTATATTTTTGCGGCAGAACAAATGACTGATTTCGTGGACGTACTAATATTATTATAATTATTATTGCTTTTTTTGCTGCAGAACAAATGACTGATTTCCTGGACGTACTAATATTATTATGATTATTATTGCTTTTTTGCGGCAGAACAAATGACTGATGTGATGGACGTACTAATATTATTATAATTATTATTGCATTTTTGCGGCAGAACAAATGACTGATTTCGTGGACGTACTAATATTATTATAATTATTATTGCTTTTTTGTTGCAGAACAAATGACTGATTTCGTGGACTTACTAACATTATTATGATTATTATTGCTTTTTGCGGCAGAACAAATGACTGATTTCGTGGACTTACTAATAGTATTATAATTATTATTGCTTTTTTGCGGCAGAATAAATGACTGATTTCGTGGACGTACTAATATTATTATGATTATTATTGCTTTTTTGCGGCAGAACAAATGACTGATTTCGTGGACGTACTAATATTATTCAGATTATCATTGCTTTTTTGCGGCAGAACAAATGACTGATTTCGTGGAAGTACTAATATTATTATGATTATTATTGCTTTTTTGCGGCAGAACAAATGACTGATTTCGTGGACGCACTAATATTATTATGATTATTATTGCTTTTTTGCAGCAGAACAAATGACTTATTTCGTGGAAGTACTAATATTATTATAATTATTATTGCGTTTTTGCGGCAGTATAAATGACTGATTTCGTGGACGTACTAATATTATTATGATTATTATTGCTTTTTTGCGCCAGTTCAAATGACTGATTTCGTGGACGTACTAATATTATTATGATCATTATTGTTTTTTTGAAGCAGAACAAATGACTGATTTCGTGGAAATACTAATATTATTATGATTATTATTGCTTTTTTGCGGCAGAACAAATGACTGATTTCTTGGAAGTACTAATATTATTATGATTATTATTGCTTTTTTGCGGCAGAACAAATGACTGATTTCGTGGACGTACTAATATTATTATAATTATTATTGCTTTTTTGCGGTAGAACAAATGACTGATTTCGTGGACGTACTAATATTATTATGATTATTATTGCTTTTTTGAAGCAGAACAAATGACTGATTTCGTGGAAGTACTAATATTATTATGATTATTATTGTTTTGCGGCAGAACTAATGACTGATTATTTGACGTACTAATATTATTATGATTATTATTGGTTTTTTGCGGCAGAACAAATGACTGATTTCGTGGACGTACTAATATTATTATGATTATTATTGCTTTTTTGCGGCAGAACAAATGACTGATTTCATGGACGTACTAATATTATTATAATTATTATTGCTTTTTTGCGGCAGAAGAAATGACTGATTTCGTGGACGTACTAATATTATTATAATTATTATTTTTTTTTTTGCGGCAGAACAAATGACTGATTTCGTGGACTTACTAATATTATTATGATTATTATTGCTTTTTGCGGCAGAACAAATGACTGATTTCGTGGACCTACTAATATTATTATAATTATTATTGCTTTTTTGCGGCAGAATAAATGACTGATTTCGTGGACGTACTAATATTATTATGATTATTATTGCTTTTTTGCGGCAGAACAAATGACTGATTTCGTGGACGTACTAATATTATTCAGATTATCATTGCTTTTTTGCGGCAGAACAAATGACTGATTTCGTGGAAGTACTAATATTATTATGATTATTATTGCTTTTTTGCGGCAGAACAAATGACTGATTTCGTGGACGTACTAATATTATTATGATTGTTATTGCTTTTTTGCAGCAGAACAAATGACTTATTTCGTGGAAGTACTAATATTATTAGAATTATTATTGCGTTTTTGCGGCAGTATAAATGACTGATTTCGTGGACGTACTAATATTATTATGATTATTATTGCTTTTTTGCGCCAGTACAAATGACTGATTTCGTGGACGTACTAATATTATTATGATCATTATTGTTTTTTTGAAGCAGAACAAATGACTGATTTCGTGGACGTACTAATATTATTATGATTATCATTGCTTTTTTGCGGCAGAACAAATGACTGATTTCGTGGACGTACTAATATTATTATGATTATTATTGCTTTTTTGCGGCAGAACAAATGACTGATTTCGTGGACGTACTAATATTATTATGATTATTATTGCTTTTTTGAAGCAGAACAAATGACTTATTTCGTGGAAGTACTAATATTATTATAATTATTATTGCTTTTTTGCGGCAGAACAAATGACTGATTTCGTGGACGTAATAATATTATTATAATTATTATTACTTTTCTGAAGCAGAACAAATGACTGGTTTCGTGTTAGTTCTAATATTATTATAATTATTATTGCTTTTTTGCGGCAGAAAAAATGACTGATTTCGTGGACGTACTAATATTATTATAATTATTATTGCTTTTTTTGCGGCAGAACAAATGACTGATTTCGTGGACGTACTAATATTATTATGATTATTATTGCTTTTTTGCGGCAGAACAAATGACGGATTTCGTGGACGTACTAATATTATTATGATTATTATTGCTTTTTTGCGGCAGAACAAACGACTGATTTCGTGGAAGTACTAATATTATTATAATTATTATTGCTTTTTTGCGGCAGAACAAATGACTGATTTCGTGGACGTACTAATATTATTATGATTATTATTGCTTTTTTGAAGCAGAACAAATGACTGATTTCGTGGACGTACTAATATTATTATAATTATTATTGCTTTTTTGCGGCAGAACAAATGACTGATTTCGTGGGCGTACTAATATTATTATAATTATTATTGCTTTTTTGCGGCAGAACAAATGACTGATTTCGTGGAAGTACTAATATTATTATAATTATTATTGCTTTTTTGAAGCAGAACAAATGACTGATTTCGTGGACGTACTAATATTATTATAATTATTATTGCTTTTTTGCGGCAGAACAAATGACTGATTTCGTGGACGTACTAATATTATTATGATTATTATTGCTTTTTTGAAGCAGAAAAAATGACTGATTTCGTGGAAGTACCAATATTATTATGATTATTATTGTTTTGCGGTAGAACAAATGACTGATTTCGTGGACGTACTAATATTATTATGATTATTATTGTTTTTTTGCGGTAGAACAAATGACTGATTTCGTGGACGTACTAATATTATTATGATTATTATTGCTTTTTTGCGGCAGAACAAATGACTGATTTCATGGACGTACTAATATTATTATAATTATTATTGCTTTTTTGCGGCAGAAGAAATGACTGATTTCGTAGACGGACTAATATTATTATAATTATTATTTTATTTTTTGCGGCAGAACAAATGACTGATTTCGTGGACGTACTAATATTATTATGATTATTATTGCTTTTTGCGGCAGAACAAATGACTGATTTCGTGGACGTACTAATTTTATTATAATTATAATTGCTTTTTTGTGGTAGAACAAACGACTGATTTCGTGGACGTACTAATATTATTATGATTTTTATTGCTTTTTTGCGGCAGAACAAATGACTGATTTCGTGGACGTACTAATATTATTTAAATTATTATTGCTTTTTTGCGGCAGAACAAATGACTGATTTTGTGGACGTACTAATATTATTATAATTATTATTGCTTTTTTGCGGCAGAACAAATGACTGATTTCGTGGATGTACTAATATTATTATGATTATTATTGCTTTTTTGCGGCAGAACAAATGACTGATTTCCAGGAAGTACTAATATTATTATGATTAAATTTCTTTTTTGCGGCAGAACAAATGACTGATTTCGTGGAACTACTAATATTATTAAGATTATTATTGCTTTTTTGCGGCAGAACAAATGACTGATTTCGTGGAAGTACTAATATTATTATGATTATTATTCCTTTTTTGCGGCAGAACAAATGACTAATTTCGTGGACGTACTAATATTATTATGATTATTATTGCTTTTTTGCAGCAGTACAAATGACTGATTTCGTGGAAGTACTAATATTATTATAATTATTATTGCGTTTTTGCGGCAGTATAAATGACTGATTTCGTGGACGTACTAATATTATTATGATTATTTTTGCTTTTTTGCGGCAGAACAAATGACTGAATTCGTGGACGTACTAATATTATTATGATTATTATTGCTGTTTTGAAGCAGAACAAATGACTGATTTCGTGGAAGTACTAATATTATTATGATTATTATATTTTTGCGGCAGAACAAATGACTGATTTCGTGGACGTACTAATATTATTATGATTATTATTGCTTTTTTGCGGCAGAACAAATGACTGATGTGATGGACGTACTAATATTATTATAATTATTATTGCATTTTTGCGGCAGAACAAATGACTGATTTCGTAGACGTACTAATATTATTATAATTATTATTGCTTTTTTGTTGCAGAACAAATGACTGATTTCGTGGACTTACTAACATTATTATGATTATTATTGCTTTTTGCGGCAGAACAAATGACTGATTTCGTGGACCTACTAATATTATTATAATTATTATTGCTTTTTTGCGGCAGAATAAATGACTGATTTCGTGGACGTACTAATATTATTATGATTATTATTGCTTTTTTGCGGCAGAACAAATGACTGATTTCGTGGACGTACTAATATTATTCAGATTATCATTGCTTTTTTGCGGCAGAACAAATGACTGATTTCTTGGAAGTACTAATATTATTATGATTATTATTGCTTTTTTGCGGGAGAACAAATGACTGATTTCGTGGACATAATAATAATATTATGATTATTATTGTTTTTTTGCAGCAGAACAAATGACTTATTTCGTGGAAGTACTAATATTATTATAATTATTATTGCGTTTTTGCGGCAGTATAAATGACTGATTTCGTGGACGTACTAATATTATTATGATTATTATTGCTTTTTTGCGCCAGTTCAAATGACTGATTTCGTGGACGTACTAATATTATTATGATCATTATTGTTTTTTTGAAGCAGAACAAATGACTGATTTCGTGGAAATACTAATATTATTATGATTATTATTGCTTTTTTGCGGCAGAACAAATGACTGATTTCTTGGAAGTACTAATATTATTATGATTATTATTGGTTTTTTGCGACAGAACAAATGACTGATTTCGTGGACGTACTAATATTATTATGATTATTATTGTTTTTTTGCGGCAGAACAAATGACTGATTTCGTGGACGTACTAATATTATTATGATTATTATTGCTTTTTTGCGGCAGAACAAATGACTGATTTCATGGACGTACTAATATTATTATAATTATTATTGCTTTTTTGCGGCAGAAGAAATGACTGATTTCGTGGACGTACTAATATTATTATAATTATTATTTTATTTTTTGCGGCAGAACAAATGACTGATTTCGTGGACGTACTAATATTATTATGATTATTATTGCTTTTTGCGGCAGAACAAATGACTGATTTCGTGGACGTACTAATTTTATTATAATTATAATTGCTTTTTTGTGGTAGAACAAACGACTGATTTCGTGGACGTACTAATATTATTATGATTTTTATTGCTTTTTTGCGGCAGAACAAATGACTGATTTCGTGGACGTACTAATATTATTTAAATTATTATTGCTTTTTTGCGGCAGAACAAATGACTGATTTTGTGGACGTACTAATATTATTATAATTATTATTGCTTTTTTGCGGCAGAACAAATGACTGATTTCGTGGAAGTACTAATATTATTATGATTATTATTGCTTTTTTGCGGCAGAACAAATGACTGATTTCCAGGAAGTACTAATATTATTATGATTAAATTTCTTTTTTGCGGCAGAACAAATGACTGATTTCGTGGAACTACTAATATTATTAAGATTATTATTGCTTTTTTGCGGCAGAACAAATGACTGATTTCGTGGAAGTCCTAATATTATTATGATTATTATTCCTTTTTTGCGGCAGAACAAATGACTAATTTCGTGGACGTACTAATATTATTATGATTATTATTGCTTTTTTGCAGCAGTACAAATGACTGATTTCGTGGAAGTACTAATATTATTATAATTATTATTGCGTTTTTGCGGCAGTATAAATGACTGATTTCGTGGACGTACTAATATTATTATCATTATTATTGCTTTTTTGCGGCAGAACAAATGACTGATTTCGTGGACGTACTAATATTATTATGATTATTATTGCTTTTTTGAAGCAGAACAAATGACTGATTTCGTGGAAGTACTAATATTATTATGATTATTATATTTTTGCGGCAGAACAAATGACTGATTTCGTGGACGTACTAATATTATTATAATTATTATTGCTTTTTTTGCTGCAGAACAAATGACTGATTTCCTGGACGTACTAATATTATTATGATTATTATTGCTTTTTTGCGGCAGAACAAATGACTGATGTGATGGACGTACTAATATTATTATAATTATTATTGCATTTTTGCGGCAGAACAAATGACTGATTTCGTGGACGTACTAATATTATTATAATTATTATTGCTTTTTTGTTGCAGAACAAATGACTGATTTCGTGGACTTACTAACATTATTATGATTATTATTGCTTTTTGCGGCAGAACAAATGACTGATTTCGTGGACTTACTAATAGTATTATAATTATTATTGCTTTTTTGCGGCAGAATAAATGACTGATTTCGTGGACGTACTAATATTATTATGATTATTATTGCTTTTTTGCGGCAGAACAAATGACTGATTTCGTGGACGTACTAATATTATTCAGATTATCATTGCTTTTTTGCGGCAGAACAAATGACTGATTTCGTGGAAGTACTAATATTATTATGATTATTATTGCTTTTTTGCGGCAGAACAAATGACTGATTTCGTGGACGCACTAATATTATTATGATTATTATTGCTTTTTTGCAGCAGAACAAATGACTTATTTCGTGGAAGTACTAATATTATTATAATTATTATTGCGTTTTTGCGGCAGTATAAATGACTGATTTCGTGGACGTACTAATATTATTATGATTATTATTGCTTTTTTGCGCCAGTTCAAATGACTGATTTCGTGGACGTACTAATATTATTATGATCATTATTGTTTTTTTGAAGCAGAACAAATGACTGATTTCGTGGAAATACTAATATTATTATGATTATTATTGCTTTTTTGCGGCAGAACAAATGACTGATTTCTTGGAAGTACTAATATTATTATGATTATTATTGCTTTTTTGCGGCAGAACAAATGACTGATTTCGTGGACGTACTAATATTATTATAATTATTATTGCTTTTTTGCGGTAGAACAAATGACTGATTTCGTGGACGTACTAATATTATTATGATTATTATTGCTTTTTTGAAGCAGAACAAATGACTGATTTCGTGGAAGTACTAATATTATTATGATTATTATTGTTTTGCGGCAGAACTAATGACTGATTATTTGACGTACTAATATTATTATGATTATTATTGGTTTTTTGCGGCAGAACAAATGACTGATTTCGTGGACGTACTAATATTATTATGATTATTATTGCTTTTTTGCGGCAGAACAAATGACTGATTTCATGGACGTACTAATATTATTATAATTATTATTGCTTTTTTGCGGCAGAAGAAATGACTGATTTCGTGGACGTACTAATATTATTATAATTATTATTTTTTTTTTTGCGGCAGAACAAATGACTGATTTCGTGGACTTACTAATATTATTATGATTATTATTGCTTTTTGCGGCAGAACAAATGACTGATTTCGTGGACCTACTAATATTATTATAATTATTATTGCTTTTTTGCGGCAGAATAAATGACTGATTTCGTGGACGTACTAATATTATTATGATTATTATTGCTTTTTTGCGGCAGAACAAATGACTGATTTCGTGGACGTACTAATATTATTCAGATTATCATTGCTTTTTTGCGGCAGAACAAATGACTGATTTCGTGGAAGTACTAATATTATTATGATTATTATTGCTTTTTTGCGGCAGAACAAATGACTGATTTCGTGGACGTACTAATATTATTATGATTGTTATTGCTTTTTTGCAGCAGAACAAATGACTTATTTCGTGGAAGTACTAATATTATTAGAATTATTATTGCGTTTTTGCGGCAGTATAAATGACTGATTTCGTGGACGTACTAATATTATTATGATTATTATTGCTTTTTTGCGCCAGTACAAATGACTGATTTCGTGGACGTACTAATATTATTATGATCATTATTGTTTTTTTGAAGCAGAACAAATGACTGATTTCGTGGACGTACTAATATTATTATGATTATCATTGCTTTTTTGCGGCAGAACAAATGACTGATTTCGTGGACGTACTAATATTATTATGATTATTATTGCTTTTTTGCGGCAGAACAAATGACTGATTTCATGGACGTACTAATATTATTATAATTATTATTGCATTTTTGCGGCAGAACAAATGACTGATTTCGTGGACGTACTAATATTATTATAATTATTATTGCTTTTTTGTTGCAGAACAAATGACTGATTTCGTGGACTTACTAATATTATTATCATTATTATTGGTTATTGCGGCAGAACAAATGACTGATTTCGTGGACGTACTAATATTATTATAATTATTATTGCTTTTTTGCGGCAGAACAAATGACTGATTTCGTGGACGTACTAATATTATTATGATTATTATTGCTTTTTTGCGGCAGAACAAATGACTGATTTCGTGGACGTACTAATATTATTTTAATTATTATTGCTTTTTTGCGGCAGAACAAATGACTGATTTCGTGGACGTACTAATATTATTATGATTATTATTGCTTTTTTGAAGCAGAACAAATGACTGATTTCGTGGAAATACTAATATTATTATTATTATTATTGTTTTGCGGCAGAACTAATGACTGATTATTTGACGTACTAATATTATTATGATTATTATTGCCTTTTTGCGGCAGAACTAATGAGTGATTTTTTGGAAGTACTAATATTATTATGATTATTATTGCTTTTTTGCGGCAGAAAAAATGACTGATTTCGTGGACGTACTAATATTATTATAATTATTATTGCTTTTTTCCGCAGAACAAATGACTGATTTCGTGGACGTACTAATATTATTATAATTATTATTGCTTTTTTGCGGCAGAACAAATGACTGATTTCGTGGACGTACTAATATTATTATGATTATTATTGCTTTTTTGCGGCAGAACAAATGACTGATTTCATGGACGTACTAATATTATTATAATTATTATTGCTTTTTTGCGGCAGAAGAAATGACTGATTTCGTGGACGTACTAATATTATTATAATTATTATTTTTTTTTTTGCGGCAGAACAAATGACTGATTTCGTGTTAGTACTAATATTATTATGATTATTATTGCTTTTTGCGGTAGAACAAATGACTGATTTCGTGGACGTACGAATTTTATTATAATTATTATTGCTTTTTTGCGGCAGAACAAATGACTGATTTCGTGGACGTACTAATATTATTATGATTATTATTGCTTTTTTGCGGCAGAACAAATGACTGATTTCGTGGACGTACTAATATTATTTAAATTATTATTGCTTTTTTGCGGCAGAACAAATGACTGATTTTGTGGACGTACTAATATAATTATAATTATTATTGCTTTTTTGCGGCAGAACAAATGACTGATTTCCTGGAAGTACTAATATTATTATGATTAAATTTCTTTTTTGTTGCAGAACAAATGACTGATTTCGTGGACTTACTAATATTATTATGATTATTATTGCTTTTTGCGGCAGAACAAATGACTGATTTCGTGGACCTACTAATATTATTATAATTATTATTGCTTTTTTGCGGCAGAATAAATGACTGATTTCGTGGACGTACTAATATTATTATGATTATTATTGCTTTTTTGCGGCAGAACAAATGACTGATTTCGTGGACGTACTAATATTATTCAGATTATCATTGCTTTTTTGCGGCAGAACAAATGACTGATTTCGTGGAAGTACTAATATTATTATGATTATTATTGCTTTTTTGCGGCAGAACAAATGACTGATTTCGTGGACGTACTAATATTATTATGATTATTATTGCTTTTTTGCAGCAGAACAAATGACTTATTTCGTGGAAGTACTAATATTATTAGAATTATTATTGCGTTTTTGCGGCAGTATAAATGACTGATTTCGTGGACGTACTAATATTATTATGATTATTATTGCTTTTTTGCGCCAGTACAAATGACTGATTTCGTGGACGTACTAATATTATTATGATCATTATTGTTTTTTTGAAGCAGAACAAATGACTGATTTCGTGGACGTACTAATATTATTATGATTATCATTGCTTTTTTGCGGCAGAACAAATGACTGATTTCGTGGACGTACTAATATTATTATGATTATTATTGCTTTTTTGCGGCAGAACAAATGACTGATTTCATGGACGTACTAATATTATTATAATTATTATTGCATTTTTGCGGCAGAACAAATGACTGATTTCGTGGACGTACTAATATTATTATAATTATTATTGCTTTTTTGTTGCAGAACAAATGACTGATTTCGTGGACTTACTAATATTATTATCATTATTATTGGTTATTGCGGCAGAACAAATGACTGATTTCGTGGACGTACTAATATTATTATAATTATTATTGCTTTTTTGCGGCAGAACAAATGACTGATTTCGTGGACGTACTAATATTATTATGATTATTATTGCTTTTTTGCGGCAGAACAAATGACTGATTTCGTGGACGTACTAATATTATTTTAATTATTATTGCTTTTTTGCGGCAGAACAAATGACTGATTTCGTGGACGTACTAATATTATTATGATTATTATTGCTTTTTTGAAGCAGAACAAATGACTGATTTCGTGGAAATACTAATATTATTATGATTATTATTGTTTTGCGGCAGAACTAATGACTGATTATTTGACGTACTAATATTATTATGATTATTATTGCCTTTTTGCGGCAGAACTAATGAGTGATTTTTTGGAAGTACTAATATTATTATGATTATTATTGCTTTTTTGCGGCAGAAAAAATGACTGATTTCGTGGACGTACTAATATTATTATAATTATTATTGCTTTTTTCCGCAGAACAAATGACTGATTTCGTGGACGTACTAATATTATTATAATTATTATTGCTTTTTTGCGGCAGAACAAATGACTGATTTCGTGGAACTACTGATATTATTATGATTATTATTGCTTTTTTGAAGCAGAACAAATGACTGATTTCGTGGAAGTACTAATATTATTATAATTATTATTGCTTTTTTCGACAGAACAAATGACTGATTTCTTGGAACTACTAATATTATTATGATTATTATTGCTTTTTTGCGGCAGAACAAATGACTGATTTCGTGCAACTATTAATATTATTAAGATTATTATTGCTTTTTTGCGGCAGAACAAATGACTGATTTCGTGGACTTACTAATATTATTATAATTATTATTGCTTTTTTGCGGCAGAACAAATGACTGATTTCGTGGACGTACTAATATTATTATAATTATTATTGCTATTTTGCGGCAGAACAAATGACTGATTTCGTGGACGTACTAATATTATGATTATTATTGCTTTTTTGCGGCAGAACAAATGACTGATTTCGTGGAACTACTAATATTATTAAGATTATTATTGCTTTTTTGCGGCAGAACAAATGACTGATTTCGTGGAAGTACTAATATTATTACAATTATTATTGCGTTTTTGCGGCAGAACAAATGACTGATTTCGTGGACGTACTAATATTATTATGATTATTATTGCTTTTTTGCGGCAGAACAAATGACTGATTTCGTGGACGTACTAATATTATTATGATTATTATTGCTTTTTTGCGGCAGAACAAATGACTGATTTCGTGGACCTACTAATATTATTATGATTATTATTGCTTTTTTGCGGTAGAACAAATGACTGATTTCATGGACGTACTAATATTATTATAATTATTATTGCTTTTTTGCGGCCGAACAAATGACTGATTTCGTGGAATTACTAATATTATTATAATTATTATTGCTTTTTTGAAGCAGAACAAATGACTGATTTCGTGGAAGTACTAATATTATTATAATTATTATTGCTTTTTTGAAGCAGAACAAATGACTGATTTCGTGGACGTACTAATATTATTATAATTATTATTGCTTTTTTGCGGCAGAACAAATGACTGATTTCGTGGAAGTACTAATATTATTATGATTATTATTGCTTTTTTGAAGCAGAACAAATGACTGATTTCGTAGAAGTAGTAATATTATTATGATTATTATTGCTTTTTTGCGGCAGAACAAATGACTGATTTCTTGGAAGTACTAATATTATTATGATTATTATTGCTTTTCTGCGGCAGAACAAATGACTGATTTCTTGGACGTACTAATATTATTATGATTATTATTGCTTTTTTGCGGCAGAACAAATGACTGATTTCGTGGAACTACTAATATTATTAAGATTATTATTGCTTTTTTGCGGCAGAACAAATGACTGATTTCGAGGAAGTACTAATATTATTATAATTATTATTGCGTTTTTGCGGCAGAACAAATGACTGATTTCGTGGACGCACTAATATTATTATGATTATTATTGCTTTTTCCGGCAGAACAAATGACTGATTTCGTGGAACTACTAATATTATTATCATTATTATTGCTTTTTTGCGGCATAAGAAATGATTGATTTCGTGGAAGTACTAATATTATTATGATTATTATTGCTTTTTTGAGGCAGAACAAATGACTGATTTCGTGGACGTACAAATATTATTCTGATTATTATTGCTTTTTTACGGCAGAACAAATGACTGATTTTGTGGAAGTACTAATATTATTATGATTATTATTGCTTTTTTGCGGCAGAACAAATAACTGGTAAGTGGAGAATGTAAAATCAATTTCCGTTAATATTTGTTGTTTAACTAGATGTTATTAGGAAGAAGAAAACGACTTTTCTGAAAAAGTAGCAAAATTAAACTTCAAATAAGAAAATTAGAAATTAAAACGCCTGTGCTGTGACAAAAAATTTAATTGTATATACGTTAGCCATCTTCCCTTAAACTGATAGGATTTTTATCAATTAGCACACAGAATTGGAAAATGAGAATAAAGGACTATAAACATCAGAAACTGGCCAAAGTATTAGATAATATCATCACCTGTTAGATTACTATGGAAACGGGCTGCATCTTCCTCATCTAAGACTGACGTAACACTGTCTATTGATCTTCAGTGTGTTTTATATTTGTTATATCATATGAAATAAATCCACGAAAATATGACGAAGAAAAGAAAAACATCATTTGGGTACCATGAAATCATGGTTTTTTTTTTTTAGCTACATGATTTCCACATTTTTTAACTTGGTATTTTTTCTTTTCTTTTTAGCGCTGAATAACATGTCGTGTTACGGCTTTTGCGATTAAACAACGAATTAACTGAGAACGCCAAATCATAACAAGTGTTGCGAAAAAGGACGATTTTATACCGGATTATATAATCTGCAGAACGAGATGATTCTCAGAGAATTTGATTGGTGTGTTTTGTTTTGTTTTACGGCATATCAACCTCAGTGGGTTATTTAATGCCGCTAAGATTTTTAGGATAGTTTCGTATGAATAGAATATGATTTGTTTTAAATAAGGGTGCACAATCCGATCAAGAAAGGATACCAAAATGTTTGGTCATTTAATGAGATTTTGGGAAGTGGATTGGGTGGAAGACATTTCAGCATCCATCATGAGAAATTTGATTATAGAATGTTGACGGCAATGAAAGTTTTGAGTACAAATTAAACGCAATAAAAAGAGGATGCCTATTTTACAGGTTTGGTTTGGTTTGTTTTACGGCATATCAACCTCAATGGGTTATTTAATGCCGACAAGGTTTTTATTGGTGGTAATATTTTTTTCCAAAAAGTATTTCTGGTAATAATTTTTCCAAACATATATTGCTGGTAGTAATTTTTCCTTAAAAATTTATTGCTTGTAATAAGTTATTACAAAAATGTACTATTGGTATTAAAACCTATTTTTAAACTTTCATAATGTTTTGATCCCAGTTTGGGAGTTAACTATTTGTCCATAGCTAGGTCCCTAACAGGTGCTACCACCCCGGTCAGATTGCACCTGGGAACACCAGCAATTAAGAAGTGGTTACATGCGATTGAAAACCTCCTGATCAGAGGCCTTGCTGTCAGGCATAGTTTATCGTCTTACCCAGGACACGGATATAGTTTATCGTCATCCCCAGGATGGAGAGAATTTGAGGGCATGTCCAAAATTATCAACGGAGAACTTAAACTTAACAACATATATTGTGAAGATGACACTGTTTTGATATAAGTTCCAGAAAGCAATCTGAAAGAACTTTCAGACAATGTAGTCGACGAAAGGAGTGGCCATTAAGTGTAGGAAGACGACGCATACCCGTCAACAAAAGGAACAACTCAGTTAATGATTGCTATATAATAGTGTGATGTCGGAATTAAGAAGGATTGGCAATTCAACTGTCTGAACGGTATAATAACAGGCAACAAGAACTGTGACATAAAATTTCAAAGACGCATAGGAATAGCGAATATATACGTTTCAGAAACTGGGTAACATAGTAACGGAACGGAAATAACAGTAGAGGCGAAGAAAAGATTATCGAATTGCAATGCGATGTGAAAGCCGGGAAGTTGCGCCTTTGTTCCTTTGTTATAGTACTCAGTGGCGATTCTGGAACTCTGAAAGGGTGTGTGTGTGTGTGTGGTGGTGGTGGTGGTGGTGGGGGTTTGGGGGCCGAGATCTTTCTGCAGAGGAGGGGAGAAAATTCAAGCAGCGTCTTTATTTTTATACTACACGACTATCGTATAAACAACTTAGGAATTAGTTTTAATATAAGTATGTTACTTCACTAAATTAAACAGAATAACTTTTCATTCGTAGTCTAATCTATTCTTGCCCTCTTTTCCACTCTCAAGATGTTGGACCACAAGAGTGGTTAACTTCAAAACAAAATCAAAGGGTTAATACTAACGTCAATACAAGGAGAACAGTGTAATTTGTCTGCGCTGATTTTTTTTTTGCGCTACAAAACTTAGAAAAGTGATGGGGGGTGGG
>OZ038498.1:12761849-12816849 GCA_964036315.1 Acanthosepion esculentum | reverse complement strand
TAAAGATCAACCTAGCAGGAAGGAGATATTTCAGAAACCTAGCAAAGTCTTAAGCGATTGAAAAGGAAAGTGCGCGACAGTGGTATGTAATATCAAATCCCCTATAGAACAGTGAATACTAGAAAAATTATACCAGAGAATTAGGAAAGGCTTGAAGAGGTAGATATGTGGTTCTTCTAACCAATATCTAGAATACAAGTAACAGTTTACGTGAAAAAGGAGGCACAGTGGAGTAATGGATAGCGGCTCGGATTAATGAATCGAAAAGTCGAATTCCAGTCGAAACCATTGCATTCACTTACGTGCTAATACTTTTGGGAATGGTATGAATCCTACTATATTTATATATATAAATTGTCTCAATAAAACCTTTTATGTTTTGTAGCTCTAAGTTATGTAATGTTTATTTTAAGATTCGTTCTGTATAAACTATTATATATATATATATATATATATATATATATATATATATATATATATATATATTGCGAGGTCGAAGTAAACGTATCGACGTCAGATATACCAATTATAATTATTATTTTAAAAACATCAGTTTCAATGACAAATTGTAGAAAGTGCTCAATAAAAATAAATAATAGAAATAATCGTCAAATATATATATATATATATATATATATATATATATATATATATATATATGAAGAAATATGTGTATGTGTGTGTGTATGAGGTATGCTATATTATGGGATAAAGTGTTCAATATCAGAAATAGAGCGTATGTAAATATAAATATAAAAGTGAACAGGCCTGACGATTGCGTCTAACATGAAACAGCCTACGCCTCTGAGTGTTGACTTCAATATTCAGTGTTATATATATATATATAAGTCAAACCTAGAGCCAGACAAACCTACCAAGGTTTCACCTCGGCTGATCGTCAGGGAAAGGTGGTCAGGTCCGCTCTACTTTTTACAAAATCACTTTGTTTCGTATTCAACGAAACATATATCATCCCCGAATGTCTCTCCTCTCAATCATTGTAGCAATAAAGAAGCTACGATAGCTCAGAATAACTCAGCCATTGAATAGTATTATTTTATATCTGTGAACATTGATGTTATTTTAAAAGAAAAAAATAGCATGATTGGAGATGCTAAAACGGCAACCCATTTAATTTCTATGGAAGATAATGAAAAGATTTTAAAAAAAAAATTCTCATTTTCAATATATATATATATATATATATATATATATATACATAAAAAAATTTTCTTACTTTGAAAGCTAATATTTCAGGATCCATTTAAAAAAAAACGCTCCAGATTTCTAAAGAATACATTTGGGAAATTTCTTTGTTCTTAATTTGAATTAGTGTCTGACATGAAAAATGGCATATCTTCAAGATCTGAAAATTCCGACATTACTAATAAGAAATCTGATAATAAATGTAAGAGTAAAACGTATAAATAATATTAACAGTAAAAGGTTTATTTTAATTTATAGTTATGAAGAATACGATGCTTGTTTTTCAAGTTTACTGTTCTTTAACATACATACATAGAATATATATTCTTTCTCTCTCTCACACAGTCTCTGTCTCTCTCTCTCTGTGTCTCTGTCTCTCTATCTCTGTCTGTCTGTCTGTCACTCTCTCTCTCTATATATATAATTATGAAAGAGGAAACTTTAGAAATGCATGATAATATTTTATTTCGCAAAACCGATAATTCGGCTTCCTCTCATCAAACCAATCAGTTTCAACAATAAACGGATTTTGCATTTTAATTTGTATATATATATATATATGAAAAAATATAGTTTTAACGTGTGTTATATTTATGGGATAATGTGCTCAATATCAGAGAGAGAGAGTGTATGTAAATATATAAGTGAACACTGAAGTCAACACTCAGTCGACAGGCTGTTTTATGCTAGACGCAATCGTACTGGCCGCCTGTCGCCTCTGAGTGTTGATGTCAATGTTCACTTATATATATATATATATATATATATATATATATATATATATATATATATATATATATATATATAATTACGAAAGTGTAGACTTTAGAAACCCATGGTAATATTTTATTTCGCAAAACCGATAATTGGTTTCGTCTCATCAGACCAAACGCTTTCAACAATAAATGAATTAAAAGAAATTTCCAGGCAAGGCAAAAAACGAAATATTAAAGCATAAAAATAGGCTTTAAAATACAAATTCAATAAGGGGGAAGGGAAAAGGCGGACATTGATATTTGCCGATATAGATAGGGCGAGGTAAATTCATGCCTAACCAACACCACTAGTGCGAAATGAATGTAAACGTTATTGACAAGAGCACAAATTCGGTTCATCGAATCCAGTTTTCGCTTACTATGCTACTCTGCACATGCGCAATGTACACATATTTGAAGAATATTCTTTAGATATTAGCTTTGACTGGCATACACAAATTGAGTACCTACTGACGATCGAACTACATAATTGTCTGTATGACGAGTTCATTACTGTGCTACGGCAAGCCGTTTCGATATTGGCAAAGCTTAAGCGGAAGGATACAGTGGAAGAATATGGCGTTAGGTTTTTACACATAATACAATTTTGCTTAGAAGACCATAAATGTCAGTCAGTCCGGGGAGTTCGAACCCTCTATACGATCAATAAACTTGCCCATAAACAATATGCCTAAGAAAGCTGAGTGTTTCCCAGCGGTGCCAAGGGGTCGGTGACCGAACCCAAGTAAATATAGGGCAGGAATCTCTTTTCCACTCTGTAGACGGGCGCAACACAATTTCTTGCCTTCATTCAATCACCATCATTTTGTCATGTGACGAAACAAGATAAATTTGATAAATATTCAATCTTTGTTTCTCTCTCTCTCTCACACACACACACACACACAGACACACACACACACACATATATATATATATATATATATATATATATATATATATATATATATATATATATATATATATATATGTAAGTAAATATGTGGATGTAGATCAGACGGTATGATGAAAATGTGGAAAAGACAAAGCAAAATCCGAATATGTGAGAAAAAACAGTAAACTCACATATTCGGATTTTGCTTTGTCTTATCCACATTTTCATCACCTATATATGTATGATATACAAGACTATGTTGTCTTTAACATTCAATACTACATGTTTAAAATATATATATATATATATATATATATATATATATATATATATATATATCTGTGTGTGTGTGTGTGTGTGCGTGTATAATTGGTTGTATTAGGATTAAACTATATTTATACAGGTTCGTTTATATTTCTGAGACGCGGTATTATATACACTATTTACATTATTCGGACTGTTGTCCTCATCTTTGTTGCCATATTTATCACAACATTTCGGCCGTTGTATGCTCCGGCCATCTTCAACAAGGCCGAAACGTTGTGATAAATATGGCAACAAAGATGAGGACAACAGTCCGAATAATGTAAATATTATACAGGTTTGTTTTTAGACCAATAAAAGATCCCTTTTTAACTTTTTGTATTTAATTAACCTCTGCTTTAAATAATTTTCAGAATTATTTAGAGAAATTGAACATAAATATTCTATTTTCGCTGCGTTTTTTGCACTATTTACATTATTCGGACTATTGTCCTCATCTTTGTCGCTATATTTATCACAATTTATCGGCCGTTGTAAGCTCCAGCCTTCTTCAGGTGGTTGGAATGTGGAACTACCCTGGGGTAGTCTGTTCTAGTTCCACGTGTTACGTCTAATGGATGTCAGTTATCTCCTGTTACTTCCCCTCTCAAAGTTCTCCAACGCCTTAACCAGGTATTGAACTCACATTGAACTTTGGGTCCTGTCACTGTATCTAACCAACACTTTTATCCACTGTGCCATGTGTCCTTGAGGACATCTGCGTATGAATTCCTGGGTATTATAAACCTAATGTCTTCAGCAACCATTTTTATCAGTGCTCATATTTTTGGTGTTATCATTGTATGTTATTTTACCAGAGTTCATATTATCGCTTTTCTCTAGCACTCCTTATTACTGGTTCCCATATTGTATTCATTTCTATGCTTGGTCGGCTCAGGAAACTTTGGAAGCCTAGCATATGTGCTGATTCCTTAAGTTTACGAATTTTTCAATGATGTTCTTTGTGTATGATCTCAACTTGATCCCACAAGGTGGCTTCCATTTTCTCTCCATATGTGGTCAGCCACGCCTGATTTTTCCACTTCCCCTCGTGTTACAGCTTTCTGGTGTTCTTGAAGCCTTACATGGCGACAAAGATGAGGACAATAGTCCGAATAATGTAAATAGTGTACATTATTTTCGTTTTGTTTAGTTTATGTCTAAGTGTATGCATTGTGTTTCCTTTGGTAATTTTCAAGAATCACCTCGTCATGCATCAGTTTGTTGAGTTTTCTTTTATTTTGTTATTTAAAATGCGATACTTGAACATTTCTAGTGACGTCAAGGTACGATAGCGCCACCTATGGTTACTTTTTATATATTGTTACGTCATTGTAAATATGTACGTGTATACGAGTAGGTGTCGATTGTCGGCCCGATTCACTTCCAAAATTTGACCAAATATAAGAAATAATCATAACTTGGTTAGACTGATAACTTTCCAGCAACCCTGCAGTGGTCAGGAAGTACCAAGGACTCTTTGAAGACCGCCATTATGAACCTGATGGCTAACAAGAACGAGGACTATCTGATCCAGGCATATCATCTATTCTGGCGTCACTTCAAGGCCGTATGCAAGACAAATGCGAGACAAAGTTATTGAATAATTCTTCTTTTTCTATTTTTCTTAGTTGAATATGTGTATATTTTTTAATATACTGATTGTCCTATTGAATATCCTTTTTTATAATCCGATCTCAATTTCTTGACGCCGTCTCTCTCTCTATTTCTTTCTTTCTTTTTTCTTTTTTTCTTTCTCTGTGTCTCCAATATCAACACCGTGTGGCGACAGTCTGTTTTATACTTGAACGCAACCTTTCTGCTTATTAAGTAAAATACGTAACTATTTTCTTCGACATTGACATCAATGAAGAACACATTTATTATTTTGTTCTGTTATCTGTTGACATTTTTCAGAAATTTTCATAATTCCACCTCTTACAACTTTTATCTCTTTTGGCAAGGAATATCTTATATGCAGACTTTCTAGAAATTGAATTACTATCATTAATACAAATCAGTAACGCCCGGATTAAATGGTATTCGAAAGTGAATTATCTCGTGAATAGAAACTTTCAGTCGAACTATAAAACTTTCACTCCAGTCACCAAAGTAACATTTAATCTAGAGTTATAGATAAATTTTGCTATTTTTCACCAATTTTTGCTTTAACTGCTTTTTGGTTGAACTGGGAACAGTGTTTGTCCAAATGAATCGTTTGCATCTCCAGAAGAATCTCATAGTATAAAATTCTTTTCTAAAGCCCGATATAAATAGCATTAAAATCGTTGGATGAAACCTGCCTTTTGTATTTTACTTGATTCATTTTACTTATCCTATGATGTTTTGTAGTTTACATTGTTGTTTTCATCATCCGTTGTAAGTTATTTAAAAACGGAACATTTTCATTACTTTTAGGTAGCGAATCTCACATTAGATATGGTGTAGCATTTTAAAACTTATATGGACGCTACACATCAAAGAGACCAACATAAACTACTGTTGACCATGTTCACCGTAGTCTATTAATATAGAATCCAGCGCAGTACGTAATCTGTTCAATGAAACAATGTTAAAGATTAACACTCACGAGTCCGACACTCCACTGAAAATGGCTATATTGCCAATAGCAGCAGCAGCTGTTCCGTAATCTTCAGTCTTCGATATTAAAGGCTGGCAGTGGATAATGGGAAAAAACATGGCTGCCTTTATACACGTCTTATTGAATATTTTGACCCTTCTGATTGGTTAACCATTGTATTGGTGAAGTATAAAATGAGTCAGTTCATTTTGGTTGGCTCACTAGCACATAAGGGTACCCAAAAACTCTACAACTACTTGGTGTAACTGAGTGTTTTTTTATAATTAAAATTGAAGAAATTATGGAAAATATTATATATCATTCGCACGTTCGTTTTTATAATAAATAAATGCTAATGTTGACCAAATTTTCAAATATATGCATGGATGACTCTAGTTATTCCTGAATTTTTCATTTTCATGGAACGATTTTTAATTTCGCTTTTCACAACTGTAGGCGAGCCATTTGTTTCCAATTTAAAGTCTATATGCAATTCCAAGTAATCTTTGTGAAGTGACTTGAAAAAAAAAAAAGAAATCAATTTTGAAAGAACTCTCCATCAAATCACTTTGTTGCATCAATGACATTTTAAAGATTCCAAATCAAATGCACACTTTGAGCAATATTGAAAATCAAGCGAAATTCAATTCTATACGAAGCAGAAATTAATATGGCATGTGTCTATTCGAAATAGATAAAAGATTGTTTTAATTTTTGCGAAGTAAATCTGCTACTAAACTTCTAAACGACTTCTCTCTCTCTCTCTTTTTTGGTTCGAAGCGAAAATAGTTGTTTTGTATATCACGGCCATGTTATCAAATGTTTAACCTCACTCTGAAAGACAAAGAATTATTATATTGGCCAGAGCAGATGTAAATAGCTAGGCTTTAAAAAGTTTCGATTAATACCAGAATTCTCCCGAGAGTATTGTCTTCAGGACCCAAGTGCAGGACAAAGAACACATATTTAATACATAAAGATTTCTGTTTCGGTGAAAAAGTGTAAGTTAAGTTCTTTGTTCGTATTTTTTTTTATCATTGTTGGTTCATTACTATTTTTAGAGCTTTGTTTTTAATAAAATCGATAATTTAATATTTATTTCAAAAGATTGGATTTATTTTACAAGGAAAAAAAAATGATTTTCAACATCGAAAATGTAAGCTGAATTAAAATGGATTTCAATAGAATCTATTGGTTCTAAAGATTTGTTCATATTCGAAATATTCACTTTGTTTTGTCAAATAGGAATCAGAAGACTATGTTGGAACAACTTTTTTTTAAATAATCAGGGCATAGTCGTTTATCTTGAAAAAAAAAAACATTCAAAATGCTGATATATAAAACTGGAATCAGTGATCAATACGCAACTATCTTGGCCACGAGTTAGTACTGACATCTTTGCCAAGTTCAGCTTTAGTCAGACACAGCGCCATATTAGCAGCGTACCAAGTGAGAATTGAAACAATTCAGTCGTAACCAGCGTTCCTTAACGGATACCATTTGCCTGTCTATTTTTTTCTTTTAAAGAAAAACCTTTTAAAGTATTGCCAAAAAACGCCGGGATATTTTAGTGTGAGTTTAGACACAAGTCTTACGAAGAAATACAGGTAATCAAAGACTGAATGGCCCAACAAAAGGTGTGGAGAAATAGAAAGAATGAACTTTATAGATACAGCAGGTGTGCATAAAAGAATAAAACAAATATCAGGACAAAAGATTTATTTATCGACTGGATACATAAAATTTAATGAGGTAACGCTCTCAATAGTAAAAGAAAAAATACTACACGGAATCAATATATTGGAGAATTATTCCATGATTAAATAGGGAAACCAGCAATGTAAAAAGCATTAAAGGTCATGACATACACTGGAATAAAGATAAAGTTACCATAGAGGAAAACTCATTAGAAGAATTAATATGTATAGGAAACTCCAAAGGAAGCTATGTTACGGCGTTGGGAAAGTGTCTGAAGCCGAGATTCCATCATTAAATGGAGAGAACAATAGAAGAACTGGAATTAAGAAAACGGAAGATAACGATTGACATTGCATTTAATTTTTTGAAGATGAAAATTGAATGGAAACCAAGAAGTCAGAAGAGAGTTTCCCAAGCGAGAAGTGTGAGAGACGAAAACTTTAGCATAGAACTTACGGTTGCATCTAGCCATTTCAAGTGTAAAATGATGAGACCTTTCCACAAATTTGCTACTGTGCTTAAATTTATAAAGATGAATTTACCATAGAGGGAAACTCATCAGAAGAATTTATATTTCGAAGAAAGGTCAAACGTAGCTATGTTACGGCGATTGGAAAGTGTCTGAAGCCGAGATTCCAGGTCTGGGCCAATAACATTGCAGAAGCCTCTTTGGATTTTATTGAGAATCTCAAATTATATAGCAGGAGCACTAGACCATGTTTGGCAGCAATATTCAATGCATGAATGAATGGTAGACTTATAAATGTGTAAGATACGATGAGTAAGATTAGAGTAGGACAATGTGGTATTGTTATTGAGGTACCATCAAACATAGATGATTTCGGTATCAACAAGATTACGGAAATAATATATTAAATACACGAAAGTGATAACATAAACGGAAAATCAGAGTAGATTCACTTTCGTAGCGCTGCCTTGTTTTTTTTTTAGCTTTTCACCTCAAGCAAGGCTGGAAGCCACTAGCACGCAAGGGGTTACAGAAGATTTGGAGCGAGAGCAGATAGGAATGTTAGAGGAAAGTATGTGGAGAAGGATAGTGGATAGATCAAGGTAAGGGCTTACAGAGGATTTGGAGCGAGCGCAGATAGGAGTGATAGAGGAAAGGATGTGGAGAAGGATAATGGATAGATCAAGGCAAGGGGTTACAGAAGATTTGGAGCGAGAGCAGATAGGAGTGAAAGAGGAAAGGATGTGGAGAAGGATAGTGGATAGATCAAGGCAAGGGCTTACAGAGGATTTGGAGCGAGCGCAGATAGGAGTGATAGAGGAAAGGATGTGGAGAAGGATAATGGATAGATCAAGGCAAGGTGTTACAGAAGATTTGGAGCGAGAGCAGATAGGAGTGAAAGAGGAAAGGATGTGGAGAAGGATAGTGGATAGATCAAGGCAAGGGCTTACAGAGGATTTGGAGCGAGCGCAGATAGGAGTGATAGAGGAAAGGATGTGGAGAAGGATAATGGATAGATCAAGGCAAGGGGTTACAGAAGATTTGGAGCGAGAGCAGATAGGAGTGAAAGAGGAAAGGATGTGGAGAAGGATAGTGGATAGATCAAGGCAAGGACTTACAGAAGATTTGGAGCGAGAGCAGATAGGAGTGCTAGAGGAAAGGATGTGGAAGTAAATGAATGCAATCTCCATTGGACAATCATCTTAATGAGTCAATAAACCCATCTGGATTCTGTTGATTAGAGCATGTAGCAGTATTAGAACAGAAATAGAACAAGAACAGTGTGGTTTCGTTAATGACACACTGGAACAAGAAATGTAATGTTTATAACTAGAATGTTAGCAGAGGAAGGACGTACACCCATGTTATATAGATCAATAAAATAGATTATAAAAATTATTTGATGGAGTAAAACGTAAAGGTCTATTTGAAGAGCTAGAAAAAGTTGATTTAACTTGACTTAAAAATATAAAATACGCAGATGACACCGTGTTTATAGCAGACATAGAAAGAAACCTGCATGAGCTCCTAGACAAGCTATTTAAGTAAAACGGGAAAAAAGGATTAACCAACAATTCAAAGAAGATTATGAGCAAGTGGAATAACCCAAGATATTGGCTACGAATTTATGTAATTACATAAATTTAAATATGTAGGAAGATTTAAAAGTGACATAGAAATGGGATAGGGAAAGATGCCTTCCAAAAACTAAGCAAAGGATTAAGAAACAGAAAAAAAGTCGTTAGAGACAAATAAAGAATGTTGAACTACTATGTAATATCATTATTCCTGGCAATGAATCGTGGACAGAATATGCACAAATGAAGAGTTAATTTGATGCAAATGAGATGTGGTTCTACAGAAGGATGCTGAGAATATCATAAACAGAATCTGTCTATATTTCTGAGATGAGGTATTATGTACATCATTTACATTATTCGGACTATTGTCCTCATCTTTGTTTCGGCCATTATACGCTCCGGCCTTCTTCAGGTGGTTGGAATGTCGAACTGAACCCTTTATTTCGCTCACTGGGGTAGACTGTTCTAGTTCCACGTGCCATGTTTAATGGATGTCAGTTATCAGTTATCTCCTGTTCCCTCTGAAAGTTCTGCACTGCCTTAACCGGGTATTGAACTCACACTCTTTTGGTCCTATCACTGGATCTAACTAACGCCTTTATCCACTGTGTCATGTATCCTTGAGTCTACCCCAGTGAGTGAAATAAAGGGTTCAGTTCGACATTCCAACCACCTGAAGAAGGTCGGAGCGTACAACGGCCGAAACGTTGTAATAAGTATGGCGACAAAGATGAGTACAATAGTTCAAATAATGTAATGACCATAAACAGAATCTGGGAGTTTTAAGGAAAATGGAAATAAAAAACTTAGAAACATAAAAAAACAGTTGACATGTCTAGGACGCATTATAAGGAATGAGGGCTTGGTGAATTTGACACTCACAGGACATATTGAAGGCAAGAGAGAAAAATGCAACGAGTAGCCTACCTAACACGTTTGTCGATAGCAGAATATGGCCTGGAAAGGGACAGTAAAAAGATAAAAATTGTTAAGAGTTTCGAAGCTGTGGAGAGCGACGATCGCCTACGGTCTTAAAGAAAATTTCATTTGAACAAAGAAAATAGATATTGCGCTGAATCAAATTGAGAACAAGAACTTGAATATATTTATAGTTATTTCAAAAATATTTGTACATAGCGTATTTCTTTCTTTATATGCGCAAATACCGATCAATTCCTTGGCGAAATTAGAATCGTGACATTTGCGTTATCGGACGTAAAGAGTTTTAAAATCAAATTTTGAAGAGGCAAGTTCGTATTATGGGGTACTAAAACAATTGCTTTTTTTAAATCAAGAAAAAAAGAAGCAAGAACAGAATTTTTCATTGCTTCATAAACAGACCGATCTAAAACAAATACCTAAAATCTGTTGTTAACAAGAATAAAGAATGGCCACTTCATTTTAAACCGCCCAAAAACGAAACCGCTGACATTTAATTGTCTGAGAGAACCATTTGTTTTGCCTTCCATCAGTATGGCTGATGCTAACCTCCAGATAAGTTACTCCTTGTACCTTCTCGGGCTAACGTTTTCCGCCAGGACGTATCTTACACATTTATATGTCTACCATTCAATTATGCATTGAATATTACTGCCAAACGTGGTCTAGTGCTCCTGCTATATAATTTGAGATTCTCAATAAAATCCAAAGATTTGTTATTAGCCCAGACCTGGAATCTCGGCTTCAGACACTTTCCCATCCTTCTCCACATCCTTTCCTCTATCACTCCTATCTGCGCTCGCTCCAAATCCTCTGTAAGCCCTTGCCTTGATCTATCCACTATCCTTCTCCACATCCTTTCCTCTTTCACTCCTATCTGCTATCGCTCCAAATCTTCTGTAACCCCTTGCCTTGATCTATCCATTATCCTTCTCCACATCCTTTCCTCTATCACTCCTATCTGCGCTCGCTCCAAATCCTCTGTAAGCCCTTGCCTTGATCTATCAACTATCCTTCTCCACATCCTTTCCTCTTTCACTCCTATCTGCTCTCGCTCCAAATCTTCTGTAACCCCTTGCCTTGATCTATCCACTATCCTTCTCCACATACTTTCCTCTAACATTCCTATCTGCTCTCGCTCCAAATCTTCTGTAACCCCTTGCGTGCTAGTGGCTTCCAGCCTTGCTTGAGGTGAAAAGCTAAAAAAAAACAAGGCAGCGCTACGAAAGTGAATCTACTCTGATTTTCCGTTTATGTTATCACTTTCGTGTATTTAATATATTATTTCCGTAATCTTGTTGATACCGAAATCATCTATGTTTGATGGTACCTCAATAACAATACCACATTGTCCTACTCTAATCTTACTCATCGTATCTTACACATTTATAAGTCTACCATTCATTCATGCATTGAATATTGCTGCCAAACATGGTCTAGTGCTCCTGCTATATAATTTGAGATTCTCAATAAAATCCAAAGAGGCTTCTGCAATGTTATTGGCCCAGACCTGGAATCTCGGCTTCAGACACTTTCCAATCGCCGTAACATAGCTACGTTTGACCTTTCTTCGAAATATAAATTCTTCTGATGAGTTTCCCTCTATGGTAAATTCATCTTTATAAATTTAAGCACAGTAGCAAATTTGTGGAAAGGTCTCATCATTTTACACTTGAAATGGCTAGATGCAACCGTAAGTTCTATGCTAAAGTTTTCGTCTCTCACACTTCTCGCTTGGGAAACTCTCTTCTGACTTCTTGGTTTCCATTCAATTTTCATCTTCAAAAAATTAAATGCAATGTCAATCGTTATCTTCCGTTTTCTTTTTTCTAGTTCTTCTATTGTTCTCTCTCCTTAATGATGTTTTCTTTTTCTCATATTCTCTCAAATTCAGTAACCCCGTCTCAGTAACTTTTTGCATCTTGGGTGAAATGATTAACAAAAACCAAAGCTACTTCTTAATGATATGAATGAAAACAGAAACGTTTTCGACTTCAAATGTTTGGAGTTTAAGTGAATTAAAAGATACAACCACAAAGATCTATAAGAATTACTGATTGACATTTACGCCACTTGGGTTCTATTATGGGAATTCAGTTCGCTAGAGAACTGCTTTGTGAGACTGGCTTACCAAGTCATGTATCACGGCAACAAGATCGACTGACGTATATTTGAATCCCCTACTTGCTCTTCTTTTAATCTCGTTCATCTCATTCGATTTTTATTAAATGCATCATTTAATTGGTAACCGCATTTCGAACACTACTTTAAGCTTGAAAGTAAGATCCGATCATGTGTTGTATTCCAAATCCAATTAATGTTTGTTTGTCCATCCAAAATCTAAAGAATAGTTTTGTGATGGGTTACTACGTATATGTAGCTGGACACTCGTATTCGTAGGGCGCATTTGTGTTTATTCAACTGAGCCACCTGAGCAGACCTTAGTTACAGTTTCTGGGAAAGAGCGTGTTATCTAGCGTGACCAACAATTTGAACAAGGCCAGCACGTTCAAGCCTCCGGCCACGACGACTTGTGACTGCGTCTACCCAATTTCACTCACAAGCCTTGGGTTAACCTGTGGTATGGTTTTCAGGCACTTTCCAAAGTTACCGCACGGTGGTATTGACTCCGCCAGTCCGATAACATCTGGAAGTCTCCTTCCTGACAAATCGACCATGGTGAGATTCGAACCCGTGTTCATGGTCAGAATGCGAGCGTTCTAACCACTCAACCACGAACTATTAATGACGGAGGACACTGGACACAGGTTTAAACGTGTAGAGTGCTTACTACCCACTCGTAACTTAATAGATTCCATTGCTTAAAAGAATCAATGCTTGTATCTAAATATAATGACGAGAATCCCCTCAGAAAATAACCGGCTTTTCAGAAATATCCTTCAAAAATTAGGAAAACTTTTCTAAATTCTTTCATTTTATGTTTACTTTGATTTTTTTTTCTTTCATATTCATCCAATTTTTACTTTTGACAAAATCATTTCAAATAAAAACTGCGTACCTTATTTGACGGCATATAAAGCGCACTTTTTTACTAAAAATATCTTTTAAAATTCCCTTGCGTCTTATACGCCATATGTTGTTTTAAAATTCGTTATAGTCGGACAATATTAGCTACTTGGCAACTCCTATTAGCTTAGACTTAAACATGAAGGAGCAATGAACCACGTGGATGGCAATGCCTGATCACGACCTTACACTTACAGGAAGAATAAAAAGACTCAGCATTGTACAAGTCTGCGAATGGGTGAAGCAAATTTGGGATAATATTAGACCAGAAATTATTGTGAAACCTTTTAAAAAGTGTGGCATTAGCAATGCTCTCAATGGAACGGAAGATGACGCATTATTTAACAACAATGATAGTTGAAAATGAGTCCCAGAGTTCTGATTACGAAGACGACGAATTTTATGGTAACTGTACTGTTTTGCTCAATTGTAATAATTGCTTGGTTTTGTTTTGTTTTCTTACTTTTCGATATAATAAAGTTTTTATAGGTTCGTTTTCTTTTTTCCTATTATTTTTCGTTTAATTGTAATCATGGCTTGTTTAACCAAAATAATACCACGTCCTGGGTATGACGATAAACTGCATCCGCGTCCTGTGTAAGACGATAAACTACGTCCAACATCAAGGCCTCTGATCAGGAGGTTTTGATGAGCATGGAACCACCTCTTAATTGCTGATCTTCCCAGGTCCTGATCCGGTGTGGTAGCACCTGTTAGGGTCCCAGCTATGGGCAAATAGTTAACACTCAGACCACATTCGCGTCCTGGGTATGACGATAAACTACATCCGCGTCTTGGGTAAGACGATAATACGTTTTTGAAAAAATAATGTTGCTAGCTATACTTTTTGAAAAAATATTACCAGCTATACGTTTTTTTGAAAGAATAGTGTTGCCGGCTATACGTTTTTGAAAAAATAATATTACCAGCAATACGTTTATGAAAAAAAATATTACCAGCTATACGTTTTTGAAAGAATAATATTACCAGCTATACGTTTTTTTTAAAAGAATAATATTACCAGCTATACGTTTTTTTTAAAGAATAATATACCAGCTATACGTTTTTTTTTGAAAGAATAATATACCAGCTATACGTTTTTTTTTTAAAGAATAGTGTTGGCGGCTATACGTTTTTGAAGAAATAATATTACCAACTATACATTTTTGAGGAAAAAAGTATTAACAGAAATAGATTTTTGAAAAAACAAAAATATTACCAGGAAACAAAAAAGTTGTCTGCATTAAATGACCCATTGACGTTGATATTCCGTAAAACAAAAACAAACTAATATCTCATAAATATAGCCTACGCTGTAACATTTAGCAATATGTTTTACTAATTTTACTAATTACTATTTTTTTCTTGATTTTCCTTGCTGAAATTGGGGTACGTCTTATACACCCGTGCGTCTTATATGCCGTCAAATACGGTAAATATTTGAAATGGGATTATTTGATAAACAGAAAATGCAAACAAAAAAAGTTTAAATTTGTGTTGCCAGAGTTACACAGATTAAAAGACGTGGAAAATGTACCGAATCACATCAGAGAGGCGGTGATAATCTATAATTTATTGTTCCAGTCTTCTTCCTTAAACTGGCAAGGTGATAATCTATAATTTATTGTTCCAGTCTTCTTCCTTAAACTGGCAAGGTGATAATCTATAATTTATTGTTCCAGTCTTCTTCCTTAAACTGGCAAGGAGATCAAAGTTTGAATTATTCATGATATATTTATTTTTTAAATTTCCATTCATTTTAGTTCTAGGAATATCTTAAGATTATCATTTGTTAATTTTGTAGCACGTGGGCAGAATGTGACCAAAAGTGAACTAAAAATACAATGGACCGGAAGTGGCTGACCAAAAGAGATGCAATGCTGATCATCCTGATCAGATCTAAAACAATAGCACGTAGTGTAACAGAAGGTGGAATCGAAAGATCCGTTATCATGGTAGCGTGACAAAGATGACCCGCAAAGCTTATATATAGGTCAGCTATTAGAAGCTCGTGAACAGTCGAAGAGACAAGCAGAATAGCGAGTAGGCTCGTGGCAGCAGAAGATGGCGAGTTGTTTGAACTTGAGTCCCATCGTGTACCACCTGAAAATAGTTCAGACGACCACAACCTCAAACCACAACCTGTAATAACCAGCGGTGCAATACACGAAAATTGCCTGCAAAAATAAATGTCTGGTAACGCAGGACATTGTTTTTTACCTAGGGCAAATTATGGTAACAGGTTATTACGAGACTACCATTAAAGGTGAAATCTATTTCTACAGTTTATCGTTAAGATATTTACTGAAATGTCTAACCGATGGAGAAAATTGGATGCCTTAAGTAAAAGTAATTTTTCAAAAACAGACTTAAAGCTTTGAAATAAAAGAGAAAAACAATCCATTTAAGTAGTTTAAAAAAGACAAAAAAAGTGAAAGTGTATTAAATATTAGCAGAGCGTTTGTAGATGCCCCGATTGGCAACCATTTTTGTTTTTATGGGTGACTCACTGAGTTTACGTATTCACTAGTAAGACTATATTTAGATGTAATCAGGCACTGTTATTAGTCATAGAAATAGTAAGTATAAAATATCTGCAATTATAAATATATAAGTGTAAAATTGTTTAGCGAAAACTTTCATTACATTTCACAAAAGATGTCTGGAAGAGTCTTAGAGATTTAGAGCCGATAATGGCGTTACAATATGGATTCCATTTATGCTGAACAAGCATTCCTATTTTTTTTAAAGAATAGTGTTGCCGGCTATACGTTTTTGAAAAAATATTGCCAGCTATAAGTATTTTGAAAAAAATAATATTACCAGCAATACGTTTTTGAAAAAATAATATTGCCAGCTATACGTTTTTGAAAAAATAATATTACCAGCTATACGTTTTTGAAAGAATAATATTACCAGCTATACGTTTTTGAAAGAATAATATTACCAGCTATACGCTTTTTTTTTAAAGAATAGTGTTGGCGGCTATACGTTTTTGAAGAAATAATATTACCATCTATACGTTTTTAAAAAAATAATATTACCAGTATACATTTTTGAGGAAAAAATATTAACAGAAATAGACTTTTGACAAAACAAAAATATTACCAGGAAACAAAAAAGTTGTCGGCATTAAATGACCCATTGAGGTTGATAGGCCGTAAAACAAAGCAAACCAAACCTATTTCATGTTTATTGCAGTTTAGAATTGTACAACTTTTTACCAAAAGTACATTTGTGAAGTTTTGTTTTAAACAAAGAACTTACACAACTTGATAAAAAAAGTCAGTTATCTAAATGAAAACGCTAGTCACAAACGAACGGGACTGACATGTTAAGCCAATTTTCAAAGATTTGATTATTTGGTAAATTTGTTATGTAACCATTGCCTGTTTTTAACAAAGCGTAGTGAAAAAGATAAAATGCGATTATTAAATGTCTTTATAAGTTTTTAGAAGAAAATACGTTACCGATAAGTATTCTGACAACTGCACACTGGTAAAAATGTCCGTCCTTTACTGGGAAACTGAAAACAAAATGTCTACCAATATTTCTTTAAGTAGATGTCAGAAAACATTTAGCTGAATTGCCTGGGTACACACACGTAGTTGACTTCAAAAGTAATGCCTTATGTACAGTTGCTAACATAAGAAATGCTTTGCACCTAAAATGCAGAGGAACTAAAAATAAAAGATGATAGGGGTATGTATAAAATAATGCTCTACCCAACTGTTTTCTTCAGCTCCCTGTATTTATTAATATTTTCCACTGAAATAAATAGGAGGCATTACTTTAGGAGCGATTCTTGTGCATACGTGTTTTCGTCTGTGCCTTTATGTGTGTACGTGTGTATGTATGTGCGTTGGTAACTCAACCACGAATGTTTCTATGACATTATTGTTGATTTTCTTGCTGTTGATGACGTCTTTGGCGACTCAACAGAGTGAGCGACATTTCAAGCCACAGATTTTGCAAACAAGCTTACGTTTTGCCGTACTGGTATCAGGGTGCTGCCAACTTGTAATATTGGCTAAATCCAAATCCTGACACATGAACGGAACGATTGCAGAACGGTTCGTCAATGAAACTCCAGAGTCAATTTTGCAAAAAAATATGATAAAATAAAACATATATATATATATATATATTTATTCGCTTGAAAATGAAACAGAACTAGGGACTTTTATTTAATTCTATAATTGAATTTGAAGTAATAGTAATTCCTGTGTAGCGATGAAACCCTATTTTTAATTAGTAAATTTATAATATTTATGCCCTGTAAATTTACAGTTTTGTAAAAATAAAAATATTAATAAGAACACCGGATTATATATCTCTTACTGCTCTTTCTTTTTATTATGATATATATATATATATATATATATATATATATATATATATATATATATATATATATATATATATATATATATATATATATATATATGTGTATGTATGTATGTATGAAGAAATATACTCTTAAGGTGGGCTATATTTATGGGATAAAGTGCTCAATATAGACATAGAGCGTTTCAACACTTAGAGAATTCAACACTTAGAGGCGACAGGCTGTTTCATGCTAAACGCAATCGTCAGGCCTGACGATTGCGTTTAGCATGAAACAGCCTGTCGCCTCTAAGTGTAGACTTCAGTGTTCACTTTTATATATATATATATATATATATATATATATATATATATATAATTGATATATATATATATATATATATATATATATATATAATTGATATATATTATTATATATATATATAATTATATATATAATTGATATATATTATTATATATATATATATATTTATATATGTATATATTATATATATGTATATATATAATTATATATATATAATTTATATATATTATATATATACAACTATATATATGCACATTTCATTAAAAAAGACTGACAAGGTGCTTTTATTTAGTTTTTTATACAATTTCTCATGCGATTTAATAATTTTTTTTCGGATGATAAATTATATAAAAACTGTCCGAATGTTCTTTTTATCCGAGCGCTTTCGGCTACACATTTAGCCATTTTCAAGGATTATATTTTAACTGTTAGAATTAGTTTGTTATATGTAATATTTTATAAAATGTTTCAATTTTTTTTGTTTCAAAATACGGTCAAGATATTATGTCCATGTTATCATCCGAAAAGAAAAACATTATTAGATCGCCTGAGAAATTGTATAAATAGGAATTTCGATTTGTTCGCTTGGCGTCGCGGCACGGCAATTTTACGCGTATCGATGGACCGGTCGTTGAGCTCTCGTCTCGTATAAAAAACTAAATAAAAGCACTTGTCAGTCGTTTTTAATGAAATGTGCATGAAAGAAGGATTGCTGCCTAAATACACAAATTATATATTTATATATATATATTATATATATGTATGTATATATATATATATATATATATATATATATATGTATATATTAAAAAATATTCTAAATATTTGAAAACATAAAAGTGTTAAATTAAAACTAATTCCGTTGTAACTCGAAAAATCACAAATATCTAGACAATTTATATTTCAAAATTGAAGCAATGTCGTGAGGTGAAATTATTATGAACTTTTATTTCTACGAGTGTGTAAATAAAAGCGGTATCTATCACAACTCGCCCCTCATTTAAAATTTACACTTGTCGCAAGGAAAGAAGACAGTTAAGGTCATGTAGTCGTACTTATTTCAAGGAACACAGTGCTTTCCATTCCAATTTTAAACAGATCCACACTTTTCTCCCTACGCTCCGTATTATCCACATTCTCTTATTTTTCTCTTTCTCTTTCAATGAATTGTATCTCCTTTTTCACCAACTTTTCTTCTATATTTTTTCGTTCTTTTCTTCTCTTTGCATTTTCTTATCATTGTTCCACCACGCTGTCCACACTGTAAAACTATTTTGCTTGACGTACAAGTGCTAGAGACCCAATGTGTCGTGCGATAAGCAGGCCCCATTTGTCACACAGAAAACACACAAAAATACGCACATATATCTATTTATCTACGATAAGCGTGCTTTTGATTAGCAATCACTCTTTTATACAAATTTCGTTAAAGACGACTGACAACAAGGCACAGCAGTTAAGCTTTTAATTTAGTTTTTCTTGTGTTTTTACAAGTACTTTCTTTTCTAAGGTCTGCTCAGTATAGTTGCAGTATAAACCACTGGTTGGCTCAGTTGGTGTTGAACAAATACAAATGTGCCGGAGCGACAGTCTGCGATAGGAATTAGCTAGCTGGCTAGTAGGCGGATATCCTCGAATACGAGTGCTCAGCTTATATATATATATATATATATATATATATATATATATATATATATATATATATGATAGATAGAAATATTAAAATAAACCCTCTCGAAACTCGATCATGTCTCTCACACCACTCCTCACTACCCTCTCTGTTAAATTACATAAACTTAATACTACCCGTCAAAAGTGTAAATGTTCATTTCATTTTTCGTTTCACCTTTTGGAAGTGTAGTCTGATGATCCAACGTCCTTTAAAAGGGCTATGGTGAAATAAATTATTACATGGGGCCTTAAAGTTGTTTGTTTAATATATATAATATATATATATATATATGTAAGTAATTATACCCGTCTGGAAAAGCCTTTGGTGTTTTGGCTTGTAAATAAACAAACCAATACACCAGGAAAAATAAGGGATAAAAAAAGAAAGAACATGTAATAGAGTCCAAAGAAAAAAACCTCCAAAATGAGTAAAGCAAAATTAACAAAATAAAGTGCTCAGTAGAGAACAAATCTAACTATAGTGGCATAGTTATATATATATATATATATATATATATATATATATATATATATATATATATATATATATATATATTATACACGGTTACATTAGAACATGTAAGTATCCACTATAAAATGGTACATAAATAAAATGACTCTTGAGGTGGTTAACAATGATCGTAATAAACAATCTTATTTAAAATTGCAATTAATGAAACATCACAACATTTTCTTTTTATTTTCATTTATTCAGCTCCGTTTTAAATTAATGTTTTGAACGTTGCAATTTTATTCTTCGTTCTTTTACATTTGGATTATATATATATATACATACATACATACATACATATATATATATATATATAAAAGTGAACATTGAAGTCAACACTCAAAGGCGACAGGCTGTTTCATGCTAGACGCAATCGTCAGTCACCTTTACATTTACACACGCTCTATCTCTGATATTGAGCACATTATCCCATAAATATAGCACATTTTAAAACTATATTTCTTCATATATATATATATAAAAAACGTTAGGAACTTGTCATGATAAGTATTACGCAGAGTAATCGAGTTGTGGTAGCTGACTACTTTTTCTGATTCGACTCCTACTGACTCCTACTTATAATAGATGGGAGAGTCTATTATCTATAGACTAGGTGTCTTTCACCATAACACCCCCTCCTAAAACTTTACTCCGTATAAGTAAAACAGTTTTCTTAATTTTTTAAATTTTTTTACAGAAAAGGAAAAAAAACAAAAACAAAAAAAACCCTCATTTTTTTAGCAACATCGTAGCGTATCTCCTACGTTTTGGATCCATTTTTGAATGATCAGTTGCCTTTCTTTTTCTCTTGGATCCGCGTACCTCAGGTAACATCGTTGCTGGCGTTGGTAGATCAAATGTATCAAAAATCACCTCCATAGGTGTTTCTTCCACTGACCGCTGTCAACCACGTCTGAAGAGCGTCGTCTGATCTGGTTAATGTGCCGTCTGCACGTGAATTTTTCACCTTTCACGAAGTACATCATGTTGCCAATCCGCTTTTCTATTTTTCCAATCTCCCAGAATGATTTATTCTGTTTATATACCTTAAAGTATACTTTTTCACCAGGATTGTATTTCTTAACTTGAATAAATTTTTCTGTACCTGGCTTTGTCTTTTTTGGTAATAATTTGTCGAAGACAGATCTTACCCGACGTGCAAACATCACCTCGGCTGGCGATTGTGAGGCTGCTGTTGCGTTATTTGGGGTAAGTCTGTATACCTGTAGAAACTTCTGTAGGGCTTCATCTGCAGGTATTTCCCTAGCTTTCTTTAAAGCTCTTTTAAGGGTGTCCACAAATTTTTCAGCTAACCCGTTAGATTTTGGGTGATATGGAGCTGTGGTAATATGTTCGACATTGTATTCCTTGCAGAAATCTTTGAATTTTTTCGACGTAAATTGACTTCCGTTGTCCGTCACAATTGTGTCCATTACACCAAAACATGCGAACAATTCCAGCAGTTTTCTTATCCTTTGTATCTCAGGCCATTTTGAGAAACTATCCACTACTATGATGTAATGGTATCCATTCAGTGGACCTGCAAAATCCACATGCAACCTAGACCATGGTAGGTCTGTTTTTGGCCAGGGATTAAATTTTACTGGGGGTGCCTTTTCAGCCAAAGCACAGCCTTTACATTTTGCCACTGCGTTCTCAATGTCCCTGTCCATATTCGGCCAATAAACAAAACTTCGCATTAGGCTCTTTCATTTCCTTCTTTGGCATCTGAAATCCATTACCTTCTTTGTCATCTGGAGTCCATTCCCTTCTTTGGCATCTAGAGTCCATTCTCTTCTTTGGCTTCTAGAGTCCATTCCCTTCTTTGTCACCTGGAGTCCATTCCCTTCTTTGACATCTAGAGTCCATTCTCTTCTTTGGCATCTAGAATCCATTCCCTTCTTTGTCACGTGGAGTCCATTCCCTTCTTTGGCATCTAGAGTCCATTCTCGTCTTTGGTATCTGGAGTCCATTCCCTTCTTTGGCATCTAGAGTCCATTCTCTTCTTTGGCTTCTAGAGTCCATTCCCTTCTTTGTCACCTGGAATCCATTCCCTTCTTTGACATCTAGAGTCCATTCTTTTCTTTGGCATCTCGAGTCCATTCCATTCTTTGACATCTGGATTCCATTCCCTTTTTTTGCATCTAGAGTCCATTCCCTCCTTAGGCATCTGGAGTCCATTCCCTTCTTCAGCATCTGGAATCCATTCTCTTCTTTGACATCTGGAGTCCATTCCCTTCTTTGGCATCTGGAGATCATTCTTTCTTGATCGACTATTGGGAAAGGAAAGCGGAAATTCCACACTTGAAACTAACATGCTTTTTTTTTTCTTAGACTGTTTCTTCAAGACCTGGAATTAACTAGAACCAAATGGGTTTACTTAAAATGAAAACAAAAATGAAAGAAGACAAGCCTTTCTCTGAGGATTCCATTTGCTAACAAGTTCTGTATTTCTTTTCCAAAATGGTTTGGCCATAATGTCGAACAAATTTTCTTATACTTTTTGAAATTAAAAATATTTGCTATTTAATTATATTGTTTCAAAAACTTAGGCAAACATGTTTGAGGTTCTTATAAGAAAACTTAAGAGAAACGCTGTGCTTCTAAGATTTAATCTTGTTTAGAATGGATGCTTGTCAGCACTTGAACATAATTGTGGGCGATGCCTTGAAAGTATCTCTCATATATTTATGCTATTCATTTAATTTTAGAGTAACGTTTTTGCCAAGAACAAAACAAGTGCTATTATAGTTGTATAATGTTATATTATTTGTTAATCTTAAACTTAATTACAGCGTAAACTTAAAAGGGAATGAATAACGTTACTGATATCAATAATGAGTTGCGGTAGAATTCTATTGCTAATTATAGATCATATTACTTGTAAGTGAAAATCTAAGGCAATGCCTCCTTTATCGATAATTAAATCAATGTTGTGTTAATAACATGATTAATTATCTATTTGTTTAATTTCATTTTTATTGGAAAAAATTTGAAAAAAGTACAATGAAAGAAGTTATACGAAAAACGTAAACAGAATCTGTTTTATAGAAAGACGAGAATTTTTTTAAAGTTTCTGTCTACATCTATAAATAAATTCAATAGGACGGAAAGTGTGACGCTGACATCAGAGGTGTATTGGGATAACGAAAGATGCCTTTCAAAATCTAAGCAAAGTATTAAGAAATAGAAAGAATCGTTAAGAGCAGAAAGTGTGCAGAATTGAAATGTAATATCAGTTCTCCTACTTGGCAGTGAATGCTACACAATCACCTCACAGATGAAGAAGAGACAAAAGAAGAGAAACAATGAAAAGTGTACTAGACTCTTACGTAATATCAGTTCTCCTACATAAAATCATCTATAAAGAAAGATCAAATTAAAATTAACTAAAAAGACAGATCCACTTAAAACTAACTAAAAAGAAAGATCCACTTAAAACCAACTAACATGAAACATCAACTTAAAACCACCTAAAAAGAAAGATCCACTTAAAATCAACTAAAAGGAAATATTAACTTAAAATCAATAAAAAAGAAAGATCAACTTAAAACCAACTCAAAGAAAAATCCACTTAAAATCAATTAAAAAGAAAGATCCACTTAAAACCAACTAAAACGAAAAATCCACTTGAAATCAACTAAAAAGAAATATTAACTTAAAATCAACTAAAAAGGAAGATCAACTTAAAATCAACTAAAATGAGATACGGTGGAAGGGAAAATAACTATGTATGTTCCAATATAATTCCGGAATACTGTCTTCATAGATTAAATATCTAAAATTTCGAAAAATGTTTGGCTGCCCCGCCAAACATTGTCTGTTGTTCCGTAGTACATGGCACAACGCCCCTAAGATTTTATTGATATACACAGAAAACTTTTGGATATATATGAGGACAATCAAACAAATAATTAGAGAGCAAAAGTATGGGCAAATTAATAATTTCTGTTTAACTTCGTTGTCATTTAAGGTGTGTTCATCTTAATAAACTTGGTTGTTTATTGGTGATGAGTAGAAAAACGAAAATATAATGAAACTAAAATTGAAACTATAGAAAAGTTTTTTTTCAAAAACATTTAGAACTTAATGACAATCATCTTAAGAAAAACGTAGAGGTATGTTAAAATAATAGATGAAAAGATAGAATTCCAAGTCTTACAAAAGCAAATGATCTCTTAGTCGCTGACGCAAACGACAGCGTGATCCTTACAGAGCGAAATTACAGTTTGCAGAGATAGTCAGACGACCAGACTATTTCCATAATGTTTACTACTAACTGTCTATTTATTTGTTCATTTAATAAAAACTGACTGAAATATAACGAAATGGCGCCTCTTTGGTTTTTCCTTTCATTGCATCAATTCTTGATTTTTTGAAAAGTTTTGAATGAACTCTTTCACTATTGCCTTTTTGCACTCATAGTTAATCTTTTAAGAGAACGCGCACCTATTCGTCTGTCTATTTCATTGAAACGTAAGTGCGACTAAATTCGTTTTATTTGCTCAGAGTAAAATGAGGTTGTTTTTCTCAATATTCTTTTTCTTTGGCTTCATTTTCTGATCGAACGAGGCGTCATACAATTGTCTCGTAGTAAACATATATGTATGAACTTTGCTAAATCAATAACTAACTTCATTCGATGTTTACTCCAGAAGATTATTATAAGATATAATTAATGTTTCTGTCTGCGGTGAAGACAGTTTTTCTCCAAACCAGACTCATTGCGATATCCGGAGACCAAAGAAGTATATTTTGGGCAAACTGAAACGGAGCGTTATTTACAAAGACAATGTTGTCTAATCTGAAGATGTCATGCTCTTTTATATTTGGCTCCTGGATAAACGCTATCGACATTTAGCATACACTTGCGTCTCGAAGAATGTCGAGAAAAATGTAATGCAATTTTTAGCTTTTTAAATTATCTGCAACTAAAATTGTCAATAGTTAAAATAGTCAATAGTTAATCATATTATAAATTACCTCATTTCCTCCAAGAAGATTTTCTAAATCTTGAATAAGATCAAATTCATAACATATCTCCACTTTTAATTCAAGACAACTACCTACGTTAATATCACTACTCATCATCTTCCAAACTTTTGTGATGTCAACGAACACTCGTTGACACTTTTGTGATGTCAACGAACACTCGTTGACACTTTTGTGATGTCAACGAATACTTGTTGTCACTTTCGTAATTCTCGTTGTAGTAGAGACTTTGTAATCGCAGATACAATTATAGTACGCCGTTGAACAATGCTCGTATCGGACGCCTCTGAATAACACTCGTACTAATAGCACTTGCTCGATAAATCTCGCTCGAATCGTAACCACAGAGTAGAAATCCGAAAAGAGAAATAATATAGTGAATAGAGTAGCGGGCCGTATAGTAATAGAGGATAGACTAGAAATGGAGATCCGAATAGTAATAGCGTATAGACTAGAATTGGAGATCATTTAGACGTCACGCAACTTCCTACTTATATGCGTTTCATCTATAATCACGTGGTCTACTTACTTCAATAATGGGATCGTCTGTGTTTGCTCACTGGCGATCTATGTTCAATCTCAAGTGTCGGCAGCGGCACTTTATTCCTATATAACACAAACTGAAACAAGCAACTGCTCACTAAAAAAATGATGCGTGCTATATTTATATACATATTTTCACCGATAAAACTTGCATTCCTCCAATGTACAAAAGATGGAATACATTCCTCAACTTACTTATGACTGCTATAATATTGTTTAATTTTTTAAAAATATATGTGAGGGTGGTAACTGCGTTGGATGGATTGGCTTTAAATTCCGTCTCCGATTTAACAATCGCAGTAAGATAAGTAAGCACAATTATTAGTCACTTTACTATAGCTCAGCATTTCAACTTACCTAATAATAGTATAGACCAGGGGTGGGCAAACTTTTTAGTACAAGGGCCGCATTCTAAAAAATTATACTTTTACTGGGCCGCATAGTATATATAAACCAAAATGATTGATATTTAAAATTGGCAAAATAAAGGGCTTTTAAAGGAAAAATATAGTTTTAATAAATAACATTTTAAAGCGAGCCGCACGAAATCGTTTGGCGGGCTGCATGTGGCCCGCGGGCCGTAGTTTGCCCACCCCTGGTATAGACAATGCTAGATACGTTCTTCTTGTTCCTTTTAATTCACTATTCAGCCGCCAGAAATTCGAATATAATATAATTACTCTCTCAGACTTAATACACACAATTTAGGATTAAACAAACTTTAAGAATTCTGAATGAGTAAGTTTTATAACAATAACAAGTATAACACCTGCATTTAAAAAAAAAGTTCTAACAGTTGGCTCAGTGTATTGATTTTCTAGGCGTTGCTTAGATGTGGCACAAGGACAAAGTATGGAGCATCCACTGAGAATCGAACTCACCATTCAGTCGTAATTGTTCTAGCGAGACAAGCTTGCTAACCATTACACCGCCTTGAGGTGCCCAAGTTGGCTCCCTGTATGATCAAAACAAAGTTTTTTTTATAGAACTGAACGAACATAAGAAAGTCTTTACCTTGACATCGCGTTATGTATTGATTAATCCTGCCAAAAGCCAGTAAATGTATTATTGATAACTTATCGAGTAAAGTTCTCTAATTATTACACTCGAACTAGTGGAGAAATAGAAGAGTGAATATTAACTGGTTAAATGCTATTAATGTTAAGGGAAAGACTGTCTTGTGCAATTTTATATAAAATACATTTTTCATTCGAAGATATGCTGGATAAAGATTTGATGAGCAAATTAATATCGTCAAGTATTGCCATAAATTCATTCAGAAAATGCATGGAGGAAAAAAGGAAATTTTGATCTATTCCATATAACAATGGTTACATTGACGGATCGAATGTCTGTACGTTTGTGGGAATTTCAGATTAAGTAAGATAGTGAATAAAAGTGACATTGGGTTATACCGAGACAATGAATTTTGATCGTTTCTAACACGAATGGAAAAAGCAGTAGACAATAAAAGGAAAAATCGTTTCACGTTTTTTTTGGAGAGTCTGGATTTACTTTGGTAAGAACTAAGCTTTAGACAGTTAATTTCCTCGCCTTATTGTTACGCGTTATTGAGAAAATTCCAATGAAATAATATCGTTCCAAAGGAGATGTTACGCAAATAGTACTGCACTATAGAAGTTCATATGGGACCATTAATGTACATACAATAAATCCTATATAATTATCTGAAGGATTATAAAAATGTCAAAAGCAAGTGGAAATGGTCCCAGGAAATATAGAGTGTTTTTTGAAGAATGTTTTTTATCATTTTACCATAAGCAAGGCAATAAAGCCACTAAGACACAATTGTTTGCCGAAAGTGAAAGAAACTGAGGAAAAAGTTAAGATAATAAAAGGACAGGATTCCAGTGGACAGAAGGTGTGAATTAATGTTGCATTTCAGTTTTTGAAGATTGTAATTGTCAGGAAAACAAGATTCGTAAGAGTTTCACAAGCGAGAAGTAAACATAAGATAGCCCCCAACATAAAATATGCCTCCTCAGTCGAAGATCTGGACTGATTAATAAATTTAGTAATGAGAATAAGCACTTGCTTCGATATAAATCAGCTTGAAGCCAACGCACGAGAAACAATTTGACAAGAAGACGTGAAGTACTTCAGTTACGCTTTAACCATACTAATGTAAGATAGTAAAACTCAGTTTTATTCATCATTGGTTCTCTAGTTAGTTATAGAAATGAAAAAGAAAACTTCTAAAAATTACTGTGTTCATCACTTAATCTAGGAAAACGGTAAATATATCGGCCTAGACGGTGTATTAAAACAAAGATTTGTCTATTTTTCTTAATTTTATCAAGCAATCCTATTATTTTCTTCGTTTCAATTCATTTCACTGTTTTTTTTTGTTTGGAGGACGGGAATCATGTGGTCATCCATGCAGAGATTAAATAAGTGGAATATACATACATACATACATATATATATATATATATATATATATATATATATATATATATATATATATATGCCCGCTCGTACTAAATAAAATAGTAAGTGTTCTGCACCTGTAAAATATTCATTTATAGGCCGTATGATGAATTTGTCACTTGTCAGACAAATAAGTATTGTTTCATTTTACTGAATTGAACTTTCGCTAAGACTTTCACGTGATATTGTTCACCTGACAGCAACAAGAGTAAGTGTGAAAGAATTTAATGGAATCAGATATTCGCCTCTTGTCTTTTTTTGGAGCAGAAAAATCAATGTTGCTGTACGTGTATTTTATATCTTATTTTATATTGAGAAAGTTTTCTTTCTTTTCTGAAAGAAGTATCTTACATTTCCATCGAGAACTGGACGACACTGTCCAGCGACAAAGGAAGACTTTAAAAATCACAGTTATTGATACTTGCAGGGAATAAAAAGAGAAGTTCATTCAGCTTTAAGTGATATTTGTAACAAAAATGGTTGCTTCAAAATCATCTGAAGAATACATAACCATTTTGGCCTGTATTGGAGGAATAATTCAAATGAGAACGCACATCAGAAATTAACGACCAAAATTTGAAGTCACAAAAATAGTTTGGCATTTTATCTGTAGATAATCCTACTTGTGAGCATCTTAATTAAAAGCAGCCCGAAATGTCATATATGCAAATATATGCAAATATTTCTGTGTATATTTCTGAGATGAGGTATTTAATTATTTACACTATTTACAATGCTCGGACTGTTGTCCGCATCTCTGTTGGCATATTCACGACGTTTCGGCCGTTGTACACTCCGGCCTTATTCAGGTGATTGGAATTTCGAACTGGACCCTTTCATCCACCGGGGTAGCTTGTTCTAGTTCCACATGATATGCCCCAACCGGATGTTTCAGTATCAGATATCTCCTTTTATCATCCAAGTTTGTGTTCATCTCAGCTGTAAGCAAGTGTTAAACTCAAAACTCTTTGGATCAAATCCTCAAGTACACATGGCCGAGTGGATAAAAGCGTTGGTTGAATCCAGTGACTTCATAAATATGCAGGGAGGATTCTGATGAGAATAATTGTCCAGCACGACACAGTGAATCAACTTTCCTAGCAGTAGAGCTGGCAATAGATTCAATATAATCATCTACTTCATGTCAGTGGGAAACGTGAGTCCTAGAAAGTGACCATTATTGTTCTGTTGGAGTTTAGCATGAGTCATGTTGATGACAGGCGGAAATGGATTTCTGTGGTGATTAAATTAAAGCAGCTGTGGTTTGGAGGCGTTAAAATTCACATGTCATTCCTTGCCAAAGGTAACCACTAATTGAAAATCCTTTTAGAGCGCAGTAACCAGATTTACTTTGTCGAATCTGTCAGGATTGCTACTAAAATATGTATAAAAAGTAGTATCATCTGCATAGATACCAACTGGGGACTGATGACATCGGGAAGGTTGTTAATGAAGATCAGAAACAGTGTAGATCTATCTATCTATCTATCTATCTATCTATCTATCTATCTATCTATCTATCTATCTATCTATCTTAATCTGTTCATTATCTATCTATCTATCTATCTATCTATCTATCTATCTATCTATCTATCTATCTATCTATCTTACCCTGTTCATTATCTATCTATCTATCTATCTATCTATCTATCTATCTATCTATCTATCTATCTATCTATCTATCTTAGTCTGTTAATTATCTATCTATCTTAGTCTGTTCATTATCTATCTATCTATCTATCTATCTATCTATCTATCTATCTATCTATCTATATATCTTAATCTGTTCATTATCTATCTATCTATCTATCTATCTATCTATCTATCTATCTATCTATCTATCTATCTATCTTACCCTGTTCATTATCTATCTATCTATCTATCTATCTATCTATCTATCTTAGTCTGTTCATTATCTATCTATCTATCTATCTATCTATCTATCTATCTATCTATCAGTGTATGTGTGCGCATGTGCGTGTGTAAAAACAAGTTTCTTTGTGTATTTTGGGGAATAAATGTTATCGTGCGTACTGTATTTGGTGTTTACATAATAATCGATATTTCTAAATACAGATTTTAGTAAGTATTATAGCCACACATATATGCCAGCCTATTAGTGTATACAAATTGTCGAGCCATCTCTTCAGAGGAAGAGTTGCTGTTAACGCAAGTCTGGTCGCGATTATGTTCGGCAGAAAGTGTAGAACGTACGAAATAATTTTTCTTTCCTTTCTCCGCTTGGCAGTCAATCGGATAAACGGCAATATTCTTAGAACAGATTCAACAATATGTGTTTTCCAATATTGACAGTTGATAGAAACGGAAGTTTTGGCCATTTAGCATTTCTGGATTGATTAGGATATTAAAAAGATGCCCCTAGCAAATTGTAGATGATTTAAATATTCACCTTTTATCCGCTTCGAATGATGTGGAGGAGACATTCGATACCTGTAAACAGTTTATCTGAAATCGGACCGCCTTGTCTCCTCGTTCTTCAAACTTTTATTCTCTCACTAGCAGCATGGCCCGGCGTTGCCCGTGCTTGATTCAAAAATCGTATGACTCATACAGCAATCGCTATCACTTGACGTAAAATATTTTCCCCCTCCTTGCCTTTAAAGGAGTGCCCTTTGCCGTGCTGATGTTGCTACATGCCTTACTTCTTGCCTATCTCACACTGCGAATTTTGTCTAAGCTCTATACTAAACATTAAATCTGTTACAAAAAAAGAACTAAACAAAATGAACACAAAACGATCAGCTTTAAAAAAGGACTCGTAACTGGAAAAACCGAATGAAAAAAGAATGTTAACAACAAATACTTTTTCACACCCAACCCAGTTCTGCGGAATCAGAATCAACATTGACTTTAAGCAAGCGAATGAGCCAATTGAAGTAAAGTGCCATGCAGATTTAAATTTTTCCCACTTGTGACGAATGCAGCTATCGATTTTTTGCATGCTAGCATGCTAGTTAACATTCGTGTCAGTCAGCTGTTGGCTCTCACGCTGTCTAATAGAATCTTCCTGCATATTCGTGGCAGCCAGCTATAGGCTCTTACCCTGGCCAGTAGAAAATGGCTGCAAACTACATGAAGACTGACGTAGAAGCATGAAAAAATCGATTATTTCCACTATCGATGGGAGTTGGGAAATGCAACGTCGGTCTCAGCCTTTTTACTAACTTGGAGCATGTGCATGAAAATATTGGTGCAAATCCGTCGAAAATTGCGGCCGTGCATTCGTTACACACACACACACACACACACACACACACACACACACACACACACACACACACACACACATCCTGCCTTCTATAGATAGAGATGCATTCTTTTTCATGTAGTCAAAGTATTGCAGCACTGTTACCGTCTGTATATTTTCAGTAACGTTCATATAATTTTTGTTAATTCTCTGTTCTCATAGTGAGTTAAAAACTGCTGGATATTCTAATTAGTCAAGTGAATTTTCATAATAAACCGAACCTAAAACTCTGTTATATATTATTTTGTTGTTTTTCAATCAGTTGGTCTATTGTTTGAAAATAGTCTGTTGTTGAATAGCCACTCCTAAAATCTGCCTGTTTATATGGATGGTTTGTATCTGTGTTGTTTTGTTTGTAAGTACAGTTGAGAATAGTTTTTTCCCAAAATGGATAGGGGAAGACAGATTCGAAATTACTTTATCACGAATGTTTTGTCATTCTTCTCCACAGTTAACCAAAAGCTCCGTTAAACTTTCTGACTTTCTGCTTTACATACGGATTTTCAGCTCTCTCGACACAGGTTTGATTATATTAAGGCCACAGTTTGGATCCATCCAATCTTGCAAACCAGCAGAGTCTATATTAGTGAAAAACCTGCTTTTTGCATGCATTATGTGACACCATGACCAGTGATATTGGAATAATTTACCTTCTGCTGTACGTGATAATAGGTACGAATAAAGAAGTATCGTGCATTGTTTCGTGTTTTTAAGGCAATTCACCCCAAGCAAGGCAGGAGTGCCACTAACACGCAAGGGGTTAGAGAGAGTGAGAGCAAGAGTAAAGTGGTGTTTGAGGAAAGGATAAAGAGAAGGACGGGGGTCAGGATCAAGGCATCAGAAGATGTCGAGTGGCATTACATTTGAATATTTGAAGATTATAGCTATCAGGGAAGCAAGTAGCAGGAAGGGATTTCCCATCTCTGTCCCATAATGATTGTTCCATTTATGTACAAATTTCATAGACTAAATGGAACAATCATTATGGGACAGAGGTAGAATAATATAGAAGAATGGCTAGTTTAATAATCAGATTAAATTGAAGAGGAGAGGAAACATTTTCTTTTTAAGCATTTTACTCCAAGCAAGGCGGGAGTGCCACTAGCACACAAGGGGTTACAGAGAGTGAGAGCAAGAGTAAAGACGAGTGTTTGACGAAAGGATAAAGAGAAGGAATGGTAACAATCTTAGGTTGTCCGATGTCGATTGACATTACACTTGAATATTTGAAGATTATAGTCATCGGGGGAAATAAGTGAGGGGAAGGGAGTTCCACAGACGGGAAGTGTGGGAGAAAAAGCTGTTTGAGAAGAGATGGTTAGATTCAACCGTTTTGACAGTGAAAGGGTGGGACCGAGATGCCAGATCAGACCATATATGACAGCAATATGCCATGCAAGGACGGATGGTTGATTTATAGATTTGAAGGATGGACATACGGGAAAGAACTTTCTGGAACAACACAGAGAGCCAACTTTCCTTGCGGTAGATGAAGCTATTGATTCAATGTATTTATTCCACCTCATGTCAGTGGAGAGCGTGAGACCAAGCAGGCGCTCTCAAGGAGTTGGGAATCAGTCATTCTGATGGGAGACAGGAAGGGTTCTCTATGTTGTGTAAAGGAGAGCGGTTTTGTTTTGAAGGCATTAAAGTTTACAAGCTATTTTCTGCCCCTGTCAACCACAGATTGGAGGTCCTTTTCGAGATCAGCAGCCAGGTTAGTTTTGTTAACGATACTAGATTTACGATTGAAGCAGGAGTAAATAGTGGTGTCGTCCGCTTAGATGTCAACTTGGGAACTGATGATGTCGGAAAGGTCATTGATGAAGATCAGGAACAGTGTAGGACCCAAGATAGAGCCTCGGGGCACACCAGCGTTCGTGATAAAGGAGCCGGAGGAGAACTCGTTTAGAACGACCTTCATTTCACGAAGCTTACGAAGAAGACCGGCATGCCAAACCCTATCAGGCACTTTAGATATGTCTAGAGCCACGGATCGAGCTTCTCCATTAATATAGATTGCTTGGTATACAAATTCAGTTTTGGCGGTGAGCACCTCAGCGGTAGATCGGGCAAAGCGGAAACCATATTTCTTGTCGGAGAGCAGATTATGAGAAGTAAGGTGCTTAACCATTTCAGCGTTGATTAATTTACCGAAGAGTGGTAGGAGACTGATAGGACGGTAGTTAGACGGGTCATAAGGGTCACCAGAGTTTTTAAAGTGAATCACAACAGATGAGGACTTCCAACAGGCTGGAAAACAAAATTCGGTGAGACAGTAGTTGTAAAGTTTAGAGAGGAGAGGAGCCAATTTCTTCATGACAATGGCCGGTATCCTGTTCCCACCACTAACCTTATGGGAGTCTAGTTTAGATATGATGTCCAATACCATCGATGGGCTTATGCGGATCTCACTCAGTAGGGCCTCAGTTCTAGGGGGAAAGTCCGGTGTGGGTACACCAGATGAGTGTTTCTGTTATTTTTAGAAACTTTCTTGCAATATTGCTTTTGATGTGGCCCCCAAACCACTCATTTCATAAAGATCATTGCATCTATTGCATTGTTTCTTGCATCACCTATTTCATTAAAATGCTAAGCTTTTGCGTAGCAGGGTTTTTTAATATTTTTTTTCTTTGGATCTATTACCAAAGATTCTGTGAACTATCTTTTTTCTGGACGATTTTCGTGGTTCTGGCATTGTTTGCGGCCTTTTTATATCAAATGTATCGGAAATCGTATTCATCACTTCTTCCTGAGGTGGACCGTTAGCATCCTCTAACAGTCTCTTTCTTATTTGGTTTACCTGCCTTTTATGTGAGAATTTGTGTCCCTGTACTATGTAAACCATATTCCCGATTCTTTTTTCAATTGTACCTTGCTTCCAGTAAGATGTATTGTTTTTATATGCTTTAAAAAAACCGTTTTCTCCTGGGTGGAATTTTCTTTTTGGTACGCACGACTGTGTTATTTGCTTCGTTTGTTTTGGTAGCAATTTATGAAATACTGATCTGATTTTTCTGGTGAACATCACTTCTGCGGATGATAATGCCTATGGTGTAGCATTATTTGGCGTAATTCGATATACCTGTAAAAATTGTTGTTTCGTAGGTATATCATATGCTTTCCTTATCGCTCTTTTGAGTGTATCAACAAATATCTCCGCTTGCCTTGGGTGATATGGCGGGGATTTGATTTGAAAAATTCGCAACCCTCTTGGAAGTCCGCTGATGTGAATTGCGTTCCAACATCTGTGACTAGACAATCCATTACTCCGAACCGAGCAAACATCTCGTGGAGGCAATTTATGGTAGTTTCCGAAGTAGGATTGTGCAACAAAACACATCCGGACATTTACTATAACTATCCACTATGATCAAATAGTAGAAACCATCTATTGGGCCTGCATAATCTGCGTGTATTCTTGACCACGGACGATCTGTCTCTGGTCATGGCTTATGGATGATTGGTGGTGGTTTGGCTGCTAAGGAACAACCATTGCATTTTTCCACCATCTGTGTAATGTCCTGGTCCATGTTTTGCCAATATACATAGCTTCGCATCAGCGATTTCATTCTATTTTTTCCTGGATGGCCCATATGGAAGTCCTTTAAGATTCGCTTTTGTAGTGTTTTGGGAATTACTACCCTTTCGTTATAAAGTAGCACATTATCGCATAAAGAAAAGCTGTCCGATATTTGCTTATTTTTTCTGCTATTTTTGCTTTTGTTTCTTTTATGAATTCATCATTTATTGCTTCATTTTTTATCTCTTCTAGTGTGACGGGGAGGTTTCGAACTGTACAACATAGTACTGTCCTGATGTCTTCTTCATGTCGTAGGGCTGCGATACAGAATCTTCCAATGGCTCTGTTTTCATTGGTATAAGTCTCGACAGACCACCCGCATGCCCAATCTTTTTCGTTGGTAGATACTCCAATCTGAAATTGTAGTTCAGCTGAATTGTATCCCAATTTAGTAACATATTGGCAGTGTAAACCGGTAGACCTTTTTTCGAACCAAATATTGTTAATAACGGCTTGTGATCCGTTTGTAGAGTAAAAAATCTACCATAGATATATCTATGAAATCTTGTGACAGCAAAAATAATTTCCAGGCCTTCTTTCTCTATTTGTGAGTAATTTTTCTCCGCTGGTTGTAACATTCTTGAAGCATGCGCGATGGCTTTTATTGTCCCATCCGGCATTTTATGCAGTATACACGCCCCGACTCCGTAGGCGCTCGCGTCACTTGCTATAATTATTTCTAATTTTGGATCGTAGTGTGACAAAAATAAATCTGAAGTTAACGTCTTAATTATTTTGTCAAACGTTTTCTGATATTCATCTGTCCACTCCCAAACTTTTTCTTTCTTCAGCAGTTCGTTCAGTGGTGCGCGAAGTTTATGCATGTGAGGAATGAATTCCTGGTAGAAAGTAATTCACTAAGCCTAGAAAACTTTGTTATTCTGTTATGTTCTTTGGAACACTTCATTTTTTTTATTGCCGTTGCCCTTTCAGGGTCTGGTCGTCTTCCTTCTTGATCGATGATATGGCCCATGTATTTTATTTCCTTCATAAAAAATCGCACTTGTTTTCTTTCACCTTGAACCCATAGCTTTGTATTCTCCTGAACACCGCTTGTACGTGTTCCCAGTGTTGTTCAACACTTTCGCTATTTATCAATACGTCATCCAGGTATGTAATCGTGTACTCTAGTCCAGCGAGCATAGTATCCATTGTCTGTTGGAATATATCGGCGCGACTTTAATCCCAAATGGTAATCTTTGATATTTGTATAATCCTTTGTGTGTGTTTATGCACAGTACTTTTGAACTTTCCTCATCGACTGGAATTTGTCGGTATGCTTCACTTAAATCTATTTTTGAGAAAAATTTTCCGCCGTTTAATTTTGTGAATACTTCTTCTGGACTGGGTAGAGGATAGTGGTAGTCTTTTATCGCTGCGTTCAAACCCGTTGAGAAATCAGCGCATACTCGAATCTCCCCTGATTTCTTTTTGACGTAAACCGTAGATGCGGCCCATTGACTGTATTCTACTTTTGTCAATATGCCAGTGTTTTCGAGTCTAGCCAATTTTGGATCTATTTTTTCTATTGAAGCAAACGGTACGCTCCTTTTTTTTCTTGACGATAGGTTGAACGTTTTCTTTTATTTCTATATTTGTTGTCATTTTTTTTTACATCTTCCGAGACCTGCTGAAAATACTTCGGGGAAACTCTCTTTTAGTTTCTCTTTTAATTTATCTGCCTCGGTCGATAAACATTTTACATTTTGTCAGTACGTACTTATTGGTAAATCCCAAAGTACGAAATTTTGCATCCAATCCGTTCCGAATAGGTTTTCTGTATTTCTTAACACATACATTTTTAATTTTTTGGTCATTCCATTAAATGTCACATTTGTAATCACTTCACCCTCACATTTTATTTTTCTCCCATTTATCGATCTAGCAATTTTATCGGTTCTTTACATGGTAAGTTTGTTCAGTTTTCTCCATGTTTGTACGTTAATAATAGTTAAGTCCGAGGCGGAAGCCAACTGTAATGTGACTTTTGCATATCTAGTTGCACGTATTTTCTTATGTTAGTCTCATCCGCTTGGTCAGTCCTCGTGATTCTTATTATTTTTTTGCTTTCTCTTCTAGTTCAACAATGAGAACTTTTATGTCCTACTTTTTTGCATGATAGACAAGTTTTAAAACGGTATGGATAGTCTTTATACCAATGCCAAGTCCCACAGCGATAGCATGGACTGGGTGGTAGTTTTTTCTGATATGGACTTTTTTAAGTAGAAAATATTTTTTACCTGTTTTTGAGGAGGGAAAATGTGGTTTGGTTTGTTGAAAAAAGAATCGGGAATATGGTTTACATAGTACAGGGACACAAATTCTCACATAAAAGGCAGATAAACCAAATAAGAAAGAGTTGGTTTGTCTTTGCCAGCTTCTTCTATATCTTTTGAGTTTTTCTTTACACTTATGCATCTCTGACAGTCTTCGGCCAGTTTTTGAAGTGTCAAATCTTGTTCACTCTCCAATTTTGTAAAGATTCTGCGTCTAATTTCCGCGTCTTTGGTTGAAACCAGGCCTTGGACGTATATTAAACATTTGGAATTGACCGGGCTGAGTTCCGATAACTTAAAGTCATCACAATATGTGTTTACAATGGAAGTAAAAGTTATGTAATCTTCGCTGTCCTTTTTTGTTAGGTTCAGACATTTCCATATTTTGTGAAATAGTGAGATATTAGGGCTGAACAGTTCTGTTAACAGTTTCATGGCTTCTTTGAAAGTTAACTCATTTGTTTTCCTTTGTGGGATGTAATCTACGAATTTGATATATTCGCATGTGCCTAATTTTCTTAATAATAGCCGTACTTTTCTTGCGTCTGACCAATTTCTGCAGTCAAATTCATATAGATCTTCGTACCTTCGGAAGTAAGTTGCAAAGGTTTTGTCTTCGTCGGGTGCATACGTGAAATCTTCGATAGTGCTCCAAATAGCGTCTTGTGGGAGAACTGTTTCATTTTCGGAATTTTGCCCTTTATTTGACATTACACGTAGCAATAATTCTTGTAATTCAAGATGTTTCTGTTCGTTTTTTTTGTTGCTGTTCAAATTGGATTTTCATAAGTTCCACGATGGTTGACTTAAAATCTTCCATGTTAACGTAATTTTGTGTAAGTATTTTCCATTAGTGTAGCTTGATATTCTGGAACCTGTATACGCCAAAAAAATAAAAATCTTTTTCCCTTGTTGCCACAGTAAAATTGATGTCCAAAAAGAAAATTTTCTTTCTTTTTTTTTTGTATATGTTCGCGTAGAACATTTTTTTTTGAAATCTCCACGTAGAACTTGTTTTTTTTTAAAATCTCCACGTAGAACTTGTTTCTTACAGTTTACTCGTCGACACTGTTATGTGCGACGGATAGCAAAAAGGTTTGTCCTCCGCGTAGAGAGTTGGTTTTTTGGAGTTTCCTCGTCGCCACTTGTTATGGTCCAAGTTCCTTGTACCACAGTGATGGTCCAAGGTTAGAATCAATGAAGAAATAACTCGAGAGATAACTTTCTAGAGAGTTCGTTTTTTGAGAATTTCCTCGTCGCCACTTGTTATGTGCGACGGATAGCAAAAAAGGTATGTCCTCCGCGTAGAGAGTTGGATTTTTGGAGTTTCCTCGTCGCCACTTGTTATGGTCCAAGTTCCTTGTACCACGGTGATGGTCCAAGGTTAGAACCAATGAAGAAATAACTCGAACACAGGTATGAAATAACAAAGATATATTACAACAAAAATATAATACAAAGAAGTAGAAGTATTAGTAATGACTATCAGATTTGGTTAGAGTGAACTATGTTGTCTCGACAAGTATCCCTATTCCAATGTTCTTACAATTATCTATCCTCCCTCTTGAGAGGCGCAGTATTTATAGTGTCAGGAATAGTTCATTATTATTATTATGGGTAAGTTCCCATAACAAATAAACAGTATTAAACAACATTTACCAGCCTGAATGTCCGAGACATTTTCATAGAAAATATTCGTTCTCTGACAGGATTCGAACATGTATCCTATACGGAACCGTCATTTAGCTTGACGTGCTCTTAACCGATCGAGCCACAGAGAATCGTTCGATTAACAAAGTCGATTTTACTGCCATTACTGTATTTATGTGAATGTTGACATGCCTATTAGCGTCCGTAGCTATATCTATCCATTACTTGACGAGCCGTTACCTTTGGGTTGGATACTGACAACATAGCTAGCTTTCTTTGATCTCTCATACCTAAGGTATACCAGACATTTACTTATTCAAAACGCTTTCAACATCAGACTCAATATTCTAAGCAACTTGATTATTTCACATTGACTCATCATTTCTTGTATTCATTGATCTAAATCATTTTCTCCATATTCACCCATATTTAATTAAAATAATGTAAACTACGATGGGGGACCCAAAAGTAACCGGAATCGTTTTCGGTGTGACAAGCCTGTAGTAGTTCAGGCTTCCACCGCTAGATGCCACTTGAAGCGACCCTCAGGCATCAGTGTGCTAACTGGTGCCATCGTGGGATGATGTACAGATCCGTGGTTCACATTTGTTTTGAAGTGCTTCAAGCCTTTTCGTCTATTTTTACCATGGCTGAAAGAATGCCTGTCGTAAACTGAAAGAACAGTTGAAAGTTGATCCAGATCTTTTTTCGAAGGTCATCACAGGTGAGGAAAGATTGTGCTATGGCCACGACCCGGAAACGAAGCAGCAATCAAGTCAGTGGAAGCATCCACCGTCACCACGACCCCAAAAATCGCGACAAGTGAAGTTCAATGTCAAGACGATGCTGATTTGTTTCTTTGATGTGAAAGGAATTCTCCACAAAGAATTTGTTCCTCCGGGTCAAACTGTTAACCAGGCTTTTTACTTGGAAGTCCTGAAGCGTTTGTGAGACAAGGTGAGACGAAAACGCCCTGAAACTGTGGCAAAGTGGAGGGTGGTGGTTGCATCACAATGCGCCAGCGTACACCGCCTTGAGTGTGAAACAGAATGGCATGACTCCACTTCCCCACCCTCCCTATTCACTCGATCTCGCCCCCAGCGACTTTTTTTGTTCCCCCGAATGAAGAAAGTCCTCAAAGTAAAACGTTTTGCAGATGCCGAAGAGCTTAAGAAGAAAACGACGGAGTCATTAAAAAACATAACTTCACAAGAGTTCCAGGACTGCTTTGAAAAATGGAAAACACGTCTGGACCGGTGCATTGCTTCAAATGGAAACTACTTTGAAGGTGATTAGAATATAAACATGCAACAATAAATGAATAAAATTATATGACACATTTCAGGTTATTTTTGTGTTCCCCCCCCTAGTAAAAGGTCGAAAGGTTTATGCAATTTGAGAACACTATAAATTTCTTAGTATATCTTAATCTCTGAAGAATTCACATATGACGGACGGGGAGTTGGCTCATAACATCTTTTGGGCATACGAAATTTACATCATCACCAATGCATTTAGATGTGTACTTTCCCTCGCACTATGTCAATGTGATTGTGGCAAATTATTCTACGGTCCTCAATAACCAACTATGCCTATATTGTTGTCAAGACTTACTTTTCAGTAAATATATGAATAAACAGAACTTTTTGTTGGGTGGCTGACTTATTTTGATCGTCATTCTCCTTGTCTCTTTCACTAACTCTTTCTCTCTCTCTATTTATTTATATCCCCCTCTCTCTATATATATAATCTTTCTCTCTCTCTCTTTCTTTCTATATATATATATATATATATATATATATATATATATATATATATATATATATTCTTTCACTCACTCACTCACTCACTCTCTCTCTCTCTCTCTCTCTCTATATATATATATATATATATAATTTCATATTTTGTTATGCGAGTGAATATTTACACAATAAAAATGTAATATTTTCTGGATATAATAATAGCTGGCCACAAGAAAAGTAAAAACAACAATCGGATTCCCATGGTTTTTAACCACAATCAATATTCCCACACACTTATTCACAATTTAAAAAAGGATTACAAGAACTTCCAGTTAAACAAAAAGATCAAAGACATTTTCGCTAAACCACCCATAAATGCAAAGAAACAATCACCTAACCTATCAGCTATCCTCACCTCTACCAAATATCTAAATAATACAAGCCAATTAGGAAATTACAAATGTAACAAACCTCGTTGTTTAGTTTGCAAACACTTAACAATCGATAGTGTATTTTCTGTACCCAACACGAATATCAGGATACACCCACCTCGCCTCACCTGTGATAGCCATAACATAATCTACTATTTATTTTTCACAATATGTCCCAATAGTGGATATATTGGTGAATTATCTGGAAATAATTTTAGATTTCGCTTCAACAACCATAAACTAACCATATGTCAAAACAATCCTTCTTCCCCCATAGCTGAACACTTTAATCAATCAGGACACTCATTAGAAAACTGTAAATGTGTATTGATGGATTCTGATTTCAGTTCCACATACACACGCAGAAAAAAGGAAAAATACTGGATTTTAAAATTAAATACATATAAACTAGGGTTAAATAAAGACTTGGGTATTTTAAATCTTTATAAATATTTCAATAGTTAAACAAAAGATTTTTGTTAGATATAGTTAAAACTTTTTTAAAACAACATCTATAATATTACTACAGTTAGATTTACGTTAGAAATATTCAAACACAGTTGCATTCCATATCACGTGACGTCCGCGTCTCGCGACGGACGCTACTTAATGTAAACTTCTGAAAACAGCCATTTCTGATGAAAGATCGGCCCGATCTGAACTATCAATTATATATATAAAAAAATATAAATAAATACTTTCACAAAAAACATTCAGTTTTTTTAATTTGCAACTTTTCAGTTGTTTATATATATATATATATATATATATATATATATATATATATATATATATATATAGATAGATAGATAGATAGATAGATAGATAGATAAAATTAGAGGGTCAAAGTATATATATATGTATATATATATGTATATATGTGTATATATATAAATTATATATATATATGTATATATATATATATGTATATATATATATATATATATATGTATATATATATATATATATAGAGAGAGAGAGATACGTGTTATATATTATTATAATGAGTGTGTGTATATGTATGAATGTGTGTAAGGTTTTATGTAATAAATTATATCCATGGAATATTAGTGTTTCAGCTTTATATATATATATATATATATATATATATATATATATATATATATATATATATATATATATACGTGTGCATGAGTGTTTTTTAAGATTCAGATAAAATATATCTGTATATATAATATAAATTAAAGAAAAGGCGAGATAAAACCCCTTCACTTTTCCAAGGCAATTGCAGAAATTTTATTTAGTCACCTGTATTTATACACAGTAGCAACGCGGGGAAAAAATGAAATAACGTTCATTTTGCAAATTTTGAATAAGTAAGTCTAAAATATTCTAAAAGTTTACTGCATAACGGATACGCAAACTATGAAGGTTTATATATATATATATATATATATATATATATATATATGCAGAGATATAGTCTTAAAGTGTGCTATATTTATGGGGTAAAGTGCTCAATATCAGAGATAGAGCGTGTGTAAATATAAAAGTGGACATGGAAGTCAGCACTTAGAGGCGACAGTCTGTTTCATGCTAGTGCAATCGTCAGGCGACTAGTGCTGTTATTTTTCTCGGCTATTTATATAAGGGTCAGTGGTGCATTATGGGTAGTCTATTTTGGCGGTTACTTTTACCGGAAGTGGCTTATTTGTTTATTTATTTATGTCAAATTGTTTTGCTTGTTTTTTGTTTGTTTTTTTATTTTTATTTTTATTTTTTATCTTATATATTTATTTATTTATTCTTTTATTTTGATCGGTGTTTTTGGTTAACGTAGTAAAAATTTGTTTATATAGCTTATTGTTGGTAGTCTATAATGGCCGTCATTACCGGAAATCGCTTGTTCGCTTATTTATTTGGGTCAAATTGTTTTGCTTGTTTTTATTTATTTTCATTTTTATTTTTTATCTTATATATTTGTTTATTTGTCATTGATTAAATCTGTTTGTTGAATTTGTGGTTTTTTCTGACTATTATTTAGGTGGGAACAGTTTTTAATTTATCTATTTAGGTTGGTTATCTTTATTTGTTTTTGTTTTTTTTGTTTTTTAAACGGCTAGTTTATCGTAATCGGTTGTTAGTTTATTTATATATTTGGGTGTGTTTAGATCGATTTATTATACTTGTTGTTATTTATTTGTTACACTATATCTTTTTGGCTTTCGGTTTTTAAGTAACGTAGTATATTATCTTTTATTAATGTTTTTTTTTTGTTTTTTTATTATTATTTTTATTTGTATAACAGTTATAACTTTCATCCGTTCTTTTGTTTTGATTTTATTTCGTATATTCTAACAGGTGTGGTTTTATGATTTGTTTGGAGTAATTTATTTTGCTTATTTTATTGTTGTTTGTTTATATATTTATTTATTTTTCTATTTTAAGTTACGTAGTAAAAATTTGTTTTCATGTCTACATTTTGAGATTAGCTCGGATCTTTTATTTAATAATTTATTTTCATCTGGGAAGGTAATGATAGCTATTTTTTCCTCCAAGCAAAGTTTGCAGGTTTTTGATAGGTTGTTGTAGGCTGATGATTTTTTCCTTATTTTCCAAGATATTTTTGGTGTGGTGTGTGTTTTGTTTTTTATTTCCCAGATATACTTAGAAAGCATTGTGCTGTTCGCATATTTACTATTTGTGAAAGACATTTTGTGTACATAATTTCTTTGTTTCCATGGTCCTTCGGTTACTCCTATATATACTTTTTCTTCATTATCTGCTGATTTTGTCGTGGCTTGGTAGATTACGTTGTTTTGTAAGCAATTACCGTTTAAGGGACATTCGTTTTTTATTCTGCAGTTGCACGTGGGTTTAATTTGTTCGTGTGGTTTGTTAATAATTTTTCTGTTGTGCTTTTTTATTATTTGTGCCATGTTCTCGGTGCAACTGTAGCTGATTTTTACTGTGTTTTTGTTGAATATTTTGTGTAGGGTGCTTGATTCCGGGAAGTGTTTGTGTAAAAGCTTGAAGAATATTTTTCCTATGTTTGTTTTTACGTTTTTGCTGTACGGTGGGTTGAACCATATGATATTTCTTTTTCTGTTGGTCTTTTTTGTGTTCTGTGGTGAGTATGTGAGTGTTGCTGGGAATCCGCTATCTTTTAGGGCTGTTTCGTAGTCTTTCTTGGCCTTGTTAAATATAGATTCATCGGAAGAATTGTCGGAAAGCCTGCGGTTAATCGATTTAGGTATCTGTTTGATTATAGAAGGCGGGTGGTTGGAGTATATATGTATGTACTGTGGTTTATCATTCGGTTTTCTGTATGGTTTGTGTGTGCCTTTTCTTAGGTTGAAGGTAACATCTAGAAAATCTACTTCGTTTAGGTTAGTTTTTATATCTATCTCGAATCCGTTATTTTTGAAAATTTTAATTATTGCTTTTCTAGTTTTATCAGTCTTTTGTTTGTTGCAGTTTCTTAAGATTATGAGACCGTCATCTCTGTAGAGCCCTGTGTCATTTCTATCTATTATTTTGCTTAGTTCGTGTAGTAAGTAAATGCCTACGATTTCGCATGTCCCTGCACCGTCAAAGCTTCCCATTGTAGTGTCAAATATCCCATCTTTCTTTATCCATGCTTCTTCATGGTGAAATAATAATGATTTACGTGAGTGCTTAATGATGTCGATTTCGTTTGGTTTTATTATTATTTGTTCCTGAGCTAAGTTGATGGCCTTATCTAGTGTACGTTCTGTTATGGATGGGTAAAATTCTTTTATGTCTAATTGTAGGAAGTGGCAATTTTGTTTGTTATTTATGCTGTTGAACCAGTCAATGGTTGTTTTTGTGTTTTTCCACTGGTTTACTCCTAACTTCTTCCTAAGTTCAGAATTAATTCTTTCTAGTATTGTTTTACTTATTTTACCTAGTTCGCTTTTGGCTGGGTTTATGAGTCTGCATGCAGGGTTGGTTTTGAAATTTTCCTTGTGGTCTTTTAGTGTGATAAAGGCTTGCGTCTTGCTCATGCAACTTATTCGGTCATCTAGGTCTAATTTTTGAGCGATTGCTTTAGCTTCTTTATTTATATCGTGTTCTATTGTTTTGGGTGCCTTTTTGTATGTTTTGGTTATGTTGTTCTTTAGTAATTTATTGTGCGTAGGAGGGGTTAGTTTGTATAAATTTCTTGTTTTGTCGGCTGCGATAAATACATTTACTGAACTGTTTATTTTAGCTATATCTTCTTTTAGCTTTTTTTGGAATGCATCTTGTTTTTTATGGAATTTTATGTTTCTAACTAGGTCAGTTAAGTCCTTCTCGAAGTCATCTAATTCTTTTTGTTGCGGGGGACATTTTCTTGTTTTGAACCCGTATTTTTCTTTGAGTGTATTATTATTATTGTGAAGATCTTGGTTTAAAAAATGTGCTTTCCATCTCATTCTTTTTATGAAACTTTCTGTTTTTTCAAATAATTTTAGTTTATATATGTAAGTGGAAGGGGTGGGTATGTTTTTTAGTGAGTAGTCGAGGCTAAATTTTTCTATGTCCATGTTGTGTTATAAATGTAGCGAAAGTGCTCTACTGATAATCAGGAGCTGAATATGCAGAGATATAGTCTTAAAGTGTGCTATATTTATGGGGTAAAGTGCTCAATATCAGAGATAGAGCGTGTGTAAATATAAAAGTGGACATGGAAGTCAGCACTTAGAGGCGACAGTCTGTTTCATGCTAGTGCAATCGTCAGGCGACTAGTGCTGTTATTTTTCTCGGCTATTTATATAAGGGTCAGTGGTGCATTATGGGTAGTCTATTTTGGCGGTTACTTTTACCGGAAGTGGCTTATTTGTTTATTTATTTATGTCAAATTGTTTTGCTTGTTTTTTGTTTGTTTTTTTATTTTTATTTTTATTTTTTATCTTATATATTTATTTATTTATTCTTTTATTTTGATCGGTGTTTTTGGTTAACGTAGTAAAAATTTGTTTATATAGCTTATTGTTGGTAGTCTATAATGGCCGTCATTACCGGAAATCGCTTGTTCGCTTATTTATTTGGGTCAAATTGTTTTGCTTGTTTTTATTTATTTTCATTTTTATTTTTTATCTTATATATTTGTTTATTTGTCATTGATTAAATCTGTTTGTTGAATTTGTGGTTTTTTCTGACTATTATTTAGGTGGGAACAGTTTTTAATTTATCTATTTAGGTTGGTTATCTTTATTTGTTTTTGTTTTTTTTTGTTTTTTAAACGGCTAGTTTATCGTAATCGGTTGTTAGTTTATTTATATATTTGGGTGTGTTTAGATCGATTTATTATACTTGTTGTTATTTATTTGTTACACTATATCTTTTTGGCTTTCGGTTTTTAAGTAACGTAGTATATTATCTTTTATTAATGTTTTTTTTGTTTTTTTATTATTATTTTTATTTGTATAACAGTTATAACTTTCATCCGTTCTTTTGTTTTGATTTTATTTCGTATATTCTAACAGGTGTGGTTTTATGATTTGTTTGGAGTAATTTATTTTGCTTATTTTATTGTTGTTTGTTTATATATTTATTTATTTTTCTATTTTAAGTTACGTAGTAAAAATTTGTTTTCATGTCTACATTTTGAGATTAGCTCGGATCTTTTATTTAATAATTTATTTTCATCTGGGAAGGTAATGATAGCTATTTTTTCCTCCAAGCAAAGTTTGCAGGTTTTTGATAGGTTGTTGTAGGCTGATGATTTTTTCCTTATTTTCCAAGATATTTTTGGTGTGGTGTGTGTTTTGTTTTTTATTTCCCAGATATACTTAGAAAGCATTGTGCTGTTCGCATATTTACTATTTGTGAAAGACATTTTGTGTACATAATTTCTTTGTTTCCATGGTCCTTCGGTTACTCCTATATATACTTTTTCTTCATTATCTGCTGATTTTGTCGTGGCTTGGTAGATTACGTTGTTTTGTAAGCAATTACCGTTTAAGGGACATTCGTTTTTTATTCTGCAGTTGCACGTGGGTTTAATTTGTTCGTGTGGTTTGTTAATAATTTTTCTGTTGTGCTTTTTTATTATTTGTGCCATGTTCTCGGTGCAACTGTAGCTGATTTTTACTGTGTTTTTGTTGAATATTTTGTGTAGGGTGCTTGATTCCGGGAAGTGTTTGTGTAAAAGCTTGAAGAATATTTTTCCTATGTTTGTTTTTACGTTTTTGCTGTACGGTGGGTTGAACCATATGATATTTCTTTTTCTGTTGGTCTTTTTTGTGTTCTGTGGTGAGTATGTGAGTGTTGCTGGGAATCCGCTATCTTTTAGGGCTGTTTCGTAGTCTTTCTTGGCCTTGTTAAATATAGATTCATCGGAAGAATTGTCGGAAAGCCTGCGGTTAATCGATTTAGGTATCTGTTTGATTATAGAAGGCGGGTGGTTGGAGTATATATGTATGTACTGTGGTTTATCATTCGGTTTTCTGTATGGTTTGTGTGTGCCTTTTCTTAGGTTGAAGGTAACATCTAGAAAATCTACTTCGTTTAGGTTAGTTTTTATATCTATCTCGAATCCGTTATTTTTGAAAATTTTAATTATTGCTTTTCTAGTTTTATCAGTCTTTTGTTTGTTGCAGTTTCTTAAGATTATGAGACCGTCATCTCTGTAGAGCCCTGTGTCATTTCTATCTATTATTTTGCTTAGTTCGTGTAGTAAGTAAATGCCTACGATTTCGCATGTCCCTGCACCGTCAAAGCTTCCCATTGTAGTGTCAAATATCCCATCTTTCTTTATCCATGCTTCTTCATGGTGAAATAATAATGATTTACGTGAGTGCTTAATGATGTCGATTTCGTTTGGTTTTATTATTATTTGTTCCTGAGCTAAGTTGATGGCCTTATCTAGTGTACGTTCTGTTATGGATGGGTAAAATTCTTTTATGTCTAATTGTAGGAAGTGGCAATTTTGTTTGTTATTTATGCTGTTGAACCAGTCAATGGTTGTTTTTGTGTTTTTCCACTGGTTTACTCCTAACTTCTTCCTAAGTTCAGAATTAATTCTTTCTAGTATTGTTTTACTTATTTTACCTAGTTCGCTTTTGGCTGGGTTTATGAGTCTGCATGCAGGGTTGGTTTTGAAATTTTCCTTGTGGTCTTTTAGTGTGATAAAGGCTTGCGTCTTGCTCATGCAACTTATTCGGTCATCTAGGTCTAATTTTTGAGCGATTGCTTTAGCTTCTTTATTTATATCGTGTTCTATTGTTTTGGGTGCCTTTTTGTATGTTTTGGTTATGTTGTTCTTTAGTAATTTATTGTGCGTAGGAGGGGTTAGTTTGTATAAATTTCTTGTTTTGTCGGCTGCGATAAATACATTTACTGAACTGTTTATTTTAGCTATATCTTCTTTTAGCTTTTTTTGGAATGCATCTTGTTTTTTATGGAATTTTATGTTTCTAACTAGGTCAGTTAAGTCCTTCTCGAAGTCATCTAATTCTTTTTGTTGCGGGGGACATTTTCTTGTTTTGAACCCGTATTTTTCTTTGAGTGTATTATTATTATTGTGAAGATCTTGGTTTAAAAAATGTGCTTTCCATCTCATTCTTTTTATGAAACTTTCTGTTTTTTCAAATAATTTTAGTTTATATATGTAAGTGGAAGGGGTGGGTATGTTTTTTAGTGAGTAGTCGAGGCTAAATTTTTCTATGTCCATGTTGTGTTATAAATGTAGCGAAAGTGCTCTACTGATAATCAGGAGCTGAATATGCAGAGATATAGTCTTAAAGTGTGCTATATTTATGGGGTAAAGTGCTCAATATCAGAGATAGAGCGTGTGTAAATATAAAAGTGGACATGGAAGTCAGCACTTAGAGGCGACAGTCTGTTTCATGCTAGTGCAATCGTCAGGCGACTAGTGCTGTTATTTTTCTCGGCTATTTATATAAGGGTCAGTGGTGCATTATGGGTAGTCTATTTTGGCGGTTACTTTTACCGGAAGTGGCTTATTTGTTTATTTATTTATGTCAAATTGTTTTGCTTGTTTTTTGTTTGTTTTTTTATTTTTATTTTTATTTTTTATCTTATATATTTATTTATTTATTCTTTTATTTTGATCGGTGTTTTTGGTTAACGTAGTAAAAATTTGTTTATATAGCTTATTGTTGGTAGTCTATAATGGCCGTCATTACCGGAAATCGCTTGTTCGCTTATTTATTTGGGTCAAATTGTTTTGCTTGTTTTTATTTATTTTCATTTTTATTTTTTATCTTATATATTTGTTTATTTGTCATTGATTAAATCTGTTTGTTGAATTTGTGGTTTTTTCTGACTATTATTTAGGTGGGAACAGTTTTTAATTTATCTATTTAGGTTGGTTATCTTTATTTGTTTTTGTTTTTTTTGTTTTTTAAACGGCTAGTTTATCGTAATCGGTTGTTAGTTTATTTATATATTTGGGTGTGTTTAGATCGATTTATTATACTTGTTGTTATTTATTTGTTACACTATATCTTTTTGGCTTTCGGTTTTTAAGTAACGTAGTATATTATCTTTTATTAATGTTTTTTTTGTTTTTTTATTATTATTTTTATTTGTATAACAGTTATAACTTTCATCCGTTCTTTTGTTTTGATTTTATTTCGTATATTCTAACAGGTGTGGTTTTATGATTTGTTTGGAGTAATTTATTTTGCTTATTTTATTGTTGTTTGTTTATATATTTATTTATTTTTCTATTTTAAGTTACGTAGTAAAAATTTGTTTTCATGTCTACATTTTGAGATTAGCTCGGATCTTTTATTTAATAATTTATTTTCATCTGGGAAGGTAATGATAGCTATTTTTTCCTCCAAGCAAAGTTTGCAGGTTTTTGATAGGTTGTTGTAGGCTGATGATTTTTTCCTTATTTTCCAAGATATTTTTGGTGTGGTGTGTGTTTTGTTTTTTATTTCCCAGATATACTTAGAAAGCATTGTGCTGTTCGCATATTTACTATTTGTGAAAGACATTTTGTGTACATAATTTCTTTGTTTCCATGGTCCTTCGGTTACTCCTATATATACTTTTTCTTCATTATCTGCTGATTTTGTCGTGGCTTGGTAGATTACGTTGTTTTGTAAGCAATTACCGTTTAAGGGACATTCGTTTTTTATTCTGCAGTTGCACGTGGGTTTAATTTGTTCGTGTGGTTTGTTAATAATTTTTCTGTTGTGCTTTTTTATTATTTGTGCCATGTTCTCGGTGCAACTGTAGCTGATTTTTACTGTGTTTTTGTTGAATATTTTGTGTAGGGTGCTTGATTCCGGGAAGTGTTTGTGTAAAAGCTTGAAGAATATTTTTCCTATGTTTGTTTTTACGTTTTTGCTGTACGGTGGGTTGAACCATATGATATTTCTTTTTCTGTTGGTCTTTTTTGTGTTCTGTGGTGAGTATGTGAGTGTTGCTGGGAATCCGCTATCTTTTAGGGCTGTTTCGTAGTCTTTCTTGGCCTTGTTAAATATAGATTCATCGGAAGAATTGTCGGAAAGCCTGCGGTTAATCGATTTAGGTATCTGTTTGATTATAGAAGGCGGGTGGTTGGAGTATATATGTATGTACTGTGGTTTATCATTCGGTTTTCTGTATGGTTTGTGTGTGCCTTTTCTTAGGTTGAAGGTAACATCTAGAAAATCTACTTCGTTTAGGTTAGTTTTTATATCTATCTCGAATCCGTTATTTTTGAAAATTTTAATTATTGCTTTTCTAGTTTTATCAGTCTTTTGTTTGTTGCAGTTTCTTAAGATTATGAGACCGTCATCTCTGTAGAGCCCTGTGTCATTTCTATCTATTATTTTGCTTAGTTCGTGTAGTAAGTAAATGCCTACGATTTCGCATGTCCCTGCACCGTCAAAGCTTCCCATTGTAGTGTCAAATATCCCATCTTTCTTTATCCATGCTTCTTCATGGTGAAATAATAATGATTTACGTGAGTGCTTAATGATGTCGATTTCGTTTGGTTTTATTATTATTTGTTCCTGAGCTAAGTTGATGGCCTTATCTAGTGTACGTTCTGTTATGGATGGGTAAAATTCTTTTATGTCTAATTGTAGGAAGTGGCAATTTTGTTTGTTATTTATGCTGTTGAACCAGTCAATGGTTGTTTTTGTGTTTTTCCACTGGTTTACTCCTAACTTCTTCCTAAGTTCAGAATTAATTCTTTCTAGTATTGTTTTACTTATTTTACCTAGTTCGCTTTTGGCTGGGTTTATGAGTCTGCATGCAGGGTTGGTTTTGAAATTTTCCTTGTGGTCTTTTAGTGTGATAAAGGCTTGCGTCTTGCTCATGCAACTTATTCGGTCATCTAGGTCTAATTTTTGAGCGATTGCTTTAGCTTCTTTATTTATATCGTGTTCTATTGTTTTGGGTGCCTTTTTGTATGTTTTGGTTATGTTGTTCTTTAGTAATTTATTGTGCGTAGGAGGGGTTAGTTTGTATAAATTTCTTGTTTTGTCGGCTGCGATAAATACATTTACTGAACTGTTTATTTTAGCTATATCTTCTTTTAGCTTTTTTTGGAATGCATCTTGTTTTTTATGGAATTTTATGTTTCTAACTAGGTCAGTTAAGTCCTTCTCGAAGTCATCTAATTCTTTTTGTTGCGGGGGACATTTTCTTGTTTTGAACCCGTATTTTTCTTTGAGTGTATTATTATTATTGTGAAGATCTTGGTTTAAAAAATGTGCTTTCCATCTCATTCTTTTTATGAAACTTTCTGTTTTTTCAAATAATTTTAGTTTATATATGTAAGTGGAAGGGGTGGGTATGTTTTTTAGTGAGTAGTCGAGGCTAAATTTTTCTATGTCCATGTTGTGTTATAAATGTAGCGAAAGTGCTCTACTGATAATCAGGAGCTGAATATGCAGAGATATAGTCTTAAAGTGTGCTATATTTATGGGGTAAAGTGCTCAATATCAGAGATAGAGCGTGTGTAAATATAAAAGTGGACATGGAAGTCAGCACTTAGAGGCGACAGTCTGTTTCATGCTAGTGCAATCGTCAGGCGACTAGTGCTGTTATTTTTCTCGGCTATTTATATAAGGGTCAGTGGTGCATTATGGGTAGTCTATTTTGGCGGTTACTTTTACCGGAAGTGGCTTATTTGTTTATTTATTTATGTCAAATTGTTTTGCTTGTTTTTTGTTTGTTTTTTTATTTTTATTTTTATTTTTTATCTTATATATTTATTTATTTATTCTTTTATTTTGATCGGTGTTTTTGGTTAACGTAGTAAAAATTTGTTTATATAGCTTATTGTTGGTAGTCTATAATGGCCGTCATTACCGGAAATCGCTTGTTCGCTTATTTATTTGGGTCAAATTGTTTTGCTTGTTTTTATTTATTTTCATTTTTATTTTTTATCTTATATATATAATAAAAAAACAAAAAAAACATTAATAAAAGATAATATACTACGTTACTTAAAAACCGAAAGCCAAAAAGATATAGTGTAACAAATAAATAACAACAAGTATAATAAATCGATCTAAACACACCCAAATATATAAATAAACTAACAACCGATTACGATAAACTAGCCGTTTAAAAAACAAAAAAAACAAAAACAAATAAAGATAACCAACCTAAATAGATAAATTAAAAACTGTTCCCACCTAAATAATAGTCAGAAAAAACCACAAATTCAACATATATAAGATAAAAAATAAAAATGAAAATAAATAAAAACAAGCAAAACAATTTGACCCAAATAAATAAGCGAACAAGCGATTTCCGGTAATGACGGCCATTATAGACTACCAACAATAAGCTATATAAACAAATTTTTACTACGTTAACCAAAAACACCGATCAAAATAAAAGAATAAATAAATAAATATATAAGATAAAAAATAAAAATAAAAATAAAAAAACAAACAAAAAACAAGCAAAACAATTTGACATAAATAAATAAACAAATAAGCCACTTCCGGTAAAAGTAACCGCCAAAATAGACTACCCATAATGCACCACTGACCCTTATATAAATAGCCGAGAAAAATAACAGCACTAGTCGCCTGACGATTGCACTAGCATGAAACAGACTGTCGCCTCTAAGTGCTGACTTCCATGTCCACTTTTATATTTATATATATATATATATATATATATATATATATATATATATATATATATATATATATATATATATATATATATATATGTATATATCGGCTCAAAAGAGTTTCCAAATACTGATATTTGGCATTTTCTCTAATAAAATATGCTTTTATGGACAAAAGTTGAATTTTTTAATTCCTTACTGCTCGCCCAATACCCAAACATTGTATCTTAGAATAAATTCCAAAAATCAGCTTTATTCTTGATATTATATTAACTAAGGAAATGTTTTTTTGACTTTATCAAGGCAAATGTAAGAATTTTATTTTGCAACAAGTATTTATAGACAAAAGAAAATATGTTAGTTTTTCAGAATTTTTAAATTTAAGAGACACTCATAATTTTTAAATTTAAGAGACACTCATAATTTTTTTTTTTACCGACTCAAATGTTTTTGCAAACTTTAATTTCAATGCAAAAAAATGGTTCTGTTCCAATTAATTGTACAAAATAATGATAAGGTCTATTATGTATTCTATGCCAATTAAAGTTGGTAAAGCTTTGTTTTGATATCAACGTATGAAAACACAAAGACCACATCCTATAATTAATTTTTCGACCATCATTCTTAAGAGGCTCAATAAGACGTTTAACGACTGATGATGACTGGCGGTAATTTTAAACACACATCCAAAATGCACTTCCACAGTTGATCCTTGTTAGAAAATTGTCGTTCATTTTTATAAACTCTACGCTTTACCATAACCCAAAGGTTCTCAAAAAGGTTTAAATCAGGACTCTGTGGTGGCCATACCATAATCTTGTCCCCTGTAAAACCTTGATTTGCCAACCACTCTTTGGTGAAGCGCGCCGTATAACTGTGAGCATTATCTTGCTGATAAACAAGATTAATACGGAACTCATCATTACGTGAATTCAATCAGGGTATGAAATTTTCTTTTAAAAATTACCAATAATTAACTGAATTCAGTTTGAGTTCTTCTGGCACAAGAAATGGTACAATTAATGTCGAGCCACAAATTCCAGCTCAGGATATCACTCCACCACCGCCTTGTTGGTGTTTAAAACGCAAGAGAGGAGTTTCACCATGAATGAGCCGACCTCTTTTCCAACCATCGGTGGCAGTCTAATTTAGCTCGGACTTCATCCGTCCAAATTACTCTTTGAAAATCAATTTTTAAGTAATTGTTTGTCCATTCTAGCCTCTTCAGGCGATTCATTTCACTCAGAGGAGGGCATGAAATTGGAGAACGTCGTTTTGCCATACTACGGAGGGTGAGATTTTGTATTGCTTTCAATACTTCTTCAACGCCAACTTGCTTAAAAATCTCTTGTCTGGTGCAGTGAGAGTTCTGTTTGAGTTCTGTTTTAATTTTTCTTAAATCTCTCTTGTTAACTGCACGTGGGCGACCATTCTTGTGATTATTGTGCTAAACTTTACCATCATTGCTTCACTGTGCAATGATCTTATCTTTGCTATTTCCAGTCTGGTTTTATCATTTGTAATTTTGATATTTTGGCTTCATCATCAGCAGTAAGCATCTTCCAAGGAGCCATTATTTTAAAATCTATGATGTCTGCAAACACTTTTCATTCACCTGAAATATATGGAAATCCTTAAATAAATAATAATATGGAGATTTTCGTTAATTAAACATTTTTGTCATGTTGGACATGTCATTTTTAATTAGATATAGTTGTTCTAATATGTACACAAGCCATTAAAATTGTTTAAA
>OZ038498.1:12706849-12756849 GCA_964036315.1 Acanthosepion esculentum | reverse complement strand
TATTGAAAGGACGAAACGTTGTAATAAATATGGCAACAAAGATGAGGACAATAGTCCGAATAATGTAAATAATGTACATAATACCTCATCTCAGAAATATAGACAGATAGTGAAGGACCGAAACGTTGTAATAAATATGGCGACAAAGATGAGGCCAATAGTCCGAATAATGTAAATAGTGTACATAAAACCTCAACTCTGAAATATAGACAGATACTGAAAGGCCGAAACCTTGTAATAAATATGACGACAAAGATGAGGACAATAGTCCGAATAATGTAAATAATATACATAATACCTCATCTCAGCAATATAGACAGATACTGAAAGGCCGAAACGTTGTAATAAATATGGCGACAAAGATGAGGACAATAGTCCGAATAATGTAAATAGTGTACATAATACCTCAACTCAGCAATATAGACAGATACTGAAAGGCCGAAACGTTGTAATAAATATAGCGACAAAGATGAGGACAATAGTCCGAATAATGTAAATAGTGTACATAATACCTCATCTCAGAAATATAGACAGATACTGAAGGGCCGAAATGTTGTAATAAATATTGCAACAAAGATGAGGACAATAGTTCGAATAATGTAACTAGTGTACATAATACCTCATCTCAGAAATATAGACAGATACTGAAAGGCCGAAACGTTGTAATAAATATGGCGATAATGATGAGGACAATAGTCGGAATAATGTAAATAATTTACATAATACCTCATCTCAGAAATATAGACAGATGCTAAAGAGTCATCTGGTCGTGATGCATACATGGGAATGTTTGTCAAACCATCAGGAACGTTTTTTTGCCATCTGCAGACATTTAGGAAAATCTCGTGACCTGTTATTTTAGCGCTAAAACGCTCGGGCTGGTTTGACCGAAAAAAAAACACCGTGTTTTTATCTTTTCTTTTCTTTTTTTGATTTCCTTTCTCACGCTCTTCTATTAACTGTTGAAAATATTGGATGAGTTACGTTACTTTTACATTCATGATTGAATAAAACAACGATTTATAGTACAGGGTTTCGATCTCTGCCGGCGTTAAATGAAATTCAAAGAAGTGACAAACAAACTGTGCACAAGAACATGACACGAAAGTCGAAATCCATATTGGTACTTTCGATAAAAAAACAATGTATTCGTTTTCCACTAGAAATATATGTCCTGATGCTTACTCGGTGTAACATTATGTCCACCATGATCTTAATCTAATTTCCTTGTTCTCGAAGTTTCGCAGTCGATAAAATTAATGAGTGAAACGGGATTGAGACGAAAAAACCTGTGCGAGTTAATTTAATCTTGTCCCAATTTCCGTATTCAGAGTGGTCAATTAAGAACTGTAATGTTGGACACGTAAGAAAATTTCGTGTCTTTTTTATTTTAGTGCGAAAAACGCTTGAGATGATTAATGGATAGTGACACAGATTTTATACATTTAGATTCATAATTCAAAGAAACAACTGTTTTTATTCCAGTCTTCCGTTCTATGCTGGCGTCAAGTGAAATAAAAAAGGACTGACAAACCAACGGTGAACAGGAACAAAAGTCGAAATTTCTATAAAAAAAATAGCAATGAGTTCGTTTACCACCACAAATATATATATACGTCTACCTTGATCTTAATCTACTTCAGATCAACACACAAAATGATTAACGTAACTCTTTGAAAATATTTCAGCACTTACGATTTAAGAACGTTTTCAGAAGAGAAAAAGAAAAGAAGAAACACTGACAATGTTAAACAATATTTCGACTATATGTCTTTGTTCTTAAGTTTTCAAGTATGCAAATATATAAATCTACGAAAAATTATAAGTCTGTACAAACGTTACTTTTCTTGTAATGGACGAAACAACTCTACTAGTAATAATTGCGTCAAAATGAAAGTCTTGAAGGCATGTACCTAAAACGTGCTTAATATGATGGTGATCTCGCTAATCTTCGAATTTCACGTCAGTTGATTATTTACTAAGAGGAATTAATCAAACAGCTTAGTATAAATCTTATAGAACTCTCCCAAGGTGGGAAGTTAATAATTTGCATATGTAATTATCCTCATGCACTTTAAGGGTCGACTGGTCGGTAGATTCTGAATGTCTTTTCAGAATATGTACCGAAAATTATTTATCGAAATTACAGTCGTTTCTAATAAAATATTCTACAAACTCCGTTGTCACATTGTTGTGTCTAACATTATATCTATATCTTTTATTTTTCTTTGGTGCTCCAATTATTATAGGTACGACAGCGCCATAATGTTTTATTTCTGTATCCTTATATTCACTTATTTTGTCATGTTTATAACGGAGATACCTTTATTCTAGTTGTAATGGCATATCTATCAGAGGGTAATTATTTAGATTGAAGTTTTTAATTACTATATTTGGTCTATTAAATTATATATCGATCATTATGAATCGTGGTGATATTATTATTATTATTGTTATTATTATTATTGTTGTTATTATTATTGTTATTATTATTATTATTATTATTATTATTATTATTATTATTACAACACATATGAGAAGAGAGCGATTTAATAAGAGAAAAAGAAAAGAAGAAACACTGACAATGTTAAACAATATTTCGACTGTATGTCTGTGTTATTAACTTTTCAAGTATATAAATATATAAATCTACGAAAAATTATAATGGAAAAACAGTTGTCTTGGCAATAATTGCGTCAAAACGAAAGGCCACCTGCGTGAAAGCAAACAAACTAAAACGTGCTTAATATGATGCTGAGTTTGCTAATCTTCGACTTTCACATCAGTTGATTAAGAAGAATTAATCAAGTAGATTAATATAAATGTTATGGCACCCACCTGTTATTCAGTTCATTACTCCGTGACGGGAGGTGGGTGGGTTCGTAATTTACATACGTAGCTATCTTTATGCGTTTTAAGGGTCAAAAGGTCGGTAGATCTTAATATTTTTTCAGAATGTACAGCTTAAGATTATCAATTTACAGTCGTTTTTAATAAAATGTTCTGCAAGTTCCGTTGATGTTGTATTTGGCATCATACATCTGTCTATTAATTTTTTAATTTTTCAGTTGTCCAACCCACATAAAAGGTCATGTTCGTTATTTAACATCCCGCTACCACCTTTTTTTTTATCAACATCATTTTTTGTACAAAAGGTGGATCAGAGAGCTTATTCAGCTTAATATATATGTTCAGAAAATTTCAACTTCTAATTGGTCACTTAATATTTAATAACATCGACCTAGTTCTTGACCTGACCCAAAAAATAATTCCGCCAAAATCTTTCAAGCCTGTGTGAGACTAACACATGACCAAAGTTAGCAATAAAATATGAAACGTCTTTCATCTTCGACAGTGAGCCGATCGGAATCCTTTGAACTCATCACACAGTTCCAGGCTTTACGTTAAAATTCCTTAACATGATTCCAGCCTGAAAGAACACTCACTCACACAGCAATAATTTATCACGAACAATCAACTCAAGTTTTCCACATTCAACTTGATACACGAATCTTTTTCATACGCTTTCAAGCTCAACGTTAATTATTGCAATTAACATAAACACAGCTTGTTAAGAACCACTTACTCCAACTAGAATATTCTCTTCGAACGACAAGTGAAAACAAATCAAAGAGCGACAATTCCGTAAACCTTAAAGTAAGTCGTAAACAATATTTCTCTACTTTAAGTACAAACCTGAACTGTTTATTTTTTCTTAAATTACAATAATACCCAAACACACTTTCTCATTATTGTACAGACCATTCAACAACTTATAATCTATCAAACCAGAACTTTGACAACATTTCAATCTAAACATAAAAGGACGTTTGAACTTTTAAAAACCACATCTTTACTCCAGTTGTTTGTACCTCTTGTTTATATAAATATTTTATTCATTGTTGTGCAAAAACTGTTGTCTCTCATGTTGTCCTTATTCTATGTTGTGTTGAATACTGAAATTTAATGAGAGGAAATTGTTAATTTCATCACGCAGCCTAATTTACTCAAAAAATTTTCATCAATATAATTTAATCCATTAACACAACCTCCACAGTTACATTAGGCGTCGTATATTAAATGGAAATCAATACAATTACCACCCTCTGTAGAAATCGTGATGTTATCTTTGAATTTGTGATATACTACTACTGCTACTACTACTACTACTACTACTAATAATAATAATAAGCAACGCAAAATAATATAATCCCAATGCAGAATGTATCAGACGACAAGAAGAAGGAATGAAGTATAAACCTGTGCAGGAATGGAAAAATATAACCAAGAATAACGTTAGGCAAGCTCAAACAAAATTCCCAAAATAGAAATCTCCCGGAAATGACAAAGTACCCAACTTTTGACTCTATCATCTCTCATCAACCCATAAAACTCTTGCGTCAACTTCATCAATGATAATTAATAATCTGAATGAAATTCCGGAATGAATCACTGAAGATATTACATGTCTCCTACCAAGAACGGGAGAAACAGATGATCCAAAAAATTATAGACCAATAACATGTCTGCCCAAAACATATAAATTGACCACGTATGTCTTGACTTACTCTTTTCTCGATGAAAACAACATTCTTCCTCTGCAACAGAAGTGACGTTGAAGAGGTTTTAATGGCTGCAATGATCAACTGCTAATAAATAAAATGATCGTGGAAAATTTCAATAAAAATGTTGGCATCTCAACACAACTGGGATAGATTACCGTAAAGCCTTTGATAGTATGTCACACTCTTGGATCGTTAAGTATTTGGAAATGTACAAATTCTCCTCGGTGATATTAAATTTCCTTAAATATAGATACCAAAATCATACCAAAAGTATCGCTACTTCCATTTGTTTTAAATATCCAACGAGGAATCTTTCAAGGAGAAACCTTATCTCCCCTTCTGTTCTGTTTGTACTTAAAACTCCTTTCGTATGAAATAATATGGATACAAAGTAAAATAAAGAAAGTGTTTAATCACCTATTCTAGAGGGATTCCAAAGACAACAATGAATTAAAAGATAAAAAAAGTCTGTAAAATGTGACAGTGATGACATCGTTATGGATTTCGGATTAGATAAATGTGCAAAAGTAACATTCAAGAAAGGGGGAATTACAGAAACACATTCAATAGATCTAGATTTTGTCACAAAGATTAAGGAACTGGAACAAGAAAGCTATAAATACCTACGAGTCAAAGACGATGGAATACAATATACCCAAATACTGAATTGAATTCACAAACCATAATTTGGTTGTCCCTGTGAAGGAATACAGTTTCACCAGTCCTAATTGAATCATAGTTGACACGGATGACAAATCGAGAAAGCTTCTCACTTGCCTCCGCATGCATCATCTTAAGGCTAATGTTGATCGTCTCTATGTGTCCAGATCCGAAGGAGGCAGACCGTTAAGTTGTTTTTTTAAGCTTATCACCCCAAGCAAGGCTGGAAGCCACTAGCACGCAAGGGGTTACAGAAGGTTTGGAGGAAGAGCAGATAGGAGTGGTAAAGGAGAGGATGTGGAGAAAGATAGTGGATCGATCAAGGCAAGGGTGTTACAGAAGATGTGGAGCGAGAGCAGATAGGAATGAAAGGGGAAAGGATGCGGAGAAGGGAAGTGGATAGATCATGTCGATTGACGTTACACTTAAATAGTTGGAGATTGTATTTGTCAGGGAAACAGGAATAAGGAAGGGAGTTCCACAGGCGAGATGTGCAAGACATGAAGCTATTGGAGTAGAAGAGACGTCTACATCTAACAGTTTCAACGGTGAAGGGGTGGGAACGGGATGCCAGCCTCGTAGGACGTTTAAATTCATGAGGCCTAGGAACCAGCGAAACCAGCTCATCGGAGCAATTACCGTGGAAGTATTTGTAAAAAAGACAGAGCGAGGCAACGTCGCATCTGTGAGAGAGCGACTGCAGACGAGATGACAGATCAGGGCCAATTACATTGCATATCCGTCTCTGGATCTTATCAAGAACCCTGAGGCAAACAGCTGGGGATCCAGACCATATATGGCAGCAATACTCCATGCAAGGGCGAATGGTCGATTTATAGATTTGGAGGATCGATTCCGGGGAGAAAAATTTCCTGGCTCGGCACATGGAGCCAACTTTCCTTGCGGTGGATGATGCAATTGACTCGATGTATTTGTTCCATCTCAGATCAGCGGACAGCGTGAGACCGAGCAGCTAGAACTGTTTTACAAAATCAAATGACAATTCTCCTATAGGGCCTAAGGACCATAGTTTGGACCCGGCCCTACAGGATACAAAGTAGGAAACTTAACAGGCAAAAATAATAATAATATTTCCTTAAAATTAAGTTGAAAACTGTTGAAAATCACATTATACTTAATTCACACCATCGGTACTACCACTTCCAGTTGTTTGAATATCCGACGGGGTACCTTTCCAGGAGACTCCCGGTCGCCCCTTCTGTTCCGTTCGTCCTTAATCCTACTTTTGCAGGAACGAAACAATAACTATGGATACAAAGTAAAATAAAGAAAGTGTTTAATCGCCCATTCTACAGGGATGATATCAAATCCTGTTCCAAAGACAACAATGAATTAAAAGATAAAAAAAATTCTGTAAAATATTAAAGTGATGACATCATTATGGATTTCGGATTAGATAAATGTGCAAAAGTAACATTCAAGAAAGTCTGAATTACAGAAACGCATTCAATAGATCTAGATTTTGTCACAAAGATTAAGGGACTGGAACAAGAAAGCTATGAATACCTAGGAGTTAGGAAAGGAGATGTAGTACAGTATACCCAAATGAAGAAGGAAGTAAGAACAGAATACTAAAGACGTGTGGGTCTGAAGTTGAATTCACAAAACAGGATGTCAGCCATAAATTATTTGGCTGTACCTATGCTGCAATAGATTTTCAACATCCATAATTGAACCCTATCTTACATTAAGCAATTGGATGTCAGAACAAGAAAGCTTCCCACAGTATGAATCATTCTAAGGCGGATGTTGATCGTTTGCATATGTCCAGATCCGAAGGAGGCAGAGGATTTGTGCAACTAAAACTGTCTTATAAAACAACAACAATCGCTCTTCAAAGATACGTAGACATTACAGAAGACTGGATGATAATCTCTGTCCAAGAACATGAAAGAAATAAGAAACTTTATTCAGTAATAAAGGAATCCAACATTCAAAAGGAAATTTCAATTTGGTGAAGAAGTGCCAATAAACTATGATACACCGACTGCAGAGACAAAGAAAAAAAAAGAGCAAAAGCAAATGTAATATACCAAATGCAAAAACAATGGCAAGATAAGCCTCTTCATGGTCAACACTCTGTCCGTACCAAACAAGCTGATCTAGCTGACCCCGTACTCATCAGTGGTTACGTAGTTCTGGGTTAAAAGCTGAAACCAAAGGTTTTACTCTTGCTGAACAGAACCAATACTTGCTAACTAGAAATGACCAAGAACACATACTGAAAAATTATGTTAAGCTGAAATGCAGATTATGTGATAAATATTCAGAAACAGTTGACCATCTTGTATCCGGTTATATTAGTATTGACCCCCACTGAATATAAAATTTGGCATAATTGAGTTGGCCAATATCTGCAAATTTCAACTTTACAGGAAGGCAAGGGAAATAAATTGGTATAAACATCGCCAAGTTTCAGAGAGAGGACTTTAACAACATTATGGGAATTTACCATACACCTAGAGAGAACATTCAAAACTAATCGCCTAGACATTGTCTTCAGAGACCACAAAAAGAGAATGTGCTTTCTTATTGATATGGAATCTCATTCAGATTGTAATGAATCTTTGAAGATCTTCCCAAATACTACCAAGATAAAAGAATCTTGAAGTGGAAATCTAGAATATGTGGCACATGAGTACATCAGTAATTCTCGTTGTAGTTGGGGCCCTCAGACTGATTGAAAAATGTTCTGATAGACTCATTGAAGGGATTTCTGGTAGCACATACCTTAAAGAAATACAAAAAAAAAAAATGAAATCTCAAGTACAGCTCAGATATTACGAAGAACTTTATCTATGTGAAATGTGTGTGAGCGAATTCTTTTGTTTTACAAAAATGATCAGTGGAAAATGTCATGAAGCCATTTCTGAACTTAGGTTTCTGGTTGGGACTCGGAAGGAAATGTGTATATAACAGAAATAAGACTACTACTACTACTACTACTACTACTACTACTACTACTACTACTAATAATAATAATAATAATAATGAAAATAATTTTATTACTATCATTGTGGTCTAATATTTCTGCTACGTATCTTGCAAAATATCCAAAGATTAATCTATAAAATTATTGGTTCTAACCTGGCATCTCGGCTTAGCTCCCTTTTCCACCGCCGTAACGTAGTTTCCCTCTGCCTTTTCTTTGAATATTTTCATCGCAAGTATTCCGACGAGCTTTCCTTTCTGGTAGCCCAACTTTACTAATCAGCTAGGTCACTTCATTTTGCAGTTGAAATTACTGGGCGTAGATGCAACCGTAAGTTCTATGCTAACAGTTTCTTCACTCGCACTGCTCTCACATAGACAGGCTCGTAGGAAATAACCAATTAATTCCTATCGTATTAATCCATACCCTCTACACTTATTTTACTTAATAGTTACTTTGCATTTATTTCTTAAAGTTATTATAAAAAAAAATTATTTAAAAGTTCGAAATCGTGTCTGAGTTCAAGTCATTTTAAATAATTGTTCAGTGATGATTCATCGATTGTACCAAACTAGTCAGTCATCTGTGGGAATTATAACAACAAAAATAAGAAAGATCCGATTGTAAACTGGAAAATATTAAGAGCTAAAACAGTAATCGTTGTGATATCTGCAAACTGTGACAGGCGGAAAAATTTAACAATAATAACATTTCCAGACCAACAAATCTACTGAATGGAAGATTTTAAATAATGAAACGATGTATACACTCCAAAAAGTTCATTTTTTGGAGTTCGTACGAACCAGGATGAAAGTATGTACATTTTATTTATCTCCTCCACCTCCACATACAAGTCCAACAGCTTCGATCTGCCTACCATAGTACCGAAATTCTGTTGGCATTTCAAATATGTTACGCGACAGCTATGAAAATATTTCGTAAAAATGTCCCCGTTTAAATGAGATTTTACCAACCTTTACTATCGTTTCTTTCAGACGAAACAAAAACACCAGAAACATTTTAACGAATCCAAATGACCATATTCAAAAACACCATTGGCGTTTCCGGTCGCTGTCCTCGAGAAAACAAACATAGAAAGGGAGAATCCTGTTCATTATGCAACACCATGAGTCAAGTGAATTCCATCACAATTTCATAGAGAAATATCAAAATGTGACAATTGTACTGATTCCCATTTAATATACGCCGTCGAATATACCAAACATGACTTGATATATGTGGATTGAAAAATTACACAAAAGATTTAAGGGCCACAGGTATGATGTCAGACACAACAATAGAACTTGGAGAACAAACAGCTAATTACCCCAAACATTCTGGAAAAAAAGCCAGCATCCACCGACCTTTCAATCCTAAAAATAGGTACCTCTACTTTTTCGTGGGAAAACAGCATTGGATAATGAAAAAGACCCAAAAAATTAATAAAAACAAATTTTTCTCATCAAAATGTTTATGCTATTATTAAGAGGAAAGATCAAAGTATTTTTTTGAATTTTTTTAATCCTTTCTAGCACGTTGGAAATTTTGGTTCAAAATCTTTTTTTTTTTTTTTTTTTTTTCATCAGCGGTGGAAGTAATAATTCCAATTACAGTTTTTGCGTCCTTTTTTCGGTGAAAACACATTGATTTGGAAATTCACGCAAAAATTAAATAACATTCGGATTGTAATGAAACTTTCAGGATTTATTTTTACAAATGAATGAAATTATTTTGGAAATTTTTTTTCTTAGAAAATCTTGGTAAACATATGTTACCCCCCAACACACACACTTGATTTCATGAAATTTCACGAAATTCCTTTTTACTTTAAGAATTGATTTTTATTAGTGGAGGTACCAACCTTAAAACGTCTGAGGATAATTACATATACAAATAACTCGAGAGGAATTAACAAAATGACAGGAGAGTTCCATAATTGCTCTTACATGAAAATAAACTGATGGAAAGTTTCAATATAAACACGATCCCCATCAGGTTACGTTTTAGTTTCATTACATTCAGTATGGCTGCGTTATTTGTCGCTTTGATTATCAATAAGCCCTTTTTTTCTCAAGAGAAGTGACATTTTTTCGATGTCATATATTTTTTGCATTTTAATTCTTTTAGAGTAATATATATATATATATATATATATATATATATATATATATATATATATATATATTGAAGAAGACCAACATACTGTCCAAACATTGTTAAAGAATGTGTTTTTTGTTGTCTTCTCTTCAATCGTGCTGTTCTTTAAGCTTTGCAACATATTGGACGTGTTACATAAATAATTAATGCTATTTTATAGACATATTTTTACCGTCTGATAAAAAAGAAAAAACACTGAAGCGAAAGAATTTGATACACTTCCTTCATCTAAGCATCGGTATATAGAAATGACAAGAACGTAGTATTTAACTCTTTAATGTCCATTATCTTATTTTGGAAACAGTTTGCATTAATGTGTTATAGGTAAAAATATATCAGACTTTACATTTTAATTTTAATAGTTAATATCGGATTAATGGGTTTTATAATTAATGCCAGATTAATGGGTTTTATAATTAATGTCGGATTAATGTGTTTTATAATTAATGCCGGATTAATTGGTGTTATAATTAATGCCAGATTAATGGGTTTTATAATTAATACCGGATTAATGGGAATAGCACAGCCATTGTTTTCTTAGTAGTAGAACTACTGGTACGCACATTAAGAAAAGTTCAAAGAAATTTCTCCTAAATACAAAGGAATGTGTTAAGAAGTATAATTCACATACTTAGAATGACACTTTCAATAACTTCCTAAGACGCTATTTTTTTTTGTCTCAGGTAACTGTCATTATAAATAATTAAATCAAACAACAAATAGAAAGAAATAAACATGAAGGACGACAAAGATAATAATCTCTGCGCTAATTGGTTGTTAGATTTTTGATCTTGTGTAACTTTGTACCACGTCACCTTCTACTGCGCAATTCTAAAAGTAAATGCAGAATTTCTCAATGAGATCCATTTTCAATCAACGAATGTGGTCTGTCAGCGTAGAGAGATAAAGATGGCGGTCGATCGGGTACAGGTTATGGTAAATTCATTTTTGTTCCAATGGAATTAGTTCCAAGTTAACACCTCTTCAGCATTCTCGCCCACTCCACTACCATATATACCACTCGTGTAGATGTTTTCTCCCAGTGATCAAAAGCACGTCATCAGCAACAACACAAAAACCACCACCACCACCACCACCACCACCACCACCACCAGCACCGTCAATAAAGAAATGAGATGAATATCTGTGATTTTAGTAACTATTGAAGACATAATTTTCTGCCAAAACCATCTTCGCACGTTCACTGACTTTTCAATTCACATATATAAATTTGTAATGTACACACACTCCACTCAGATATATATATATATATATATATATATATATATATATATATATATATATATATATATATATATATATATATATTATGTCATTCACAGACAGTATTGTTTCGCTGTATCACAGCTCCTCAGTGCGACTAGACATCCGAATGCCTCAAGCCAGGATTGAAACACAACTGATTATCACTATACAACTATATATGTATATTATATATTATATTATACAAACTATACAACTGTATATGTATATTATATTATTACTATACAACCTATACAACAATATATATATATTATATATTATATTACTATACAACCTAACCGCCCACCGTAAATTAGACATTAAGGACATCGGGCTATACAGGGATGACGGACTCATGGTAGTGAGGAGTTAAACAAATTTTTAAATAGATAAAATTAGAAAGATAATATATACTGAATTCAGAAATCTAAATTTAAAAACTACAGTCAATAAAAAATTTAAAAGGGTAAACTTCCTCGACGTAACTCTGGATTGAATGAATAACGTAAACCTACCTTACAGAAAACCTAACGCTAACCCTTTGTATGTACATCCTACGTCAAAACACCCTCCATCTACAATTAATCATATACCCTTGTCAATAGAGAAAAGAATCAACCTGAACTCCGCAAATGAAGAAATCTTCCAAAAACACAGTAATTTTTACAACACAGCTCTAAAAATAGCGGATACAAAAACGCTAACATCAATTATAGAAACAATAGTACTAACCAGTAGAAACACAGGAAAAGAAAAATCATTTGGTATACCCCTCCGTTCAACCAAATGGTTAGTATTAAGCTAGGACAAAAATTCCTAGTTTTAATTGATAGGAGACTTAGCAAGATCTTTAATAAAACACCTTAAAATTAAGCTACAGCTGCACTGAAAATCTAGAATGAATCATAAAATTACATAATAATAAAATCCTAGAAAAACACACATGCCAAAGTATTATTAATAAAAGCCCTAAACTAAAATTAGACAAAAATAATAAAAGATTATGTGATTGTAGAAACCCTGAAGACTGCCCGTTGGATAATAAATGCCGCATAGAATCTGTGGTATACCAATGCACAATCTCATCCACTGAGAATCCAAACATTGAAATACTATATATAGGATCCACGAAGAATGAATTTAAAATTAGATGAAGACAACGAGAAGGTTCCTTCAATAATATTAGAAATATAAATCAAACATCTCTATCCAAATATTTTTGGCATTGAAAAGAAACGAATAAAACACCAAAAGTAAAATGGAAAATAATAAATAAAATAAGAACCTAAAATAATGGCATATATATATACATATTTACATATATATATATTTATATGAAGAAATATAGTCTGAAGGTGTGCTACATATCAGAGACAGAGCTTGTGTAATTATAAAAGTAAATATATATATATATATATATATATATATATATATATATATATATATATCACCGGCCTGACGATTGCGACTAGCATGAAACAGTCTGTCGCCTCTGAGTGTTGACTTCACTGTTCACTTCTATATTTATATTTACATACGCTCTATCTCTGATATTGAGCACTTTATCCATAAATATAGCACACATTAAAACTATATTTCTTTATATATATATATATATATATATATATATATATATATATATATATATATGCGCATGCACATACAAATATAAATACACACGCATATATATATATATACGCGCGCGCTCACGCACACATACACACAGACATATATAGACTTACATACACATATAAATATACACATATTGAGCACTTTAGCCCATAAATATAGCACACATCAAAACAATATTTCTTTATATATATATATATATATATATATATATATATATATATATATGCGCATGCACATACAAATATAAATACACACGCATATATATATATATATATATATATATATATATATATATACGCGCGCGAACAAACACACACATACACACACACACATATATATATGTATAGACTTACATACACATATACAGAGAAATATACACATATATGAGGGAGAAATGAAAATACTATACTACAAAAAACAAGATCCTAAATTCAATATCTAATTCATCTTCAAATTTATAGAAATCCAACGCATACACACAAATATACTTACACACACACACATCTACACATACATACAAAACCACGTATATATATATACAGGCATACATAACAAATAACACACATACATTTGCGAATCTACACTTTCATTCAAGCATAAACTCTTATATGCAAAGCATATGCAAATAAATACATATACATATATACATTCCCACATATATCCATATACATACGTATACACTTACATACACATACACACACACACACACACACATATATATATATACATATTTATACATAAATGCATAAATATATAAAAAATAATTATAGAAAATAAGTATAGAAAAATATATTATAAAAAGATAAAAAAAAAACGATAACTTCAACTTCTAGTTATAACATTTTCGATGAATATAAAATACCTTATAATGACGCCTTCAAAAAAAAATTGGCTTAAAAATTATTTTACCAGCAATCTTCAAAAGATACTAAAATAAATAGAACTAGACAGAGAATAAGAAAAGTTATATGGTTTAACACACCAATCATCCAATATTAATATCAGTGAATAGTTTCTGAAATTGATTGACAAACATTTTAACGGAAAGAACCTACTAAGTAAAATATTTAATAGAAAAACCTTAAAAATTAGTTAATCATGCACAAATAACATCTAAAATATTATTAATTCATACAATAATAATAATAATATATTAAACAAATTTTATAACAATAACCAAATAGATAGCAAGCCCTCTTGTAACTGTAGAGTTAAAAACAATAAATATGCAAGTCCGAAAATATTATATACCAAACAGCCGTTTTCCCTACGGAAAATGTAAATAACAACAAAGTATACATCGAAATTCCCGGTGGCATCTGGAAGCAGAGACAACATAACCACAGGTATTCATTCTCTGTCCCTTATCTAAAACACCAGACAGCTCTTTCTAAATATTTTTAAGAATTAAAGGATAGAAACTTCTCACAGATTGAATTTAAGATTGTAGGCAAATCTCAAACCGACAATAGAAATAGATGTAACTTAAGTTTGCAATTGGAAAAATAAAATTTAAAAAAACTATGCAACTATTAAACCAAAGAAATGAGATCATATTTAAATGCCGTCACAAAAATAATTTTAATTATCTCATAAATAGAATTTTATAAACATCTTATTTTATTTGCAGCTATACAATTATTTTGCATTAATTATTGAAACCTATATGCCTTGATAATTGTTTTCATATTTATGTATTTGGGTATATATATATATATATATATATATATATATATATATATATATATATGCAGGTGTATGTATATGCATGTATATGTGAGTATGTGCGTATGGATGTTGGTACATATATATATATATATATATATGTAATTGTATGTGCGTATGTGAATATATATATATGTGTGTATGTTTGGCCATGTGTTTACATGTATGTGCGTATTTGTTTTTCTGTATATGTACGTAGTTTATTGTGTTGCATGTGTTATATGATTATAATGAGGCGTGTATGTATATGCTTGTGTATATTGTGCATGTCTGGGGATGTATATAGATTTATATGTATGTATGTGTATGTGTGTATATGCATGTATGCTTGTATGGGTATGTGTATGTATGTATGTATATGTATATATATTCTACATGTATGTAGATGTGGCTATATATTGTGTATATGCATGTATGTGTTTTTGTATATGTCGTGTGGGCATTTTCATTTATATTTATTAAATTTTACTTTTATTTTATATGTATGTGGGTTTTGTTATATTTATGTGAGTTTTATGCATGTTTTTTATATATTTAAAGGTATATATATATATATTTTATAATCTTATTTATATATATATATTTTTATATATTTATGTGTTTATGTATATATATGTGTATGTGTATATATATAGGTATGTGTCTATGTATATGTATGTATATGTATATGGGAATGTATATATGTATATATTTTCATATGCCTTGCATATACGTGTTTATGTTTGTATGAATGTGTAGATTCGCATATGTATGTGTATTATGTATATATACGTATTTCTGTATGTACATTAGTATATGTGTGTATGTAAGTATATGTGTGTATCTGTGGTGTAAGATGAATTAGATATTGAACTTAAGATGTTGCTTTTTTGTAGTATATTATTTTCATTACCCTCTTATATATGTGTATATATATGTATATGGTTATGTATGTATGTAAGTATGTATATATGTATGAGGGCTCAAACGAAATTAATTTTTCAAGAGCTAATATTTTTGTCATCCACAAACAAACTGTTTCGCTGTTTCACACCTCATCACACCTCAAACCAGAGGGCTCAACCGAAATTAATTTTTCAGGAGCTACATATATATATATATATATATATATATATATATATATATATATTGACCACTGATATTATTAATAATTAATATATATATATATATATATATATATATATATATATTACTATACAACTATATATGTATATTATATATTATATTACTATACAACCTAACCGCGCACCGTGAATTAGACATTAAGGGCATCGGGCTATACAGGGATGACTGACTGATGGTAGTGAGGAGTTTTACAAATTTTTAAATGGATAAATTTAGAAATATAATATATAGTGAATTCAGAAATATATATGTATATGGGTATGTGTGTATTTGAGTATATATATATATATATTTATATATATATATATATATATATATATATATATATATATATATATATATATATATATATATATGCATGATTTGTATTATTTATTCATTCATTTTATTTATTAAATTATTTTCTATCAGTTAATTTATTTTATTTCCTCTTCTCCCATATATATATATATATATGTGAGTATATGTATGTATTTATATATGTATATATGTGTGCGTTTCTGTTTGTGTATGTATATGTGTGTGTATGTGTATGCGCATATATATGTGTATGTTTTTATGTTATTGTATTTCTCTAGCTGTTACTGCGTTCTCCCAACTGCCACAAATGAATATCGGGTTGAAAGCTAGCTCCTCCCTACACATGTCTTCCATATTATATTTCCCTAAAAAATAGATTTTCTTGGTCAAGCATCTAAAATTCCTCTTATCTTGTTTGTTTAAGAATATTTTGTATAAATTTAAATTTAAACCATTTTGTAAACTCAAACCATTTGTATTTTCGGACTGATGAGACGAGTATTAAAAATTTACCCATTGAAATAAATTATAATTTATAATCGTGTTTTCGATCATGCGTTAAATTTTTCCTTGATGTATATCAAATTGGTTTGTATATTATACTTTATGGATTCATCTTTTTAACATTTTGAATTAAAAATATCCAGTTGGATTATACTTTCCTCTTACGGATTTAATATTATCTATCTATCTATCTATCTATCTATCTATCTATCTATCTATCTCAGCCTGTTCATATCTATCTATCTATCTATCTATCTATCTATCTATCTATCTATCTATCTATCTATCTATCTATCTCAGCCTGTTCATATCTATCTATCTATCTATCTATCTATCTATCTATCTATCTATCTATCTATCTATCTATACCAGTTTCAGTTTATTATTATTATTATTGTTATTATTATTATTATTATTATTATTTCTTTTGATTTCTGTTCTATTCAAATTTCCTTCCTGATCCTATGCAGAAACCGAAGGTTAGAAATGGCTTCATAACTTTACCCACTCATCATTTTTTGTAACAAAATACAAACAAAGATCACACACTTTTTACATAGATAATGCTCTTCTTAATGTGTGAACTGTACTTGTGAGTGTATAGATGTTCGTATTTCTTTAAGGCATGGACTACCAGGAATTTCTTCAATGAGTCTATAGGAATATTTTCCGATCAACCCGATGGCTCCAACTGCAACAGTAATTATTAATATCCTCATGTGCCATATTTTATTAAATGTTCAATTTAAGCCCATTGTTTTTTTTTTTTTTTTTTTTTTTAAGATCTTCAAAGATGCATTTCAATCTGCAGGGACTTCCATGTCAATAGGGAAGCACATTCTGTTTTTGTGGTCTTTGATCACAATGACTGGGTGATTAGCTTTGATTGTTCTGTTTGGGTGTATTGTAAAGTCCCATAAAATTGTTACAGCCCCTATCTCTGTAACCGGATCTGGGTGATGTTCCTACCACTTTATTGAAGTTTCCTTCCCGGTAAAGTTGCATATTTTTCAGTACAGATATTGGCTCACTCTATCATGTCTAGTTTTATATTCAGTGGGTGCTAAACACCGTGTCATCTGATACAAGATTTTCAAGTGTTACTGAATATTTATCACAGGTTCTGCATTTCGGTTTAACACATTTTCTCAGTATGTATGTCTGTGGTAATTTCTAGTTAGCAAGCATTGGGCCCGTAATGCAAGAATAAAACATTCGGTTTCAGATTTTAACCAAATCAGCTTGTTTGGTACGGACACAATGTTGGCCATAAATAGGCTTATCTTGACATAGTTTCTGCATTTGGTACATTACATTTGCATTTACTTTCTCTTTTAAGTTCTTTGCCTCTGCAGTCGGTGTATTATGGTTTATTTGCACTTGAAATTCCCTTTTAAATTTGTCGGCTTCCTTTATTATTGAATAAAGTTTCTTATTTCTTTCGTGTTTTTTGAAACAGATCCTCATCTAGTCTTCTGTAGTTTCCAGGTATCACTGAAGACGAATTGTTGTTGTTTTGTAAGACAGTTCTAGTTGAACTAATCCTTTGCCTCCTTCGGATCTGGGTATATATAGACAATCAATATACTCCATAGGATGATGCATGCGGTGGCAAGTGAGAACCTTTCTCGCTTTGACATCCACTCGCTGCCCTGTACTTGCAAGATCCTTGCATGGGGTTCTGCTGAATAGGCTGGTACTCACCATCGCGGAACAGTACCATCCAGAGAGTCAGTGCGGCTTCAGAACCAACAGGAGCACAAAAGACATGGTGTTTGTTCCCCGACAGCTGCAGAAGAGGTGGGAGCAAAAGGGCTGTATGTGGCGTTCTTGGATCTGACGAAGACATTGACACAGTGAACAGAAGAGGAATGTGGCATATCATAAAGCGATTCGACTGTCCTCCAGAGTTCTTGATCATCCAACTGCATGAACTTTTCTTAAGAGACCAGTAGGCTTATCTTGCCATCGTTTCTGCATTTTGTATATTGTATTTTCTCTAGCTTTTTTTAGGTTCTTTGCCGCTGCAGTCGGTGTATTATGGTTTATTTGCACTTCTTCACCAACTTGAAATTCTCTTTTAAATTTGTTGGCTTCCTTTATTACTGAATAAAGTTTTTTTTTTTTAATTCTTTTATGTTTTGTTTTTACACAGATCATCATCCAGTTTTCTGTAGTTTCCAGATATTTTTGAAAACCGAATTTTGTGGTTTTGTAAGACATTTCTTGTTGAACCAATTCTCTGTCTCTTTTCGGATCTGGAATCACTGGTTGTAGTTGAAGGGGTTGAATGAGATTATATTGCGACACTGGTAGTATGAAAAGGATTAAAAGGGTTCATGTAAAATCCCCGTATGTGATTTTGAATAATTGGAAGGGTTAAAAACGTTGAGGTGAAACATGAATTGAAATATGGAGCAAGGAAAAAAGTGATTTTTTTCCTTTTGATAACCAGAAATGCAAAATGGAATATTGGGTTCAAAATATGATTTGAGAACTGTAAAATATATCTGTTTGTCAGATGAAAAACAAATAGAATTGTTATGATTCGCAAGCCGATAACGTAAACAATCTGAAAATATGATTTGAGAAATGTAAAACGTAACTACTTGACAGCTGAAAAACAAATGAAATTGTTATAAAACGCAAGCCGATAATGTAAACAATCTGAAATGTTATTGTAAGCATGTAAAGTTGGCAAATACATTTAATCGGTCATAGTGAAAAGTCGACAACAACGAAAATTCTTTCACGTCAATGACATAGGAAGGAATTTATAAAGAGGAAGTTTGTTGTCAAAGAATTTATTGTTTTGAATAAGTGACCACTTAATTTGAAGGTCAGTATCGTTTCTTGAAAATTGAAGAGATAATTCATGAATTAATATGAATATTGATGAATCTTGAGGTGCAGTAGGATTCGGGCAAAATACATATAAACGGGCATTTAGGCAACCTAAAGAGCAGAAGACAGGAGAAGCCAGCAGAAGGCAGAAGAAGTCACGTGTCATGCTGCCGAGAGAATTCCCAGCCAGTTTTTTTTTTTTTTTTGTATTTTGCTTTTTTTTTAACCGGCTCCAAGAAGAAGAAGAATACAAAGTGTCGCGATAGAGTTTTTAACGGGAGGTGTTAATTTTGTTGTTAAAAAAAAAAACTATATAAACTAACTGAAAATCAACCCGGCGACTTTCTTCATTATTTTGTCATGTTATTTTTATTTTCGCCAGAGGAAACGTACTTTGTCTTATTGTAGCACGGTTTCGCCGCGATTCGAACCAGCGCTCCAGTACGAACGAAATTTGATCTTCACTGCTCTGTGAGGAAGGAACACAACGTGGGGTAGAAGCAGATGAAGGAACAAAGCGGCAAGCAGATAACCATCATTTGACCGGCGGCAGTACTGACCAGCATGTGAAGAACCCAGGATCGAAACGAGCCGCCGTGTTATACACAAATTATTATTCTTATTATTATTGTCATCATCATCATTTTATTTCGATTTCTGCTACGATAACACTGCCTACCAAGTCTGCAGGGAGATGTGTGTTGCTATGGCTGATACTATTTTTTTTATTTTGATTTCCAGATCTTTATACTTCGATAGTTTTTCAAATTCCTTCGTTATTATGTTATGGCCCGCTGAGCAAACCATACCAATGAGTAGGCAAACTTTTTCTTTTCAGAATTGACAATTATATACGGCCTATTTGCTTCAATCTTCCTGTCAGTGAAGATGGTGTTATCCCATAGAATTCTGTAATTGGTACTGGGTTATATTCATATACACCAATGTGTATTAACATCTTTTCTTAAGTGTTTGCACATTTTCCAGTTTAAATATTGCCCCATTTTTATATTCATTCAAGTACAGAACATCTTTTTTAATTTTTATATTCATTCAAGTACAGAACATCTTTTTTAATTTTTATATTCATTCAAGTACAGAACATCTTTTTTAATTTTTATATTCATTCAAGTACAGAACATATCTTTTAATTTTTATATTCATTCAAGTACAGAACATCTTTTTTAATTTTTATATTCATTCAAGTACAGAACATCTTTTTTAATTTTTATATTCATTCAAGTACAGAACATATTTTTTAATTTTTATATTCATTCAAGTACAGAACATCTTTTTTAATTTTTATATTCATTCAAGTACAGAACATCTTTTTTAATTTTTATATTCATTCAAGTACAGAAAATCTTTTTTAATCTTATATTTTATTCAAGTACAGAACATCTTCAGATTAGATGGTCTATGATTTCCTGATATTTCTCACAGAACCTGCATCAGCATTAGATTTATTAGCAAGTTCTGGATATTTCCCATACATAGGTTTGTTTTGCCAGCGTTGTTTCATCTGTTCGAGATCTTTATCATTGGCTTTCTTCCTCATAATGTTTCCTGCAACAATTGGTTCTTGGGTTCTATTTTGGTTTTCTACGGAATCTACTATTTTTAATCTCGTTTGTATTTACAACCTTCTTTCGTGATTGAATATTTTTATTTCTGTTTTCGTGTTCTTTGATTAATTGTATCTACCAGTTTTTTGTTGTTTCCATGTATGTTGGTAAGCCAATAGTTGTCCTGTATGACAATTCTAGATGTATAAGACTTCTTCCAACCTCTTTACGAGGTATGTATAGACGGTCTACATAAGCCTTTGGATGATGCCTGTTATGTTTAGAAAGAAGCTTTCTTGCCTTAGAATCTATTTGTTTGATATCATTTAGAGTCCAATTTAAAATAGTGAAACTATATTGAACCACTGGACTGTCAATGCTGTTAATGGCCATAATTCGTAAAAATCCCTGACAAGCCCTTTTAATTACACAGTTAAAAAGAGAGCAGGTTAAAATCGTTTTGTGTCCGACCCACTGTCTTTCCAACTGAGCAATGGTGAGAGGAAAAAGGTCATTTAGGCCTTCAGTAATGGTATATTCATACTCTGGCTTCAATCTTCAAAGTTCCTCCAAGAAACATCAAGAGAACGATGAATAATTTTTTAAATAAGGGAGAAGTAGAGAGGAGAACTGGATCAGGAGGTCACAGCAGGAAGAGGAGTCATCATTTCAAATTAGAGCTAAAAAGATCAATTAGAAAAGATGATGTTCATCGGTCTTTCCATTTCGGCCTTTATTTTGGTTAGCAAGGTTGATGGTTTCCTTAACTTGTCAGCTCTTTCTTACTCTTTGAATTGTTGGCTTTCCCTCGAAATACATTTCCTTTACATTCTCTCATTTATATCGGATGTTTTTTCCTCTCTATTTTTCTCCCATATTCATCATTATCTTCCTCTATTTGTTTGTATACCTCAGAGGGATTATTACAATTGATTTCTATTTGTTCCTTTGTATGTGTTTTCTCTCTATTGTTGGCAATTATCCCCTCGATGTTAACGTTTTATTTATTTTTGATGTTTTATCGAATGCTTCGGAGTTCTCTCATGTATTCTTTATTCTTTTTTTCCTGATGATGTCACGCTTGACACTGGCTAATTTGTTGACATCAATGTTTTGCCTGTTTTAGGGATGCCTTCTCGCCATCTGTTATAGACAGCTTTGGTCATTGTTGTCGCTGTTGGATTTGTCGTAGCAGTGTAAAATGCTATCATTACTTCAATATACACTTTCCTAGACCAATTATTCATTGTTATTTTTGAGGGATTTTCTTTTAATGTACATAGAGAGACTCTGTGAAGACTGTCCTCGGCTTATTATTATTATTATTATTATTATTATTATTATTATTATTGTGTTTGTCCATCCTTTCGTTACTTCGCAAAGTTTTATATTCTGCCAATACCCAATAAATAAATGGACTATTCCGTTTTGATCACGTGTAAAGAGGGTAAAAGACACTAATTAATTTCAATGAGAAAAAAAAAGAAAGGAAGAAGTGTTTATAATTCCCTGCCAATACCTCATAAATAATGGACTATTCCGCTTTGATCACGTGGAAAGAGGGTAAAAGACACTGATTTCATTTTGTAAAGTTCGAATATTTACTGATGTGATAGGGGAATTTCTACGGATATTGTATTGTTATAGACCTCGCCATAAGCTATTAAGATTTATCAGAAATTTTAAATGGGAAAACCGGAAAATTTTAAATGGTTAAAACTAGATATTATTATTATTATTATTATTATTGAGAATAGGAAAACTATAATGTATTTGCAGTGGTGTTTTTGTTAAACCCATTGTTACTGTAATAGTAGTATTATTAGTATAAGTAGTAGTAATATTATTAGTATAGGGAAAGACTGTTCTACACGCACATACTGTTAATCTTTAATGACAGCAGCAAGTAATCTAATCCCAGCAGTGGATACGACAGGTCTTAGATTGATCTAACTGTGCTGGTTGGATCGAGGGATTTAATCCAAAGAATACGTGAATTTACTGAACGATCAACTCTTGACAAAGGATTTCGTCCACTTCTTGGCCACCGGTTGTTTTGGCTTAACACATCTCTGGCCAGAAATGATTTCTTCTTTGTCCGTATCATCGTATCCTTCCTCTTCTCCCTACTAAACTTGGTCTTCCAGTCATCTAAGTATTTCTTCCTCTAGAGCAAATGGGAATGAAATACAGCCTTTGTTTTCAAGAGTGATTACCAAAGTAACTTTGTTCTTGTGAGGCGGACAAGGCTGTGTTCACCCACATGACGAATACGGAAGATGATTTATTCTTTATTTTTATTTGAATATAATCCTGCTTGCTATCTTAGACGTTAGTGTGTTGGCATCAATTACTAATAGTTGATATTCGAATCTTGGTAATAGGTAAAACTGAATGCTGATTTATTAATTTAAGCAATTATAAGAATTCAGATACATTATGATTAATGCTATTATAATGAGTCATTTGAATCCCAAGATGACGTATCGTTTCTGTATCTCATCTGTGAACTCTGAGGAGGCTCCCCAATGCCAGGTTGGAGGCACAAAGTCTGTGAGGGCACTGAATGTCCGTTGTTGTAATCACTGCTGACGATGCCTTGTGGCTTTGATCTCCGGCAACGGTGAGCATCCTCGAAGGTGACAGCAGCATCATGGGTTGTGATACGTCAACGTGGCCGATCATTGGCGCCCTCCTTCAGTTCTTTCGGTTTGTGCTTGCGCCCTTGGAGATTTGCTTTCATAGTGTTTTTGTACCGCTTCTTTAGACGGCCTTGGTTTCTCTTGCCGTTCGTGAGCTCTCCGTCCATCAGACGTCTTGGAATGCGGTGCTCTTTGATGTGGATGACATGCCCCACCCATGGGAGTTGGTCCTCAATGAGGAGTGAGCACGATCCAGGACCTCAAGGTTGGTAACGCGGTCCTGCCAGCGAATTCCGAGTATGGAACGGAGAGATCGCATGTGCAAGCTCCCCAGCTTCTTGATATGTCTGCGGTACAGTGTCCAAGACTCACAACCATATAGAAGGGAGGGCAAGACCACTGCATTGTATACTCTCAGCTGATTATTGTGTTAACTGAGAACTCTATTGCGAAGTCTTCCTAATGCCTGACTACCTTTGCTATTCAGGCATCAATTTCTTTGACCATAGAGCCGTGGCTAGAGATGGCACTTCCTAGGTATTGGAAATGCTCAACATCGGCAAGCTGTGTGTCATTGATGATTATGATCGGTGCTGGGGTGTTTGGGTTTGGTGTGAGCTGACGAAGCACCTCAGTCTTGCTGAGACAGATTGTTAGGCCGACTGATTGTCAGGTCGAGACTGATTGTCAGGTCGAGACTGATTGTCAGGCCGAGACTGATTGTCAGGCCGAGACTGATTGTCAGGTCGAGACTGATTGTCAGGCCGACTGATTGTCAGGCCGACTGATTGTCAGGCCGACTGATTGTCAGGTCGAGACTAATTGTCAGGCCGAGACTAATTGTCAGGCCGAGACTAATTGTCAGGCCGAGACTGATTGCCAGGCCGAGACTGATTGTCAGGCCGACTGATTGTCAGGTCGAGACTAATTGTCAGGCCGAGACTGATTGTCAGGCCGACTGATTGTCAGGTCGAGACTAATTGTCAGGCCGAGACTGATTGTCAGGCCGAGACTGTTGTCAGGCCAAAGAGCTTGGAGGCGTCACAGAGGCGATAATAAGAATTCAGATCCATTATGATTATTGCTTCTATAATGAGTATAATATAAATAAACAACATGGCATAAAAAGTTAAGAAGAAGGAGACTCACTATAACTATAGATTTGGGGCCCGAATAACCATGGGCTTTTTTTGAGTTGAATCGGTTAAAGCTTCATCCATGTAAATCGAGTTCTCGAGATAAGGGATTTTATTTCAGGTTTGTTTATATTCCGAGGGAATTTGAGAGCGTCTGTGTTACACAGTAAAATTTATCTACTTGTCATTATATTCGAAAATCTTATGTGATCAAACAAAACTCTTGTAATGCAGAATTGTGAAAAACTTTTTTGCAATATTTCCCTTGGCCGTTGAAACAATATATATATATATATATATATATATATATATATATATATATGGAAATATTCTAATTGTTAACGTGTAAGATAATTTACATAATATGCATAAATTATAGCAGATTTTTTGATGTGGTAACAGATTTTTCAATTTTCGAATTATTAACCAAGTTACTGAAACTCCAAGAAATATTATGGTGGAAATAAAAATATTATAACTAAAGATGAATGATTTGAACAAAAAATTGAAAACAGTTTCACTATAAAGACGAAAAAGTTATAAATACAACCTTAATGCGAAATGTGTACTGCATATTGTGAAACTAGTCTTAGAAGCTTTCATCTATTGATTTTGTGAGTTTTTTGTAGAGGAAGCACGGTGGAGTAATGGATGGCGGCTCGCATTGAGGAATCGGTAGAGCTGAGATCGAATCCATTACATTCACTTAGGTATTAACCTTAAATGGAAAGGTATGAATCCCCTTCTTCTCCCCTCCAGGGTAAATAGCAAGACAGACCGGGTTCTATAGCCATGGATGGCAATCGCAGAAAGAAATGGCATACTAGTGCGGGGAAAAAATCTACCTCGTCAGTCATGTATCGAAAAATACATGATCGCCTAAGCGTGTATTGCGAATGGCAAAAAACTGACTAAGTTTTTTGTACTTATTTATATAAAACTGAAAATACAAAAGCTAGGATAGTTTGGTCTTAGGTTGTGGTCAACAATTACACTGAAGCAAGCGAGTCAGAAAGGCTTTGGTTCAAAGGAAAATAAGTTCCTTACCACAATACATGACACATAGCATTGGCATTTTGTTCATAGAAAATGGCATGAATCTCCCATCCCCACTTTAGATTATTCCAAAAGTGTATATTCTGTAACGGTGGCTTTTGTACAACTTAACGGGGTTCGACCAATAGCAAGTAGTGTGCTGATTGGTCGGACTGGAGGATGCCATTTGACTGGGTAACTGAGGACAAAGGCGAAGAACGCTAAATGTTCAGTCGGCCGTGGTGTTGGTTTAACGAAAGACATGACTTACCGCGGAATTCAAAACGAGCGCGAACGTGTCTTGCCTGCAAAGTGATGACAAAAAGAAATATGGCCGCTATTGAAGACGCAATTTATGCGCGCCTATCTCGTCCAAAACGAGACGATATTTGCACACATGCAAATTTTGGTTGTTGTGGAATAGCATAAAAAGCGGGGTGCCAGCAGCACCAAGAGCGACAAGTCATTCGGCGGACTGCGTGTGTTAGAGTTGGACGTACGGATTGACAGACAGATATACAAACAGACAGACAGAAAGAAAGTTGAAGTAGGCGCAACTGCACAGTGTAACAGCCGAGAAAGGGAGCCACGAAATCTTGAGACGAACGAAGAAGAAAAATAGCTGGCCTGCCGGCGAGCGTCGCACTACACTTTTTGACCCCACCTCATCATCATTTTTTTTCCTACAGTCGGTATGATAAAAGAAGGCTGAATCAGTGGGAAGGGGAAATGATTTTTACGTTGGTGACGTGTGCGGGAACTCAAGAAAAAAGAAAGAAAAAGAAGTATTTACTGTTATATGAGCGAACGTCAGAGGAACACTAGATCATTTACACTACATAAGGTTTATAAAATTTTACGTCGACACATAAGTTCGTAGTTAAATGCGCTTTAGACTTTCGATAAATTATTTTTGTATCAAACAAGTGCAAAATGACCTTAATAGAAATTTACATATTTTATCATCACAAAACCGCCCCTGCGTTTTCTCCAGTCATAACAAAAGTGTATACTCTGGATCGACTTAGATATCCAGAACGCTTTTGAAAAAGTGCTGGATAGAGGCCCTACATAAACTCTCGAGCTATAGCATCTTCTTGAGTAAGTCAGTGAAGGTATTATTTTAATGGTTAGTAATTTGAAGACCATGATATCAATGGAGGTACACCAGGCTCTCTACTTGTTGCTATCATTTTCTGATTTATATTAGCGACCAGCCTAAAAACATTTTCAAATCCATAATAAATATACAAAGTACGGTTATGATGGATTAATGGATAACGGCTCAGATTGAGGAATCGGAGAGCCGAGATCGAATTCCAGTTGAATCCATTACATTCGCTTACGTGCTATTACCCTTGGAAAAGGTATGAATCCTCTTCTTCTCCCCCAAGCTATGGGTAAATAGCAGGACAGACCGGATGGCAACTGGTCTACCGCAGAAAGAAATGGCAACCGACTGCGGGAAAAATATGCCTCGTCAGTCATGTATCGAAAGATACATGATCGCCTACGCGTGTATCACGCATGGCACATAGCTGACTGACGGTTCAAAAGTTTGAACTATCCCTGGTAATTTTTTAAATTGGCTCCCGAAATTCTTGTCTTCTACTTTAAATAAGAGAAAATTATTATATATGATTAAAAAAGTGAGACATGATTTTTTATTATAACAAAAAAGAAAAAAAATTATGATGAGATTTTACTCTCGTCAAAATATCCTCCTTTAGCATTGATTACTGCAGCACACATTTTTGGCATTCGTTGCAAAAGTTTCTCAAAGTATAAGTTTGGTAATTGATTCCATTCTTTTTTTTAATGATTCTAAGAACTCTTTTTTTATTGTTTTTTTCTCTTCTATGATTTACATCACATACTAATTCTGGGGGTGGCTTCAAACATTTGAAATGTAGTGTATATAAAGACGATACTAAGGCTTATGAGTGCTCCTTCAAATGTCTAGATGACTAGAACCTGGCAGCTAATCTCTCCCCTGACCTTGCTCGCATAACTCAATGGGGAAGGAACTAGGTAGTAACATTCACCTACCCCTGAAACCAATCTAGTAACGTTTCATCATCTCAGAACTGACCCAGATGTCATGAAAAAATGAGGTGTACTCCCACTGATGCTTGCCTGTCACTATAGACGAAAAGTCGGTAGCCTCTGGGAACTCTTATTTTCATATTCGAGAGAACTCCATTCCTTGGTTTCACCAGTCCAGATTTTCACAGCTACGATAAGCCACCCCCACCCTTCACATTCCATAGTTGGGAAAAGAGGCTCAGACCCTGTGGCTTCCAATTTTTCAGACGCTGTTTAATTTTGGCAATCCAACAATCAGCGTATTTGACATGGTAAGTCGAAAATGTCAGTATTTCGCTAAGTTTGCAGATATTGCGATATGGTAAAGGATATTTGTAGCCCTATAAATAGGAGGATATTTGCTGAACTGCATCCTGATAATTTCCAATTAGTTTTAACTTTGGGATCGGCCGGCTTACGATGATATCACAGCAGTAGGTGGATGTGGTGTGTTGTGGGAATCGCCAGTAATATGCTTGATCTGACCTCGTCCTCTCCCCCTTGCAGAAAGGTTGATCATCCATTGCTTAAATAGATAACCATATTCTTCTGATAATTTCTTTTTAATATCAAGATTATAATTTACTCTTGGAATTTGCTCGGTCAGTCAGAAATCTCGAAAAAATATTTTAAAACTTATTGACATTTTCTTATGAGCAAAGTTTTCATTTTTTTGGATAGTAAATCGCCAAATATTGTTTACATGAGATAAAGTTTAATTATAGTTTAAACACAGACACACACACACACACACGCGCACACATAAATATATATTTTTTAAATTGGTATCACCCCCCAAACAAATCAGTACAGTTACTACCACGCAAGGAGTTACAGGGTGGGGAACACCTAAGGTCAAAAACTTTAGTAATGAGGAGTAAAAGAAAAAAACAATCAGCATGATAGTAGATAGAGATTGACACTGCATTAAAATTTTTGCAGATTAAATTTGTCTGTAAAGCATAGAGCCGGAAGGGAGTTCCACAAGCAAGAAGTGCGAGAAAAGATACTGTCAGTATAGAAGTTCCGCCTACATTGAGTTAGCTCAACTGTAAATTGATGAGATCTCTCCGACAGTTTAGTATTAGTTTAGTATTTCACTTAAATTCATACAGTCTAGGTACCATGTAAGTATTTATAAAAAAAACAAGACAACCTTACGACGGTGGGCAAGTGACTGAAGCCGAGCCCCTAGATACCAGGTTGCGTAATACCAATAATATTGCACATTCTTCTTTGGATCTTACCAAGAAGCTGCAGGTTAACAGTAAATAGTAAATGTGGCAGCAATATTCTAAGCGTAGACGAATTGTAGACTTATAGATATGCAAGATAGATTCTGGAGAGAACAACTGTATCGCCTGACTTTCTTTGCAGGCTGATCTAGTGATGGATTCAATGTAGTCTTTCCATTTCGTGTCAGCTGAGAATTTTAGCTCGAGAAGGCGTAAAGTGTCACTTTCTTGGAGGATAGCATCAGTCATGCTATAGAAGGCTAAGAGAGGGTCCCTCAGTTAGAGAGAAGTTTAGTTTTTGAGGCCTCAAAATTGACAAGACATCTTTTGCCCCAGTTATCGACGGTCTTGGAGTAATTTTGTACATCACCTGCCATTATTGATTTTTATTAATCCGACAGTTTCTTTTTTATCACTTTAAACGTTATTTTTAGTGGATACTCGTATTTGAATAAGCGCTCCGTTTATTTATTAAATAGTATATTTATTTCATTTTCACCTACCGGCCTAAAAATTCGAACTTGCGTCCTTCAAGACAGAGGGGGGCACCTTCTGGCCAGGTGCGCTTTACCGCTTGGCTACCGGATTTCAACAAATGATCAGGCGAAGAGAATGTCATGATTTATTCCCGTCATAAATCTCTGGATGTTTTTTTTCATATTTCCACATAGTTTCGTATTCAAACGTAAACAAAGAATTTTTTTTCCCAATGGAACTTTAAACGATATTCTCAGTAGATACTCGTATTTAAGTAGCCGTTCGTTTATTCAGTAAACATTGTATTTATTTATTTTCACCTACTGGGCTCAATATTCGAGAAATCTTATTAAAGAAATATTTGTGCTCTTCAGGGCAGAGGTAGCCACAGTTTACACACACACACACACACACACACACACACACACACACACACACACACACACACACACACACACACACACACATATTTGATTATCAATTCTTTACGGAAGATAGCTATCTCTTGTTACTTTTAAAATGAAGATTTGATTGATCAGTAAGTATAAAAGCATCTTAAAACGCTAAAAAATTAAAAAAGTGTGAAATATGGTATATATATATATATATATATATATATATATATATATATATATATATATATATATGTGTGTGTATTTAGGCAGCAATCCTTATTTCATGCACATTTCATTAAAAACGACTGACAAGGTGCTTTTATTTAGTTTTTTATATAGTTTTTCTTTTCAGATAATAAATTATATAAAAACTGTCCGAATGTTCTTTTTATCCGAGCGCTTTCGGCTACACATTTAGCCATTTTCAAGGATTATATTTCAACTGTTAGAATTAGAAATAGTTTGTTATATGTATGTTTTATAAAATGTTTCATTTTTTTGTTTCAAAATACGGTCAAGATATTATGTCCATGTTCAATTCTAATTAGATCGCACGAGAAATTATATAAAAACCTAAATAAAAGCACCTTGTCAGTTGTTTTTAATGAAATGTGCATATATATATATATATATATATATACAGTAGCGGCAATAATATAAGGAACGGAAACAACAAAGACATAAATATGTGTATTACTTAAAAAGTAATGCATGATTAGCAATGAAATTTTTACCGAATAAAGATTACGGTGTAATGCATAAATATTATACAAAGTTACAAAAATTTACATAATAGTTTAAAAAAAAATAAAGATTAAATGGAACAAAGGAAATACACATATGTCTTTGTTGTTTCCATTCCTTATATTATAACCGCTACTGTATATATATATATATATATTTATATATATATATATATATATATATATATATATATATATTAGCTGGCTACTCGTATTCGATGATAGCCGTCTATTAGGGCGGCTAGTCAATCCCTATTGCAGACACTCGCTCAGGCACATTTGTGTTTGTTCAAAATCCATAGAGCCGACCTGTGGTTTATACTTCAACTATGCTTATCAGACGTTAGTTACAGTTTGTGGGAGAGAGCGTGTTATCTAGCGTGATCAATAATCACAACAAGGCCAGCATACTCAAACCCTCGGTCGCGATAACTTGTGACTTCGTGCTAGCAATGCTATCAACACCCCCACCAAAGTTATCCGTTTACCCAGTTTCACTCACAAGGCTTCAGTCAAACCGTGGTACTGTTTTCAGGCACACTGTCCAAAGGTGCCGCACGCTGGGATCGTCCCAAATCCAGACCGATAACATCAGGAAGTCTACTTTCTGACAAATCAACTGTGGGGAGATTCTAACCCAGGTCCCATGGTCAGAAAGCGAACGTACTAACCACTCTGCCACGCCCCCATAATATATATATATATATATATATATATATATATATATATATATATATATTCAAATCTTTTTATTATATCCTTACTCTGTCCTGGACATCGAGTTCTACCTGGATCATATCCTCTTGGAATTATTTTTATAGATATATGTATGTGTATATATAATTGCATATGTATGTGTATATTTACCACTAATATTGTCTATATATATATATATATATATATATATATATATATATATATATATATATATATATATATATATATATATTAGACCGAGTCTTTCATATAGATGTAATCCACGTCACTAAAAACTTTCTCAGATCCATGACTAAAAATGGTTTCGAGTAAATTAAATCTGTAGTTCTCATGGGCGGTCGTGCCTTTTGGACTGCCACTACAAAATCACAAATAACGAACTATGCTAAGTAGCATAAACTCTATTCATTTGAGGACATTCAACAATTAAAATGGATATCACATTTAACTCAAAGAGAAAATAATGACATAATCGAGATTTTTGACTTTCCCCACTACCTCAAAGGAAGGAATTTAGCATCCATACTGGAAAGAGCAATAACAATTACTTATTTTTTCTGAAAAATAGTTTTAATAGAAATATTTTATAAAATTTAAACCAACAGTAGCTCGATCAATGAATGCTGAATATTTTCTTATAAGGAAGCGGCTGATATTAACATTACCATTACCAATGTAATTTTGGGGTATAGCCCGTTAAATAATCAATTCGCAGGCTCGGCAAGATTTTGGCAAATATATTAATCTTTTGATCACAACTTTGCTTTTAAATCCTACCAATGCTTTTCTCATAAGCATTTTATAGTTTCTGGTTAGTATTTCTCAATCGAACCTCCTTCTGTCACATTTGAAAGATAAAAAAGAAATTGTCAAGCGTCATGAAAATCCTTCTGCTTCTAGCAACCAAATCGAAAAAATAAATACAACCTTTTTCCCCCCACCAGGTTATTCTTGTTCATCGGATCAACAATTCACCGGAAGATAGTTTGAAGATTTTTTCCTCGCTTCCGCACAATTTTCAGCAAAAAAAAAAAAATTATTTTATGCAAATTGCATCCATTGTGTCTACCAATTTCAGATGAAAACACCAAATCTTTTCAGCTTCCGAGACTTTCAAATCATGATTATGTAGAAAATGCAAATTCTAAAATCTTCAGATGCGTTCAAAGTTGCTAATTTTCAAAATGACAAAAATCGCAGTCCATATCTTGTTGGTATTTCTTGAAAAAAAAACAACAACTTTGGATTAAATTTATTGGTGGCATATTTCTCCTTTCATCGCCAAAAGCTAAAACAAACTGTGATATATCTTTAAGATTGAATCTAGAACAAAGAATGACTTGCCTCAAGATGTAATTTTGTCTATGTATACTACATATAATATCAAGCAGAAAGAACTGGACAAGAAAGAAATTCAGAAACTTGGCCCAAGGCGTTACCCTCGAGAGCCAATGTCAACAGACACTCTGTCGAAAGAAAAGAAGACGAAATATACATACTCAGCATCCAGAATAGCATCGACACAACAAAGTTGTCGATGTATACACAAGATATCGCAAGAAAAAACAACAGCTAAAAATGGCAACAAAACACAGAGAAATATGAACAAGACCCGACAAAATTCAGGAATCTAAAAGAATCTATGGATACTTAATAAGAAAAGTTGATGAAATGGCAGATAAATCGATATATACATGACTACACTAGAGAAACATTAAGAGATAATATTAAAGCGGGAAAAATAATACCAGAGAATAAATTATGTAAACCCAAGACAGATAAACCACAGGAGATAGCAAATGTAGGTTATAAGGTAAGAAAGATGAAGCAATCGACAACATAAGCTAATTAGTTCAGAAACTATAAAAGAAGTGGCATGCTTGGGTAGGAAAGGAAACCAACTGGGAACAGTGCTAATAAATGCATTCCAATCAGATATGGAGAGTGATGTATGCACAGACCATAAACTGACCCGAGAGAATAAAACTCATAAAATCCTCTGTGATTTTGAGATTCCAACTGATCAGGTCGGAAGACTGATTCTGCGAGCAGCAGAAGAAAAACATGGGGGATAGTAGATTCCGTTGTTAAGTGCGATCACAGAATAGATCCGAAAAAAGGACAAATAGATTTTGCTAGGGAACGAGTAAAATGTAGAACATGAAGGTGACATTACTGGAATGGGAACGGCCCCGAAAAGCCGAGGAAATATGATAGAGGAACTGAAAACCAGGGAAAGAATTGTACTCATTCAGATGATAACATTATTAAAAATCAAAATATTCAGTGTTGGAATATTCAGGTGACTTGCTATCACTTAACCTCTGGTATAAAGTACCCGTTACTTTTGGTGGGAATAATAATAATAATAATAATAATAATAATAATAATAATAATAATAATAATAACTTCAGCTACATAAGTAAGTGAAATAAGTTTTAAAGAAGGACAAAATAGGCATGATTGGGCAGGAAAGTCTATTCACTTTGAATTGTGCAAAGGAATAAGATTTGACACTGAAAACCAACATTATAGAAACAAATCGGAAGCTGGGTTGGAGAATAGTACAAAATACATTCATTTATCTTTGATATTCACTTTCAAACTGACTGAAGCCAGCGGATCAGAGGTTGCGACTTGTAATCAAGTAAATTTGTCAAAGAAGGATTTCTTGTTCCAGCAGAGCATAAAGTGAAATCCTGACAAATATCTCGACAACTTTGAGAAAGGATTGAAATAAAAGTAGAAACAATTGTGAAACAAGATCTTCGGGACAAAATCTGAGGCAAGAACAATACAACTTTCCATCAGAATACGGGTCAGTATAAAGACAGAGTTTCTTTCTACGGACATTATTGCATTACGTGTCATCTCTGTCTTCTAAGTGGCCTCTTGGCAATTTCTCAGTCGGGACTCTGACGCTGCAGCACAGGCAGAAACGACAACAAATAACTTCCTTCATGTTTATTTTATTATTCGCTTTGATTCAAAGGTGACCGAGCAGTAAGCATCATTTATTTAAGAGAGAGAGAGAGAGAGAGAGAGAGAGAGAGAGAGAGAGAGAGAGAGAGAGAGAGGAGAGAGAGAGTACGGTTGTGAACGTGTCGGTCAGATACCTATAATCTTAAACTGATGGTTTATTTCAGCACTTCAATGAATCTTGAGTGGCAAGCATTCCTAATTGCCACTGTAGTTACTGTTTTCATTCGCTTTCCGATCTTATATTGAACCTTAAACAAAGACAATCCATCACTCTCAGAATTTCACACCCTCGGGGTTTTAACCACCCCTACACGTTTTGGGCAGTTCTAACTATATTACGGTAGGTTTGCAATTTTTGTCAAGCCTACGCCTTCTGTTACAATATAAAGCGGAACATATTCAAACATGGAGTATCAACTTCACATACCTCCGATAAATTATTTATCCTCTACATCTTTTGTGTTTTTTTCTCATTAGCTGCTTTGAAAAACAGGCGCGGAACTCAAAAAGAGGCAAATTTAAATAACAAAAGAAGATCAGAAACATTTACTCATATTTTATCAATCTGAAGCAAAGTTTAAGAAGCGAAAAAATATATTATTGAATGATAAGATATCTCGTGATTGTTATCGGTGGGAATCTAACAAAGGAATCTAAGCAAGTGGCACCGAACACATAAGCAAAGATTATTTTTCAAGAATCTGAAGAATTCCAGATTCCAGTAAGTATGAAAGCAAAATATTTCATTGTCACAAGTAAAAAAAATAAAGAAGTTCACAATGAGATGCGCGTGAAAAGGCGAGGTGTCTAAAATAGGATAAAAGTTGTAGATTTTACTCATATATTGATATTTGGGTCATGTCAGCTGCATGAAGGAAAGGTGAAAATCTTTTTACGTTATCAATGGCAAGTGTCTTGAATCTCGATGTCAAAATTCGGATAGCATATACGTCTTAATTCTTGGTCGGACAGAAAATTTTTCAGTACCCATTTTATATCTATCTATCTATCTATCTATCTATCTATCTATCTATCTATCTATCTATCTATCTATCTCATCCAGTTCATATCTTAGCCTGTTCGTTATCTATCTATCTATCTATCTATCTATCTCATCCAGTTCATATCTTAACCTGTTCGTTATCTATCTATCTATCTATCTATCTATCTATCTATCTATCTATCTATCTATCTATCTATCTATCTATCTCATCCAGTTCATATCTTAACCTGTTCGTTATCTATCTATCTATCTATCTATCTATCTATCTATCTATCTATCTATCTATCTATCTATCTATCTATCTCATCCAGTTCATATCTTAACCTGTTCGTTATCTATCTATCTATCTATCTATCTATCTATCTATCTATCTATCTATCTATCTCAACTTGTTCATATCTATCTGTCTGTATGTCTCTCTAGTCATCTCTGGTAACAGCAAAATGAAATTCTTAATACTTTTAGAGGGACAGAAAATGTATTTAGAGTCTCGTGCAAATGTTTTAGGCTCATAATGTCATGTATATTAAAAATGAGGGAATTTCAATTTGCGATTAAAAACTGACTCCAAAAATGAAACGTTCATAAACTAAAGCTTAATAAACATTAATATTGCCTATTTCTTTCTTTCTTTCTTTCTTTCTTTCTTTCTTTCTTTCTTTCTTTCTTTCATTTTAAGCCTGTTCATTATCTATCTATCTATCTATCTATCTATCTATCTATCTATCTATCTATCTATCTATCTATCTATCTCAGCAATTTCATATATCTATCTATCTATCTATCTATCTATCTATCTATCTATCTATCTATTTCATCAATTTCATATATCTATCTATCTATCTATCTATCTATCTATCTATCTATCTATCTCAGCCATTTCATCTATCTATCTATCTATCTATCTATCTATATCAGCCATTTAATCTATATCTATCTATCTATCTCAGCCATTTCATCTATCTATCTATCTATCTATCTATCTATCTATCTATCTATCTATCTATCTATCTATCTATCTATCTATCTATCTCAGTCATTTCATATATCTATCTATCTATATATCTATCTATATCAGCCATTTAATCTATATCTATCTATCTATCTATCTATCTATCTATCTATCTATCTATCTATCTATCTATCTATCTCAGACATTTCATCTATCTATCTATCTATCTATCTATCTATCTATCTATCTATCTATCTATATCAGCCATTTAATATCTATCTATCTATCTATCTATCTATCTATCTATCTATCTCAGCCATTTCATCTATCTATCTATCTATCTATCTATCTATCTATCTATCTATCAGCCATTTCATATATGTATGTACGTATGTATGTATGTATGTATGTATCTATCTATCTATCTATCTATCTATCTGCCTCTCTAGTTGTACTTATGTACTGAGTTAGATATCAGTGTGTATATTAATGCGTTTAAGAAAATATGTAATAAGTAACAAATATGACAACACGAACTACAACACTTTTAGGGAAAAATGGTCTAGACACTCTCTAAATTGTTTTTAGATCCTTAAAAATAGCTTAGAAAAGAATTAAATTTAAAACACTTAAGCATCATTTAGAAGCAAATTCATATTCAATTCAGTTTTATTGCTAAATGTTACGAGTTTCAAATCGTCGAAAACTTTTTTTTCGCTTTTTGAGGTAGATAAATCGCAATTGAATATAACTTCTGTCGCCGTTCAGGTCCTGTCTCTGGTCTTCCGTGCGAATATTTAATTCCCGCGGCTGATCGATGAGATGACCGCTTCGATCCAAACCTTGCCTTATCACACCTTGTGTTCAGTTTTGATCATAAGGCTGGCAAAGATCGAATCGTCGCCGGGAATCGTCGTATTGGGTTGGTCCAGGCAGAATGAAGGTGCAAGTGATAAAAAAATAACTTGAATGAAGACAAATGCTTTTATATACGTTATTTTCTATAGTGAGGGATTAGTCTTGACGTTAGAATTTATCAGTTCTTCATGCAGAAAATTATCGACCCAACTCGGTTCGTAAGTTGAACTTGACACTTCGGCTAGTTTGGTTAGGTCTGACACAAGACTTATGTCGGAGGTTCTCTTCAGGCAAGCAGTCACGTGATATCAGGCAACGCGGTCGTCTCTCGTCTCAGTGTTTGCAACAACTGTCTAGGCCGCTTCGATTCCTTGCATTTCGAACTGCCTCATTAATCAGCTGTCTGCTTCAAGATCGCCACATGGCTTCTTATGGTAATATCGACTTTCTTTAAGTAACTTTTATTGTTTTCCTTGGGAAAAAACCCTTCCTTCCGGTGATACAAAAAGAAACAAGGTCTTTTTAATCAAAATTTAGAAGAAGGAAAACATTTTAAAAATAATTAAAAAATACTTTGATCTTTCCTCTCAATAATAACATAAGCATTTAGACGCTAAAATTTTCGTCAAGTTTGGCGCCTTTTTCATCATTCTATGTTCTGTTTTTAGCGATCTCATGAAGGTACCTAGATTAATGGGTAGCAAGCTTGTCTCGCTAAATTTGTCACCTCCTTCTTTACCGGTCCTATCCTCGCAGCTGATCGATAAGATGATCATCATTCGTCACTGAATAGAATGTAAACCTATCAAAGAAGATAATAAAAACAGCATTAAAATGTGTTACTGCGACATACATTTGCTCAGTCAGCGAGAGAGGAAGGGAAGGAGTTAATCTGGATGTTTGTTCGTGAGAACGAAGCGTGAATTTTCGTAGCAAGCCAGTCAGATACTATTTCACAATGTAGTCCCGTGCAGATGAGTCGGGGCACTTCGACATAGTTTAATGGTTAAGCAAGCTTGTTTCCGCTAAAATTTGTCTACCGGTTCCATTCGAAATGCCCAATCCTCGCGGCTGATCGATGAGATGACCGCTTCGATCTAAACTTTGCCTTATCATACCTTGTGTTTATTTTTGGTCATAAGGTTTGCAAAAATCGAATCGTCGCCGGGAATCGTCGTATTGGGTTGGACCAGGCAGAATGAAGATGCGAGTGATAAAAAAATAACTTGAATGAAGATAAATGCTTTTATATACGTTATTTTCTATCGTGCTGGGTTAGTCCTGACGTTAGAATTTATCAGTTCTTCATGCAGAAAATTGAACGTGACACTTCGGCTGGTTTGACTAAGTGTGGCACAAGGCTTATATCTGAGGTTCTCTTCAGGCACAAAATCCCGGGAGGTCGTCTCTCGTGCGGCGTCTGGAACGACTACTTTCGGCCGCCTCTTTTCTTTGTATTTATTGATATTCACCGAAAAACGGCGTCGGGTATGACGCAGTTAGAGGACTCGGTGATTCCCCTATGTTCCAACAAGAACCCTTTTGTTGTCTGGCTCTTGAAAATTAATTACATTTCCAAATCGGGAGATCTCCTTTTCCTATGGGTAGCGGTCACAGGTATCGATCTGCCCAGATAACATCTTGCTTCTCTTATTGGCATCTCATACTAATACTTCCCAGTGGGTGCGGGCAATTCCTTCACCTTCCTTGGTATTTCACCTGCACCTGCCACCTTGGCTAACCTTCAACCAACCTGGTTCTCACTTCTTGGCGTGGTTTAACTTATGGTCATTAATTTAAAAAAATTATCATTTCAAATTTTGCTCATGCAAAATTTTCCCATCCTGGCCTTTTTCAAAATCAGATATTTAGAAGAGGGTTCTCTGGTCAGCCATTCCCCCAACCCTGTCAGGGTCACACAATCCAACAACAAAGAAACTCTATTCTTGAGTTTTGGTTACAGATCATATCTTACCCGTCCTATTTATCAATTTCTCACGCAGAAAATTATCAACCCAACCCGCTTCTTAAGTTGAACATGACACTTCGGCTGGTTTGGTTAAGTCTGGCACAAGGCTTATATTGGATGTTCTCTTTAGGCAGGCAGTCATGGGATATCAGGTAACTCAGTCGTCTCTCGTCCGGCGTCTGGAACAACTGCTTTCGGCAGCCTCGTTTACTTGTATTTATTGATATTCACCTAAAGCCGATGTTAGGCATAACGCGGTTGGAGGACTCGGTGCTTTCCCTATCTTCCAACAAGAGCCCTTTTGTTGTCTGGCTCTTGAAAATTAATTACATTTCCAAACGGGAGATCCCCTTTTCCGATGGGTAGCGGTCAAAGGTATCGATCCGCCCCGATAGCTTTTTCCTTCTCTTATTGACATCTCACACCAATATTTGAAAATAAGCTCTACCTAAGCATATAAGGCTACAGAGCGCAGCTAGCGGTGTTCTGAAGGCCGATGTTTTTCTGACAAATCAGTATCAGGTCAATCAGTTATGTACCATGCGTGATACACCCTCTTGATACATGACTGACGAGGCAGATTTTTTTCCCGCAGTAGGTTGCCATTTCTTTTTGTGGTAGACCAGTTGCTATCCAAGACTATAGAACCCGGTCTGTCCTGCTATTTACCAATAGCTGGGGAGAGGGGAGAAGAAGAACATTCATACATTTCCCAAGAGTATTTGCGCGTAAGTGAATATCAGTCAGTTATGTGCCATACGTGATACACGCTTAGGCGGTCATGTATCTTTCGATACATGACTGACGAGGCAGATTTTCTTCCCGCATTAGGTTGCCATTTCTTTTTGCGGTTTCCATCCAAGGATATAGAACCCGGTCTGTCCTACAATTTACCCGTATCTGGGGGTAGAAGAAGAGGATTCATACCTTTCCGAAGAGTATTTGCCCGTAAGTGAATATCAGTCAGTTATGTGCCATGCGTGATACACGCTTAGGCGATCATGTATCGAAAGATACATGACTGACGAGGCAGATTTTCTTCCCGCATTAGGTTGCCATTTCTTTTTGCGGTTTCCATCCAAGGCTATAGAACCCGGTCTGTCCTACAATTTACCCGTATCTGGGGGTAGATAAAAACATGTTTTGGACATATGGCGAAAAGGGTAGATAAGTGTTAAGTACTTGTCAAAATACGAAGATAGGAAAAAGACCGGATCTGGTCAAAACTTAAAAGGGTCTGAATTTAATGTCCCTGAATCGGAGTCAGCTAGGCTAAGAAATATTTTTATGTCCACTTTCTTCAAAGGGAGAAATGGTCATGAAAAAGTTATGGGTTTATTCGTGGGTGTCCCTTGTCCGGAAATGCTGAAAGAGGATTCTGCATATATACGGGAGCGCCTTGGGCCACGGGGTTAGTTAGACTTAGTTTAGGTTCGAGGAAGGTTGATTTAGGCCGGAGCACGTAACATCGAAGAGCGACCCATTAGCAGCCGGACATTGTTAGTTAAGATATATATTTCTTTGCCAGCCGAGAGTCAGCCCGGAGTTGGTCGTCCACAAAAAGGTCACACGCCTTCCCTCCTCTTTTCGTCCTACCCAAGTTTGTAGTTGTGTTTTTCTTTTGCCTGTGAGCCTGCCTCTCGCTCGATCCACCGCACAGAAATTCTACGACGTGGGGTCTATATCTTTGTGCAACGAGTTGCAGAGGTGGGTAGTCTCACAAATCTCCCATCGATTAAGAAATATATCATTTATATGAAAATTTAGACATTTTCTATGCTACATACAACTATACATCCTTTCAACAGAAAGGAACCGGGACACTCTCCTAACTTAAATATTATATTAAGTTATTACATTGTACGAGGGTACCAAATTTTGTCCATTTTCAGGATATGTCGCTTCTAGTTACATTTGAAGTTTTCTTTGAACAGTGAAATGTCATATTACCTGGACAGAAACAATGCACTTATTAATAAGAAGATGCATGTAAAATTTCACAGCTCAAGAATCACTCCTTCATGGTCAACCTAAGAACATTTCAGTCCGCCTTTGTACCAAAGAGAAAGAGAAAAGTAAAAACCATGTTTCCTTTATTTTAAATTTATATTCAACACTAATAATTATCACTGTTTTAACTAATAAAGATGCTAGGTATAATGTGTAATATTTACTGAAAAAAAAATCAGAATACATATATATATATATATATATATATGCCGTCGATATCTGTGCTAGCAAAAAGTCACAAGTCATCATGACCGAGGGTTTGAATGAGCTGGCCTTGTTCAAATTGTTGATCACGCTAGATTTCGTGCATGTTTGTTTTTGGCTTTTGATTTTGTTGATGGCACAGTATAGTAGGGTTAGTTGGGCACTGTCTGGGAGAAAAAGAGCACCATGGAGCAATTCACTGCGCTAGAAATTTGGAAACTACTACTACTTGACATTCGCACCGGAACTTCCAATAGGAACATTTCAGAGTGTTTGTGTGTCAATCAGAGGACAGTGCAGAATATTCGGAAAGAGTTGGATGAGTCATGGTGATTACGAAGGTGTTTGGTGTGGTCACGTGTGATTGCGACGTTATACCTGCTTTCATCTTCCCACAGGTTCTCAGTCTCAACACAGTCATACACCAAGTGTCTTGATGAGATAGTGTTTCAAGTGGGTGTCTTGCAACAGTACCCTGCACCATAGTACACAAGCAAGAAAACCCAATCATGCCTGTTAGACAATTTCTGCGACTGCATCACTTCATACATCTGGTCACCTAACTCCTCATACTGCAACCCCCTTGATTATTATGTATGAGGGGCATCCAAAGACGAACTGAAGGTAAGGATTATGGCAGCATTCACCGACTTAAACAAAAAGATCACCTAGAAGAGTTGCAGAAGATTCCGAAATCGTCTGGAGCTCGTGGTCGAATCCAATGGCGATTTTATTGAATAAATTTACTCTTTAGTATTTCAAGATATTTTTGTGTAATTCTGGTTTGAAAATAACACTGACATCCCATTAAAATGGGTTGTCAGTGTTATTTTCATTTTTACGTCATTTGGACGACAATTTATCCATCGCACCCTGTTTATACGTATATATTACAGATCACTTCAACATATATATATATATATATATATATATATATATATATATGTATATATATGTGTGTGTGTGTGTGTGTGTGTCTGTGTGAGTGTGTGTGTGTGTATTTCTGAGTGTGTGCGTTTGTGTCAAAGAACAGAAAAACAAAAACACAAACATATCAATAAATTAAATAACCCAAATAAACAAACGTAAATAAATATACATTACTTACATTATTTGGACTATTGTCCTCATCTTTGTTGCCATATTTATTACAACGTTTCGGCCTTTCAGTATATGTCTATATTTCTGAGATGAGGTATTATGTACACTATTTACATTAATCGGACTATTGTCCTCATCTTTGTCGCCATATTTATTACAACGTTTCAGCCGTTGTACGCTACGGCCTTCTTCAGGTTGTTGGAATGTCGAATTGAACCCTTCATTTCGCTCACTGGGGTAGACTGTTCTAGATCTACGTGCCATGTTTAATGGATGTCATTTGTCAGTTATCTCCTGTTAATTTCCCTCTGTAAGTTCTCCACTGCCCTAGCCGGGTATTGAAAGAGAATAAATAAATATATTTGATCGAATAAAATGTCCGTCACATTATAAAGTCAATTTAGTTATTTTCTATATAGGTTTATTCCCCTTACACTGTGTTTGGGCTAAATTTGAGTCTAATAATTTTATTTGTTCTGTTTGGTTTGGAATATCTGTAAACAATGAACGGCTTTATGACACCTAGTTAACTGACATGGACGAACGGAAGTGACCTGAATATTCGCGATGGTTTGTTTTGGGACATCAAAAGGTCGCAATCCTGACAGCTGCTCAATACTCTCTAAATACCGTGAAAACAGTAAGGCGTGAAACGGAGAGCTGCAACGGAGACTGTGAGGCCGTGGCTTGTAGGAAAGAACACAACAGATGTTTAGATTGCCGACGTAATTCATCTAACAAAGAGAATGTGACGGAAGACACAAGAAAGGGAATGCAGGTATTGGCGTGGGAAATGGATGTTGCTGTTTCTACCATGAACCTGACCGTGTTTGAAAACCTCTGCTACAAGTAGTCAACATCTTTAAAAAAAAAAGAAAAAAAAGGCTCGAGAAAACCACCTGACAAAGAATCTCCTGAACAAGGTGAAACATCCTATTGAACAAGGGACAACCTGGTTCTTCTTTGTCGAAACAGCTTGACTACAATACATACGAGGTTCATGAAATCCAGCTTTTTCCCAAACTGTGATGGTTTGGGGGCGTGTCTCCAGTGAGTGTGATGTCATGCTACCTGACATCTTTGAAAAAAGACCTCAGGCTCAATTCGGATGTGGAGTTGCTGAGCATCGTGGTCAAGCCTTGGTTGCAGAGTGCGGCTGCAAGATTCACTTCCTTAAAGTGGTTTGCAGATAATTTTTACGACTTCACCAACCCCCAACGTCTGGTCCGCTAACACTGCTGATTGTAATCACATGTGTGGTGCGTGCTTGAAAAAGACACCAACTGCACTGCCTGTAACACCAAAGCCCATCTAATCGACAGGATTAAGGAGGGGTTTGAGGCTCTCCTTAGAGGCACCGTGAATGCCGCACGTGCCAGGTTCCAAAGTTGGATCAAGGCAGTCGTAGATACTGAGGGTGGCTTCTTTTGACTATTTTCTTTGCCAATGAATTGATTTTTTGGCTTAGATATTCACTTAGTTTCCCTAAAAACTCTCAAATTTAGCCCAAACATACTGGATGTAGCATTTCTCCACTACCTTCTTAGGTAGATTAATGATTTCATCCTCTCAGAATGTGGCATTGTTCTGTGTGATACGCATTTTGAATTGGTTTCTACAAACTTCCGTCCTGGGTAAGACGTTAAAATATATCCGCTTCCTGGGTAAGACGTTAAACTACGTCCAGCAGCAAGGCCTCTGATCAGGAGGTTTTGAGGAGCCTGGAACCACGTCTTAATTGCTGGTGTTCCCAGGTCCACTCTGATCCGGGGTGGTAGCACCTGTTAGGGTCACAGCTATGGGCAAATAGTTAACTATTACCAGCAATACTTTTTTGAAAAAAGTATTACCAGTACAATTTTGAAGGAAAAATATTACCAGAAACAGATTATTGACAAAACAAAATATTACCTGCAATAAAAAATTTTGTCGGCATTAAATAACCCATTGAGCTTGATATGCCGTAAAACAAAATAATCCACACCAATCTAAAGCAAAGAATACATATTCTATTCATACGAATCTATCCTAAAAATGTTGTCGGCATTAAATAACCAATTGAGGTTGATATGCCGTAAAACAAAATAAACCAAACCAATCTAAACCAAAGATTACATATTCTATTCATACGAATCTATCCTAGATATGTTGTCGGCATTAAATAATCCATTGAGGTTGATATGCCGTAAAACAAAATAATTCAAACCAATCTATACCAAAGAATACATATTCTATTCATACGAATCTATCCTAAAAATGTTGTCGGCATTAAATAATCCATTGAGGTTGATATGCCGTAAAACAAAAGAATCCACACCAATCTAAAGCAAAGAATACATATTCTATTCATACGAATCTATCCTAAAATTGTTGTCGGCATTAAATAACCCATTGATGTTGATATGCCGTAAAACAAAATTAAACCAAATCAAATCTACAAACTTCCAAAGAATTCCCATTAAGAGAATTTTGTAAGGATTGAAACAAGTGGTGATCCAGTGCAGTTCAAACATTTTGGCTCAGCATGAAAGTTGACCCCCGGAAAAATCATTTCCCACTTAGTGAACAATAAATTTATATCATTGTTGATTTCATTTTCTTTCAGTCTTAGAAAAATCTTCTGTTTAATTAAAAAGGAAACAATTTAATCGCTTTTTGATTGTTGAACCTCTTAATCAAAGTGTCACTGAATCTTTATCTGCAGAACAAATTGTTCATTAATCTTATTTCATTAGATGAATAGATGCACTTTATTCGTGTATAACTGACAGATAACCCCATTGAAAACTTATTTTCGCTTTCTTATCTCATCTTCCTTTTTCTTCTCCTGTTTTATTTGGGATTCTGTCCTATTCATTTACAGATCAGGCAATCGGATGACGGCTAAGCCCGCACTAAAAATATGCACATTATTCTTCTAATAATCTTCTTTGAAAAAGAATTAATTGAATTAATATTGTTTTTATTAATATTGTTTTTATTAAGATGAGCTTCAGTTTATTTGAATCAATTTCCTTTAAGCAAAATCTATTTCGTGTCATTACAAAACATATTTTCAGTTTTGATTTCCGTTCATTTTTATGCGGAAGGATTTTTCTTCAAGTGTAGAATAGGAATCGTTCTATTTTATTTTCGCAAACTTATAAAACAGAATGTACAGTGCTGTTCGATAAGAGTCACCTGATTTTTTTTACTTAAAATTTTTTTCGCCTATTGTTCTGGGGGTCAAACTAATTTTTAATCTTACTAATATAAAGACCCCTTCCCGAACACCTAGTAAAAAAGTTTACTCAGCCTAACGTATTCTATTGAAAAGTATAATTTTGGATATAAATGAGATTTAGGGAAAAACTCTGTGCAAAAAAGGGACTCACTTATTTCTGCAACTAGTAATCAATAGAAACATATCCGAACAGCTTTAAATAAAGAATAATAGAGGTATAATTTATTTATAATAGGTAATATAGTTCGAAACATTTAATAATCTACAGGGCCTCCTTTATTTTGAATAACCTTTTCAACCCTTTTTGGCATTGACTTAATTAGGTTCTGGCCAATCTCATCTCCAAGCATTGAATTCCATTCGGATATGAAATTCACAATCAAATCCTCTATGTTGCTCAACTGCTTTCTCGAGTGCCTGTACTTTATAATGCTCCATATGTTTTTTTATGGGGTTGAGGTCAGGAGATTGGGGCGGCCATGTCATAACACTCACCTGCTTCTCATCAAAGTATTCCTTCATCAATTTTGATTTGTGACAGGGAGCATTATCCTGCATAAAAATGAACTTGGTGGGGTCGATTTGCACACTTTCAGCAGAAGGGAGCAGACGAGACTCTAAAATTCTCTTGTACTGCTCGCTCCTGATGGTCTTTTCAATAGGTTTTAAGAAACCAGTTCCATGAAAAGAAAAGCATCTCCAGAACATCATACTGAACGGATGCTTGACAGTACTTACTGCTAAATTCAAAGAGCTTTCGAAGCTTCTTCTTCGGATTTTAGATCGCTTATCCTATGAATTTAGCTCAGCTTTCGTTTCATCGGAGAAGAGAACTTTTAGTAAAAAAAAAATCAGGTGAGTCACTTTTATGAAACAGCACTGTATTTAGTTTGAAAGCTTTTAACAGCTTTTCTAATAATTCGGTATAGATTGAGATTTAGAATGTGATTTCACCAAGTCTATTTTATCTTTAAACAATCGCTTATATGATTACACACAGTGTAATTGGCTCGTTACATTATCTAGAATGCTATGATTTTGCTAACAAATAATTGAATAAAACTTTATCAAAGATTTTTAGAAACTGCTGTATCTCAAAGAACATATGGATGTTTTTCATGGCGCAGATAACCGCGCCACAATTCTCGTGAATTTCGACATAGATAAGCTTTCTGGCAAATATGGAGTTGCCAAAAGGACGATGTTTCTTATGATACCGCCCCCGTTTTAACTGCATTCACTGTTCAATTTTGTTTTAAAAAGCGATGATTAGAATAATAATAATATCTAAACATATTTAATAGTGTTTAAGTTTCACACCTGTACAGAAGAATGGAGACTACCAGTGCTTTGTACAGGCTGTACTTCGTTTGAAAGCTGATTTTGCTCCTCCACATTCTTATCAATTTGGCCATCGCTGCGGCAATCCGTGTGTGGATTTCCAAGTTGCCGGTACCGTTTTTAGACAAGATTGCCCCAAAACAATCTTTCGACAAAACTGAAACAAGTTTACTTGTATAGGCAGACATCTTCTTCTATCCACTCGACTAATAGACTCCCATGGCCGTAAGCGAACTGAACATTGCCTGGGGGTCACTGAATCCAAACATTCACTTCTGATAATCTGGATATCTAAGACAAACCTGGTAAGTTTGGCAAGTCATCACTCAGCAATGAGAAATTGACAGGATTCGCCGAGGCTCATCAAGAAACAGACTCTTGTGTGTACGGAACAAAACTTAGATACAACAAAATCTAAATAAATTGGATACAAAAAAGCAGAGTGAAGGAAATGGTGAAATATGATGATCAGCTGCTTTTACGGGTTTTTCAATTATTGTTTGAGAGCATGCACGGGAATGCTCGCGTTGCTGGTAGGCATTTTAGTCCATATGGCTCACCCCTCGAGTATGTAAATAGTGATAGGCACTGAACACACACTAGTCAAAATAAATCGAATGATATCAAAGACATCATCTACAGGGTGTCCATAAAGTTCGTGTGCACTTTAAAAAAATTATAACTTTCCTCATCTTAGTTGCCATATTCACGATATTTCGGCCATTGGTCGCTCCGTGACTGGAATTTCGAACTGAAAACTTTATTTCGTCTCACCCGGGTAGATTTTTTTCCACATGCCATGTCTCTTCTGGATGTCTTAGTTATCTCCCTTTAACTCAACCCTCCAAGTTTTTGTTCACCACTGCAGTAGCCAGGTATTGAACTCAAAAATCTTTGGGTTAAGGCACCAAGCAACGCTTAAATCGACTGGGTAATGTGTCCTCGTGTGTGAATTTCTGAGACTTATAAACTTAATGTCTCAGTAACCATTTTTAACAAGGCTCATATTGCAATTTTCGTAGTTATTATTTCTTTTCTCTAGCACTCCCTATTACTGGTTCCTGTAATGTATTCATTTCTATGTTTGGCCGGCTCAGGAGATTTTTGCGGCCAAGCATATGTGCTGATTCATTTTCGTATTTTCCAGTGATGTTCTCTGTCTATTACTTCAGCCCTATCCCACACTTTTCCTTCCATATGCGGTCAGTTTCGTCCGATTTTTTTTTTACGAGTTTACGATATTCTTGCAGTCTTACCTCAAGGGGGAGGTCTGTTTCTCCTTTTTATTTCTTACCACAGCTGCACGGGAGGGTGTACACAAAGTCCTTAGTCATGTTTTCCTCTATGGGGGTCTTAATCGGGATAGGTGTCTGCGAAGTGTTGAACCATTTTTAAAGGTCGTTCTGATGTTATATGGACTACAAGTCTTTTGTATTTTCCCCGATAATTCCTTCACATAGGTAGGCAGACCGAAGCTGAATTTTGAGTGTTGTTATCCTCCTGTACCCTTCTATCCCAGTTTGTTGTAGCTGCTGCCATGCACCCAGGTTGACTCATCCCTAGGAGAACGGACCAGTATACAATTACTTGATGGAGATGCCAGTTAGACTTGTTTACATTTGTCATTCGTGTACATTTGTGGCTTGTAGCTTTAACGTTTAACGCGCGTAGTAGTGAAATAACTGAGAAGTGTTCTGTTTATATTCATATCGTGAGCAGACAGCTATGATTTTTACATATGGCCGCGAGAATGGTAATGGACGTGAGGCTGCACGGCTGTATCAGATTGCGTTTCCAGACCGTAGGCAGCCAAGTCATCCAAACTTTGCTGCTGTTTATTTACTCTATTCGGTTTTTGATTTTTGAGTAACGTATTATTTTTTTATCGTTATATAGTAGTTATAGCTACACCCGACAAATAAAAAATATGCAAAATAAAAAATAAGTAAATAAATAAAAACAAAATAAAAATTAATCCAAATAAATAAATAAATAAATGTACAAATTAACAAATCTCCCCCGCTAAAATAACCGTTAGAACTAATAAAAACAAGAACAAATAAGCAAAAATAATAAATCCAAAAAAACAAATAAAAAACTGCCCCCCCCCACGCTAAAATAACAGAATAGACTACGGCAAGCAATCTAAATATTGAACGAATAAATAGCTTTAATTATCTTCTCAGACAAACAAAAACAACTGACCTAAGAACTCACAATTTTTTATTACAACATCAAAAACCGAAAAGAATAAATAGTACAAAATTAAAATGAAAAAGAAATAAATTAACCCAAACAACAAATACTTTCACGGTAATTGCTCCGATGAGATGCTTTCGCTGGTTCCCAGGCCTCATGAAGTTAAACGGCCTACGAGGCTGGCATCCTGTTCCCACCCCTTCACCGTTGAAACTGTTAGATGTAGACGTCTCTTCTAGTCGAATAGCTTCATGTCTCGCACATCTCGCCTGTGGAACTCCCTTCCTTATTCCTGTTTCCCTGACAAATACAATCTCCAACTATTTAAGTGTAACGTCAATCGACATCTCCAGTTGCCTTGATCTATCCACTTCCCTTCTCCACATCCTTTCACCTTTCA